>OY744616.1:33851620-33909120 GCA_963556255.1 Allolobophora icterica
AATCACTCAATTAGATGTTTATTCCCAACCAACCATATTACTCCTTACTCCCTAAGAAATCGTCCTCACAATTTTAATCTACCAGATAAAGACTCTCGAAACTTCATATCTAGAATGTTATTTTCTAACTCTTACTAAGCTATTATTAACAATTAACAATTTTAATTCACTTCCTTGTACACCTACAGCGTTATGTCTGTTGTTTCATTAAACGAATATAAACAAAACATAAAAAACTAGAGAAAAACTCATCTGGAACAGAAGGACTCTCTGTTGGTGCAGCCAGAGTATTATCCGATATTCTCATAGGCATAATTTATGGGGTTACGAGGGGCAACCATACCAACACTTTTTGGATGGAGTATCATCCGAGTATGTATCACAAAAGTACGATAGTACTTAGATACACAGGTAAACCGAGAGCAAGACGAACTGAGTCACAGGCAGTCAGGCAGACTTTCAGCCACACAGGTCACCCGACAGACTGACAGCAGTGACCGGCCCGTAGGCGCCACGGATCTGGCCACGGATACACTTTTCTTGAAAAGACCTGATATCACCTCACTCTCCGCTTTATGGTTGTCATCTTAGTCATACGGGATGTGGAGATGTAGGTCAAAGCGCAAGCTTCTATATCCTTCATCAGTTACAAATTCGTATATGGACCCACACTCATATAGTCGGCCTTGATATGACGCCTCACCACATAGTCTCCTAAAAGCTCAGAATCAATGACTGTCCTTGGTTAAACATATCCGAGCCGGCCAGCTGAAGAATGCATAAAATAATGGTATGATATGGTATCTGGAAATTTATAAAGCGCATCTCGCAGTGTGAGCCTGGCGGAAAAAGAAAAGACCTTAAACTATGAACAAAAGAGAGTGTGATGTGTGTGTGTGTGTGTGTGTGAGAGAGAGAGAGAGAGAGAGAGAGAGAGAGAGAGAGAGAGAGAGAGAGAGAGAGAGAGAGAGAGAGAGAGAGAGAGAGGAGAGAGAGAGAGAGAGAGAGAGAGAGAGAGAGAGAGAGAGAGAGAGAGAGAGAGAGAGAGAGAGAGAGAGAGAGAGCGATAGACAGACAGACAGACAGACAGACACAGACACAGACAGACACAGACAGACACAGACAGAGACATAGAGACAGACAGAGACACAGACAGAGTGAGAGAGAGACAGAGAGAGAGAACCCAGCGGGTAGGGTCCCACGCAGTACCATGGGTGGGGAGTTCCATAGGGATAGTCCGCGACAGCGAAGGAGCAAGACTGAGCCACGGCAGACCTCACCCGGGGAACGAACAGATCAAGCCGATTCAAAGAGCGTACGTATATATAGGGAGCCAATGAGAAGAGGACAGAGATAGGTTTACAAATCAGGTCATAGAGGTAGGCTGGAGTCAAGCCCTGTTACACCTTAGAAATAATATTAGTGGTATGATGTTATGATCTAGAAAGTGGATGCGAGCGGAGACAGAAAACCAATGCAAGACATCAGTCATGTGAGTAGAGATGGAGGAGAACCGATATTCTGATAATAATATTACATAATAATTATGCGCATTTTATTTAAGACGTCGTTGATTTGATTTATGCATGTCGTGTTCCGATTTTGATGACAGGGAAATGGATAAATTTGTTCTAAAACGAAAACGAGTAACATTATAGAAGATGAAATTACCGTTATGGAGGTAAGCTCATCAGCGTTTCATAATCAGTTAATGGCACGGTAATATGCCTCAAAATGGCTTCCATGCGAAAGTGGAAAACAATTGGTACCCCACTTTTTACACCAAAGTTACGCCCCTAGATATTCTTATTCTCAAGATAAAATATTAGGAATATATTCGTATATGAGTGTATATGTATGTATGTATGTATGTATGTATGTATGTATGTATGTATGTATGTATGTATGTATGTATGTATGTATGTATGTATGTATGTATGTATGTATGTATGTATGTATGTATGTATGTATGTATGTATGTATGTATGTATGTATGTATGTATGTATGTATGTATGTATGTATGTATGTATGTATGTATGTATGTATGTATGTATGTATGTATGTATGTATGTATGTATGTATGTATGTATGTATGTATGTATGTATGTATGTATGTATGTATGTATGTATGTATGTATGTATGTATGTGTGTATGTATGTGTATGTATGCATGCATGTTTGCCTGTATGTATGTGTAGTGGGTAGACGTACTGGATAGACTGAAGAGAAGGAGACAGACGGACAATGAGAGCACGACGGTGCGAGAGGGATATGGAGAGGAAGAGACAGACAGACAGACAGACAGACAGACAGACAGACGAAGCGAAAGGGATGTGGAGAGGAGAGAGAAGGGGAGAGCGGGATGAGGGAGGTATATGGTTTCAGAGCGGGAGAATCAGCAGCGGGATGACTTAGCGGGCAGCTGGAGTTACAATTAATTACCAAAACTGGTAAGGAGGAAGAGACATTTCTGGAGGAGAATATACAGTCTATTTTCCCCCTACAAAAATTTTCCCCTGCTAAATAAATTCCTGCGGATGCCCGTGTCAAAAACCCTGGGCTGTTGAATACTTAAAGCAAATGGATTCCATCTGAAAATGCAGCCAGGCACGTAAAAATCACTCTCATTTTTGACCGCAATTAGGCATTCCTGATGTGTTGCAGTTCTGAAGACCTGAGCCGCTGCAGCTTAGTACAGATCATGTTCACGCTGAGCTGCTCGGATTCACATGCATAATTCACAAAATCTAAAAAAAATTGGCAGGCGTCGCGAAGCATAACTGATGCTGTCACCATAATCATTTATGTGGGTTTCACGTTCCTGGCTGCCATGGGCGCCAGAGGGGGTTCAATGGGGCATCTTTCCTCTCGATTTTGCAAATATTTCACGAAAATTGATTATTATGCATTTTACAACAGTTTCAACACGATTTCCAAATGCAAAAACTCAATTAATTAGATAAGTCCTTGACCATTATTTATTTTTAAAGTTGTCACGTGTTCTATGCTGTTGAATCAGTGCAAAAACGTCATTTTGCTCCCCCTTTAAAAATTTGGACCCTACAAAATGTTGCCACCCCCCTAGAAAATGTCCTGCGGACGCCCATACTGGCTGCATTCGTCTTTATCTAGTCGAGGACTCGAACCACTTCCGACGGCGTGCTCACCACATGACGCTGTTGCATTACGAATTCATAAACCATGATAGAGCACATTTTCCTCTGTCTACAAACAGTTGGAAACCATTTCGAAATTAAATATTAGCGGTATTTACGTACATGAGAAGGCACTGCAATGATATTACAAATCGAGCCATTACTGAATCCGGCAACGATAGAAATTAGCCACAGCGATATAGGCTAACTTGTCGTCAGTGCAGACACTTTGCTGCCGTAATGTAGCCATTAATCATTTAGCGTTAATCAGGGCTATGATTTCGGCTTCCGATTATGTTCTCTGAGTGTTTGCGGACCGTTTGATAGTTTCCAGCCTCCCTGGAGAATTAATATTTGATTTCATTCAGAGAAACACGTTATACAGAAACTCACAGCGAGACTGAGAAAGCATGGGGCAGAAAGCTAGAGAAAGATATATACACATGCAAAACAGAAAGACATCGTGGAGACAGATATAGGCAGACGTAGCAAGAGAAAGAAATAAAGGAGACAGAAGGAGACAGAGGTTAAAACATATATAGAGAGACAGACAGACAGACAGAGACAGACAGAGACAGAGACAGACAGACAGAGACAGAGACAGACAGAGACAGACAGAGACAGAGGCAGAGAGACAGAGAGAAAGAGAGAGAGAGAGAGAGAGAGAGAGAGAGAGAGAGAGAGAGAGAGAGAGAGAGAGAGAGAGAGAGAGAGAGAGAGAGAGAGAGAGAAAGCTAGAGAAAGAAAGAGAGAAAGGTACATAGAAATTGGAAGAAGATAAATTAAGACGCAGGTCAAAACGACGAACTTTGCGACACACTGATTGAAGGGCCTTCTAGTGACAGATACACAGGCAGATAGAGAGAAGGATAGATACACAGGCAGGTAGAGAGAAGGACAGATATACAGGCAGATATACTCTGCGCAGTTGGCGCCAACTCAGAGAGAAGGACAGGTGCGAAGAGAATGCGGTTAATTTAAGATGTAGGCCTAGATCGAAGCAAACTTAATGAGGTACTGACAGAACGCTCTGAGCGTGTTTTCTGTGACAGCCATTATAAAAATTCTCCAATGCTCTGCACTACAATACAAAACGACACTGTAAACACGAACAGACAAGCAGACGGAGAAAGAGACAAACAGACAATGAGACAAAGAATGAGGGTAGATTAAGAAGCAGATTAACAGAGACTTTGAGGGTCAGTGACGTGGATAAGAGAACACTGGTATGGCCGGTGGCCTTATACGGCTGTGAGAGCTGGACACTGAGGAAGGAGGAGGAGAGGAGAATAGAAGCGTTTGAGATGAAATGTCTAAGGATGATCATGCAAATTTCGTGGATGGAAAAACGGACAAATGAATGGGTGCTGGAGGCTGCGGCCGTGGAGAGGGATTTGCTGAGAACAGTAAAAGAAAGGAAAATGATCTATTTTGGACATATCATGAGAAGGGAGGGAACATGTATAGAGAAGGAGATCATACAGGGCACGATTCCAGGGGATCGAAAAAGGGGAAGACCGAGAACGAAGTGGCTGGATAACATAAAGGAATGGATTGGGTTGACACTGGAAGAAATGCTAAGGTTGACGGAGGACAGGAAGCGTTGGAGGAACATCGTGCATGATGCGGCCGACTCTCGAATCGAGGATGGTTAGGAACAGAACAGAACAGACGTGGATATGCTACGTGTCGTATTTCCCGCGACCAGAGGCTGGATGTCCATCAATCAGTCAATGGCAGAGCAGCAGCAGTCGCATCCACCCACGTCACCAGCGGAGCCTGAGTGGCGCTGCTGCTGCTGCAGCCTACGGATAGCTGCTGATTATATATTCCCGTCGCTGATATTTGTCGAACAGACGCCTCCAGTGAGACTCGTGTCAGTTGGCAACTGTATTCAATGCGTTTGCAGTTTATCAAGCATGCCTGGGTCTATTCGTGATATACGAAACAACATCTGAGAATCATGGATTCAGCAACAGTTCTGATGGTAAGCCTTGGCATGAATAAACTGATTCCCGCGACTTATCTTACTGTGGGTGCTGAGGAAATCTCGAGATCTGTACGGATAAAAGAGAAATCTCTTTCATTCGCGCGCAATCTCTGTTCGTCTGTTTCTGTCTCTGTCTGTGTGCCTGTCTCTCTCTATTTTTCACACACAGGTATATCGATGATCTTTCTTCTGCGTTTGATTCTAGTTAAAAAAATTATTTGTAACACGAATTCTGATAAAAAGAAGTAGGACTTACAGTCATTAATCCAGCTTTATCAATAGACCTTATTATAACACAACTTTCTAACATATAGACTGTCACTATAGCAAAGGCTTCTTATAATGCAGTTGCTAAATGCCAGGTATTGAGATCTTTAAGAAGAGCTTCTTGCATTATAGTAGTAATATTTTTTTCAATTCAGTACAATTCAGAAGCTTTATCGATCACTAAAATACAAGTTCACGTTACAATTTGTTTGAAGCCTAAACATCTATATAAATAAAGCGACAATTCTGTCTGTCTGTCTCTCTGTCTCTCTGTCTGTTTGACCAGGATTAACTTCTACAATTTTGCACCTTTTCACTCGAAACCTTCACTACTGTGTCGGCCTCGGCATCGGACACTCAGTGGAGGGGTTCGCGTACCCCCTTTTCACCGCTAACATGGTGAAAATCCCCCAAAACTCTACCCAACCGACCGTCCCTCACGCCCCATTTCGCCGCTTCCACTGCAAAGCGGTTCTATTTATGGCGCCCCAACGTCATTAATAATGCGCATAACGCCCCAGCTCGCCTCTTCCACTGCCAAGCGGTTCTATTTATGGCGCGGGTATTCCCCAACGTCATTAATAATGCGCATAACGACTTTGTTTACTTTCGCACAAAATTTGATTACGATCGATTCGAACTATATTCATCGTCTTACAGCAAAATTGTATGTTCAAAGACTCTCATTTACCAATGGCAGCGAGGGCTAGATTTATGGCGTTTTCTTTAACCCGCCAACGCCGGGTTCACCCTCTTCGACTGCGAAGCAGTCGTCGCCACAGGGCGACTGCGAAGCAGTCAGTCCACGCCTAGACTGCGAAGCAGTCTCCCCCACAGGTCGCCTAAATTTCTTCCTTATTCGCTACACGCATTTAAACTTATACCTAAATTTGTTGCTTATTCGCTACAGGGATTGAAACTTATAACCCCGGGCAACGCCGGATAAACCAGCTAGTTAATATATATAAGTCAGCACTTCATTAATCAAGTCATATGACAGTATTCCTAGACTGATAAACAAGGGCTGAGTACTTACTCCATAGGGGAGTTTTCATATGGTGCGAATCGCGCGATTTTTGTACAACTATGAGTCAAGTGGGATTGATAATTTGAGGCCCAGGTGTTATTGCAATTAGGGTATGCGGACGTTTGGTCAAAGGACGGTTGGTCAACGGACGGTTGATCACGGACGATTGGTCAATGGACGATTGGTCAAGCGGACTGTTCGTCAAGAGGACTGTTGATCAAGGGTCCTTTCGTCAAGAGGACGGTTGATCAAAAAATCGTCCGTTGACCAATCAGACGATTAGTGGTCGTCTATTTCAAAGGGTTATCGTATATCTGTGCCAGTGCCGTTGTTTGTACTGATAAGAGAACTGACATTTTTAAAAGCGTCTAAAATTCACGTATATCGTATCACTACATATTTGTTTTATTTGTGTATGGGCTACGCTTTGCGAAGTCTTCATTGCTGTGCATGTAAAGATGCCTGGTTTTGTAATGGCTTAATTGGTCTGTCGGTTCGTCTGTCTAGGGATAATTAGTGGTCGTCCATTTCTCTTATCAGTGGTTTGTACTGATAAGAGAACTGGCATATTTTAAAAGCGTCTCTAATATCGAAACTTTAAATTTTTGATCAACCGTCCTCTTGACGAAAGGACCCTTGATCAACAGTCCCCTTGACGAACAGTCCGCTTGACCAATCGTCCGTTGACCAATCGTCCGTTGACCAAACGTCCTAGAACCGCAATTAGACAGATATGGAAAGATTAAGGAGTAACTAATACATATCTCGGTAGGACATAACTAATGCGAGATAATATCGCTTAGACACTATTACTTACAATATCGATATGTTGTTTCCATGTTACAGTGGATGCTCATCAACGTAAAATTGTTAGAATTTCGCACAAGACACTAGCCTACGCTCAATATTACTACGCTCATTACCCAGGCACAACATACCTGCCTTCTACCCAGTGCATATTTTAAGGAATTTAGACTACTGGGACAAAATTTTGGAACTCGTCTCTGAAAACTCTTATCACCTTTTCTGGGAATTCATCTCCCCGAAAAAGTTGATGACCTTTTTTTAGGAAGTCATCTCCCAAAAAACTCACCTCCCGAAAACCGTCGATGACCTTTTCTTGGGGATTCTTCTCCTGAAAAAAGTTCATGACCTTTTTTTAGGAGGTCGTCTCCTGAAAAAGTCATCTCCCGAAAACACTTGATGACTTTTCTTTAGGAATTCACCTCCAGAAAAACTTGGCGACCTCTTTTTTAGGAAGTCATCTCCCAAAAAGTCACCTCCCGAAAACCCTCGATGACCCTTTTGGGAATTTACTACTGGGGCAAATCTTAAAACTCTTCCAACATTTTGTCCCACTACTTATACTTTAACCATACATTGCCTGGGACAAATCAGCCTAACTACTGGGACAAATCCTAACACTACTGGGACATTTGTCCCGCTAGTTATACAGTTAAAATATGCCCTGCTTCTACCAATCCCGTAAGTCTACTCTCTTTAGCCATGGCTGGGCTGGGAGCGCCTCTGAGTAGGCCCCTTGAAGAGGCGTTATATAAAATTTCAGAATGAATGAATATGAAGTTCCAGAGGTCACACTCTCCGGAGAATTTTTTATCTCTTGTAATGTCATTAGGCTTACCTCAGATTAAAGAAATAATAAAGATAATAATTAGTATTCCTTATAATTGTGATGAATTAAACTTTATGTTATCCCAATCTCGTCGTAAATTAATCTCTAATTGTAACTGCAACATTGGCATTGATAATATTACTATTGGGGAGATGAATTCCCAGAAAAGGTCATAAGAGTTTTCAGAGACGAGTTCCAAAATTTTGTCCCAGTAGTCTAAATTCCTTAAAATATGCATTGGGTAGAAGGCAGGTATGTTGTGCCTGGGTAATGAGCGTAGGGCGAGCGGGAGCCAATTACAGGCAGTCGGGCCAACAATCGAGTAGGCTTGTCGCTGTCTGGCATTTAGGCGAGCCCTAGGGACCAAGTGCTCTTCCTTAGGCTTAGTAGCAGAGCGCAAGGCTCGGCGTTAGGCCAAGCCTGAAATCGGGCAACGGAGTTCAGATGAAGGTTACGTCTCATCTAGTTCAGGCAAGGCAAATGTGCTGCGATATATCATCATCATCATCATCATCATCATCATCATCATCATCATCATCATCATCATCATCATCATCATCATTATTCAGATATTCATAGCGCGCTACCATGCGAATTTGCACCTTAAAAGGGCGGGTTGGTGGGATATAAGTGGAAGTTGTTGTAGGCCTATGTAACGGAACTGCGGAATAAACCGGATCTGATGATTAGAACACATGAGCGATAATAGAAGACAATAAGAGGCCAGTTAAATAATTTGATGTATTGCAGGTATGAATATCTACGTATTAAGATGAAAAGTGCGGTGAAAAATACTTTCTCAAGAAAAATCTGCTACAGCCGACCTTTGATCTTTGCTTAAATTGTGTTCTTTTATATCCTGTCCCATGCGTCGATAAAGGGGAAGTCTGCGCTTATCGTTTTCGTTATGACACAGCGTCGTGAAAACTAAAGTTTAATTGTGCTCAGATTGGATTGTTCGTTATTGATCCTTCGTGACCGTTTGCTGCCAATATCTTGAGGAGTCGTTTTGTCTTTTTCCTTAGCGAATGACATCGCGGTTCTGCTATGAGAAAACAACAGATTGCGCAACACAGCTGAAATAAGGAGGACCAAAACGGTCCTCCTTATTTCAGCTTTGTTGTGCAATCTTTTGTGGCCTTGTTGGTGGACGTTGTATCTCTCCTCGTCAGTCTGTGCTCGACGTCTTGTTAGTAAGTTATGTTTCGCCTGGAAAGAAAACCGCATTCATCGTAACCCTGGGGTTCTACTGCTACATGTATATGTAGTTCATATTATGTAAGAGATATAACCACTATGTAGTATTGTATGTCTGTGTATTCATATCTGGGAGGAGGACTTACGTGTCATTATTTATTGTTTGCTGTAATGCATGCCTCCAGTGGAATACTATCTTGGGATAGAAATGGTTAAGTTGAAGGTTCGTTAGAGATTGTTCTCAGTCGTATAGGCTACAGGCACTGTGTTTTAAATTATTATTTACACTTCGATGGCATAGCTTCTTCCTGGTCTGAATCCTGCTTCTTCTTCTCATTTTGGTGAATGCTTCTTTCTGTTTTGTATCGGTGATCAACTGATCACTATGTTCCTCTCTATCTCGTCTTCGTACTTTTGAACGTTTTATTTCTCTTCGTCAGGTTTTCATTGCTACGTCGTACTTTTGTACTTTTGCTGGATGTCCTCATTTAAAAAATTTATTGGTTCTATTGTTGAAATTCCTCTCCGTAGCCTTATTTTCAGGTTTGCAATTAGGCCTGATGGCCTAAGTTCTGAAGCGATTTCCGCATCGAATAATCTGCAGTTTGTCAAATCTGAGTTCCACCTTCTTTATTTTGATATGGTCGGTCAGGTTATGTATCTTTAGATTGGGCGATGTCCATGTTCATTTCCTTTATGGCTTCTTTTGTTCGAAGAAACTGTTCATTAGCATCAGGTCGCTTGAACTGATGGAGTTTCTCTCCGCTGTCATTCTTGTCTCCCATCCAAATTTGCCAATGGTACCCCTGCCAATCTTTCCGCTAAACTCCCCCGCAATGACGATTATGTCGTGTCCGGGAATTTTGTGTATTATCTTCATTAACTGTATTAATTTCTTCCTCCGTAGCTATTGACATGACGCATAGTACAGAATGAAGTCATCTTGGCAGATTTGGTAAGCAGTCTTGCAGACATTAATCGTTGCGGTATCAACTGGTCTCCTATCGTTACTTTTGTTGCTTTCTTGTTCAGAATAATTGCAAAGATATCTCGTAACTGATTGTCATCATTCTCTTCCCGATCGGCCGACAGATCGGCCGAATGGCCAGCCGGCCGACATCAGTCCGTTGTAAACCATCGGTTATTCATTTAAATTCAGAGTCACACGATACGCGTACGAGGCACAGCAGGCGCTCTGTGTTGTACAGCCGCAGTGCAGGTGTTAGTTTGATGCCTGATCGAGTTTCTGGGGCGGCCTGACTGGGCGACTGCCGAGCTGGGTATGACGCCAGAATAGTTATATTTTGTGTACACTGAATCTGGTCTTCAATGTCACTCTGAAGGTGCGCATGGATATGTTTAAACTTGGCCCAAGTGTACTCAGGATCAGCAACCGGTCACGTGGGCGCGTTCGTACGCTTCATGTTAGGCATTTTGTCTCAAAATGGGTCGACTGCATATCCCAAAAATACTGCACTTCGTTCTCGATGTTCATGCCTATCAGCGGTGAAGCTCTAACAAGTAACAATAGGGAACTTTGTGGATGCGAGTGAACGAGGGCGTCGACTTCTGCATAGAATATTATTAACTGCAACAGGTGCTGTACAGATCTTTGGTACAGTAGAACGTTTTGGAAGCTTTTGTGAGGTACAGAAAAGGCGGTTTAGCTAAAGACGCTATATTGAGCGACTTAATACAATATACATACACACTGCACACTTGCATGCATACATACATACATTTGGACAGACATACAGACATACATAATACATAGTTACATACACACATGTAGGCAGACATGCATGCATACATACATACATACATACAGGCAGACAGACATACAGACAGACATACAGACAGACATACATACAGACATATACATAGGTACATACATGCATGAGGCAGACGTGCATGCATACTTACATACAGGCAGACAGACATACAGACATATATACATGCAGACATATACACACAGACATACATACATGCAGACATATACATACAAACATAGATACATACATGCATGCACACATATATGCTAGATACACACAGGCTTGCATGCAGAGTTTCGTGCATACATACATACGTACATACAGACACAAAGACTGACATACATACAGACATACATACAGACATATACATACATGCATAGGTACAAACATGCAAACATACATACATACAGACCGTTCATGCAGATACACACATACATTGAAAGACTGTTCTTGTATGGTGTCGTTTGCAAGTGGTAGGCCTATTGATTTCATGCCTGATGGCGAAATCAACGATTCGTTCGAGCAATCGACGTCCAATCAGAGGAACGAATTCTACCTGAGCCCAAAGTCACAACCCAGTGCAAAAAACACTTAATTATTCAGATAAGTCCTTGACCATTATTTATTTTTAAAGTTGTCACATGTTCTATGTTCATGAATAGCTATTCCATGCAAAAACGTCATTTTGCTCCTTCTACAAAAATATTTGCCCCTACAAAAATGTTGCTGCTCCCTTAGACAAATTCCTGCGGACCCCCATGGTGGCTGCAATCGTCTTTATCTAGACGAGGACTCGAACCATTTCCGACGGCGTGCGCATAACATTGGATGTCTGTCATCTTGGCAGATATGGCGAGCAATCTTGCAGACATAAATCGTTGCGGTATCAACTGGGATCCTATCGTTGCTTTTGTTGCTTTCCTGTTCAGAATAATTGCTACCCATCTTGTTATCGAATGTCATCTCTTCCCGATCGGCCTACAGACCGACTGGCCGTGGATATGCTTGAACTTGTACTCAGGATCAGCAACCGGTCACGCGGGCGCGTTTGTACGCTTCATGTTATTCGCACTGTCTATTAATACATCGACTTGATATCTAAAAAATGCTACAATTGGATCTCGATGTTCATGCCTATCAGCAGTAAGCTCTAACAAGTAACAATGGGGAACTTTGTGGATACGACTTAAGTAGCGCGTTGACTACGGTATAGAATATATTCATTGCAACAAATGCTGTACAGATCTTGGGTCCAGTAGATGGTTAGGGAAGATTTTGTGAGGTACAGAAAAGGCGGTTTAGCTAAAGACGCTATATTGAGTGACTTAATACAATATACATACACAATGCACACATGCATGCATACATACATACATTTGGACAGATATACAGACATACATAATACATACATACATACATACATACATACATACATACATACATACATACATACATACATACATACATACATACATACATACCTACATACATACATACATACATACATACATACATACATACATACATACATATACATACATACATACATATACATACATAGATGCATACATACATACATATACATACATAGATACATACACGCACGCAGGCAGACATGCATGCGTACATAAATACAGGCAGATAGACATACAGACACCCAGACACACATACATATTCATACATAGTTACATACATAGATACAAACATGCATGCATGCAGACTTGCATGCATACACAGTCACACACACATACATTCCTACACTCATGCGGATGCACATAATACATTATATGGCGCCAAGGACTGTGGTCAGATTTCCCTTTTATTAGCCCTTTTTGATGTTAGCTCGGCATTCGACTCTGTCGATCATGCTACACTTCTACAGCGCCTCTCTGTTTCCTTTGGGCTAGTTGGCAAACCGTTACACTGGCTATCATCTTATCTTACTGGACGCACTAACTGTGTTACTGCTGGTTCCTCGAGGTCCTGCTGGGTCCACGCCCTCTTTGGTGTAGGCCTACCCCAGGGGTCCGTCCTTGGCCCGCTACTCTACGTTTTGTTTACTTCTGATGTAAGCTCCTTGCTACAGTCATGCGGGCTGCTTCACCAGCTTTATGCTGATGATGTTCAAGCATATGTCCACTGCCGCGCAGCTGATGCAGTGGCTTCTGTTGGGTTGATGTGCCGCGCTATTGATGCCCTCTCAGCTTGGATGGCCTCAAACCGGTTGCTTCTGAACCCGTCCAAAACTCAATTCATTTGGCTCTGTTGGTCGTAGACAGCTGGCGGGGGTTGACCTACACCTATTGAGTGAGACCTTTCCCCATATCACTTTCTCTCTTACTGTTCGTGACCTAGGTGTTACGCTGGATCGAGAGCTTAGTCTCGCTCAGCATGTTAACTTGGTCACTCGGAACTGCTCCGGCAGTTGCGTGTTTTACTGAGGTCCCACTCCCATGATGCTGCAGTGATCTTAGTTCATGCATTTGTCACCAGTAGAGTTGACCACTGTTGCTCTGTCCTTGTTGGTCACTCCAAGGGCCTAATAGGGCGACTTGACCGGGTCCTTCGTTCTGCTGCTAGACTTATTGGCCGTATTCCAAAATATGCCCCAGTCTCTGCCTATATGCGTGACGTCTTTCATTGGCTTCCTGCCTCTGAGCGCATCTCCTACAGGATAGCAGCACTAGTTTGGCGGTGTCCCTCCGGCAGCGCCCCATCCTACCTGTCTGAACTCTGTTGCCCGATTTCTGACTAATGGGGAGCTATTGGTCCCTCGGGACCGCTCCGCAGTCATGCAACGCCGAGACTTCCCGATTGTTGGCCCGTCTACCTGGAATGGTAGACCATATCCTTACGCTGCTTCCCCCGGAATAATTCACCTGTTTTCTTACGACAACTCAAGTCGTATCTGTTTAGCCGTGGCTGGGAGCGCCTCTGAGTAGGTCTCTTGAAGAAGCGCTATATAAATTTCCAGAATGAATGAATGAATGAATGAATGAACATTGAAAAAGTGTTCTTGTATTGTAGGTCACTTCTGAAGTCACGGACTTTAGTCGGACGATGGTGTCTGTTGCAAGGGGCATAGATTTCATGCCAGATGGAGAAATCAACGATTCGCTCGACCACTCAACGACCACTCAGTGGGACGTATTTTACCAGAGCACCACCAAGTCACAACCCAATCCGAAGGACATCATGGCTGAGTACTACCCAGTGGCCTTCGAGTTCAACCGCGTTGTCCCCGTGGTCTGTTACATCATCGGATTCTTCGGCAACACGATCTCAGCCGTTGCATGGTTTCAGCCTCGACTATCTAAACGCAACTCGTCCGCAATTTATCTAGCACTTCTATCGATCAGCGATCTGGTTTTCCTTGTCCTGCACTGCGCCGCCCACGTAGACGCCCTGCTCGATACTCACTTCACTGCGTATGCGTGGGTGTGTGAGGTCTACTTCTTCTTCTTCTTAATACCGCAGTACCTGATCCCGCTTCTAGTACTCGGATTTACCACAGAGCGGTACGTTGCCGTCTGCCATCCGCTGCTTCGAAGGGTTCTCTGCCGTACTCGGGTAGCGGTGTCCGTCAGCGTTGGAATGGTGATCACTTCGATCCTTCTGGCAACGATTCACCCTCTCTTCTGGACGTACAGTCCGCAGGCCAAGTACTGTGCTCTGCGGCAATCGATCCCTGCAATTGAGTCGCTATGGTTCGTCTGGTCCCTCGTTGTCGAGATCTTGGTGTTCCTGATCGTACCCGGTGCAACGTTAGTTCTGGATTTACTGGTCATTCGCTGCCTCGTGCAGATCAATAAGAATCCACTGAGCTCAATCAGAAGTAGAGGAATGCCGCGCAGAGAGAGTCAGAACGAAACAGGAGGGAAGGCAGTAGGAGGAGGAGGAGGAATAAGGGGAAGAATAGGAGGAAGAACGGGAAAAATTGGAGTGGCTCTAATTGAACCACTCAATGAAGAGGCTGGAGCCAGAGGAGGAGAAGCAGAAGGAATAGGAAGAGGAGGAGAAGGTGGTGGATTCGCAGTAGCAGGTGGTGAAATTAAAGGAGGCACGAATGGTGGAGGAAGAAGAGCAGAGCGACCACGGTTATGTGCCATTCGAGTCCCCTACCAAGCCACTACGGCTATGCTTCTGGCTGTATCCCTCTTCGAAATTGTTACAATAATGTCGGTCAGCATCCTTTATATGCTGCACAGCCATTTTCGTAGAGGTTCCTCTGAACTTTCCAAGGAAGAAATGCTGGCCGATCCAACCTGGCAGAGATATTTTTCCTACGCGGCCGCCAAATACATCATTATATCATTATGTATGACTCGAAGTGCGGCCCTAATATTTTTCTACATGGCCCTTGGTCCTCGCTTCAGGGAGACCCTCTGGGACCTCATCCGGTGCCGGAAGCCAACCAACAGAGCTGAACTTACGCAGAACACCTTCACCGGCGGAAGTTCGCTGAGTTCTTTCAGGTCACAACACCAAGTGGAACTGGCTGTAAAGCTCTGAACACCATCGATAATCATTTGGTGCGATGTTGAAAAAGAAATGGTGAAAGAAAGAACTACTTACACCAATAAGTTCTTGAATATTATTTTGGAACGTTTATATTATGTTTCCTCCATATCTGTATCTAAATCATGATCGTAGTTACAACTTCAAATCTTTACAGGACCTCTTCAAGAGACCTCCTCAGGGTCCTCCAGACCTGAAAATGCGAGACATATATGTATATCTCATTGGCGAAATAATGGTGCAGAAAGGTTGAGATGCTAATGTAACATGTTGTACAACAAGACATAATACATACATGATAGACAGAATATAAAAATAAATGTACAAAATAATCAAAATGGAAATATAATATACAACATATAAAATGTAAGTATAAAATATGTGTATATATATAACTGGCAACGATGTTTATCAATCAGGTAAATAGATTGGATAAATGGATTTTTAAAACTTTTTAAACTTCGTCATCCCAGACACCAAAAGATTAAAACTTTGATCATCTTTAAGGTTATCTCGTATTGAGGTCCAAGTAACGAAACCACGTGACTGTTGTGTGGATTTCTTTTTTCTTTTTTTCTTTTAACTGTTCCTCATTTATTCTTAACTTGACTACTGACTGCATGAACTGTTTCATAGCACTAAATATTGTCTTCGTCGTGATTTCGTTTTTCATTTCAAACTGTTTAATTGGACATAACTGTTTAAGCTCAAATTTTATTCTGATGATTGCATTGTGTACTGTGTTGTTAGTTGATTGACAATGCGTATAGCTTATAGTCAAAACGTGATCGATACATCTTTAACTGCCTAGACGCGTATGACGTTGATATATTAAGCCAATATCTGTATCTGACACTTTGGTAATTCACGCAAATGTACGAGATAATCTACATCTGTCACTTATAGGCCTCCATAAGTTCTTTACATATAGACAGTGCTTTTTTTCTGGAAAAAAAGGTTCCGGAACGGAACAATAGGTTCCGGAACGCAACATTTATGGGCAAGCTAAAATCACGAGAAAAACGGGTTTGGGTGTTGGTAGGGGGTCTGAATAAACACTGAAAACAGTTCAAAAACACTGAAATTAAATTAAAATAACAAAATTATTGTTTTTATTATTAAAATTTAACAAATATTTTTAGTAGCTGAAAAAGGTGCCGGAACGCCGTTCCGGCTCGTTCCGGCTGAAAAAAAGCCCTGCATATAGATACTTGATTCCCTACATACACCGATGGCCTCAGGATATTTCTGGCAAGCCCGCATTAAGGGGGTACTAAGGGTGCTGCAACACCCAGTCCCGCAGTTTTGAGGGGCCGGCATTTTCGGAAGTACATTAATTTATGTACTTGTAGTTGGGCCCCGCGCTGATGGCTGGCTAGTGCGGGCCGGGATCACAGCATCCGGGCCCGCACTAGCCTTTAGACGGCCCTGATTTCGGGTCCTGTGCAGAGTATACTGTACGGCTCCCCCCATGACACAAGTCAACTTGTTTTTCATTGCTATTCATTTGTTCATGTTAAATTTTCTGTGACATTTTCGGGTCCCCTAACTTGCGGGCCCTGTACGACCGCAAGGTTCGCACAACCCTAAGGCCTGCACTGCTACATATGTCATTGATGCATATGTAATCCATGCATAATTAGGCCTAAATGCTACAACTGTTGAATCTGTATTTGGCATATTTGTATATGTCTTACAACAGTGCATCATTAAGTGACAATGCTGTGACTGGCGCATGTCTGTTGAATAGGAGCTTCTTACTGCATACTGGAACAAGGAAAGCATTGTGTTTTTATTCCGTTCAGACTGCAAATCGAATGATCTATTCTATCCAGATACTAATATTGCGCACTGACAGAGTTAGTCTCTTTTAAACACTGTTAAACACAGTGCTCTCCAATAATCTGTTGATATAAAATAGACTTTTGTAATTTGAAGTGATTAATCTAAGAGAGTGTCGTGAAAAATTAAATTGTCAGAAAATTAATACTGTAATTTTATTATTTTATCGAACTAAAATTACTAGCTAGGCCTATTCTGTCCGTCATCCGATCCTATGTTGTGGCTTTACATAGCGATGAATTTGCGCTTATAATATCATCATCAGGTGGAGTGCATCAACGTTTCTAAGTGTAGGCCTATGTTTTATAAGCTGCTTGAAGACCAACTCCGATTCTGCATTATGTCGTATTACACACATTGTTGACATTTTGCCTGGAAACAAAATACGCTAGACTAGTGTCTGCTCTTAGCAGATTTGATTAAAGTAAAAATGGCCTGCATTGATATAGCTATATCGGTCAGGCCTTCGCGTTTCACTTATGTCTAGTGGTTCTTCCTTGCAACCATTATAGACCTAGATGGATCGATTTGGATCGTGACTGTAATTATCTCCTGTCTATGGAGCAGACATATGGTCGTACAAATCACGGACCTCTGTAGAAACAACCTAGCGTCATTGTGTGGTGTCTGAAAAGGAAAAGAGCAACACTACCCGCAGAACTATATTAATCACATAAGAATATACTTTGAAGCTCCCAACACGACTGGCTGTGCATAGCAAAATAGGACTTTGATTATTGTAAATATGTTCGTACTGTATACATACTGTACGTAGGTAAGTGCCTGGCACTGCCTGGGTGTATCTAGGTAGAGCGCGTTTCAAGGATCGTCGAAACGCCACATTACCATAAGACGATTGCACATGAAGAAGAAGAAGAAGAAGAAGAAGAAGAAGAAGAAGAGGAGGAGGAGGAGGAGGAGGAGGAGGAGGAGGAGGAGGAGAGGTTGAGGAGGAGGAAGAAGAAGAGGAGGAAAAGGAGGAGGAGGAGAATGAGGAGGAGGAGGAGGAGGAAGAAGAAGAAGAAGAAGAAGAAGAAGAAGAGAGTCCCTTAAGCTAGCCCTGAGGCACCCATGGGTGTGAAGTGTTAGCGACTTCATTTTCCTAGCCTCGGCATATGAGGGCGGGTGGCCAGTCCTCTCTCTCGCCATCTCATCTTCCCACCGACAGTGCACGGTCAGTGTTTTCATCATAGCTGAATTGGCTAGGGCCTAGGGGGCACTGGTGGGGCAAAAAATCTCTAACCATATTTCTGCCGTGGCGGGGATTTCAACCCCCGACCTCTAGATTGACAGTCCAGCATGCTAACTACTACACTATCGAGTACTGAAAACCTAACCATACCCAACATACCAAAATGGGTCAATGTTCAAACCTAGAAGAAACACTGGCGCTATATAATCAGTAATGCGATAAGGCCATCTGGCGGTTAGTTGCTGCCATTATTCTATTGTGCTCCATCAGATCAACTGAAACTTCAATATCGTAAGTATTCGTGTCATAGGTATAATAGTCCTTTATGTCCTGACTGTAATTATCTCTAGTGGGCGTTGATCTGCAACATAGCCTGTCTGTCCTGTAATTGCATGAAGGCCAACAGAGATGGTCCGAATCAAAGGGTAATTTCGCTGTCAGTTCCAGCCGCGTCACGTCATATATTATGTAGTTATGTGGAACAAAGATTAGAGAGTGGAATTGCTTTCATAGATGAGAGAGAGTGTGTGTTTGTGTGCGAGAGAGAGAGAGAGACAGACAGACAGACAGACAGACAGAGACTCCTGTCATGGTCCCAACACGCTTCAAACGTGCAATTCCACCCACAGTTGTTCTAAAAAAGCTATTAAACTGAAATTCATTAGTGCAGTTGTTCAACCGTTGACCGAAAACTGTTCTTGAGTTCGACCCAGTTAGTTAAAATCCCAATCATATTCTCAAATTGGGTAGATATTTCACTCACTGTGTCGAGCTCCCTATCTTTTGTGCAAGCTACTTCAGCACATTGTTCCTTATGTTCTGCAGATGTGTCTCAAGGATACTGCTGACACTACCGTCTCGATCAGTTTCTTGGGCATTCGTTGTGGGATCCAATACAGGTACAGTCCACAAAAACACTGTGTCTTGGCAAGCATTCCCCAACGCCACCTTTGCGGCATTATAACGATTGCTGTCGCTGGTTTATGGAGCATTAGGCAGATTTACTCCCATGTAATATGCAACAGCACACTGATGTTTTTACAAAATGTACCAGTGTTCCCTATGCGACACGAGCAAAGCCTTTATCAGAATTCACTTGATAATACTGAGTGGAATCTTCCTTGGTTTGTACACGGTAAACATCTTTGACGATCAAGTCACTATTCAGAAAGTCGGCCTTCTTTAGTAAGTGCCTCAGCTTATAAACGTTAACTCTCATGCGATTGTGAGCAAATTCGAGGAACCGACTGCGGTGGAATTCTTCCATTGTTGTGATGATAGCATACATCAAGGAAACAGTATTGTACTGTTTCACTCGATTAACACCTATGTCTTTAGAAACACGGATGTTGGCCCCTGCATAGTTGTTGGTGTTGTGTCCCGGCAGAGCAGATATCTTTCGGTAAGCACAACAACACCATTCAACCCGACGATTCCACCATGATTGAAAATATTTCAAAAAGTCAGCGTAATTGTTCTCTGCCAAAAGTTTGCATAGCTTTTCATAGCTGTCATTGGCTTCTTGTTCACTGTCTACATAAATAACACCTCGAAAACATCTCATGACCTTTGGCCTATCATAAATAGCCACTTTCTACAAAAACCACATTTCATTGTAACTGTAATTAGTAACTTCTACTGCGCCGGTGCACAACGCATAAACCAATGACACACCAAAGCCATATTCTGCCTGCTGGAACTTGTCCCACAGACAGTAAATTTGCCTGTTTCTATCCCAAGTATCTTTGTGTAGTAAACATTGATATGAAAGTACATGTGTGATGCCGTAGCGAATCGCCGAAACCCAATTCCGCAAGAGATCATTACAGGCAGCCTACTGAAAGAAGAAATTATTGATGAACAGGTATTTACGAAGAAGTTATGAGCCTAACCTATTTAAACAAAAGGTACAAGAATGAGCACACATTTATTTTTCACCATAGACAACATAGCCACCGCTTACGTCAATGCACAGTTTGTAATGATCTCGGAGTTTTTCAATGCCAGTAAAATAGAATAGTTCTGACTGCCCTATCAACCACTCTTTCGCCGTATACTTGAGCTCAGTACCGGTCGAATATCTCCGTTCACGAAGGTGTTTTTAAAATTTGGAAACAGGTGGTAATCATTTGGTGCCAGTTCAGGAGAGTATGATGGATGGCGCATTTCTTGAAGTCCGCATTCAACTACAGCAGCTTGTCCAACATGTGAGCTACGGACATCGACGATCCTTCATTTTCTGGTCAAGCAGTGGAGGGATCCATCGCGCACAGACTTTAGTCATCAACAAATGTTCATGAAAATTCGTCTTAACTGAACCAGTGCTAATGCCCACAGTGTCAGCTATCTGCTGCACATTGACTCGACGATTTCGTAAGACAATATTTTTACACCACGACAGGTTCCTTAACAGACAGCTTCAGATGGGCGTCCAGACCGGGGCTCATCTTCAAGGCTTGTTCTGCCTCAAAGAAACTCGGCTTGACCATGGCATATGATGGCGTATCTTCATTGTATACAACAATCATTCGGTTGTGCATCTGCTGCGGCTGAAAGTTCTACGGTGTTAAAAATTCTATCATTGTGCGATAGCGAATTTTCCTAAAATCAGACATACTGTGGTTCCACCTAAGTTCTATAAATTGTACCTCGTAAAATAAAGCAGACGATATAAATTTTTAGAAGACCCTAACAACACTCTGTATATAAGGCCTATAACATTTGTCCGTCCAAAAGTATAGCGGAAGATAGCCAGGCTCAAAACTTATTGAATGCTCCTCGTAAAACCTGTTTGAACTTGTCAACGATGGCATTTTTGATAGCCGTTCCCGCTCGCAAATATCGACCTGATCTGTTGTCCAAACTTGATGTTTGTGGGCACCAGTGAAGCTGAACGTGACGACCAGTCCTTGTTTCACATAGCTTTCTCCCTTTATCCCATCGGTTAGCATAACACAAGGTGTCACACTCTGAATGCCAACAAACAATAGTTGTTTGCAGCCAGTAGTATAGTGCTAGTGTTCAATCAATCACTGACTAGGCCTATATAATTTTAAGCTTTTATTTCTGTCGCTGTGCTGGCATAAGTAATCAACACGATAAGCGTTCCTGCATGCCTTCTGTTCCTTGTTCCACCAGGTAACAAAACCCAGTCACACTTGCAAATTCTTCAAGCCACTGTTTCACTTCATCCTTGTTTGTTGGCGTTGCTCGCATGATAACGTCAGCTGCACTCTTTAGATTCTTTGCATATGATTTGAAATGTTGTTTGAAATGATCATGAAGTTGTGTGTTGAACTGACCGCCTGTAAACTGTTTATGTGAGAGACTTTTGACCCTTTTGGATTACCCTTTTGACGCCAGCACTTGTAATGCTATTGGCGAAACTGTCATAATTTGATCTGTCTGTTGTGTGTTACTTCAGTGAACAATAAACAATTCAATCAACATCGTTCGACAGCTTTTCATTCATTTCTTGACAGAAAAATTGTCAGAAAATGATGGAAAATGTTGATATGAACAACGAACGCTACAAAAGATCCCTCAGACAAACAACACCTGCGTAGGTGTCTTTGAATTTCGACGCGTGCGGTCGATTCGCCGTGGCACTCCCTCTTCCGACCGGAAATTTCGCTATAAAAAGCACTCCGCCGTTATGCTTTCTCGGTTTTATGTACGTAGACCTGGTCTCTTATAGCTAGAAAATCGTTGAATCTGGTCTCATATAGGTAGAAACTCGTTGAATCTGATCTCATATACAAAGAAAGTATAACAACGCGTGGGCCTAAATGTAGGCTACGTTCCATAACAGGCTTCCATGAAATCTGTGCCATGAGCTTCTACTTTGTGTGCCTTTATTGAAATGGTCTTATGTTATCTTTTCTGATGAGGCGCTATATGAATAATTACCTGATGTGCGTCTTAGGCTAAACCCATGTCATCCCACAGTAACAGCACAGTATAACGGATGATGCTTGATGAAGAAGATGATAATTTAAATGTTGTACCTTTTGATCAATAACACACACTTTAATATATTTATGTATCTCAAAGAAACGATAGATATTTTCGTTTAATGCTAAATCAGACTGACAGGAGTTAATGTGGTAATGATAGCTGTGATAAATACTTTTGACAGAAACGAAAGAAGGAAATGGGAAGAACTAAAGATGGGAAAGTGGGAATCAGTGCAGAAGCCAAGAGGACTAAGAGAAGTTAAGCAATTGAATGAACAATCAGGTTAAATAGTTAAATAAAAGTCTGCATTTAAAGCAAAAACGCTCTTGGGGAGCATAGACGAATACAATATAGTCCGCAAAAATTTTCTAAAATCACAGGCATTGTAAACATTTTAAGAAGCTCAGCCCTAGCGAAACATCTAAAATAAACATTCGTGAGTCCAGCAATTTTATAAAAGTTCTAGAGAAAGCTGGAGCCTTTTAATGAACGAAAGTGTGCTTTTTACAAGAATTCTCTTACCATACAGAGGTGTAGGCCTATATATAGCTAGTAAAGAAAATTAAAATCACAGTCATTGTTTGCATCTGCAGGAGCACCTTCATGAAGTATTTGAAACATAAATTTGCGAAGTCTCATGATGTGTGAGATCACCCACAAAAATTCACCCGCAATCAAACAAATCTTTACAGCGCCACTCAAAATCCACATAGCCTATACACCAGCGAGATATATGGCGCTTTAAAGGTCTAACCATACATGCCTAAAGGCTCATTAGACTATCTGCGTCGTGCCTAATTGCGTTGTTGTCTGTTGTGGAAGCTTCCCAGACAGCCATGCTCATTGGGTTTTATATATAGCTGGCCCGCATCGTGTGCTGGTGCAGATTGGTGGCCAGCATGGACCCAGTGGGGCTAGCAATGTGGTCCATTAGCAGTAGAGATTCAACTCAGAGATATCTTTTACCGGTTAATGTAAACAAGTAACAACTTTCAAATATTTACATTTTCTTACTTATTTACCTACTAGTTATGTCATGTCTGCAGGTAGGCCTATCTATGCACGGAAGTACGTATACTGTAAACCTACATACATACGTATTTATAAATACAGATTTGTATGTATGATTTGTATACGTATGATTTGTGTGTGTGATTTATATGTGTACCCTATATATATATATATATATATATATATATATATATATATATATATATATATATATATATATATATATATATATATATATATATATATATGCCCTGTGTATCTGATCATTTGTAGAGATTGTAGTTGTTGACTTAGCACCCAGTTGTAGTTCTAGACAAGCATAATTCAGCCTCTATATCTAGAGTTCTGTATCTTCTAAATCTTCTAATTTTTTAATTAGCCGGAGTTCCACCGAAGGAGCAGGAAGAGTAGAGCCACTGACAGCAGCACCGAGTAGTCCTCCGTTGCTCTTTCCATTCGTAAGTTGGAATTCGTAATTTGTGTTGAAGTAGCAACAATTTTTTCCGTTCATTATTCTCGACTTTTTTTCTTTGTTGCAGGAAACCTAAACAAGGCACAAATGTTTCCCATCTTGAATAATTAACCAAAAATACAGAATAAATCGTTAGCGTAGGGGCACTATTGTAACTCTTCTCTGTCATCAAGCAGTAGAATTTTCCGTCGGCGTAGGACGAGAAAACGACACTAGTTAATCACGTACCATTTGGCCAAGCATGCATTTGAAGTGATGCAGCTGCGTGTATCAAGTGGAAAGATCATGACAGGTAGACCCCATTCATGAAAATGTCGAGGTGAACCAATTAGCACAACTGACGTGGTTACGGTAATTTCATTAGCACGCCTAATGGTAATTTGAATGGTAAATATGAAAACAAATTATTATCATTGTCTTAGTTATAAAATAGATCACTTAGGGCCTATATTATACGTATATTGCGTTATATATTTGATATGATAATTTATATTTTATTGTTATGTTACATATGATTATAAATTGCCTTATTTACCGAAGAGATGCTATATTGTTATATATAGGATTATATATAATATATAATAATTTTTACTATGAACAATATTGCGTGTAATATTAAATTATGGTCTGCCTTCACTCTGCAGAAACAGGTAGGTTGCCAGGCAACATGTGACATGAAAGCATGAGTTTCTATTTTCTCTGCCTCTCTATCGCCAACGGTTGAATACCATTGCATTTGGTCGAGGTCAAGTATTGTCGGGTCGGGAGAGCTACATACACATACATACACACATACATAGTATTACATACATATACATACATACATACATACCGATGTATGTATGTATTCATGTATGTACGTAATAACATAAATAACATACATATATATACTCATACATACATACATAAATACTTATAGGTATGTATGCATGCATGTACATACATGTACTCATAAATACACACATGCATACACATATATATAGTTATATACATATACTCATATATATATATATATATATATATATATATATATATATATATATATATATATATATATTAGGGTGGTCCTTAGCTCCATGTAAAAAATTTGTTGGGGGAATTTTAAACGAGGCACCCTCCAAACTTTTAGTTTTAGGTACAAAAATAATAATACTGAAAAGTTTGTGGAGATTTTATGAGTTTTAGAGGTTGCTACCGGACATAACATAATTATATCAAATATATTGTAAAAACGCACACAATACATAGAATATTGTATAGGCCTACTATTCTTATGAACAAATTCAAAACAAATTCTGGTGGGCAGTGGTGGACGGTAGTATTTACTATTTGGGTCAAGACACACAAGTGAACATTAAAATGTTTAGTTCCAGTTACTACTTAATGTATTAATGAATCAGTGTCTTTGTTCCTGTTTGGATATCTGTGACGATATTCCAGAAACTGCTTATGATCGTCATTATTTGTTTGAAGCTTGTTATACTCGTCCATGAGCTCATTACCTCATAAACTTACCTCATAAATTGAGTCTAAGGAAATGCAAGTCAATGGAACTGCATACCCAATTACCCATCGCCACCTCTATGGAAAATATTTTCTTCCAGTTCTCCACGCTCTGCTATGTATTTCACATCTCTTACTGAGGTGGCAGTGGCCTTGGCCAAACTTGTAGTTCTCATCGTTTGGCCAAGTATCAACATCTTGTTGGATGAAACTTGCTGGAATGCATGTAATGCTGAAGAATCTTCTAGTGTTTTCCGTGATAAAATTTTCCAGTTGCTTCCAGCTGATCAGAGGTTACTTGGTATTCTCTTTAGTGGATGTTCGATGCCAGTTTTGTCCAGAGGAGCAGCCATATGGCGCTTGATAAATCAATGGAGACCCCATCATCAAAGAACGCAAAAGTCTCCAATTCCTCCGACAGATACCAGAAGTGACCCGGAAATGTCTTCATTGCAACCTCTGCACCTGCACAATTTTTCTCCTTGTTTATCAATCTGTCAATGTCCTTCAAGAGCTCCAGGTCTATTCGAGGAGCCAATGGTGCATATGATGCTTGAAACCAGACTTTGACATACAGCATTACTGTGAACAAGCAGATGTCAGCTATCCCCTTTTCTTCTCTTCTTGTCAACTTGAACTGTCTCTTGAACATCCAAATCTTAAGACTATAAATACTCTTGGCCATCCACTTTGTTCTATGCAGCCCAGCTGGTGCACTGAATGATATACCCCTGGAATAAACGCCGCCGAAGAAAGTGATGGTCAGCTCCAAAAGTTTGTGACAGGAAATTGCTTCTTGTAAAAACTCATCGGATGTCACTGTGTTCTATTTTGATCGGTCTATAAGTCGCCAGTTTCTCGGGAATCTCTGATAATCACTATGTCTGGACCTTGGGATGGGCCAAGAGAAAGCATGACCACTGCCTCCAACATTATTTTTAGTATGTGATGGCGACATGCACGCCACAACATATCCTTGTCCAGCCTATGCTCCAACACAATGATATAACTATAATTTGATTAATAACTACTTACTGCTTGCTTACTTATTGACATCTTTTCCATAATGCATTTGGCAACCATTTTGTTTCATATTGGGCTTCTTAAAAAGTATACTGCATACTTTGTTAGTCAAAGAAAAACACTAAAAGACCACTGAGTTTGAAAAAATAAATAATTTATTTCTACGTTTGTTTATCAAATAAATAAATAAATAAATAAACATGAGTACTATTAGGGTATACTAATTGCTAGAAGTCATTTATAGTGTTCAATAATGAATTACACACACAACTGTATGTCACTTTGCAATTTTCTCACCTGCTAACATCAGTTCAATTAAGAAAATTGCAATGGCTGGTCTAAATGAATTCCTCGTGGCATAGGCTTAAACTTTAGCATCTGGTAGCAACCTCTAAATATTGTCAGATCCTCTTCAAATTTTTTCTGAATTTTTTCTTCATCAATAGAAACAAAAGCATAGGGTGCCTCATTGTGAAATCAGACTTTCAAAAATAAGGACCACCCTAATATATATATATATATATATATATATATATATATATATATATGGTTTTCTGAAGAGATGCTATATACGTTCGCTGAAGAGGTCCTGTAGAGAGTTTTCTGAATAGGTGTTATATCAATGAACACTTGTGCTTACGATTATGCATATATACGAGTATATATATCTACATGCATATATGTATGTATAGATACACAGGTCTGTACTCTGTACTACTGACTTCTGTGATGCCCGATCGGCAGCAGCCATCCTCAGCCTCCTCATCCGTCCGGATGTTGTTATTGACTGATGCAGCAGACTTTTCCTCATCGGCGTCATAGTCGATTCCACATCGCAGCAGCCGACGGAATGATGCTGGGAGGAGACAGCAGCAGCAACAGCAGAGACGCTCGAAGATTGGAATCAACAGACGACGATCGATCTTATGAATGTCATCGGAACCTAAATCGATTTGCAACAAAATATCGATCACTAAAGAGCGGTTCCTTCGTCAACGGCAGGATAATGCAAGGAAACTTAATAAGGTCATGTTAAGGCAAGGATGCTAACATGTATAGAGAGAAGGGCAGGTGGCAATGTAAGGCAATAACGTGATGTTAAGGCAAGGATGCTAGCACGTAAGATAAAGGCAATATATGGAGACAATGTAAGGCAATAACGTGATGTTAAGGTAAGGGCGTTAACAATTAAGATAAGGGCAATGTAAGGAGGCAGTGTAAGGCAATAACGTGATGTTAAGGCAAGCATGTTAACACCTATGTTAAGGGCAATGTAAGGCGGCAATGTAAGATAATATATTAATGTGAAGGCAAGGATATGAACTCCTAAGATAAGGGCAATATAATAGGCAATGTAAAGCAATAGGTAATGCTTGGGCAAAGATGTGAGCACGTAAGATCTGAGGATTGTGCACTGCACAGGTAATGTAACGGAAATGAACAGATAATGGTAATGCGATGCATGGATGATACTATGGCAAGGAATCAAAAGACAAGATTAATGCAAGGCATAGCAATGTAAAATTGAAAAGGAAATGTTAAGACAATACTGAGTTAGTCGCTTTTGTTACTGTTATTGTTATCTTGCTTTTATTACGCGCAACTGTGAGTGAAAGGCTTGCTCAAGGTCTTCACACAGAAACCATCTTAGAGAAGGCTCGAACCCGTACTCTTCACGTTACAAGCTGACGCTCTAACCAATCAGATACGGTTGAAAAAGGAGCTACTGAAAAGTTCAGGAAAAAGACAAATGTTGAGAAACGTAACTACGCCTGTGATTGCGCGTAGGCCTACCTGTTAGCAGACTGACTATGATGCCAATGACCATCGTATTGAACAGCCCAATTATAGGGTAGAGGTTGAACGATATGGTGTAGAGGTAGTCCAACGCATTCGCAAACGAAACCCCACTCGTCTCTTCACTGTAACGATCGACATTAAACACATTGCTACACACATACATACAACACGCACAACACAAAAGGACCCATAACCAGGGCCTACTACGTAGGGGGGAAGGAAGCAGCCTGCTTCCAATTTGTGCCAGAGGGGAAAGTTTCCCCCTGGCACAGTCACTAATTTCTAATAATTATTTTTTAAAAAAATTTTTTTTATTCCGGATATTTCTATAGCGCCTCTTGAAGTCTACTACTACTCAGAGGCGCTCCCGACTACAGCATTTGATACTGTGCCGGAATTTTCACGCCGAAGCGCCACGAGCAATTGCGAGTGAAGGACTTGCCCAAGGTCCGTACGCAGCGGCTAGAGTGGGATTCGAACCTGCAACCCTCCGGTCACAAGGCGCCGAACTTACCACTGAGCCACCACGCCCCATTAGTGACTAATATAGTGACTAATTACTAATGATTCTTAAAGTATTGTATTGTGATGTATCAGTATTATGGGCCATGCAATATTTGCTGACGTTATCACACAGTGTCTAAGCAGTGTTGTAGTGTATCATTATTACTTGTTTTTCTTTAGCAATTGGCCATTATGTTCTGCTATTTTTTGTTGATGAAAGATACAAAAAGTTTTTTAAAAAATTGAAGAAAAGCAATCCTGTTGATATATAAATTTCCAAAATATGGGACACATGTTAAAATATTGGGCAATATAGGACACTGTTCAGCAAATATATAAGGATTTTAAAGATTGCATTATGAATGCACATTTCTGGTGTAATGCAGCGGTAAAAGGCTCCATCCCAGCCTACTACAGTGTTATCCAGCCGACAATTATTTAGCAGGAATATTTCAAGACCTGGTAATCCCATTTTCACTGCACTACACAACAATAATTGTAGCTCTGATATTTTGTGCCATATTTATTACAGCTTGTCTCATAAAATTTTTACAATGCACTAGGAGCCCTGCAGAAATTAATTCAACAATTCAGTTGAACTAAAATGTAGTCTTCCAAAGCCAGTTTTCTTGCTCCAAAAATGCACTAAAACTCACCTACGGCAATGTAGAAATCCATGAAGTAGGAGGGAGGGGAGGGTTTACAGTAAGGGGGATTGCTTCCAGCTTACAGGGGGATAGTAGGCCCTGCCCATAACTGTGCCTCATTTAGCACACACACGCAGATGCACACACACAAACATACGTGTATATAAATGACGAGAATGCTATTAGGAATTAAGGAGAAGAAGAAGATATGGTAGATCGAAACCAGCCAATGCAATTAATCATTTTAATATAAATTGGTCGCCCGATTCAGGCAACATAAAACAGTTCTTTTCCCCAACTGCAACCATAAGGTGGGCACTTTTAAATAGATATCTTGAAAATGTGGTGCGCAATAGTCTGCACTCTAGAGTAGTAGTAGCAGTAGCAACAGCAGCAGCAGTAGCAGTAGTATCACTAGTAGTAGTAGTAGTAGTAATAATGATAATAATAGTGACAATTTATATGGCGCCGTAACACAGCATGCCGTTACAAGGGCGCCTGAAGTAGTAGTAGTAGTAGTAGTAGTAGTAGTAGTAGTAGTAGTAGTAGTAGTATAGTAGTAGTAGTAGTAGTAGTAGTAGTAGTAGTAGTAGTAGTAGTAGTAGTAGTAGTAGTAGTAGTAGTAGTAGTAGTAGTAGTAGTAGTAGTAGTAGTAGTAGTAGTAGTAGTAGTAGTAGTAGTAGTAGTTGTAGTTGTAGTTGTAGTAGTAGTAGTAGTAATACATCATTTCTAGATAGTATTACCACAATATACTATACTATGCTGATTATATCTGACCTTGAGGTGTTGAAGAGCGCTGTGGTGTTGGCGTTGTAAAACGCGAGGTCTCCACTGAAGTTGTTCGAAGGCGACGTAAGAAGAAGTAAGACCTCGGATGACGTCGTGCTTTCGTTGAAGAGGAACTGGCTCCCTGGCAAGGATACATTGGCTTCACCGTAGTAGGACCAAGTGGTTGCGTTGCTGAACGACACATTGGCGTTGCAGTGTTCGATGGAGGTAGGTAGGGTCGTCTTGTGGGGATTGAGGAACATGGAACCAACTGCGATCCAGACATTGAAGGCTGTTGCGATCGAACACCCAACCACAGCTCCCTGCACATAACATCGACACAGACTATTATATAGCGCAGGATCATGTGGACAAACGGCCTACTTATATGACCAGTCAACAGGACATTGAAAAGTCTAAGACCCAGGTGACAAGATTAATTGCGATTACCTTATCTAATATATTCTAATTTAATCCATTCTTATTTCATCTTTGGTTTAACGCTACAAAGGCCTTGCTTCATTCCTTCGTCCTGACCCGTCTAGACTACTGTAATTCCATCTTTTCAGGTTTGCCGAAATTCAGGCTACGTCAACTCCAGTCCATCGTCAACTACACCACTCGCCTAGTTGCCAATCTAATAAAATTCATATCTAAGCATGTATGAGAGATACATTTCACTTGGTCCCTATCGAGGACAAAACGAAATTCAAGATCCTCCTCCTTGGTCGGGCTTCGTTGGTTGGCTCTGCTCCATCATACACACGAGAGCTATTTGCACCGGGTTTTTAGCTCAGTCAGGTCGCCGGTGACTTATTCGTTCATTAACTCGTGGGGACTCTCCTACATCATAGTTACGTCAACACGACTGCATCGTGCACTCTCGTGCTTTGGTCCATCTCTTTAACGCAATCTCTCCGTTGACATTCTATCTGCTCCTTTAACCCCGTTGACATAATGCGCTAGGCATCAATCGATTGTCGCTTCTACTGAAACCGTTGTCAAACACTGTAGGCCCAATCTAGTCAAATGTGGCATTTATGGCCTACAGGAACAGGAACAGGAACATATATTGGGATCATGTTGTTTTAGCAAAGTAGAATGAAATATTGAAATCATTTAGGTATTTTCTGTTAATTGACTCATTCATAATTAATATCGCCTAAATCTTCTTTGTTTAGTCGTAAAAATAATGTATTAATTGCCTGGCCTTTAAAAGATGTTGGCCAATTGTTTTCATGTGAATAAAATGAAGACATCTTACTTTGCTGTTAGCGAACGGGAAGAGAGCTCCGAGCATAAACAATCCTAACGTTGGACCTGAGAACGTTCCAAGGACTGCAGTCAGACCCTAGATCAAAACATGTTTCGTATGACACATCTAAAGGTTTCGTTGAACATATATAAGGTTTCGCAATCATATAGTGCTGCAAGGTGGCCGAATGGTTAGAGCTTGTCGATAAACACGAATATTATATATATATATATATATGTATATATATATATATATATATATATATATTAGTGTGGACTTTACCTTTTAAGATTATATATAAGATTACCTTATATACCTTATATACATATATATATAATGGTTAGTTGCATTGAAACAAGTGAAACATTGCGGTACAATTATCAAGATCGTAATTAACACATGTCTTGGTAGCCTGTAAGGCGCCCGCTCATATTACTGCTGACCGAAAGGAGTGAAATTCTGAGTCCTCCTAGAGGGGGCTTACGGGTATCGAACCGCGACTTTTCAAGACCTAAAACTCCAGGTCAGAGTGTTACCATTCATCCTCCTCATCCCTCATATATATATATATATATATATATATATATATATATATACAAAATATATACAAAACTATAGTTTCCTTACGTGTGTCCGTCGTAGGACGCTACGTCACAAACGGTTTCTATTCTATTGTGAAACCGTTTGTGACGTCAGTACTGCCGTCTTGACGACGACGGTCTTGCCGACGGCGGTCTTGACGACGGCGATCAGAGCATTTTAACCAACGATATACACTGCCGTCATAATTATGACGGGCGGGCAAATACGCTAGTATATATATAATATATATGAGATAAAGCACTTTAGAAAGCGCTATAGACCTACACTACTTATGTAGACTAACAGAATAAAAATAGTAAGAGTTTGTAATCTAGACAATGAACAATGAACTGATGAACAATGAACGGTCATCATCAGTTCATTGTTCATTGTCTAGATTATTGTTGTAGTCGCTGATGATGACGTGGACTGTGACAATGACGATCATCGTCATCATAGGGGTTTAGTAATCCTAAAACTGATAAGATGATGCAGGTATGATGATGACGATAACGACTACGATGCTGGTCTTACCTGGAGAACGTGACTTCCCATGAATTTCGCGGTGAAGGCAATACCAATGCCCACTGCTCCATAAATCAACACTAGCAACACAAATAAATTAGATAGAAATCAATAAAATATAAATAAATAAAATAAAAGTAAATCGTTTAAAAAATAAAATAAATGAATATAATACTAATCTGCTTAAGCACATACGAAGCGTAACTTTGGCCTAAAAAGTGGAGGGTAAGATCTTCATTGTTTCCCCTTTGCAACTGTTGCATGATTATAGCGGTGTTGTTTATATTCCATGCATAATAATAGTAATAATAATAACAATGAAGCTGACGATTATGATAATGTTCTGTAATTGTTTTGGACTTTTGTTTAGCTTTGATGGCTCAAATGAAGGCCTTCCTACAAGAAAATAACAATGGGCTTTGTTTCTTCTTGGTATGAAATGTGGGGGTACGATGCCATGCAGTCCAAAACTGAGGGCTACAGATAGGCCTACCCCTCGCAACCTCCCCACAGATTACGGGGACCCTAATATGTGATAAATACATAAGAGCTGTAAAAGGTGAGAACCAAATTATTTCCATATGTAAATAGTAAAAGAGGGTTGGGTTAACCATCTCCAGCAATCAGTGAACAATGAACAATTAATTCTGAACAATACGAATGCTTGTTAAGGAAGCATTTACATCTATCGCGCTATTCCGCTGACAGTATATTTCCCATCGCAACCACTTTTAGAAATAATGTGAGTGCTTTTAGAATTATCGACGCCCGCCATCCCCATAGGTTTTAACATCATATAACCATCTCAGTTTTCGAACACCTTTGTCGGGGAGTAGGGCATCAAGAACAATTTTCGGTTCTAGGACAATCGCTCATAGGACGATCGCTCATAGGACGGTCGCTCATAGGACTATCGCTCATAGGGACGATCGCTCATAAGGACGATCGCTCATAGGACGATCGCCCATAGGACGATCGCTCATAGGACGATCGCTCATAGGACGATCGCTCATAGGACGATCGCTCATAGGGACTATCGCTCATAGGGACGATCGCACATAGGACGATAGCTCATAGGACGATCGCTCATAGGACGATCGCCCATAGGACGATCGCTCATAGGACGATCGCTCATAGTGACGATCGCTCATAGGGACTATCGCTCATAGGACTATCGCTCATATGACCATAGAAAAGTACAGTTATCGATAATACACTGAGACCATAGTTTATGGATCCGTTTAATGCGATCGATAAGAAAAATTATTAATTATTAAATAAACTTCCAATTAGCTAGCAATTAGCTTCCAATTGGCCAGCAATTATTAACTACACTCCCAATTGGCTACCAATTATAAAACTTATAAAACATTCCAAATGATTTCACAAATATTTCTGAAATGTCCCTACTTTGATGTGCCTGTACTTCAAAACTATCTACTAGTTAATAGGAAGTTAATTGCTCGCGTCCCTACTTTTATGCTTATATGTATGTATGGTCCGTATGAGCGATAGTCCTATGAGCGATAGTCCCTATGAGCGATCGTCCCTATGAGCGATAGTCCTATGAGCGACCGTCCTATGAGCGATCGTCCTATGAGCGATCGTCCTATGAGCGATCGTCCTATGAGCGATCGTCCCTATGAGCGATCGTCCTTATGAGCGATCGTCCTATGGGCGATCGTCCTATGGGCGATCGTCCTATGAGCGATCGTCCCATGAGCGATCGTCCTATGTGCGATCGTCCCTATGAGCGATAGTCCCTATGAGCGATAGTCCTATGAGCGATCGTCCTATGAGCGATCGTCCTATGAGCGAAAGTCCGTACACCCAATTTTCGTTTACCAGCAATTAAACCACTAGTATAACAGACAATACAGTTTGTAGCCGCTATTCAACATACTTTAACACATTTGGATACACGCGCACATATACATGTAGACTACAGTCTCTACATGATCCATAGACAAACATACATACTTACTTACTGACATTCATTCATTTAATCATATATTCATCTTCAGTGGAACAGAGTCTGAACCAGAGGGGAGGAAAAGTTCCCTCTTCCCCATGAATTGCACCCTGCTGTTATTGTTCAATGAATGCTGAGAACTGAAGAGAGAAACTGACCCAGTAGTTTTGTAATCATGGTTCTCTTCGTTTCCGAGAGGTGCTCGAAGAAGTACTTGAGAATGTCCTGCCAGGTAACAGCAGCCGCTGAATTAAGGTTGCTCGACATTGTGCTGTACATTACACACAAAGGAAAATACGTTCGAATCAACGACGCAAACGAGTCACGACCACAGAATAATGTCTTAACATTCAGCAATCGATGTCGTTTCCCATGATGTTAAGATCATAGAAAATGGCACGGAAAACTGACCGTTTTATTTATGTCTATAGTCTTGTCAGTGTTGTATCTTCAGTGGTATGGGATCTTTGACTGGTCTTTTCTTTCGCTAGTTAATCTTTGCCCTTCATTCAGGTCCACTAACTTCGCTAAAAACTACAGTAGGCCTACTCTTCGTGTAAAGTCTGTTAATATTGTAACCAAGAACGGTTGATAATATAGTTTAGTCTATAGATTAAAACCGATAATATGGATATTTTTATGGCATAAAGAGTCCTGTCTTGTACATTAATTCCTAATACCATATTCATTGCTTTTCCTATATGGTCCGTGCACTTGTTTAAGGACTGTTTTGTTGGAATCGAGGTCGTGCCTCTGTGTGTAAACCAACACGGATATTCAAAGCAGTGACTGCTTCGCTGCCTCGACCGAAGACGCCTACTAGAAACGTAGTACTGAGAGTACTTGCCTCAGTGCGCCTCCAAACAGAGAGGCCAGAAAAGCACCTGATAACCCCGGATAGCTGAGCACATTCCTGACGTAATATGGTACAAGCTGAAAAAAACAAGTTTCTCGTTTGTTACGTTGTGTTGTTTATTGCGATTTAACATGTTGTCTTTAAGTGTGTCAACTGAGCAACACAAATCCTAATGTAGGCTACAAGGACGGATCGATAGGTGAACCATTGATTTTATACGTTAAGAGTTGCAATCATTTTTTAGCTGCAGTTGTAACTGAGTCATTACACGAGGAACACATTTTATTTGGTGAATATTAACCCTATCACCAGATGTCAGCAAAAAGCGTTGTGCATTATGATAACTGGGCTACAGAAATCATCCGATTAGATTAGTGTTTGACTTAATGATTGAAGGCGCACCTGATTCTGGCTGGTGATGTAACGGGCGCGCAGTGGATCGCATCCAACGTCCGCGTAGAATGCGTAGATGACAAGACCGACAGCCGTTGCCAGTGCGTAGAGAAGAATGAGAAAGACGGCGTTCAACATCACAGCCCTAAACAGAAAAATCCAGATGGCGCTTTTGATTAATGACGTCACGCGCACTGACCACCAATGCAACTGAAAAGATGGCTCTGTCTCCGAGCGATTATTGCACCACTGCAAGCAGCAACTGACATAGCGAGATCTGAAGACGACCAAGGTAAGCGTAAGGTAATATTAGGAAAGGTAAGGTAAGAAAGGATATGAAAAGTATGGCAAACAAGATGAGGATAAGCTGTGACAAAGGTATGATAATGGTATGGAAAGGTAAAGTGAGGCAAAGTAAAGTAAAATAAATGGTGAGGTAGGGAACAGGTAAAACACGGTAAGAAACGATCACAAGGTATAGTAAGGTAAGATAAAGGTAAGGAAAGACGGAATCATAGGTGTATACACTTACTGCTTGGCCTGTCTGAGCGTCGGCAGAGCGCAGTAGCGTTGTACGGTTGTTTGACCGACTCCGAAAACCGAGAGCGAGATACATGCGGCGCCGAACACCGTCGACCAGAAGGAAGCTCTAACCGTTGGATCCGGATCCAAGCTGCCAGGATTTACAAGGACATAACATCATTACATATTATTGTTATTGTTTTTGTTGTTGTGATTATTATTATTATTATTATTATTATTATTATTATTATTATTATTATTATTATTATTATTATTATTATTTTAGTCCCGAGGTAAACATAATCCCTCGGGTGTCACAAAAATTTGTCAGGAGACAAAAGAAAACTAGTAATTCTGGAATGGTTGCATCTCCTCCGGGTCGGGCTCGACTAAAGTGCCATGAAAAGCCACCGAGTTAAAACGTTGAATGGTGATTGAGAGGCGTTGCAGCAAGAAGCAGGTCTCCCTATTGTCTCCTGTTGTCAGTGTCAGATTGCGACCCAAGTCTGTTAAAAAGTCCAGGCCTATGTTGCCAATCGGACCTAAAGTTATTATTATTATTATTATTATTAGTAGTAGTAGTAGTAGTAGTAGTAGTAGTAGTAGTAGTAGTAGTAGTAGTAGTAGTAGTAGTAGTAGTAGTAGTAGTAGTAGTAGTAGTAGTAGTAGTAGTAGTAGTAGTAGTAGTAGTAGTAGTAGTAATAGTAGTAGTAGTAGTAGTAGTAGTAGTAGTAGTAGCAGTAGCAGTAGCAGTAGCAGTAGCAGTAGCAGTAGCAGTAGCAGCAGCAGTAGCAGTAGTAGTAGTAGTATAAGTAGTGGAAGTAGTAATAGTCTCTGACGAGTCTCTCTTGAAGTGGAGCTGTATAAATTTGCAATTACAATTAATATTATCGTTGTTGTTCTTGTTGTTAATGATCAACTTTAACAGCACAAGCACAAGGCATCAAGCGATGGCGTACCAAAGCCAAAAACCACAGTCATGTCAATAGCCAGAAGTACGCACATGATTAACACCTCAACGCATCCATGTCAATCGCAATATGAATACAGAACTCATGTGCATCAGTTTGTGCAGGTGGTATGTTTGCAAACGATCTTTTTTTCATGGTACATGCAAGTTGACTTTTAACAGGATCCATGTAGTTTTGTATTTGAAGAATGCGATTAAGGCAAGTGGCCAGCATATATATCAAACACTTTGGGGTGTAATGACTCACTCATCCATCTGTTGGCCTATGATATGAACGTAGATGTTCAGTATGATGCACAGATCATATACCCGTCAAAGAAGTATGGCAAATACCTACGCGTTAGCTGTAGGCGTAGATAGCAATTCGTGTCGACGATATCTCGTACGACCATAATATTAATTGGCGAGGTTGCAAGATCAAGGACGAACCCAACGTTGTTAATCATATTTTTAAGTAATAAATTTTTTTAAACTCTTCAGTGTACAAAATTTCCTGCATGTGATTGGACTGGGTGCATGCGGCAAACACTGTACAACATATAACCCAGTGTTGTGTATACGGATATTATATATCGTTTGGATGGATATAGTTCAATTAAGCATAGGCAGAAATGACCAGGGAAAAGAGGATCTTACTTGAAGAACTCGATTCTACCGTCGCGAGAATTGAGCTCCCACACCTTCTCAAAACCTCCGACTTTTATTGTACCCTAAAAATGCAGACGAGAACAGTAAGAACGCGTCTTGTTAGCCTCCTAATGCTGTAAAAATAATATCAATTTGTGTCGACATTATCTCGAACAACCATAGTAGCAATTGACGTTGGTTCCAAGATCAAGTACGAAACTTATGTTGTAAATCATATGATTGAATAGTGGGTTACTAATTAGTGCACATAAGACCTACACTGTATGCAGGACACTTATTATATCTATAATTGTAATCTAAGAGCAAGTTTATATAGCGCCTGTTGAACAGAACTCCTCAAATGTGCTTTAGAGCTGGCAAGACCAGATGAAATAGGACGGTCTGAAAACGCTGGCGAAATAGACATAACTGTTGTTCAAGATGCTACGACGCAGGATAGTCTACGACACTCGTACTCTCTCTCTCTCTCTCTCTCTCTCTCTCTCTCTCTCTCTCTCTCTCTCTCTCTCTCTCTCTCTCTCTCTCTCTCTCTCTCTCTCTCTCACACACACACACACACACACACACACACACATATATATATAACGTCTAGTTTCGTCTAGTAGATATATACCGTATAATATATATATATATATATATATATATATATATATATATATATATATATATATATATATATGCTACAGTTATGTCTGTATGATTAAATTGTTGGTACTGAGGTAAAAATATAGAGATTAAATAGTTTTGAACACGCCAATGTTGTTTACAAGCCTTGATAGGAGACTCCTCAGCAGCTGGCTGGATCTTGGAATTGAAGGATTAGGAAACTAGATCCCAGCAATTTAGCAACAGGATGCCTTTTAACCTCCTACCTTATGGATAGAATTTAGCCAGCAAAAGATGTAAATGATCGCGTGCTGTAGGTAATTGATTTACTATTGTTGAGGATACTAACCTGAATGACGATTGCCAGCATTCCAGCCACCATGCACACAGCCTGAAATACATCGGTCCAGATGACGGCTTTCATCCCTCCCTAAAATATTCACAGGAAGACATGTATACAGATGAAAACATATACAGAGGTTATGCAAGTAATTGGCCATACAGGTGTTTTCACTAGTTCCGTGATTGACTGATTTTGCTCCTGTATTCGCAAATTTGCGTAGCGTTTGTTCAGTAGAAACCTGTAGTCGTTAAAATGCTTATCCAAGGGTGAAGAATCTCCATATATTTACAAATCTTAATCCTAAGCCTATCTGGCGAATCATCACGCGATAATCGCTATTCTCTATAATTATTCTGATTAATAATACAATGCGTGAAACAAGGTTGATATGGTCAATTATTTGCAGTGAAAACACGTTTTGGTGACGAGTTTCGTCTGTTAGGTATCGGATCTTATGGTTCAGGTTGCGGATTTAAAATAATAATTCAATGTGTCGGATCTCAGATCCGGTTGAACTTTACAAGTGGTAGAAACTCCTTAGGTGCGCCAAACGCTTTAAAACGATTGCTCTGCTTTGATGATGTTGTTTTGCTGGTTAACTGACACTTAGCTACATCTCGACTATATTATTCTTTAACTACACGAGGTGTATTATGGTAATGCGCCGATGAATAAGCTGATATCTCCGATGCGATTGTGTGTGGCGTTGCGAAATTTCGTAGAATTACATTTACATTTTGTCAACAGTTGATTGACCCTACATTCACGACGAAACGTGGGCATTAAACTGATGAAACATTGCATATGATTTATGTAGAGCATCCAGTCACTTCTGACTTTTTCTTTAACCGAAGATGTGTTGTTTGATATCGTTAGGTTCCATTGTTTAAACTCTTAAACACGCTGTCCTATTTCATAAATCATACTTGCTCGTTTCTCTTCACCAATTCCAACAACAAATTTAATTGAGGCCTCATAGCTACTATGGAATCTGGAAATCGATATCTAGCCCACAGTATAAATAATTACACAGTACGTCGACTCCCGCCCGATGCAGCAGTCAGAATGTGTGACCGATCGCCATTTTGAAAACAAGACGCTTACACGTCAATACACCGGAACCCATCACATCAAATATTTGTAAACGTTACACCAACATTGAGGACTACACGCCGATACACCGGAATCCATCACATAAAATATTTTTTAAACGTTACAACAACATTGAGGACTTCATTAGAATTAACAATATTAGTTTTAACGTTAATTTCAGCTTAAACCTATAATTCAACTACTCACTTTCAAAATGGCGTCACCAGAAAAACTAGTCAACAGTTAGCAATGGGAGTCGACGTACTGTGTAATTATTTATACTGCGACCTAGCCTTACTAATTGCAATCGTAAACTTAAAAATTTTCATGGCGCTACTTAAATGCTAAGCGCAGTGCACCAGCTTATTCACGAGCGCTGTGTCGCGTCAGAGGAAATATCCATGGACATCAAGTGGAGGATCATGTCCTCGGCTAATGTTTACCATTCTCTGTCAATTTCACTTACTTCTCCCACAATTGAGGCGCTTAATAAATGCATAACAGTAGTAGTAATAAAAAAATAATAACAACAACAAAAATAGTAGGCCCTAGTAGCAATAATCACAGCAGTAGTCCTAATTATAATAGTACTACTAATAATAATAGTAATAATAATAATAATTATTATTATTATTATTATAATAATAATAAATATGATAATAATAATAATAATAATAATAATGATGATGATGTTGGTTATAATAATAATAATAATAATAATAATAATAATAATAATAATAATAATAATAATAACAATAATAATAATAATAATAATAATAATAATAATAATAATAATAATAAACATACTAAAGAAGTGAAATAAGCCCAATATGTTACCAGAGTGGTGTAGAGGATGGCAACGGTGGATGTTACTATGACTGAAGCCCAAACGGGAATCCCGTTCACTGCCTGCAGTGCCACAGCCGGAGCGTACAGTACGATTCCCACCTGTATGAGCTACAAGCATGGATTCATATAGCGGAACATTATGCAGCGACTTTCGAAAACATAAAAAAGGATAACGAATAAACTGAGGCCAACAAATTCACCAACATTATTATCATCACTATCGTCGTCGTCGTCATCATCTTCATCATCATGGACATTATTTTCGTTATCATCATCACCGTCGTAGCCTGATTGATATTAACTGTTTTAAATTTATTGTTATTATTATTAATTTCTATAACCAAATGGCCTCTCGGAATGAGAAAATAAATGAATTATTATATTAAAAATATAATTGCCAATTTTTGATTACAAGTTTTTCGAAGTACATATGATCTCTCGGGATTTGAAAAATTTCGGGAGATGAGCAACTACATCCGGAACGACAGTAACTCGTCTAGTAACGTTGTTGTTGTGTACATGATTTTTACTACTACTATTATTTATTATTATCATTATTATTTATTATTATTCTTAAATAATAACAACTGTATTTCTTCACAAAGCCAACAAACGTATAAACAGACTAACTAAATTGGCTGCTTTCATTTAATTGGACTTATAAACCGTCATTTAATTCTAGTTTGGCCTCATTCTCATTATTACCCGTATTATTATCATCGTTATTATTTTTTTAAATATTATTACTATTATTATTATCATCATCATCATCATCATCATCATCATCATCATCATCATCATCATCATCATCATCATCATCAGTATTATAATTGATACAAGGTATAATTGATCCCTTGGGGACTTAGATATTAATTGATTAATAGTGGAAATATTATTATTACTGTTAAACGTGCTTACCATGCTCGTTAAAATTGTAATCGTTCCCATGAGTTTCACACATTTCGACCGATACCTCGCCTCCAAATACTAAAAAAGACACAAAGAGATGCAAATGAAATGCAGTCGATGCACTGAGAAGGAAAGAAAAGTTCGTAGAAAACTACACATAAAACTCTAATAATAACGCTTAATTTTTTTTACTATTTTAATCGTAAAGTATAAAAAGCTGTGATACAATAAGGATGCTATAAGAAATTTTTGAAAGACAAAATATTCAAATTTATATTGCTTAGCATGATAAACATTGTATTGCAGAAGTTTTATTGCACAGCATTGTTATTATGAATTTTAGCAGTAATTAGTAAATGAACTTCAAGAAACTCTTCGCTTTGAGGAATTTCTCTAAAAAAACGGCCCTAAATAAACTTGCGATCACGGGTACAAATACAGGTTAGCATGACACTGACCTCAAATGAACTCGTGACGTTAAGCTTGAAGAACATCGGCACAAACAGGATCGTCGCCAGAACGCAGGCGAGTGCATGGCCAAACATTCGCATGCTGAACTGCGTCCCTCTGGTGTACATCTCGGCCGGATGTCCGAGAACCAGGACGCCACTGACGAACGACACGACGATCGATATGGCCACCGGAAGTGTGCGCAACTTCCGGTTGCCCATGAGGAACTCATTGTTCGTCTTCTGTCTGCCTCCGCGACACGCGTAGAAGATCCCGATTCCGCTAGAAATGGCCAGAAAGAGGACAAAGATGACGTAGTCTGCCGCGTGGAAGCCAGTTCCAAGGTCGTCGGCAGCAGCCATGATGATGGTGATGCGGACTGTTGAAGTAACTCGTTTCTAGTCCTCGTCTGTGGGAGTAATAATATCGTAAATCGATTAGTAGGTTTTAAAAATTATTTTGACAACCATATAATATGTTGTTTTGGTATCGTTACACAAACTACTAAACTTGCCACTTTAATCGTTGTTTTGGTATCGTTACACAAACTACTAAACTTGCCACTTTAATCGTCATTAAAGCATGCCTATTAACTTCTTTGCAAATCACATTGGCCCACACGACTGCATGACGAGGGATGGGCATCCTGATGTGCGATCAAACCTGGTCTTATAGGCCGTCTGCTTGTAGTTCGCCATTGCTGTTTTCACTTTTAACAAAACCCAGTCAACCTGGGTCCAAACAACTCGTCTAGGGCTTTATCAACGTTGGTAAAACATTTGTCACCGAACAGGTTGATTACTAACGTTTGCAACGTTAATGAGACGTCCAGATTCTAACGTAGCCTATTATTCAGCGTTCCCAATTAAAACAAAACGTTGAAAAACGTTTGTGTGCTGCCTAGGGACGTGAATTATTTACCACCAATGAGGAACTGCTGGGCGGTGGCGCTATCGTGTGCCGCGGACAAAGGCAAAAGGGCTGTCATTGCTCCACATTAGCGAAGCAGCTTGGTTCTTAATTAGACTCTGAACGTGCTGCCAACATTTATGCTGTCAGTTTTGCATGGGAATCACATGGCTGGGCTCCACCCATACTTAACAGAACGGTAATTTTTTGTCTGTTGTGCTTGCGTGGTGAAATCAAGTTTGGTGGATATATCTGTGCGGTATTGATCATAAGTATCTATATACTTGCAAATAGCTACGCAAATCTTATACAAATAGTACTCACTGATAGCCTACGTAGGTCTCGGCATAGATGTTAAAATCGTTTTTTTCGTTTTTTATTTTTTTTCCAAAAAAACGTCGTTTTTTTGTTTTTATTTTTCTTATCTTTTTCCGTCTTTTATTTCTTGTATATAACTTTATTTATTTATTTATTTACTGTCTGATAATTTTTTTCATCATCTGTTTAATTTTTTGTCTGATGTCCCTTAATTACGTTGTCTCCGTACATTCAAGGATTCAGCTAACCTACGTCTCTATTTACGTCATCATTTGAGAAATAAATACTTTATAAAATAGCACAGTACAAGAAGTAAAATTTTAAAAAGTTACTTCTAAGTTATCTAAAATGCCTAAAGAAAAGGGTGCGGATTGGATTCACGTTACTTTGATAAACGAGAAAGACCAAAACTCAGCATTGGCTAAATTGAAATGCATTTCCTGTGAGAAAGTTTACACTATATAATCTATATAGTGTAATAGACTACAAAGTTTAGTTTTTAATTGTGTTAGTTTAGTCAGCATGGACTTATGTGGACTTATGTTTACAATTTAAATTTTAAGAGATTTCAATATTTTTAATGGCTCAATTTCTTATTAAACCAAACCTGTAAGAAATAAAATAACTGTTGTAGAATGATGTTATTTAGTGTTTATTAATAAAGTTGTGTTATTTGCTAATTAAATTCTGTAAATAAGGTTCTTATTTTAAATTGCAGTAGGGCCTACAAGATGCGAGAAAGTCAAATTATTTTCTTTTATCGTTTTTTTCGTTTTTTCCTGTTTATTATTTTTTCGAGAAAAACGACGTTTTTTCCGTTTTTTATTTAGTTTTTATCGTTTTTAACAACTATGGGTCTCGGTATATATCTGTGTACGCGTAAGTAAAATAAGCTATCGACAGTAAGTATAGGCCTGAGCAAACATCTTGTAGAAAATGTTTGAACGCGTCTGGACTCAAATAAATGGCTGTGTATGAAGTTTAATGTCTCAGTGGAATTGTCAGTGAACCTAAGTGACCATTATATTTCACACAGACCTCAGCGCTCTTACAAAGAAGTTGCGCAACTCGACTTAGCATAAGTAGCGACTCAGAATGTGCTCACGTATGCAAGCTCCGATAGTAATAGATGCAATGCCATTGCGAATATAGCTTGCCCTGTAAACATTAAGTTTGTTGATAACATAAATTTGAGTAATGTTAATGGTATTCTCAGTGGTTCTCTGAAGTATAAGCTCATCCATAGTTACTGCTTTAGGCTACTGCAGAATATATCTCATATGTTGCATTCAACTTGTCATATATGAGAAACTTAACAAGCGATTTGATATGTAAAGGCTTTTAAACTGAACTTTAAGTTATCCCTACATGAAATCATTGTATATATCGTCCGAAGACCACGAACGACAGCCGTTTAAGTTTCTTTCGTTTTTTTATATAGAGTCTTAAAAGAACAATAGCTGTTTATGTTACTGTCATGTATCAATACCTCTGGCTCTTTGTTTTCTGTAGCGTCTGTCCTTATAGATCTTCAAGCTATAGATAATCTTACCTACATTATAGCGCGGGTCTATATATCAGTACGTGGCTGGCATGGGCATGCATCGTGCCCTCGGTACAAGTTATGAATGTGTGATGTCTGACGCTAATTCCAATGACTCACTTAACTTCCCCATCTCAGTGCAACTCGGCGTGGTACGTCCTTGCAGAGTCAATTTTTGCCGTTAGCCGTGCGTGCATGTATGTCCACTAATTAAGTGGACATACATGTACCAGAAGCAGAGTTCTTTGTATATTATGTAGGCGAGACGTTTGGCCATTTAGCAATGCCTGGTGCAATTATGGCGATCTTACAAATAGATATGTACCTTAATTACGCGCAAACTAATTAATTTCATGACTATAATAAGCCAAAGTTTAAGGGAAAACCCAGGGTCTACGTTATGACACGGGGCGGGAAGTAATAATGTGAATTTAAACGTAAATTTCTAAATAAAAGCCGCGTCAGAAACGCAAGCCTATTCACCTGCGCTTAGTCAAATCAAAGTCAAAGAGCCAGGACGGTGAGGTCAATAACGGTGCCAGGTCAGAGTACGGGGTCAGGCTGGGTGAGACGGCGTGGTGGTGTTTTGAACCAATTCAAATTCCCCTTAAGCACTGCTAACTTCCGGGTGCACGTGAGGCAATGTAACCGGATATTTTCATAGAACCTTCGGATTAAATTTCATGTTCAGTTGAATGATAATACATTTCATTCAGAATGATGAGGTCATCTGTAACCGAACAACGATCTAACGGGAGAAGAGTCGCCACACTCGCCGTATAGAGCCCAGCATCTCCATGGTTAACAGTTAACATCGCATGCAGAGAGACTGTGAAAACTTAAGACTCAAAGCCAACAGAAATTTCAAATACACAATTAATAAACTACACACATAGTCTACACACATACATGCATGTACGCAGGTATGTATGTATGTATGTATATATGCATACGTGTATGTATGTATGTTTTATGTATGGCCTATGCATATGTATGTATATATGTATGTACGTTCATATGTATGTAGCCATATGCATATCATGCAGTGCTTTTTTTCTAGAAAAAAAGGTTCCGGAACGCAACATTTATGGGCGGGCTAAAATCACGAGAAAAATGGGATTGGGTGTTGGTAGGAGTCTGAATAAACACTGAAAACAGTTCAAAAACACTGAAATTAAATTAAAATAACAAAATTATTGTTTTTATTATTAAAATAAAAAAAATATTGTTAGTAGCTGAAAAAAGGTGCCGGAACGCCGTTCCGGCTCGTTCCGGCTGAAAAAAGCCCTGTGCATATGTATGAATGAATGATTGTATATGTGTATGTATGTATGCACGCATGCATATATGTATGCATGCGTTCATGTATTTATCTCAAGTTTCATTTTCCGAACGTATTACAGTCCATCGGAAAATCATTTAATTGTGACAGATGCTGGTCCTGAAGCAGGAGATATAACACGAACAAAAGCGTCAGACTGTTTGGCAGAGGTCAAGGGTAACACTAGAACATCCTATATACAGATATGTAACAAACGGCCTATATATTGGAGTCTTGGTTTTTAGGAATCAAAGCGCACTTCTCATTTGCGGAAATGTGATGATAATCAAAGTCTCATTCAACCCGTTTTCACGACGCGCGTGTTCCCTCCCCCCCCCCAGTCTGTGTGCAGATGCATACACATGTGTCTCACTTAGGCCTATACTCGCTTTGTAGGCCCTACTACCCTCTCTTTTCCCGACCTCATTATAGAATTATTATGGCTTCAGTAAAACAAACCTCAGATAGATCTATCCTAGCTAATTGGTAAGCAACCACTGCTAGCATTCGTTGGCTAAGAACCACTTTAACGTATGCCCTGTCACTGTTTTTCGTAAATATAAGCCTAACGGTTTTTGAGCGTTCTCTGAGGCGCTTGTGATATTATTTTAGGCAGTTTCAGAAATAAGGTTGTTCTGCCGGTTAAGAGAATCTCCCGGCAGATTGTATTATGACTAGGATTTATCTATTTTGCGATTATTTTGTGCTTTCAAGTCATAAAAATAATTCTGTAATACTCTTTTTAAGAACTGCTGCGTTCCAGGATTCCTGATCATTTTCTGGTGAGTAAAATGTTTTAGTCCGATCATAGTAAATTATATGGAACACCTATAGCCGTTGCAGCTTTAATGGGCTGCTGAGCCTCTACAGAACCTCACCGAGAACACTTTTGGCATTAATGTAGAGGTTAGATCCGAACACTTCAATATTGGCATTACTTATGTTCAGAATGAAGTGAGTTGTTGCCTCTACCTTACGGTCACATAGTTCGATTATTGGCATCGAGTCACATTGTTCAGGCAGAAGATAACATCTAAAGTACAAAAGGAAGCAGATCAAAATAGATAGCGCGAACTATGTGTAAGATCTTAAGCAGAAGAAGAACAGTCCCTTAAGCTAGCCCTGAGTCAGCCATGGCATGAAGTGTTAGCGACTTCATATTCTCAGCCTCAGCATATGAGGGTAGGTAGCTAATCCTCTCTCTCATCGTCCCACCTTCATCATCTTCCCACCGACAGTGTACTCATCATAGCTGAGTTCTTCATTCATACTGAAAAGTTATAAAGCGCTCCTTCAAGATGCCTACTCAGGAGCGCTCCATGCAGTCCAGCCACGGCTAAAAAAGAAGGGGATTTGAGTGATCTATGAAACGCAGGGATCGCAGGAAACGCAGAGTTCTGCCCCACTTGCGCCTCGCAGGTGGGACAGAAATCTCGAACCAAATTCTGCCCTTGCGGGAATTTGAACTTCCGACCTCTCGTTTGGCAGTCAAATACACAATCACATAGGCCTAAGACCTTAATCTCTGGTAAAAAAATCTACTGGACAGGACTGTCAACTTGTAAAAATTCAACAGTTTTCAGAAAGATGCGATCTGCAGAGAGGAAAACGTGGAACTTCAACTCCCACTGATTCAGACTGTATAGTTTTGAATATGTATTGCCTCCATACATGTCGCTTTCCTTCCTCAGTAGTTTGACTATGTTAATTGTGCCGTCTAATGGATTGATTTAGGAATGCGATTCAGCTTAGCAGCGACGACTAATTGATGCTTGGCGCTATATAAATTTCTATCATGAAATATATCGGATTGGTTCCGGTTATTTCCCACTTAAGGTAGTCCTATATTACCCCTCCAATACATCTGAAACAGCCCATGCAGTCTCTCGGTAGTGCAAGTGTGAGTCGCGGATTCATTGTTATACGAGAAGGTAATTTACGCTGGAAATTAGTACGATGCATTCATTCGAGCCTCTCATTCTAAAGTTAGCCTTCGAGTCGTATTTTGGAAGTTGGTGCTAATTGTTCGTTTGCAAGAGCTTAATAATTATGCTTCAAGCTGCCATCACTTAATTTGTACATAACAGCTGTCATGTAGGCCTAACTATAGTCATCGCATTAAAGTCAAGTTCCGTGTCCGCTTTACGCAGTGACAGAACAATTGAAGTAAACGATGACGGCTTATCTGCACTCAAAGTGAACGGAAAAATCCCAGGGCGTTTTTATTTGTCAGCGTAAAGGGGAAAACGTCGTCAGGCAAAATTCCGTCAGCTGTCTAGAAAGGGAGGTCGTCTTAATTATGCCTATACCTTGGCCTAATCGTGCGTTAACCTGTGTTGGGTTTTAGGCCAGTCTATAGGCCCTGAGCGCTGCAGCCCATGCACGTTGCTTCGATAGGCCGGGTATTTCGACTGAATATTATAGTCACCCGAATTAGCCAGAACAATTAGGCATATAGGCATTGTATAATTATCATAGCACACGTGCATATGTACAAGTGTGCACTGTGGTATAAAAACGACTAACGCAGGGTTTCATTTGGCAACCAAGCGCTCAGTGGGTAGCCTCATTTATTCACAAAGCGCCTGTATATTAAACACTGTACGCATGTTATGCGTTTCTTGCATTTATACGCTACTACGATTCTAGCAACAGCGACCGCTTAACAACCACTGCTATGGAACACGGGATCGGAGCCGGCAATAACGAAACAACACTGAAGGATGATTGGACGAAGGCATTCTGCGGAGGCGATGAAGTGTTTCTGGTATGTGACTTAAGACGTTTCTCAAACTCTGCAAACGCCTCTTCTCTGCATGCATTCATGTATGCTGTAAACGGCTGGTTAAAGATACACGTGTGGCATCACGTGATATCCGCCTCTCAAGATAAATTCTTCCTTAAAGGACGATGCCACTGTGATCTAAGTTGACTACATTCTGATCAAATGACTTCTGTAGCGCTCAGCGCTGTAGTCAGAATGCACAAGATATATATATATATATATATATATATATATATATATATATATATATATCTTATAGATACAAGAGTCGATATTATAGATACAAGAGTCGATGGTCGCTTCAAGTGAGATCGTAACCGAAAATATTACGAAGCACTATTAGTTGCAAATACAACTATCAATTGGAACATAACCCCTGTGATTATTGTTTTTGCCCCGAGGCATTAACTAATGTAGAAAAGCATATAAGGTGTCCGCGATAGCCCTATTATTCTAATTTCTGACTGGCGAAAGTGCCCCTGAAGTCCGCTGAGCTAAACGCTTTAGGCCTACCGTTATTGTTATTATTTTTATTTATTATTATCATTATCATTATTATTATTATCATCATCATCATCATCATCATCATCATCATCATCATCATCATCATCATCATCATCATCATCATCATCATTCGCATCCTGATGGCCATCATCATCAATAACAACATGATGATTGTTGTAGTGCTCGTCGTTGTCGTGATAATCGCGTTCCTCCTCCTCCTCATCCACCACCTCCTCCTCCTACTCCTCCTCCTCCTCCTCCTCATCATCATCATCCATCCATTCATTCATCCATTCATTCATTTGAGTATTTATGTAGCACCTCTTCAAGGGGGCTACTCATCTTCATCATCATCTTCATCATCATCATCATTTACTGGCAGTGCGAAGGATGTCGCGGGAACCAGAAAGTACTTCAGGAACTGCACACAGCCCCTTTTATAAGCACCATTGTTCAGACTGAGTATGAATGTAGGTATCATTTGACATAGCGCCTGTTTAAGTATCACACAAATTGCTATGGCTATCTAAACTGATCGGAGTGAATGTTTTAAGGTACTGCAGCTTGGAAACGTTTGCTGAACAAAGCAGAATTGAAGTGTATTGCCAATTTATATAGCGCCTGTAATTGGTTTCTGTTTTTCTACAGGATCCTCAGATAACTAACAGGTCACAGCTAGTCATCAGTTTCTGCTTCCAAGATACTGTGCTTGTCTGGATTCCGTGTCTCATTCTCTGGCTCTGTGCGCCTCTTTACCTCCTGCTGCTTTGTTGGGAGAACGGTCCCGAGGTCCTGCAGTGTCAGAGAAGTCGCAGGGGATGGCTCAACATCGTCAAACTGGTACACATTCATTATCTTATCAACTATAGTCCACTTATGTTTGGGATTTCCACCAGACAGCTGGCGTATAAGAAAGAAGAAGGAGGGGGAGTAGGAGCAGGAGGAGGAGGAGGAGAAGAAGAGAAGGAGGAAGAGAAGGAGGAGGAGAACGAGAAGAAGAAGAAGGAGAAGAAGAAAAAGAAGAATAAGAAGATGAAGAAGAAGAAGAGGAGGAGGAGGAGGAGGAGGAAGAAGAGGAGGAGGAGGAGGAGAATGAAGAATGAATGAAGAATAAGAAGAAGAAGAAGAAGAAGAAGAAGAAGAAAAAAAAGGAGAAGAAGAAGAAGAAGAAGAAGAAGAAGAAATAATATGCGTGTTGTTACAAGATATATTGTTACTAGGCCTAAATGCGTCGTTTGAGACTTTTGATAAGTATCCAGATACTGTACGTATCAAGACAGACTGCAGAAAATGTAATTTCTGGCCGATATTCAAGTTATATTTATGTAAGTCTATTAGGGTTGCCAACTTTTGATTATGAAATTTCTTGACAAGGCGCGAGACCCTTTGATATCGAACCACCCCACGATTTGTGGCGATTAGGGTCTGGCAAAATACAAGAGGATAAGGAACAATCAAAAGAATATTATTTAATCGACTACTATAACAGGGTTCAAAACGTTCTCATGTGAAGTATGATCCGACCTTTTTTTAAAGCTAAACAAGCCAAGGTTCACTTTGGCTTGTTTTGAGCAAACATTTCTGCCCCCAACGTAATGTAAGAAATCACCACAAGATTGATCGAAATTGACTTTCACAAACAGTTCAGTTTTCACCAGCTCAGGCCTCATCCCGTTGCGTTCATAGGTCTACAGATTTTTCATCAATGAGAAAAGACGTTCAACTTGGGCATTAGGCTACTGATCGGAATTGCAAAGACGTATCCAACCAGTTTTTTTAAATTCGGAGCATCACAGTTTAAAAAAAATTCTATCCAACGTTCATCGATTTTTGTCTTTGTCTTCAGTTTTGGAAGAACTTGTCTTAAGATGCAATACTCCTTGTATAAGTCATCTCCCAAAACTGTAATTCCACATGTGCGAATTAGTTCTAACAAACATTCGAACGAAAATACTTCATCAAGACTAAGTATTTTGATTTTTTGTAGAACATTTGTAGAACATTATTTTCAAAATTGAACCACTGATTCAAGTAGGCTAATGCTCGTGTGTAAACATTGAGTGCATCTTTCTTGAAACATTGAATCTGTTACACGGATCCGGTAAAACAACGATACAAAACAAGTAGTTGTGAGTTGTAACCATAGAGGTTTATAAATGCGTCGATGGTTGTGACCGTTGTGACGGTCACCGTTATTTGGAGCATTAATTGCACTGGTGAGCAAAATTCTGCAGATTTGTTTGAGCTCCTATTTTTTCTGGACACTGCATTGTCCAGAACGACCCTCCTCTGGTTTCTGTACACTAACTGCAATTTCTGGACGATCCAGAAAAAATCTGAACGGTTGGCAACCCTAAAGTCTATTTTAATAAGATATATATACATTATATATATGTCTTATTACCTATTTGGTTACTTGTATAGCGCCGCATCCAGGGGCTTAGTTGAATGGGTGAGCGATCTCTCTGCAACAGGACGCATTTTGCTATGTAGTTACCCTCAGGTCCGCATACGTATAGGCCCTAGCCTACACGAGCCAGAGTTATTGCCGAGTAGAGGGTATAGCTATGTTTACAACTGACCCCGGTAGCTGTCAGCCTCGGCTGGACCTCTGTGGCTGGAGGAGGGGTGGTATTCATTGTCATATTCAGTTGTTAACGAGTTTCATAGGCGGTTGTTAAAGTAGTAATTGCGAACGAAACAGCCTACCACGCATACGGGCCTCGTGTTTCCTTGTCTGCTATTCTTCAGACAGTCCCGGAACTTTCGCATCCTGCTTACTTTAACGTCACTGTGATCAACCTGTTAGACTGTCAGTCACTGGTGCAAGATGATATGCATGGCCGAACTCAGTTTAACCGATCTACTCTATAGGTTTACCACAGAGGAGATATGCAAAAGTAGTAGAAGTAATAAAGATTCTGCCTAGTGTATACTGGCTCTACAAACAATACCTGGTTATAACTTATAATGTTTCGCTGGATGAAGTGTTCTTAAAACTATTGAAAGTGTCCTGTAGACGTACTAAGGGTTTGTGACAATAGTCATATGGATTTAAATGGGACGATGCAGGTCCATATGCATATAAACGAACTTCTTCTTCTTCTTTCCCTTCCGGCTCGGATTAGTCCCTCGCTGGGGAGGGGTCAGCCACTCGGATCCTCCCGCTCGATCTCCGGTATCTTATTTTTTCAAGCCGAGAAGCCTGAGGTCCTGCTGAACCATATCCATCCATCTCTTCCTCTGGCGTCCTCGGTTGCGATGTCCATGCACCTCCGCCTTCATGATTCTCTGGATGTACAATCCTCCTCCGCCCGCTCCACATGTTCATACTACCTCAGTCTGATTACACGCACCTTGTCGGATATACAGGCCACTCCGAGTGTTTTCCGGATATTCTCATTTTTCTTCCTGTATACACAAATATACGAACAGATATATGCATATTGTTTATTTGCAACTTAGGCCTATAGCCTACCGAGCGTCACAAACAGACTATGGTTGACAAAATGAGCTTTCTAATCCTATCTTGTAGGCCTTTGGCCTAAAGGTTTTAAACCTAGACGACTTAGGGAGAAGGTTCATGACTGGCGTATGAGTTCAAAGGGTCAAACAAGTTCGTTTCAACGACGTTTGCAGTTCAAGAGTAGGATGTGATGCTCAGTCAAAAGGGGAAAGCACGTGGGAAACCACCAATCCATTGATTGGGATTTCTATACATCCGGGAACTTTTTAGCTCCGTCACAAGTGCGATGCATAGTTCCGTCATCAGGTTCATCGCCATGGTAACACCATCCATAATGAAGTCTTAATGAGTAGCAATCAGTCTGCTCATCAGGTTGCTCACATCTGGGACTTTTCTTTGCTCGTTTTCAGTGTTGGGACCTGTTCCAAATTATTATTTGAGCATCTGTAGGGTTAGATCTGTCCTGAAAAGGATTTGCGTCTAATTGATTCTCGGGGTCAATCCAGTGCAGAGCATCAACACAGACTGTACTAATTATAATAGGAATATTACAAAAGACTTTATGCTAAATCATCATCGCTATTGTCATCATCATCATCATCATCATCATCATCATCATCATCATCATCATCATCATCATCATCATCATCATCATCATCATCATCATCATCATCATCATAATAATAATCATCATCATCATCATCACCACCACCACCACCACCACCACCACCACCACCAACATCAATGGACGCCAGCCAATTAGCGACGACTAATAATACTTCATTCTTTTTAATCAATGTAGTGCTGTTCTTATGTATAGTTCCTGTCTTGTAATGCCTATACCTTATGGATATGCAATGCATTCGAGTCTTGTTATTTCTTTTACTGAACTCTTGATAGCATTGATGCTAGTAAGGCGAGCCTTCGGAACGTATCTAAAGGGGCACAATAAGCTCTTCAGTTACATTTCATTACATTATATTAGAAAAGTATGTCGACGGGTCCTGTTCTGCCTGTGACGATCCGCATGTGAAGGTCCTTTCCAAAGTGGGATCGTTTACATGATGCTCTAGACGCGTCCAATTCGTCTTTGTATTTTCTTTGCTGCCATCTGCGTTTATTAGCCCTCCGAGATAGACGAATTGTTCTACTTGCTCAATAGCTTCTCATTTGATTGTGATCGTTACTGGTGTCTCTTTGGTCTTTTCAATCACAATTATTTTGGTTTTCTATGCGTTGATCATTAGGCCGAATCTTCTACTAGTTTCGTCAATCTGTGTCGTAATATCCTGTAGTTGTGGTCTCCTTCTGCTGAGGAGGCCAATGTCGTCAGCAAATCGGAGATTATTCACAAGCCTTCCGTTTAACTTGATTCCTACCTTAGACTCAAACTAATGGCATGACGTTAAGCAGGGATTTTCCAGTCCGGTGTATTATTGGTCCTTGGACCACCCCTGTGAACATATAAAGTAACTTAGCATATCTGAAAATGCTAACTGTTTGCATATGGTTGGTGTTTTAAAGGCTTAGTTAGAATATCTCAATGTCAACTGTTTGTAGGTAGAATATCTCAATGCCAACTGTTTGCAGGTCCTTGGTGTTTTAAAGGTTTAGTTAGCACATCTGAATGCCAACTGTTTTCAGGTGGTTGGTGTCTTGCTGTCATTGTTGGCAATTGCTGAGATTATTCTGGTCGCCGTAAAAGCTCCTTATCCACATGGCGGAGATTTCACAAGTGCGATGCAGGGATCTGTCATCAGATTCATCACCATGGTAACTGCATCCATAATCATGTCTTCGTGCACAACAGTTATTTATGTAGCTCCAATGTTTTCTTATAGTCAGAAGTTTAATTTTCAATTCTTGTATTGTTCGTATGATTATCACAATAGTGATAGTGTTACCGGTATTTTTTCTATTTTTATCATTAATTAGTATCACATGTATTATTTATTACTATTATTAATAGTCTATTATTTTATTATTAAGTTCCTCACAGCACTTTTTGTGTCTTGATGCATACATACATATGAGCATATTATTACAATCACACCATTGTCATCACAGTGATCGTTATCATCGTCGTCGTTGTTGTCATCATCACATTTGTAGTCGCAGTGTGTATTTTGGATTTCCAGTGATCAGCACTGTTACTCTTCTCTTCCAGGTGGTGGTAACTATCCTAATTGGCTGGGAGTTTCGTAAGGCCGTCTACAACTCAGGATTCCTCTTCATCTTCTGGTTGGTCTACGCCATTTGCTACTCAGTCATGGTCTACAACTATACGACATTACACAAGGCAAGTATTTGACCTTACTCGCAGTTAATCAATTCTTCGGCTTTCTTTGCCTATCTTCCGTAAGCATTTGAAAACTGTTCAGTTCCATCTTGGTTTTGTCTTGTCATGTTAGGAGTTTCTTTGAAGAGGCGATGTACAAATGTTCAATTTCAATTTTAATTAATACCGGAGCTTGTGAATCAATATGCCCGCATCAAAGTAACGTTCCGAAATTAAACTTGTAGAAGTTTACTATCATTAAATTCCATCTAGAAGAGAAAGTAATGAAACAATTAAGCATATATATAACGAAACCAATTACAGGCCATTATTAATCGCCAATTGTTATTTTCTCTGTCACAATCACTTTCAATCGCAGACCAATGCCGGCCGCAGGGGTGTGCGAGCCGTACGGTAGCACAGGGCCCGCAACTTAGAGGGGAGCCCGAAAATGTCACAGAAAATTACAGCCTAATAATAACATGCTGGTTTCGATTAAAAAAGTCAAATGGTACCAGAGCCGTAGCCAGGATTTTATTTTGGGGGGTGTTTTCTGTTTCGGGGGGTGTTTTCTGTTTCGGGGGGTGTTTTCTCGTCCTTAAGCAAGCCGACAATCAACCGAGTCAACCGACCAAGGGGTTTGTAGTTAGTAAATGCATTATTTTATTTTTACATTATTTAATTTCGGGGGTGTTTAAACACCAAAAACACCCCCTAGCTACGGCCTTGAATGGTACCAACAGTTTAGTTTGTTTCAAAAAATATTAGCGCTATAATATTTTAACTTTAAATTATACTTGTTGTACTTATTAACAATCTACTAAAATAAAACGATTAGCAATGAAAAACAATTTGATTTGTGTCATGGAGGCCCGTACAGTAGGCCTATACTCTGCACAAGGCCCGAAATATCGTAAGGCTGGCACGGCGCAGAGACCTTGAATACGAGTTACTGGAACCGTTACCGTATACGGAGACTAAACCAAGCAAATTCTAATCGAATATGGAACTACTTCAGCGCAATTATCACAATGCCCAACGCATCGATCGAAGATAGCTTCTTGGCTAAACTGAATTGCAAAAACATGCTGCATGTAACCTAACCAGTAGAAATTCCTGAAGCTTCCTAGACCGGGAGAAGGAGTAAACGAAGGATAAACATCAATTGTCCACTCTAAGCTTGATAACTGTAATTCCATTTTGCTCAATACGAATCCATCCAAGATATGCGTCTACAACTCATCTAAAATTCTATCGCCCGAGCTGTTACCCGGACACTCAAGCGTCACCATATCACTCTCGTTCTTAAATCACTCCAGTGGCTGCACATCCATGAGCGCATCCACTTCGAAGTCCTGTCACTAACCTTTAAGTCACTACAATACTCCCAGCCAAAGTACCTTCGCGACCTCTTCACGATCCTGCAATCTCGGTCCACCCGTTCATCTTCATATCTCACTTTCTCCCGTCCCTCAGTTACTACTACTGGACTCAAGTTATCCAACCGATCCATATCCCACACTGAACCTCAACTCTGAATTCCGCATATTCTCAGTTCCTCCACCAATACCGCCACTCACTCACCGTCATCTGCCTCAGGCTCCTTTGCTCATCACCCTACAGGCTTTTCTACTCCAAATTGAAGCCTCGCCTCTTCTAGAATTCCTACCATAATCCATCCGGTCCTCTTCCTTCCATAGTTTCTTGACCTCAACGAAACCCGCTGCAACGGCTGCTCTGCCTCTCTCTGGTCTCTCTGACAATCGGACTCGGACCTCCAATGGACATCGATCTCTAGATAACCCCTCTGATACGGCGCAGAGCTCATGAACAAGCTGGTGCTCTGCGCTTAGCTTCAGAGTAGCGCTTTAGAAATTTGGTGTTTATGATTGTGATTACGAGAAGAGTCCTTTAGATTGGAGTATATCAGATCGTATTAGCACACAGAGAACAAACTACGGCGGGAGATCAGTTCCTTTAATTAGGCTAACCTCTAACATCGATTGTCAAGAAATGTTAGCGACTTCATTTTCTGCTACTTAGGTGGAGTTTATGGCAGTTTTATTTCCTGTACCACAAAATAAGAACTCAGCTACAATAATTAAACTAATTGGTAGCTACTTCC
>OY744616.1:33914120-34004120 GCA_963556255.1 Allolobophora icterica
GAAAAAGAAACAGCACTGCTAAATAGAATATCTACTAGCGGTGCTATATAAATTCCAAATTACAAGTAGAATTGCACAGATGATAGCTATTTCGATGTTTTTTTTGTATTTTGTCTGCTATATTAGTTTACGATATACGTTTTATTTTGTTTAGAAAACATTCTCGCAAATACTTCCTTGGCCTTCTGAAATCTGTGGCGTTTCTAGTTGTCAAGGGCGGTTGTCTTCGCTTGATAACCATTCTTTTCCTCTTCATAAACCTTCTGGTTTTCAGGTAAGTACATTGGCATTTCGGTTTATCTGCTTCGAAGAACACATCCACTGATCGTCCATTAAGGACTTCCGCAAGATAGGCAAAATACAAATGCGGACATGAGAGGGAGTGGCGGTGGTTAAATTTAGCCGGATCTGAAACCCTAGGCCTACACCTGACCGATGAGATCGCCTCCTAAAAGAGAAGACCCGTCACCTCAATTTGCTTTGCTTACGATAATCAACGATAGGCCTACGCTTCGTTTTTCACGCATGTTATGTCTATTCAAATAGCGAATAACAAGTATCGGTCACAGACCGTAATCTTAATCGTGAACTCCAAAGTAATGAAGCGTTCTTGAAAGTTAAACGCAGGGCATCAGCTTATTCACGAGCGCTGTGCCATATCAGTGTGAATGTCCCGAGATGTCCTCTGAAGATATGAGTTCATTTTTCGAAAGACCAGAGAGAGGAGACACGTTTAGGTTTTAGATTAGGAGATTCGCCACATCTGGGTGAGCAATTTAACCACCGGGGAAGGATGGCCGTATCCACTGCTGACGTCTCACCTAAATTCGGCAGATATAGTAATTTCACATGCAATGCCTGTGTGCTAAACGCCAAATACGGCCAGACGGCAGTCATAGATAGACTCAGTTGAAGTGCGAACGTTCGCAAAAGTGAGATGTGTATATGAGAGATGTAATGTCAAATGCGGACAAGGGAGGGTATACGTCGTTATTTCGGGACGTCCTTCATGGACGGCCCCTAAAATGTAGACAGAGGTAAGCACAGAGACAGAGAGAGACCGACAAAGAGAAATAAGCATACATAGTGGAACGACGCCCAGGATAGATCAGTTTGTAGAACGCGTTGTCGCTGAGCTAGCCACAAAGAGAAAATGAGATATAAAAACAAATAAATAAAAATTAAATAAATGAAGAAATCCAGAAAAATATAGAGAAAGAAGAGAGAAAAAACAGAGAAAGAAAGAGGGAAAGAAAGGTAGAGATCTGAGGTAGGAAACGAAATATTCCAAACATTCTGATCTGCGCAAATGACATATTGATTCGGCGACAGTAAAAATGGAAGCAATAGGTGATAAAAGTAAAATAGTACCGTAAATGTTAAAATGGTAAACGAATAAAAGCAAAAGTTAAAGTTAAAGTTGAGGCAGTAAATTATCAAAGTGAAAAGTTTAAAAGTATGTGGTAAATTTGAAACAGTGAATTATAAAAGTTAAACAGTAAGTAGCCTCCCTGATAAACGTTAATAGCACATCTTTAAAATTTTAAGCGTTTACCATGCAGGCTTAAAATCTTAAAATTGAAGCGGTATGTGATAAAAGCGAAACAGCAAATAAGAAAGTTAATAAGTAAATGACAATAATGAATTAACAAACGCCAAAACTGAATAAGTGAATTACAGAAGTTAATGTTTGTAATAATATAAATGATAATAATAATTATTATTGTTAATATTATTCATGTTAAAAGTAGCACAATAGAACAAAAACCGACGCAATAATCTAATAATAATAATGAATAATAATAATAAATTAATATTGTGGACTGATTGTAGGGCCCTGATTGCGTATATCGAGGACCATAATCCGCATCCTTGGGTCGGTTACATCTTCGCCTGCGGTCTGTTCGTCATAACTGGAGTTCGAGGACTGATCGTTGTCAGGTGGCTATACGACAGCGATCTGGTGGGGATGCATCTACGGAGCCTCATAACGGCCACCGTCTATCGTAAGGTATGTCACAACAGGAGCCTCACTCTCTGTCATAAGGTAAGCTATTAGGACCAGTGTATGTCATAAGATGCACCGTTAGACCAGTGTAGGTCAAAGGGTATGTGAAATGGTATGCTATTAGGATCCGTGTAGGACATCAGATTCGCCATTAGGATCCGTGTATGATATAAGATACGCCATTATGACCAGTGTATGTCAAAGGGTATGCCATTAAGACCAGTGTATGTCATAAGATGCGCCGTTAGGACCAGTGTAGGTCATAAGATTGGCCATTAGGACCAACGTACATGTAGGTCAAAGGGTATGTGAAATGGCTTGCCATTAGGTACAGTGTATGTCAAAGGGTATGCCATTAAGACCAGTGTATGTCAAAGGGTATGCCATTAGGACCAGTGTATGTCAAAGGGTATGCCATTAGGACCAGCGTATATCAAAGGGTATGCCATCAGGACCAATGTATGTCATAAGGAATGTGTGGGGAAAGTGAAGCCTTTAATGGATTGATGTCTGTCGTAAGGTATGTCAAACGCAGTCTAATAATAACTAGTTAGATCTTTTTCAGCGCAGTTATTTACAGTATCTCATAACTGGTTACAGCATTTTCAGGCACCAAGCATAGCGACATTGTGTAATTTACGACCTAAATACAGGTCAAACTGATATGCTTTTATATGGACGTAAAAAATTGGCTATCTCGAGAGAGCCACTTGTAAAATCGACTCTTAAGTTTGTATATCTAGGTCGACATCCATAAAGAAAATTATGAAATGTGTTTCGCTTATAACCATAATGCAATATAGTGTGTTCCTATAATTTAGCCTACGTTGTTTCCGAAAGTTAGATATTTTATGTATTTATGTAATTCCTGCAAGTTTTTATCTCAATTTCCGTAGTTTCTGTAATTCCAAAACTCATATATTTTCTGTATTTCCACTATTTATATTTTCTGTTATTCCAATATTCATATATTTTCAGTAATTTCAATACTCGTGTATTTTCTGTATTTCCAATATTTATATTTCTGTATTTCCAATAGTCATATATTTTATGTACTTCCGATATTCATGTATTTTCCGTATTTCCAATATTCATACACGTAGGGCCTATAAGCTTATTTCCTGTAGGCCTATTTCCGGTAATCTATAACATATTTTCTGTATTTCCAAAATTCATATATTTTCTGTATTTCCAAAATTCATATATTTTCTGTATTTCAAATATTCATATATATTTTATATTTCCAATATTCATATTTTCTGTATTTCCAAAATTCATATATTTTCTGTATTTCAAATATTCATATATATTTTATATTTCCAATATTCATATATTTTCTGTATTTCCAATAGGGGGCCTATTCATAGATCTATATTTTCTGTATTTCCAATATTCATATTTTTTCTGTATTTCCAATATTCATATTTTTTCTGTATTTCCAATATTCATATTTTTTCTGTATTTCCAATTTTCACATATTTTCTGTATTTCCACTATTCATATAATTTTATTTTCTGTATTTCCAATTTCTGTATGGCCAACGTGCGCTACATTGTCAGTGGTTTTCAGTACTTTTCTCTTTCTGTTGCGTTGTATTAAGATTCTGCGTCTGTCGAACGCGTGCGTTGTTGAGAACATGGACATTGGTTTCGTTGTGAATCTGATGTCCGTTGACTCGCTTCGTCTGTCAATGACTTGTCGGTCTCTGCACGACATCATCACAATGCCCATCTATCTGGCGCTGGCCACGTTATTCTTCTTCGAAACGATTCACTGGCCAGCACTCATTGGAATGCTTGTCATGGTCACCGTTGTTCCTCTGGTCACGACTATCGTCACCATCAATAACAAACGGCTACAGGTACTTCTTCCCAACACTCAATCAGTCAGTCAATCGATCGATCGATCGATCGATCAAACAATCAATCAATCAATTAGCCAGTCAGTCAGTAAGGCAATCAATCAGTCAATCAATTAGTCAGTCAGTCAGTCAGTCAGTAAGGCAATCAATCAAGTAGTCAGTCAGTCAATCAATCAATTAGCAATCAATTAGTCAGTCAGCCAATCAATCAGCAATCAATCAATCAATCAATCAATCAATCAACTAATCAGTGAGTCAGTCAATCCGCAATCAATCAATCCAACCAGCCAGGCAGCCATTCATCAGTCAATCAATCAATCAATTAATCAAGCAAACAATCAGTCACTTGGTCAGTTAGTCATTTAGTTATTCAGTCTATCAGACACTCTTTCAATCAATGCATCTATCTATCCATTTCATCATTAATAATCAATCCATCATCAGGTCATGAGGCAATTGGTTGGTCTGTTTGTTGTCAGTTATCAGTCAGGCAGTCGGTCAGTCAGTTAGTCAGTCAGTCAGTCAATAAGTCAGCCAGTCAATAAGTCAGTCAGTCACTAGGTCGGTGAGTGCATTATGTCAAACGTTTTCGTGTACTGCATGCTGATATAGACACATGAAACTATGATGTCCACATGTATGTTTGCACTATGCATATATGATTTATTTTAGGACAAGCAAATGGATGCAAAAGACCAGCGACTCAAAGTGATGAGCGAAATTCTAACAGGAATCAAGGTATCTAATTGGTCATCTTATTTGCTTGAACTTCTCACAAGAAGCAGGGATTTCATTTGGCCTGTATTTTCTTGATTTATGGAAACGCACTGCACAATGTATTGGATTTGTAATTTGTAATTGGTAACTTCTATTGCGCCGGTGTCTAATGCACAGGGCATCAACCGATGCCACACTAAAACCAAGCCGTGATCAGGTCAGTTTCCACAAGATCAGTCCGTGAGACACAGAGATGTTGGCGCTAAAAAATTCGCCTAAGTTAGACTAATTTTTACGAAAGTGTGGTGCATTTTAACAATTGTTAGAGAATTCAACATTCAATTTAATCACTATTAGATTAAATGTAACGTCTTATAAATGTGACTGATATCACTTTAAGGTTCTCAACCGGCAGTTTACATTTACACATTACAGGTAATCAAGTTGTACGCGTGGGAATTGGTTTTCGAGAAACGAGTAACAGATATTCGAAGAGAGGAACTGAGGAACATCAAGTTCTCTGCCTGTCTGAACGCCATCGGAAACATCACCTGCCTCATCACACCATACATAGTCAGTTTATTTATTTAATCACTTGTTTATTTGATTTCTTGAATTAATAATAATTTTTTTTGCTGAATTGTACTTGACCTGGTAAGTAAAATTTCAGGCATTAGAATTAAATCGTGCGTAAACTTTAATCGCCTATGTGAGTCTCTTAAAACGCGCTATACGAGTGCTAAGACACATAAGTGTTCAGATACTTGAGCTAATCTCTAAGATATTCAAACTACGCACTGCACGCTCTCGACAAGTCAACTGCGCACTCAACTGTTTCAAATACGCCTGTGAGTAGGTCTCTTGAAGAGGCGCTATATAAATTCTCAGCATGAATGAATGACTGAACGAAAATGCACACTTTGTATCAGGAAATACAGTATTTTGAGCCCGCAGTATAACACGACTCTGTTATTTCGCTTACAATGCGTTTAGTTTTTTTCCTCTTATTGCCAGGTGTCGCTGATAATGTTCGGATCTTACATCGCCCTTCCTGATTATTTCGGCCGTCCTGGAATTCCTCAGCTAGACGCCAAATCAGCTTTCCTGACGCTCTCTCTCATCTGTTTACTCAACTACAACGTCTCTACGCTCCCGTCTTCAGTTCAGTATGTCATCCAGGTGAGAGGAATTGCTTCTTAATCGTAACAGAATCAAGGTGTGCGCATCATCATCATCATCATCATCATCATCATCATCATCATCATCATCATCATCATCATCATCATCATCATCATCATCATCATCATCATCATCAACAACACCAGAGAAGTTTCCTGAACACTTTAGATTTTATTAATGATCAGTCGGAGCCATTTTCAAAAAAAAAATTTAATTAAATATTTCAAATTAAATATTTCAAATTGTAATTTATTTTTTTCAATAGGCTTAATAAGTGAAGTTTGGCCAAGCAGCGCTTCTTGTGAGTTAGACAAACACTTATTCTGAAACTGAGTTTCTTGCGCTTACAAAGTATGACCAAGCTAATCTATCTAAAACTGTTTCCATTATTTCCATTCGTCTCTCCAACGTAAACAGCTCACAATCGAATCAAACTTATAATTAATTCCAATCACTCACCTCTATCCACTGCAACTCCAAACATCGGTCTGTGAATCTGAGCACGGAATTTAATGACTCAACCAAGTCTTTGCCACGCAGGCTTGACTGAACGCCTTTGAAATAATCTTCAGTCAAGCAGTTGTATTATCAAGAAATACTATTACTATGGCAAGTCACCGCTCGAAAAGTTTAGGTAACCATACTAATTACACGTAAGTGCCAGTGTAGACCATTACACAATTCATTTAGTCTTATACACATTTACCCTAGCCACAGCATCATCAGGTTCAGCAGAGACAAAATAACTTGAGGGATACAAGAGGCAAACCCTGAACCATAAAGGTCTGTGAATCTGCTTCATAGGTTTTAGATTAATCGTGCCTGTTCCTCTGCGCAGGGATACATCGCCTTGAAGCGAGCGGCGTGTCTCATGGACCAAGACGAGGTCCAGACCAACGACAATCACCTGCTTCCTGTCTTCGGAGGCCCAGCCGTCGAAATCGAGGACGGCAACTTCAGCTGGGTTGGCCCTGACAAACCGATCCTCAAAGAGTAGGCTGAATGCATTGCTTATATTTATACCCAAACGAAATGGCAGATCTACAGCCTCAGAAACTATGAACTTGCAACTGCAAACTCTAGATTGGAAGACGTGGTAGGGCTAACGTGTGTGCGGAAACCCGCCATCGGCCACCTTTCTAGGGGTCTGAGTAAACCATTGCTAATCAGATAAACTCTCCGCGAAAACCTGACGTTAACATCTTAGAGACCAGCACCTATCGTATTTTATAGTGTATTTTCCAATTGCTTTTTTTCCTTTATTGTATTTCCTTTGTTTCATGCGCCTCTTTTGTGCATAACATGTCTGTTAGCCGCAGTGCGTTTGCAGGCGGTTCATTAAAGAATATACTTACTTACTTACTTACTTACATACTTATCTAAGCTACTCATTTCTAATACTCTTTTTTCACTATTGTGTCAGTTGTATCGACAAAAAGGACTGTTTAGCAATGACTACACTAACTTAGGCAATGAGTAGGCTAAACCGAAACTGTTATATCTCTGATCTGAATGCATCAACGAACGAATTAATGAATGCATAGATGAATGCATGGGTGAATATTGAATACATGGATGAATGCATGAATGAATGCATGGATAAATGCAGTGATGAATGCATGGATTAATGCATTGATGAATGCAAGGATGAATGTATGAATGAATGCATGGATGAATGAATGAATGAATGCATTGATAAATGCCTGGATGAAACTGGGTATTTCGACTAGACCACACTTTCTTTGTTTCACAGTATCAATCTGAAGATAGCTCCTGGAAAACTGGTGGCTGTCATTGGAGGCGTTGGAAGCGGAAAATCGTCCATTCTCTCTTGTCTTCTGCGAGAGATGAAGACAACGAATGCGAAAGTCACCATCTCAGTAAGTCATTCCACCGATCAGAAAGAAGTCTCCAAGCCATCAGCGGCGGATTTAGATAAATCGGTAACAGACCAGCGCTCGTGAATAAGTTGGTGCCCTGCGCTTAGCTTTGGAACAGCGATTTAGAAATGTTCAGTTTACGGTTACAATTACGAGACCAAAACCTTTCCGCAATACTTGGCAAGCTTAAGTTTCTCCGAAAATTTTAATTTCATTCTGTCCCTGAGTCAGGAAATGTGTCAGGGACCCTGACACATTTCCACTTAAGATCTTGATGCTCATGAGTGTCTGGCAGGATGTGTCCATCCTATCTTAACAAGATCTGCCTCTCAATATCGACAACCAAATCGCCCTGCGCAGCAGAGCGCTGGGTCCAGTTTAAGAGTTTTGCTGTGGTAGGTCCATCCAACTGGAATAAATTGCCTAACAACCTGCTACATGAACCCCTCAGCCTCTCTTTCTTCCATAATATTCTGAAACGCTATTAGACCATTCTGTTCGATCGCTGTTTCATTTCGGTAGGCTATAGCGTCTCGAGTGTTTCTAATGATTTTAGTGCTACATAAAGTTTCAATTAGAGTTACAGTTACAATTACCACTTCGTGTAAAAGCGAGATCTGCCGGTGGTGCCATATTCCTTTTCAGCATAGAGTACATGATTCTTGTGTAATAATTGTTCTTCTCAGGACAATGTGGCCTATCTGCCTCAGCAAGCGTGGATTCTGAACGGAACCGTCAGAGACAACATTCGCTTTCACAAGCCCTACAATGAGACGAGATTCCAGAAGATCGCAGAGGCCTGTGCCCTTGTGCCAGATCTCAAAGAACTACCTGGAGGAGAACTGTCTGAAATAGGATCCAAGGTAAGCGATAGATTACGACTACCCGACCTATACTAACAACTCAACAACTTTCCTTTTTCGATTTCAACGCTAGTACACCTCCTTAAAAGGCGTTTTACAAGTAGCCGGATATACACATACAATGACTACATGAATCCATACAAGCATACATACATACATACATACATGCATCCATCCATTCACCAATCCATTCATCCATCCATCAATCCATCCATTCATCCATCCATCCATTCATACATCCATTCATAGACACATACACACATGCATACGTACATCAATCAATCAATCAATCAATCAAAAAGCTTTATTGCAACCGAAGACAAGGTAACGTACATGATAATTGGTTACATAACAGTTGTCAACAGATCGCAAAAGGAGCGCCCAAAGGGACCGTGGTCCCGCTAAAAGGGTCTCCTATACAGTTGGAGTAACAACTTAAAATATAACTGACTCGTTCGCACCATCCCTAGGCCGTTCGATGTGATTAGACCGTTTAAAGTTCGAGTGACCATGCATTGGGATGGGGCTATAAGAAAAATAAACGGGTAGGGTAAACAATCTTAACTAATCTTAACTAATTATTAACTAGATCCCTAACTCTCTCGGAGTCATACCGGCAGACCAAGTGGGGGCCCTCCCGCTGCGCGCGCACCCAGCCGCAGAAGGGGAAAGGGAGGTCATGAAAAGCGATTCTTTTATTTTGTTTTACATCGAGTGAGGGTTAGCTTTCGAGCAGAAATTCCCTGAGCTTCCTTCTAAATAAGTAGTAGGGTGTGGCTATTCGGATTTCTTGGGGAATAGTATTCCACGTACTAGGTCCAGATGATTTGATACCAAATTCTCGAAGATTTGTTCGCGCCCTATCGGGACGGTAGGAGTCCGCGCTCCTTGTACTGTGTGAGTGGATCTGCGATCCTAAAGTAAAGTAATCAGTGAAGAGGGGGGGAAGTAATTTATGTTCGTACTGGTAGAAGAATTGTGCTGTTTGAAATATTCGAATTTGCTCTATCTTTAATAAGTTGAACTCTTTAAAGATTGGGCTAGTATGAGCTTTTCTGCTCGCCCCAGCATTCATCCACCCATCCATTCACTCATCTATCCATCCATTCATCCATTTATCAATCAGTTCATCCATCCATCCATTTATCCATCCATCAATCCATCCATCCATCCATACATCCATCCATACATACATACATGCATACATCCACACATACATACATGCATACATACATACATACATACATACATACATACATGCATACATACATACATACATACATATATACATACACGTAGCATAGCTAACCTGTTAGGCTTATTGGTGATCAATGTCAGGGAGCGAACTTGAGCGGAGGCCAGAAGCAGAGGGTGAGCATAGCACGGGCCGTGTACAGCTACAGCGACACCTATCTCATCGATGACAGTCTGAGTGCCGTCGATCCGAATGTTGGACAGCACATCTTCCAAAAGGTCTTCGGTCCCAGAGGATTACTTAAGAAAAAGGTCTGCTTTCCTATTGTTTATTATATATCGTCGCTACCTCCCTGCCAGTATGCCCATATGGAGCCCATATGGAACCGATTGGGACCCTTATGGACCCATCAGACGTGTGTGGGTATGCTGGCAAAGTTAGATAGTACAAAAGCATCAAAATTTATCGATGAAAGGTGTTAAGCAATAATTTTTTATAAGATCGTAATTATTCAAAATCATAACCATAGACATAATCATAGACATAATCATAGCCATAATCATAATCATGAACACGAATACGGTCATGGTAATTATTATAGTCATGGCAATCATAATAATTGTCATCATGATCATGGTAACAATGTTCAAGGTAATCACAACCATTATAATATAAATCGTGGTAATCATGATCATGGGAATCATAATCTTACTCGAGTTATTTTCTTGATCATATTCATAATCATAATCGTAATCGGTGTATCATGGATCAATTCTACTGGTAACGGAAGCCATTTTATACCTTCAGACTCGAATTTTTGCAACGAATTCCTACGGCTACCTACCGGAAATGGATCGGATCCTGGTGATGAAGGATGGACGAGTCGTCGAGGACGGATCTTACGAAGAACTGAACCGAGAGGGAACCGAATTCTCTAGACTGATATCACGTCCTCCGTCGTCGGAAGAAACAGAAAACGAACCGACTGCTCCAGGTAAATAAAGCCCCATTGTTAACTGTTGAAATGACTCATTGCATTATTATTCTTATTGTTATCATTATAACAATATTATTATTAATTATTACTATTATTATCATTATTATTTTATCCATTTATTGAGCACGATTATCTAACGAGGAAGCGATGGCGCTTTACAATGACGAGTGAAGGATTTGCTCCAGGTCAAGATCCAATGATCAGGCTTGTAGACATACAGCTTCGGTGGATGGTGTGTAGAACTGGAGAGGCGCGGGAGGTACCGGGAAACGAGAGAATCAAGATTGGATTTTTGGAAAATGGTGTTTTAAGCCTCTAGTGAAGAATCTGCGTGGAGATAGCAAGAGGTGCAAAAGTGACGATATAAAAGTGATTATATAATATACAATAAAAGTGATTATATAAAATAATATATAATCACTTTTATATCATCACTTTTGCACCTCTTGCTATCTCTACGCAGATTCTTCACATATATATATATATATATATATATATATATATATATATAGTTCGCTTAGGAGAGTTCCATTCAGAGTCTACGTCTACCTTAGCGCCATCTATTTCCTATATTCTTTTACAATATGCTACATGTAATTCTAACACATACAAACAGTATCGCCATCGATTCATACATTATTCTGTGTTCCGGTAATAGTATGCTGCTTAATTAGGAGCATATTGGCACACCGAAGTCTCGCGTTGAGACGAAACATATGAAAAAGATGCTGACTGAGCTCCGCCAATTAAGTTACGACTTTCGATGCGTGTCGGGCGGTGTCAGTCAAGCATGGCAACTACTCTGTTATATTATAGAGCGATGTAAGGGATGTTCATTGAAAAGGCGCTATACAAATTCATGAGTACGATTACATGCTTGCAGCTGTTTTCTCGCCCTGTGTTTACTGTGGCTGTCTATTGTGTTGTTGCCTTTCTCTGTACTGATTGCTGATTGATCTTTGTTGCAGTTCAAGTTCAAAAGTCGATTTCCCGTCGTGTGTCGGCGTTGGAGGCTCTTGGGTAAGAGTGCTTTGATGTTTAACTCGGATTTCTTACTCTTCTGATTTACTTTCTCTCGAGCCTCTTCCTGGCGGAGGTCATTTTAGTACATTTATTAGAACTCGGGATGAAAAAGAAGGAAAGTACAAAAGAACGGACGGCTGATTGAACGAAAAGTTAATGAGCGAACAACGAGTGCATGACAAATGCAGTAGTCTACTTTGCCTTGGCTAAGCACCGTTTTGTTTTTCATTGCCTAACCTTGCTTGCCTAGTACTGCCTAGTCTCGCCCCACCTTGCCTAGTCCTTGCCTTGCCTAGTCTTGCCTCACCTTGCCTAGTCTTGCCTTGCCTAGACTTGCCTTGCCTAGTCATGCCTTGCCTAGTTTTGCCTTGCTTTGCCTAGTCTTGCCCCGCCTTGCCTTGCCTAATCTTGCCTTGCCTTGCCTAGTCTTGCCTAGTCTTGCCTTGCCTTACCTAGTCTTGCCTTGCCTTGCTTAGTCTTGCCTTGCATTGCCTTGCCTAGTCTTGCATTTCCCTGGCTTGGCTTGGCTTGCCTAATCTTGCCTTGCCTTGTCTAGTCTTGCATGCCGGCTAAAAACTTAATCTAACTTTATCTCATCGACTCACGCTGTCTACCCTAAGCCACCTTGTGAAATAGACGTTGTGAATTGCCTGTGATCTTTGATTTTGCTTTTATCTTATATAGAAGGGCTTGGTCACGGACGGCTAGTCATGATCCAGGATCACTTGACATCAGAGCAACTTCTGTAGTTCATCCAGAACTGGAATTCAATCTTTCCACCGACTTCCTAGTGACTAGCAGCGATGGAGATAGCGACGGGGGATCTCAAGGCCGACCGGGAGAACACACTATCACAACGGCCGAAAACCTTGGAACCGGATTTGTAAGACACGTTTATCATCATCATCATCATCAGCAGCAGCAGCATCATTACCACCAGCATCAGCAACATCATCATCATCATCATCATCATCATCATCATCATCATCATCATCATCATCATCATATTAATAATAGTAAAAAGAATAAAAACTACAATAATAATTATTATCATCACTACTACTACCACTACTGTGACTATTACTACTATTATTACTATTGTTACTACTACTATTGATACTGGTATAACAATGATAATTATTATACATTGCTATTCTAATATAGATAATGGGCCTAGTAATGAAATCTACTTAGGCCTAGTCCTATCAAGACCTTGACCATAGACTACAATAATCCTCAGGCCTACTAAGTATTTGTTTAAACATGTTATTTACAATGTCACATGTATGATCAGTTATCACTACCATCATTATCATCCAATCCAGCACATCGATTGCGTGCCCACTTTAGACAATAGATGCACATCTATACATATAATATCCATATAGTGTCCGTCTGTCGGGGGACGCTACGTCACAAATGGGTTCTGTTCTATTGTGAAACATAAACCGTTTGTCTTGACGACGGCGATAACCAACGGTACATAATTATAGGCCTATAATATGACGTCATAATATGACGGGCAAATACACTAGTTAACCTAGAAATGTGTAATATGGACTAGGTCTGTATTACACATTCATAAAGTAGTCCGTATTTAAACTCATAAAGTAGTCCGTATTACACACTCATAAAGTAGTCCGTATTACACACTCATAAAGTAGTCCGTGTTACACACTCATAAAGTAATCCGTATTACACACTTATAAAGTTGTCCGTATTGCACACTCATAAAGTAGTCAGTATTACACACTCATAAAGTAGTCCATATTACACACTCATAAAGTAGTCAGTATTACACACTCATAAAGTAGTCCATATTACACACTCATAAAGTAGTCCGTATTACACACTCATAAAGTAGTCCATATTACACACTCATAAAGTAGTCCGTATTACACACTCATAAAGTAGTCTTTATCAGGTGTTGCGCCCCGGGCTCATACAGAAAACGGAAAAGAACTTAAACAAGATTAGGTCCATCTAAAAACATAACTGAACTAGTGTATTTGCCCGTCATAATTATGACGCCAGTGTATATCGTTCTAGAGTATTTGCCCGTCATATTATGACGTCATATTATAGGCCTATATGTTTCGTTGGTTAAAATGCTCTGATCGCCGTCGTGAAGACGGCAGTACTGACGTCACAAACAAATAGAACAGAAACCGTTTGTGACGTAGCGTTTATTGTCGGACGGACACTATATGGATATTATATGTATATATGGTGCAACAAATACTATTGGATACGCAGATGACACAACATTAATGGCAAAAAGAAAAGAGGATCTGGCAGAACTGATAAGAAGGGTCAGGAGAGAAAGTGAAAAAGCTGGTTTATACTTCAACATAAAGAAGACAAAGGTCATGACAACAGCAGATTGGGATAGTTTTGAGATAGACGGAGAGGAAATAGAGGTGGTAGAAAGCTTCACATTCCTAGGATCACTGGTTGGAAAGGAGGGAAAGTGTGATCCAGAAATAAAACGAAGGATTGCTATAGGGAAAGCTGCAATGACCGGACTGGAAAAGATATGGAAAGACAAACATGTGAGCATAGAAACAAAAAAAAGGCTCGTGAGAGCACTAATCTTTCCTACGGTACTGTACGGTTGCGAGACGTGGACAATGACAAAGAACATGGAAAATAAGGTTAACGCTTGTGAAATGTGGATATGGAGGAAGATGCTGAGAATATCTTGGACTGAGAAAAGAACGAACGAATCAATACGAGAGGAGATTGGAGTTGAGAATGAAGAGTCGTTAAAACAAACTGCGACAAGAATGAAGCTAAGGTTCTTTGGACATGTTATGCGATCTGATGGTCTGGAGAAGGAAATGATGCTGGCGTGCGGTGAGGGGAGGAGAAGACGGGGTCGCCCAAGGAGGAGATGGATGGATGAGATACAAGATGTAACTGGCATGAATTTGGCGGAATTAAGGGACTTGTCATCGAATAGGAAACAATGGAGTGTGTTCACCAGGACGATCGCTAGAGCTCCACGAGCTGACAGCACAAGGTGACAAGGTGATATGGTGCAACTAATGCCCTAGAGTCTATATACCCATCATGGTCCGTTTTACACGGGGTCCATTTTAAAAGCCCGTCCCCTACGTCATGATTACCGAACAACGACGGCAACAATAGCAAAAGCAATGATAACAACAATAAGAAAAGCAAACAATGACAATAACAGTAACAATAATAATGATAGGCACAACAGTAATAACAAAAAACAAAACCAACAATAATAACTGCGATAATACACCAATATTAATAACAGTGATAATAACAAAAGCAAAATAATAGCATAGGTGTTAATAATAAATATTGTTACTATCATTATCAGTACCATTACCAATACAATTATTTTATTCAGCTTTTTTGGCCCCGAGGTACCTATACACCTAAGGAATTAAAGCAATTATCCAGAGAATACAAAACACATTCTGGGACGGCCTAGGATTCGTTAAAATTCGGCGGATTGTTACTACTACTACCACTACTACTACTACTACTACTACTACTACTACTACTACTACTACTACTACTACTACTACTACTACTACTACTACTACTACTACTACTACTACTACTACTACAACTACTATTACTACTACTGTTGCTGCTGCTGCTTCTGTTACTAAGCTTACTACCATTAATTCTGCTGCTGCTGCTGCTACTACTACTACTACTACTACTACTACTGCTGCTGCTGCTGCTGCTGCTGCTGCTGCTGCTATTACTACTACTACTACTGATACTACTACTACCGCTGCTGCTACTACTACTACTACTATTAATATTATGAAGACATAGCCACGTTGACGATGGCAATGATAGTTATGATAATGGTTATGAATATGAAAGCGACAATGACGCTGACCGTTATGATAATGAGGTCATCTTCATGTGTTATCGAAATGTCGTCTTACTTGTTAGCTTAGTATTCATTATTATCAAGTTCTTGTGTTTTTAATGTCTGTTGGGTGCCTGTTTGTTGTCTGTTTATTGTCTGTTTATTGTCTATTCAATGTCTGTTTAAAATCTGTTTAATGCCTGTTTATTGGTTGCCTATTATCTGTTTAGTGTCTGTTTATTGTCAGTCATTGTCTGTTTATTGCCTTTTACTTGTCTTTTTAATGTCTGTTTATTGGTTGTTTATTGTCTTTTACCTGTCTCTTTAATGTCTGTTTATTGATTTTTATTGACTGTTTAGTGTCTGTTTATTGTATGTTTATTGTCTGCTTATTGTATGTTTATTGTCTGTTTATAGTCTTTTTTGTCTGTTTTTAATGTCTGCGCGATGACTGTTTATTACCTGTTTGCTGTATGTTTCACGTGTGTATTTCTTCGTTACAGATTAAGTGGCATGTTGTCGGTACATACATTAAGTCAGGTGGACTAGGCATCTTCATCGCTCTTCTCATCAGTCACTTAATCTTCATTGGCGCTCAGGCAGGGGCCAATATATGGCTCAGGTACTGGAGCGACGATCACGATGCAAAGAGAGGGATGCACTACCTCGAAATATACGGAGTCCTTGGAATTGTTCAGCGTAAGGCATTTCATTCGTTCACTGGATCTTTAATAATAATAATAATAATAATAATAATAATAATAATAATAATAATAATAATAATAATAATAATAATAATAATAATAATAATAATAATAATACGAGGCCTGACCCTCCAGACACTATCTCTGCTCCTAAATAACAATAATTTTTCCAAATCCTGAGGGATCCTTGATACCTCGGGTAAAAAAAATATTAATAATAATGATAATAATAATAATAATAACAATAATAATAATAATAATAAATAAAATAAATAAAATAATAATAATAATAATAACAATAGGCCTAATAATAATAATAATAATAATAATAATAATAATAATAATAATAATAATAATAATAATAATAATAATAATAATAATAATAATAATAATAATAATAATAATAATAATAATAATAATAATAATAATGATGTTTTTGTTCTCCCGAATCTTGACCAGGACGGCCACTCCAGAGTCAACATCATTAATTAGTATCTTGCACCTGAGGGATCATATATACCTCGGGTTAAAAAATAATTATATTATTATTATTATTATTATTAATACCTCGGGCGATAAAAAAATAATAATAATAGCTCCTAGCATAATTTTTTAGACTCACCGTATCTTACCTTACCTTGCATTAATTTATCTCGCCTTACGTTGCGTTCATCATGCTTGCGTTATATTAAGTCATTTTTACCCGAGGTATGAATGAAGCCTCACGAAAGACAAAGTTAGGTTAGGATGATCATGACCATCCTATCCTAACCGCCTGTAGAAATGATTAATCAAAATCTAGTAATTAGTTGAGCAATATATTAGCCCTGTTGCTTTTCGTTCTCCCAGTTTTCGCCATAATGATGATCTACGTGTTGTTCGCCTTCGGGTTCCTGAGAGCCTCTCTCAACCTCCATTCCACCGTCCTCTACCGCCTCTTCCGTGCTCCTCTGTCGTTCTTCGATACGAATCCTCCTGGCCGCGTCCTCAACGTCTTCAGCACGGACATGGACACGGTTGATGCGTCACTTCCGCTGGACATCATCCTCTGGCTCATCTCCGTCAGCTTCCTGCTTGCAGCGATCATCACGATAGGAGTGGCCAATCCTATCTTCCTGGCAATCATCATACCCCTCATACTAATCAACATCTTCGCTCAGGTAAGATGTAAATGACAGAGGAGTGGGCTACTCAACTTCTTGCCTTCCCTTACATTACCTTGTCTTGCCTTCCCTTACATTACCTTGTCTTGCCTTCCCTTACATTACCTTGCATTGCCTTCCCATACATTACCTTGTCTTGCCTTCCCATACATTACCTTGTCTTGCCTTCCCTTAAATTACCTTGTATTGCCTTCCCTTACATTACCTTGTATTGCCTTCCCTTACATTACCTTGTCTTGCCTTCCCTTACATTACCTTGTCTTGTCATACCTTACATTACCTTGTCTTGCCTTTTCTTACATTACCTTCTCTTGCCTTCCCTTACATTACCTTGTCTTGCCTTCCTTTACATTACCTTGTATTGTCTTGCCTTACATTACCTTGTCTTGCCTTCCCTTACATTACCTTGCCTTACCTTACATTACCTTGTCTTGCCTTCCCTTACATTACCTTGTATTACCTTCCCTTACATTACCTTGTCTTGCCTTCCCTTAAATTACCTTGTCTTGCCTTCCCTTACATTACCTTGTCTTGCCTTCTCTTACATTACCTTGTCTTGCCTCTCTCTGGTCTCTCGGGCGACCGGACTTGAATCCCCACTGGACATCTTTGGACAACCCCTCTGATACGACGCAGCGCTCGTGAATAAGCTGCGACTCAGCGCTTAGATTTCGAGTAAAGCTTTAGACATTTGGAGTTTACGGTTGCGAGTTTCAGAGAACAAGAGATTTGCAAGAAACAGGAAAGTTGGGTCGAGAAAGAGACAAATAGAGGGATAGGAAGAGGAACACGGAGAGGGACAGGGTTGGGAAAAGACAAGAGTTAAGTGATGGAAGAGAAGAGGGAGGCAGAGGTCGCAGTGGTCTGTAAAAGCCCTATGAGAACTTATAGTTTTGAATTCATGGGCGGCGATCATGGGGATGGGTCGAGGGGTACAAGTCCCCCACCATTAAGAGGGTGGACACACCATACATTTGATTCCCCCACACATTTTGAGGAAACCCAAAAAAGGTCGTCAAATTTTTTCCCAAAAATGGTAAAAAAAAAGTTTTGACCTCTTTTTTGAGCAGATCAGTTCAAAACACTTTTCACCAGATCAGTTCAACAGTTTCCCCCCCCCCACCTGTGAAACAAGATCGCCGCCTGTGGTTTTCATCACAGACCTGTAGGCCAAATGAGGTCGATGACACGGGAAATAATGAAGCCTATTATTGTATCGTAACGTATCTAAAAATTTATAAAGCGCCTCTCATAGAATAACTAAACAGACGCGCTCGTCATCCTAGTCCATAGGAATCAGCCATTATGGTGATATGATGAGCAAAGCAAGCAGATGGCGATAAAGATGATGATGATGACAGTGACTAAGAATGATGATGATGACAACGACGAAGAAGCTTATGATGATGACGACGACGATAATGATGATGATGACAATGACTAAGAATGATGATAATGATGACAGTGACTAAGAATGGTGATGATGATGATGATATTGATGATGATGATGATGATGATGATGATGATGATGATGATGATGATGATGATGATGATGATGATGATGATGATGATGATGATGATGATGATGATGATGACGATGATGATGATGATGATGATGATGATGATGATGATGATGATGATGACGACGACGACGACGAGGAGGAGGAGGAGGAGGAGTATGTTGATGCTGATGATGATAATGATGAGGATGAGGATGATGATGATGATGACTACGTCTGTATTAATTCTGATGTCCGCGAGGACGACGCCGATGAGGATGATAATGATGATAGTGATGACGAACATATTTGTCCTGCTGTGCAGAGGATCTATGGAGCCAGCGCCATTCCGCTGAAGCGCTTCTACGCCGTCAAGAAGTCCCCCGTCTACTCACACTTCGAAGAGACAATCATTGGCGCTGCGTCCATCAGAGCGTATCGCCAGCAGCAGAACTTCATCGACAAGTGCGACCAACTGACCGATGAGAGCCATCGACCCTGGTGTTCATACGTTGCCTGCTGGAGGTAGGATACAAGTTTTAGGGTGGCAACGTATCGGAGTAAATTCATCCCGCTCGTTCAAACTGTACCCAGGTGAAGGTGCATTCTCCTTCAGGGGTGACTTAATTCCCACTGGTTCAAACTGTGTCCAGTTGAAGGTTAGCTGCAGGTGATGGAACCTTGATCCGCGTTTTATTATGAACCTGCCCTAATTGTTCGGACTATAACAAATTTTAGACACATTCCCCTAATTTCCATCCATCGACCATAGTGCACAGATGTTACCTGCTGGAGGTAGGTCGCGATTGTAATTGGTGCTCCTCTCTTAGCGTTTAGAGAGGTGTAATATATTCTGCAAGCTATCCAAAAGCAACATCGGGTAAACTTACTCCATTGGTTCAAACTGTGTCCTGCACCCAATCACCCACTCACGCAGCAATATTCCCATATGGGTTTCATATGTCTTACATATGGTCCCATATGGTAAGACATAATAAGCCCATATGGGGATTCCGTATATGGGCTTCATATACGCAGACAGAGTCGATACTGAGGTCATCCAAATCTAAGTTTGGTTTCTGCTGTTTCTGTTTATGCGTCCTGACTATTGAAAGGCACAGTCGTATTGAAGCTGCGTTTTATTGTATCTAATTCCATTCTATTCGAGTCTGTTCTAGTATTGTGCTATTGTATCTGCAGGTTGTACACGTGTTATAACGAGATGATTGGTGCGATTGCTGTGTTTTTGACGGCGACGGCTGCAGTGGCTCTTCACGAGACAGATGATACGTTGACCCCAGGTCAAATTGGGTTGGCGCTGTTCAGTGTCTTCCAGGTGAGGATCGATCCTCAAACCAAACGAAATATGTCAATCCTTTTTCTTTAACGCGTTCCTGTCGTGAGCCTTCATTAATATATTCATAATCTAATCTCGCATAAACGATTCATTCACTCACCCACTCACTCTCAGCCACTCACCAACTCATCCAGTCACCCACCCAGTCACCCACCCACTCACCAACTCATCCACTCACCCACTCCCCAACCCACTCATCAACTTACCCACCCACTCACCCACCCAATCACCAACTCACCCAGTTACCCACCCACTCACTCACACACCTACCCACTCAACAACTCATCCACTCACCCACTCCCCAACCCACTCATCAACTTACCCACCCACTCACCCACCCACTCACCAACTCACCCAGTCACCCACCAACTCACCACTCACCAACCCACTCAACAACTCACCCACTCACCAACTCACGCACTCATCCACTCACTCAACCACTCGTTCACCCACTCACCCACTCACCCACCCATGCACCCTCATCCACCCACTCACCAATTCACCCAGTCACCCACCCAATCACTAACTCACCCAGTCACCCACCCACTCACCCACTTACATCATCGATGGCGGTGATCAGTTGAGCATCCCTACACCATAAGTGATATTTATGACAGAAAAAACTGATCGCATTGTTTTCACTGACCCTTTAAATAGCGAATGCACTCCTCAGTGTATTTTTATAGACTTTCATTCATTAATTTCTCTTTTTCTGTGGACAGGTTCTGCCTCACATTCCGATCGCCAGTCGAATGACGGTCGAGATAGAGGCAAATATCGTGGCGGTTGAACGCATCAAGGAGTACAGCAATGAGCCATGCGTTCCAATGGAGGTAGGCATCGTGTTCAGTTGCAAACGCAGGGCAGGACACCGTACGCGATGTATCCAGGAGAGCAGGGCTGTAGTCGAGGGTATACGCGGGTATACAGCGTATACTCACCTCTAGAGACCGTATACTCACCTCAAAAAATATTTATATTTATTTCTATTAAAATACAATAGCGTATACTCACAAAATACTGTAGCGTATACTCACCTCTAATTTGCTTAGGAAAACTAACCGGCAGCGTGTACTCACTTCTAATTTTACCACTACAGCCCTGCAGGAGAGGTAAAGTAAGGCAAGTTATGGTAAGGTAAGATAAGACTAGGTAATGTAAGGTAAGACAAGGCAAGATAATGTAAGGTAAGACAAGGCAAGGTAATGTAAAGTAAGGGCAAGGTATGGTAAGGTAAGATAAGACTAGGTAATGTAAGGTGAGACAAGGCAAGGTAATGTAAGGTAAAACTAAGAAAGGTAATGGAAGGTAAGGTAAGGCGGCAAGGTAATGTAAGGCAAGACAAGGCAAGGTAATGTAAAGGAAGACAAGGTAATGCAAGGTAAGATAAGGCAAGGTAATGTAAGGTAAGACAAGGCAAAGTAATGTAAAGGAAGGCAAGGTAATGTAAGGTAAGATAAGGAAGGCAATGTAAGGGAAGACTGGGCAAGGTAAGGTTAGGCAAAGCAAGTCTAGGTAAGGAGAGAAGAACCTCTCAAAAATATAAAATGTATTTAGTTATCAGTAATTTCGAAAGCGTTCGTCTAAAACTCGATGACTGAAGAAAGGTCATTATATTCTTCGGTGACATGTACTGACGCGACTCCTTTCAAGACATCCGAAACGTCTCTGTCCCAAACCGATGCCTACACTCTTAAAACCATGGCATCGTCACTTCACTCGGTGCTAATTATAATTCGTCATTTTTAATAACCAGCATAAAAATATCGTTAAGATTTGAGAATTTTATATACTCGACTGTCAAGGCACTGAGCAACTTATTCCCAAAATGGATTTTGTAGATGCGATCGAAAGTCTCATTCGCAGAACTCGTCTTTCGTTTTCTGTTTTTACTCAATGCGCAAATACTATTTATAATCATAATTTAATCTTAGCAACTGCGTTGACAACTGAGATTTTAAGGCATCCTAGAAACAGATCGCTAACGACGATGATGTATAAAGTGTCGTCATTACAATTACACTTACAATTACAAGATATGATAAATTAGAACGGTGTGTTTGTGGACAATTCGTAGGCTGCTTGGGATGACCCACACTACGAACCTCGGCAGTCTTGGCCAGAAAATGGAGTGGTGCAGTTCGACAAGTTCAGCACTCGATACAGAGCAGGTCTAGAGATGGTTCTATCGGAGCTATCTTTCAAGATCAACGCCAGGGAGAAGGTATTGAACACATGAAGCCTTTACTCTTAATTTAAGGCTTAATAATTTTGAGGCATTTCTTCAAAACAACAGTAATCGTAGCTGTCTTTGAATGGGAAGAGTTCTTTATGCAAATCGAAATAATTGTCATCAACATCACTTAGTTAATGAGTCTTCTAAAAGCTTTTGCCAAAAACTCACTGAGTCAAAGCATCTATATCCATTCATTCAGTCATTATATAGCGCCTCTCCTTGATGACTACTGAGAGGCGCTCAAAGCCCAACTCTAAATGTTTGTTATAGGTGTTTGCATGCACAGCCCCGGTTAAAAGAACACGCAGATCTGAAGGAAGGTTATAAACTCCGCTACTGCTCGTACTCTGGCAGTGCCAGTCAAAAGCCTGGAAAAAAGAGGAGGGCGACGCTAATGATCTTTGTTATCCAGTCTTGTTGTCAAGACCATAAACCTCAAGACCAAGACCAAGACCAAGACCTTGAACCTCAAGACCAAGACCAAGACCTTGAACCTCAAGACCAAGACCAAGACCAAGACCTTGAACCTCAAGACCAAGACCAAGACCAAGACCTTGAACCTCAAGACCAAGACCAAGACCAAGACCACGACCCAAAAATCACAATCATATCCACACTATTCCTCAGAGGCGTATATATATGTATGTATATATATATATATATATTTCCAAGAGGAGTGTAACTGTGGCCCAGATCTTTGGCGCCTGGCCTGCGCACTGATCGCGGGGGTCAGTCTGCCGGGGTTACCTGTATGGCTGAAAGTCTAACTGCCTGTGACTCAGTTCGTCTGGCTCTCGGTTGACCAGACAAGAGCTATCTATTATTGGCTATGGGCCAGAGGTGCGACCGTTATTGACCGCAATGGCGCGGAAAAATTTAAAATTTTAGGTCGGTCTTGGTCTTGGTCTTGAAAAACCAAGACCAAGACTTTGAACCTCAAGACCAAGACCAAGACCAAGACCTTGAACCTCAAGACCAAGACCAAGACCAAGACTTTGAACGTCAAGACCAAGACCAAGACTTTTAAAAACGAACTCGAGCGCACTCGAGACCAAGACCTTGGTCTCGAGGACAACAAGACTGTTGTTATCACACAGTGTCGTTAATCAGCAACAAAAGGAAGGTTATTCCGTGTGGTATTCAGTACGACCACCGCACGTCAAAGCGTGATACACTACATAGTAAATACGATGTACCATATACTCTAGAGTCTAGATCACGCTTTCACGGGCGGAATTTGTACTGAGCATCAGAACCAGGAGAGAGATATTTTAGTAATAACCGTGCTGGATTGTCAATCCATATAACGAGGTTTAAATCAGGGACGTCATTTCAGCTTTTTCCAGGGGGGAGGCAAAAAGAGGTGAAATTTTTTTCACCATGTGGGGGCAACAGTACACTGTATCCCCCACTGTTAAAGGTGGGGCTTCTTTGAATCCTCAGGATCGCTGCTCATGTTTGTATTTAGTCTACATGTGCAAAACTGTAAACAGGATCGCTGCTCATGTTTGTATTTAGTCTACATGTGCAAAACTGTAAACCAGTGCTGCAAATGAGTCTCTTTTTTCCTTTTTTACCCCTTTTTCTTCCTCCTTTTATTTTTTTACACATTTTCTCTTTCTTTTTTTAAATCAGGGGGTGCTCTTTCTCCCTCCAAATGACGTCCCTGGTTTAAATCCTTGTTGGAACAGAATGGCATTTCAAGATACCAGATGGGCAACTATGCTTCGAAGAATTATGCACGCATAGCTAGATTTCACTTCGCCATCGGTTGAGTTATTGTGCATTAGACACCGGCGCGATAGAAGTTACTAATTAGACAATTGTGTCTGCAGATTGGAATAGTCGGTCGAACGGGAGCTGGGAAGTCGTCGATAATCCTGTCGCTGTTTCGAATGATGGAGGCGGCTGAAGGAAGAATCGTCATCGATGGGGAGGAGATTGGGCAGATGGGGCTACACGACCTCCGGTCCAGACTTACGACTATTCCTCAGGTACGTCAAGAAAATAATGAAGGTCATCGATGTATGCACCACTTACTGGCTTTAGAGTACCTCAGCAACTAGGTTGACTTCTACTCTAACAAGTGGATGCAGTTTTGTATGTGTAGTAGTGTGTGCATGCATGCACACATGTATGCATGTGTGTGCATGTTTCTGTGTGAATAAATTTACATATGTATGTATGTTGTGTATGTATGTAGGCCTATGTGTTTATGTAGCCTATAATGTAGGCATACACCTACGTGTGTATTTGCATGTATGTATGTATGTTTGTAATGTATGTAGTCATGCATGCATGCCCGCATAATTGTATAGTTAAACATTTTATATGATGTGTTTTGCGAGCCTCAGGTATAAAAAAGGAATGTAACTTAAGGTAAAATGATCATATTTCTGTAGCTGTTCGTAGTTTTTGAGGTTGAATTGTCCGCGTAAAAATGATTGGCATCATGCTATTGTCCTCAAAAAGCCGTAGTAAAGAACTTGCTCAAGATCTTACCCAGCGACCGCCTTATAGTGGTTTAGTACTAGTAACTGCTTTAACTTACTTCAGGATCCAATCCTGTTCACGGGAACACTACGCAGCAACCTAGACCCGAAGAAGCTCTACGGTGATCATCAGATCTGGAAAGCCCTGGAGCAGGCGTATCTCAAGGCATTCGTCGAAACCAATATGCCTCAAGGATTGGACCAGATTGTCAGCAGTGGCGATGAAATCAGGTCAGTCTTATCTTACCTTGCCATACCTTACCATGCCTATTCATATCTTAGTTGTTAGCTTGTCTTCATCAAACCAAAAACTATGGCATCTAATCCAAGTTACTTTGACTTTCCAAAAATCGTCAAAATCACTTAGAAACAACGGTGGAAAGAGGATTAACTCCGAGAATGCATATTAGTCACATTAGAAGTCCGGACGAAAGTCCTCAAATAAAATCCGCAGGTGAGCAAGTAGTCCACCGGAAATGATACGCTAGGGCAACATGTGGCTATCTTAGCATACGCGCACCACGTTTATCGTTTTCATTGCAATAGTCCAGGTAATCTGTGCATGGGCGGCGATCTAGGGGGGACGGGGGACATATCCCCCACCTTTAAGAGTGGGGGGACACTCCATGCATTTGTCCCCCCCCCACATTTTGAAGAAACACCAAAAAGGCGGAGAATTGTAATTGCGCGTGAGGGTTTTCGCAGCGTTTTTGACTAGACGAGGGAATAAGAAATTTGTTTAGCAGAAGTGTTCCCCCCCAAAATTATGAGAATAGTTAACATTTTTTAGACGAAGAAATCAGAAAAAGAAACGGGCTATTGCTGGGAGAGGGGAAAAAGTTGTAAAACGTGGCGAATGACTAAAAAAAGTCATAAACTTATTCCGAGATGAAATCGACATTTTCCGGAGAAGAATTGGTGAAAATGAAAGTGGGGGAAAAAGTAAAAGAGTGAAGAAGTGGGGAAAAAAGAGGATAGTGTAAGAAAAAGTTGTAAAAAGAGGTGAAGGACTAAAAAAAAGTCATCAACTTTTTTCGGAGATAAAAGTGAAATTTTTCGGAGATGAAGTGGCAGAAAATTTTTTTGGGGGGACAAGATTTTCCAAAACTGGTCGTCGACGAGATGGTGTCCGACTTTGTCCCCCCCCCACCTCTCAGACAAGATCGCCGCCACTGAATCTGTGCTGTGTTAATCAAAGCATAGTTGTCTGAGTCACAGTCCAGGTAAATCTAAGTTGTGTTAAAGCGTCGAAGTCGTGACAATAATCGAAGTAAACTGATGACATATTGCAACGCCGTCGTCTTGGTAACAGTCTAGGTAAATCGACGTCATGTTGAACTGTCGTTGTCATGGTAATAGTTCTGGTTACTGTTGTTGCTACGTTACAGTGTCGGTCAACGTCAATTGCTGTGCATGGCCAGGGCGTTGCTGCGTAACTCGAGGATCATCGTTCTCGACGAGGCCACTTCTGGCATCGATCCATTGTCCGACAAACTCATCCAGAAGACAATACGCGAGCAGTTCACCAACTCCACCGTCATCACCATTGCTCACCGCATCGCAACCATCATGGACTACGACAAGTAAATTACAGTAGATCTACCTACAACTTTACTTGCTTCTGGGATTCTGCATTTCCACCCGTATACCTGCATTAGTCTCTGCCTCTACATTTAAAAATGAATGACATAATGCCACTTAATGTCTCTTAACGTATACCTGTGCCTGTATCGATATATATATATATATATATATATGTCTGCATCTAACAGCTATATATATAGACCTTTCTCCAACTACGCCAGCATCAGTCGTACGGAGACGAATTAGTAACTCGCTTAAAACTTCTAACTTCAGTTAAGCTATAGCAACACCACGTTTGAGAGATACTTAATAGGTCCTACTAAATGTCCATACAGAACATACATACATATACATACTCTTTTCAATACATATATGCATAAATACATACATACCTACATACATAAATATCTATATACATACATATACAATTTTCATGTTTGTTTAGGGTAATGGTTCTTGACCACGGGAAATTGTTGGAAATGGATCGGCCTCGTAACCTGGTCAACAAGCCGGACTCGGTCTTCGCTGCGATGGCCAAGGAAACGAGTAAGACATTCGGTGACAACATGCAGACGGGCAAGGCACCGAACGAAGCCTCAAGAGGAACCCCGTCGGAGTTGGACGAAATCTGAATCGTGTCTTACGGACTGATCTCCTGGATGATTACGGCTTGGTTTTGGTGCACCATAGGTTGATGCTTTGTGAATTAGCACCCGGAGTGATAGAAACTACTAATTACAATTACCCATCGTAGAATATTACGCTGTTTCTGAGGCCAAAAGGTGCTACATCGTCATACATTGCATACAGCGCAGTACAACTACATTACGATACATTACACTCGTATGACATCACTTTGTCATTGAGTACAATGCATTGCAATGCTACGCAGCTCAGTTCAACATAGAGTCTTCGTGTGCAAGGCACAAGTTGGCGAGAAGAATAATTAGGGCATATTAACTTTATGCTAATTATTGAACATTTAAATCTGCAGAAGAGACAACTTGCGAACGCTTGTAATTAAGAACGGAATTTAGTTTACTCGTACTCCAGAAAAACTATTCCCATGATCATCGTATGTACTTTGTATCTGAAAATTTATATAGCACCCTCTATGTAACTCTCCAAAGCACTGAATCATCGTTACTGCAAGGTCACACGCTTTTAACCGCCAGGTCACGAAGGTCAATGATTTATACAGAACAAGAAAATATAGTTATTATTTCGCAAGTGTTAAGACTACCTGCCTGACTACCTGTCTGCTATTACCCTTGAACTAACACCGAATTGATATTAGCTGTCTATCAGTTTTGTTCTGACTAAGCAGCTGCGATTAGTCTGGTTCCCGCAACTTGGCCATTTTGGGGTGCTGAAGAAATCTAGCTATTACGATTACGGTTAAATTGCAAATAACGTAATAATGTCCCTTAAAGGCTTAAAGCCCTAGGTTTTAGGTTTGGCGGTTTCCCTCGTAGAATGAAGTGACCAACGACTGTAGGCGGTTCAAGTAAGCATCTGTCGGCCAATGGGCGTTGATTTCATTTTGGTTTACACATCTTACAAGCATAGGCTGCTGAATTTAATTATATGCATAGCCTAGGCAACATCGTCCGCTTTGTGGAATGGAGGCGAGGCGCAGGGACGGTCGGTCGATCGGTGGTAGCCCCCACCCTAGGCCCTTCACCCTCCCTCTGGCCTACCCCGATCAATTGACCACTTGTATATATAACCGAGCTTTGGGTCGTAAACCTGTATATAAATGCCAGCTGTTGATGCTGTCACCGTTGCCTTATTATACCCGGAACACTAAAGACAATAAGCTGTATTTCATATTCTAAGAATTTGCACCAGTATCAGATGCTAATATACAGCCTAAGGAAGAGAGACTAGGTCACATGCCAAATTATGCTAATGAACTTAGGAAATGAACTTAGGAAATGTCCTTTCACAATTGAGTCTTGGTTTGCAGTACTCATTCTAGTTTTAATTTCGCTGCAGCAGAGTTGAGCTTCGTAATTTCTTCACTTCATAGCCATTTTAAATCGCATAGTCGATACAGCTTATATCTCGTGTCTGTATATTATATTATTATCTTATTTCAGTAGTGGACCTTATAGTAGTATAACATTGTATTTCGTTAGTGGACATATATTAGTATCATTATATCGAACTATTTCCAAAGATGGATGGAGACTACGCTGTACCAACGACACCGACTTCAGGTGTTGCAGTTGGCAACATGCGAACATTTAAAAAACGGTTGTCTGATGGATCTACCAAGAGTTATAGCTACCCTTACGTTTCTGTAAGGAAACATTTTGAATTAACTTTTACAACCGACAGTGATAAACTTAAATTTGAGCAAAAATGTGAGGACATTCGCTTGGCGTTGGGAGTAAAAAGTTTGAGAGAAGTTCTGGTGAAAGTCATAATGGATGTTGACACCAATAAGCTCTCTTCTGCAACTCAACATCCGCAGCAGACACTCACGATGTCTTCAGTCACGGAAGAAGTAAGTGAATCAACTTCACTGACTGATCCAGCATCTGTCACAGCAGCAATATCAGCAGCTCCAGCAACAGCTTTGGAGACTGCACATGAGAATTTTGTTGGGCAGTGCTCCAGCATTGCCCAGTTGATCGACACAATCTCACAACATTCATCCACATGTGTGACGCCGTATTCAGTGAAGTCATGGACACACAGTGGTCATGTGCTGTCGGTGGATATGGAGTGTGCGAAAAAACACTCCTTTCAGTGGAGTTCCTCATCCACAATAGACAGCGAGCGGAAGGAATTTGAAGTCAACCACCGAGTGATGTTGAGCTACCTGGCCTCTGGTATGACACCCATACAGTACGAGCGCTTTAGCGACTTCAGTCGGTTTGGACTATTGTCAGACCTTTTCCGCAGGAGGAATATGGTTACATTTAGTGCCATTTCTGAGAACCTGCGAAAGCAATCTATATTTGGCGCTAGAGCGCAGGAGTCTTCACTGTCGCCTGATGGAGCTATCTCTATAATGACTGACGCACGACATCATTGTAGACGAAATAGTTATCACACCGACCATGTTGCTATCGGGTTGAAAACTCACAAAGTCGTTGATATTCAACACATTAACGGGAATGATGATAACTGTTCACAGCGTCACGAGGCAGTGGGATTCGACAGGATGTACGAGAGCCTGGATCTCAGCAACATTAAAGTTGCCCATCATGTGCATGATCGAAACATGACAATCAACAAGCGCCTACGTGAGAGGAAGCAAGCCAGGAATTCCAATGACCGCTGGCACTGCACCCGTCCTATAACAGCCGGGGTGAAAAAAATTGGGCAAGGAGCACAAAAAAACATTGGAAAAACATGGCATCCCGAGCTTTCTGACAAGGGTGCTGCCATTCGAAACCACGTCTATTGGTGTATGGACAATTGCAATGGAGATGCCCAAACCCTGCGTAAGCTCATAGAATCATGCATCCCTCATTTTCAGAACAACCACAGCAAGTGCCATGAAACTTCCCACTGCAAAGAGCCGGGGCATATGATTGAAGTTCGAATTGTTTCAAATGAGGCTGCAATTACAATGCTCCAGGACTTTCTTCGGTCGTTGGTAGTGTACAAGCACGCTGAAGATTATGTCAAAGGCCACGACACATTTTATGTGGAAAGTTTTAATAACGTTTGTCTGATCTATCTGGATAAACGGATACACTACGGGAATTTAATGTACGAGCTGCGGAGCAATCTGGCTGTCTTGGACTGGAACGAACACGTCGACAGACCATACACGTCTATATGCACGACTGTTCGTTCGAAAAACCCACGTCGCCAAATCGGGAAAAAAGTGTATCGGCGCAAGACCTACGTATTTGTTGAGAACATTTGGAATTTGTACATTGCCGTGTGGTCAGCATCTAAAGCAATATCGGAGTCTGTGACAGAAACTTCTGCAGATAAGGAGACCTGCCAGAGTGAAATCTCTTCGGACGAATCCGATGACGACCAATTAGGAGACAGTGAGAGCTTTTCAAATGAAAGCAATGCACCCTACACAGTAGAATAACCGTAAGAGCTGTGACAATATTGTATGATACACTAAAATCAAACATATCAGTGCTACATAACCATCAACCGTCATTACACATAACCACCTTAGCATTCTGCTGTCTACTCTGCTTGACCTCCCCGGATTTTGGCCTGGCATAGGACAGAGAGATGTGTGGCAGAGCTGATGTGTGGCAGAGCTGACTGCTATCACACGCGTCCACAGGTGGCGGATAGTGGAACGACCTCTAGAAATAGAGGTCAGCTGCGAAATAAGCAGGGTTATATCTGACGAATAAGCAGTCGCGGACCAACAGCGGCAAGGCTAGTAGGGCACACTGTAGAAAAAGAGTGGCATTTTGCTTGACAACTAAAAGCTGCAAATATCCAATAACAGCCTTGTGACATGGGAGCACATGACTCAATTTAAATAAGCCTGATGACCCTCTGCCTAGCGGGCATGTGTTCATCACCAAGACTAGGTCCACAGCGGAAAACTGTGGTTGATGCCACGAAGGGCATCCGATCTGTAACAAGATGCTCCAATCTGTATAAAAATGAATCTGTGGCTTACCCCCCCTCAACGAGGTCCTAATCCAAGCAAGAAAAAAAGAAGATTGAACGGACAAGGGACTGTGGCCATTGCAAAATTGATTTGACATAGCACTTATGAAAAACCTAGTCTCCGTAACGTGGTTTTCGTGTGGCGCCGAGCAATTGAGGGCAATTCAGGTTTAAATCCACCTCTGAGTAGGAATCTTGAAGAGGCGCTATATAAATTTAAAATGGGGGAATGTTATGTTACATTGAATCATAGCTATGACAGGTGTACATAAGCAGCTCACAATCGATAAAATTCTGCTTTATGTCAGAAAGTAAGTGTACAATAAAAATCTCTCTGTCTAAACAAAGTCCGGCGAATTATCCAAAGTATCAATGTTACTCCCACTTGTGGCCCATGTAAGGCGTGCCTGTTGGATTCGGATACAACGATCTCACTTTTCGCACTACGCAATCTGGCATTATTTCCCGCATGTGAAGTACACCGTTCGATTCCGTTAGTTTCTTGGCCAGATATAATGGGCTCGTCCACCCACCCAAGTTGCAAATGATCTTCCAATATTTTCCATAAATTACTCTTCGTATTGGACTGTTAGCTGCATGCGCTGCTTGTCCTCCGCCAAGCCAACCTGGAGATGCAGAACCCACGCACGGAGAGAGAAAACAAAGAGGACAGGCGCCTTCCGATTGATGATTTTCACCCTGCAGCTGCAAATGATCAGCTGACACTTGAATGTCATGACTGTTTTGAGCCTCAATTTCTGACTCTGTACTATTTCCATTGGACGCGACCAAGACCTCCTTCGAAGCGGCATCCATACAAGATTTTCTTCTCTTTGGTGGTTCCAACTCTGCAATTGGAACAAAGGCAGTTTCGATTGGTTGGAGATATATTTATAATGTCATCAACATACAATTAGCTCTTTCGACTTGACTTGAACGACAGCTTAGCTGGGTTATGCATATGTTTATTGTCTTATTACATATCGTAATAATAATAATCATGGTAATTTTAATAATTACATTTTTAATTGGCCATTTATTATCATTACTGCTGTTACTGCTGTTCACATCAGTTGTCATTATACTAACATTGCTGATGTTATTATTACTATGTATTTCTATAGCATGGTTTGAGCTAAATATTTGCAAGGATAATAAATGCAATTTAATTTAATATTTATAAATCTTAGTTCAATCTTATTTGCGCACGTATAGCGCTACCTGAAGAACAATAGGGCCTACTTGTACAGGGTTCACCACACAAAACAATTTATACAATTTCAGTATATATATATATATATATATATATATATATATATATATATATATATATATATATATATATATACGCATCGTCTTCATAATTACCAATTTTTTCAAAATTCCAGTTGTTGTGAGCAAAAAATGCCCGTATGGCTTCCTCTTGATCGCCATCTACCACAATAGTAAGTTCGTATTTGTTCATGGCAATCTAATCGCATATAGAAACTACAGACTTGTTTCTCAACCCTGTAAGTATCTTCATAGCAATGAACTCCATAGTAATATGAGTGTATGGGGGGGTAAATTTGGATAATTGGAACAACTTGTATACATTCTAGAAGTACAGGTATGACCTCTAGCCAGCTTACCTGGCTTTCGTATACACAAATTAGTCGACCCACAGCTCGGTTATATATATACAAGTGGTCAATTGATCGAGGTAGGGCCTGTACGGGGTATGCCCTGTCGGGTCTAGTCTGCCCTAGCGATGCATCTCCATCCATCCGTCCGACCGCTAGAGGGCCAGAGGGAGGGTGAAGGGCCTAGGGTGGGGGCTACCACCGATCGACCGACCGTCCCTGCGCCTCGCCTCCATTCCACAAAGCGGACGATGTTGCCTAGGCTATGCATATAATTAAATTCAGCAGCCTATGCTTGTAAGATGTGTAAACCAAAATGAAATCAACGCCCATTGGCCGACAGATGCTTACTTGAACCGCCTACAGTCGTTGGTCACTTCATTCTACGAGGGAAACCGCCAAACCTAAAACCTAGGGCTTTAACAGGTAGCTGCCATGACAGGCAGCTGCCATGACAGGCAGCTGCCATGACAGGCAGCGGCAAAGTGCGAGTACATGACGCGCAAAAGCCATTGAGTTATTTTAAGTCGCGCCCTGCTCTTACAACACTATGCTCATCTGTGCTCTTACACAATTTGCTCATCTATGTTCTTACAACACTCTGCTTCTCTGTGCTCTTACAACACTATGCTCATCTGCGTACATACTATAGTATTGTATCTAGAAATTTATAAAGCGCCTCTCGCAGAATAACTATTTAGAGACGCTCTCAGCACAGAAGCCCCGGGGAAACAGAAATGCCTTTAGGGAACGCGAGACCGATGAGGAAAAGTCAGTCATTAGTTTGGTCATTAGCAGAGGGGGAAAGGTCATTTCAGAACGTGGGACCCACTACAGCAAACGCCCGGTGCTGGGCCAAGGCAGTTGTAGTCCTGGGAACAAAAAGATCAAGCCGATTCACAGAGCGAATGGGCAAGAAGAAGATGCAGATAGCGGCTTTCGCAGATAGTTTGAGAGATATTTCGGGGCAGTACCCTGTTGAGATTTAGAGACAATAAGGAGGATCTTATAATGGATGCGCGCGGCAATAGGGAGCCAGTGCAGGACATCAAGCATGTAAGTAGAGATATGGGCAAAGCGGGGGAGTCAATATAAGGCAGACATACTCACAGTTCCATCCCAAAGCTGTGTTAAACATTGGTTTGAATGATTATACTTAATGTATAATAAGGCGAAGAGCTGAATCGGGCCATACCTAAATTACTTTGTATGTCAAAGCATATACAATGCAAACAAAATATAGCGAAGTTTCGTTTCCGCTGTAAAAATTAATTTATATATCACAGTTTGATTCAGAAACCTGATGTTTTCGTTTTGCCAGTGTAGCTTTATAGCTTGAATAGTTTACTCAGTTCACATGGAAGCCAGTTTAAATCAAATAAACATGTTTTGATGAGTACATGGCGTTAATTGCTTATTTTATTGAAACGTTTAATATGCTATGCCATGTTACAATCACTGCTCCAGGTTGGAAATGGCGCAGGAGTGGATAGTCTCGGTGTAGGGCTGAAAGTTACTGGGTTTAAGTTTAACACGAAATCTGCTCGAATAAAGAGCAGATTCTATGTTCTGTTGTTTATAAGTCGCATCCATAAGCACAGGTAAAAGCTGCTATCATCTTGCAAAAAGAGTCAGTACGAAGCAATGGCGAAGTCTGCTTAGCCTAAGTTAATGAGAGGCAATTTTAGAAAGCTTATGAAACTGATTAGGAGTCCACCGGAAATCACCTCGGACATTTGCCTCGGCCGGAAATCCCGTTTCCGGAACTATTCGCCTCGGCAAATACTGTAGACGCAAATAGTTGCAAAAAATGTTCATTTAAAAAACATTTTCTTTAAAACTTATTCAATAAACTTACGTATATAAAATTATACATGTTCAGCCTTAAAACAATTAAACATCCATTGAATTCAATTCCAGTTTCTTGAAATTATGTCAATTTATTGAATTTAATGCAATTTTAGAAAACTTCACAACTGCACAGAAATGACTAAAATTCAAAATGTATCAGTCACTTATTACAAGTACATAAATTTATTTCGATAATTTTTTATTTCATGAAAATGTGAAGCTTCGCATATGGAACAAATGGTACCCGGTTCGTTTCCGGATCCGGAAAATAGTACATAAAAATACTCGGATTCGGTACTCGGTGGAAAATGTCTGTCCGGTGGACCCCTAAAACTGATGTCAATTTGTTTCTATTAACATCTAATCTGAAAGCGAGAGCTCTACCGAAATAAAATGGTAGCTGTGAACTGAGTTTTGTGTACAGTCTTGCAGTGCGAGATGTTAGCGTATATATTTAGTGCGTTTACTTTAATTTCACGTGTATATGTATATATGATAGATGTATAACGTTTAGTCTTAGTGACACGCGCGGCCGGCCAATCTCGGCAGCGGCGCGCTATATGTATATTATTAGAGTTCGTTTATGCGCACAGAAGACAGGTGTGCCAAGAGGCGCGAAGAATTATGCTGACTAGAGAAGTTTGAATTCGGTGTTCGCTGTAGTAGTGTGGCTGACTAGTTGAGTTGTAATCGAATTGAGTTCTGTCTGTTTGTTTCTTATTAAACTAAAAGATATTAAACTGTGTTGCTGATTAATTCAGGTTATACTTATACGTAGAATTAAAGTTCAAAAGGTGAACATTAAATAGGCGTTAAGTACGAAGAGAACAAGGATTTAATCAGAAGGATTGTCAACGGAAGGATTGGGTTGACATTATTGGTGGCAGTGACGGTGTGGATAAGAACTCACGGTGGATAAGAACTCACGGTGGATAAATACTCACGGTGGATAAATACTCACGGTGGATATAAACTCACGGTGGATTAAAATTCACGTTATCACCTCCTTCGGCGGATAGAAGAATCTACGACGGTGATAAAAGAATTTACAACGGTGTTAGAAGAATCTACGACGGTGTTAGAAGAATCTACGCGTTGTGTGCTGTGTGACGAGTTTACGATATCAACGACGGTGGAACACGAGAAACGGTATAAAAATTTCGTTGTTTTCCACGAACAAATATAAAGGAAATCCCGTTTGTTTATCGATTCACACAACAAGAAAAACCGTGACTTCTTTGAAAAGAGAAATCACCAAAGTAAACAAGTAAGATGGAGAAACTAAGTGCTGAAAGACAAGCAGATATTAAGAAGATGTCTACGGAAAGGCTGAAACAGCGTTTGTTGAAAGCCGGTTTTAAAGAAGAACAATTAGAAGGTATGTCACGTGGTGACATGATGCAGGAACTCGCCGATGTGTGGGTTAAAGAAGAAGTCGAAGAAGAAGGTGCCGTTGGCGGTGCCGTAGAAAAGGCTATTGAAAAACCTCCTGCGCCTATGTCTATGGAGATGTTGATGCAGTGGATGATGATGACTAGGCAGGAAGAGAAGGATAGAGAGGAGAAACGTAGACAAGAGGAGAAAGAAAGAGAGGATAAACGAAGACAGGAAGAGAAAGAGCTGAGACAAGAAGCAGAACGTGTAAGACAAGACGAATTGCGCTTGCAGAGAGAGAAAGAAGAGAAAGTAGAACGTCTGCAGAGAGAGAAAGAAGAGAAAGCAGAACAAGTGCGTAAGGCAGAACTTGAATTGCAAAAGAATCAGTTTGAGATTCAGTTAGAACAGTTGAAAAGAGATAGGGAAGATGCTGAAAGAAGAAGATTGGAGCAGATGATTGAATTTGAAAAAGCTAGAAAAAGTGATGAAGAGGTACGTCAGCAACAGATTGAAGCAAAGAGAATGCGTGAAGAAGAAAAAGAAAAAGCGCGAACGTTAGAGTTAGAACGCGCAGAACAGATAAGACAAGAAGAACTCAAATTTCAGAAAGAAAGTTTGGAAAAGGCAGAGACAGAAAGACAAGAACGTCTGAAACTGGAGAAATCAAAATTGACATTGAAAGAAACGCAAATGAGAGAAGAACGGGAAGCTGAAAGAAGGAAACAGCAAGAAAGTGAAACTTTGGTGTCAAAAATTAAGAAAATAGGTGATGCAATGAAGCATGTATTGCCTCAAATGCCAACTGATATGATGGAGGTACCATTATATTTTGAAACAGTCGAGAACGCATTTCGTAGTTTTGCTGTGGAGAAGCCGTTTTGGGTGAAATTATTACTACCATTGATGACGCCGAAAGCTCGAACCGTTCTGAATAGATTGTCATACGATGATCTAGACAATTATGATAGAGTCAAGCTGCACTTACTAAAAGAATTTAAATTGACTTCGAGAGAATACAGAGCCAGATTTGTGGATGCTAAGAAGACAACAGAAGAGACTTATACGATGTTTACGGCAAGACTGAAGAACTTGTTAAACTATTACGTGAGAAGTCGAAACGTGAACAAAGAGTATGATACGCTCTTTGATTTGCTGGTAGCGGATAAGCTGAAAGAATGTTTACCGCCAGGTCCACTACAGTTTGTATTGTCGAAGGAAGGAACTGACTGTCTTCAAGCTAGTGCAGTGGCAGACTTAGCAGACATTCATGTAAACAATCGAATTGGGTTTGCGATCCCAAATATAAACAGTTATCCTTCTCAACGTTCCGTAAACCAAAGCCAGAGTGGAAAGTGGAAAAGTAATCCAGAAACAGGGAGTCAGTTCAAAGGTAAAGAAGTCAAGGCTAGTGTCCCTGTACCCAATGAGACCAGAGAAGTGACGTTTGGTCGTCAGGGATTTAACAAATCGTCAGCGCCGTTTGCCAAGAGGGAAGGCAACACATCGTTTACGCAGTATAAGAGAAATGAAGGAAATGAACAACGAGGCATGGTTGTGAAGCGTTGTCACAACTGTGGTTCAGACAAACATTTGGTTAAATTTTGTCCAGTTCCAGTGGCAGCAGCTAGTTCTAGCAGAAATCAAGAACACACAAGGGTGAATTTGATTCAAGTGGTTAGTGATACAGATAATCAAACCGCGAGTCAAGAAAACCAAGAGACTGAAGTAAAGTCAGTAATGAAATGTGGTATTCAAAAAGAAATTCTATTGGATGCTGGAATTCAGAGAGAAGTCGCAGGAAAAGATGACAGTCGAATATTGAAGAAATCGTTCTTGCAATATGTCGAGGTCGAAATTCGTGCAGTAGACGGTAAAGAGCCAGTGAAAGTCAAAGCACTGAGCGACTCGGGTGCAGAAATTCCGGTGATTAGTGAAGAATTACTGGAAGGCATGAAGGTGGAACAAATTGGAAAAGTGATTTTGCAATGTGTGGCAGGAGATGCCATTCCTGCGAAGTTAGTAAAAGTCGATGTTAGACTGTGTGATAGTGACGTGGAAGAAGAGGGATTTCCGCGTAAAATCCAGTGTTCACTTACACCTTATGTCACCTTGATGTGTGCTAGTATTGCAAAGATGGGCAGTACAGAAAAATTCTTGTTGCATCCAGAGATAATTGCCGAATTAAAAGCCGTACCACAGATGAAAGTTAAAACGATACAAGGAGATGTGAGTGTACGAGCAAATGTAATGACGAGAGCGCAGAGTCGGAAACAGGAAATGGTAGATGTTGATGAGAAGAGTGAAACTGAAAGTTCCAGTGATGAGGAAAACGAAAGTAATGAGCAACGAAGCTTATCGCGAGATGGTGTAACATCAGAGATAAACGAGCAAGAGATGGCTGCATGCGAGAATGGCACATTAAATGAAACGGAAGAAGACAATGAATGTGATGTGGGGATAGGAGACTTGTATAGAGATGAAGAGATGGACGAAGAACAAAAGGTGCAGATTGCCGATTCGAAGAAGTTCGAAGAGCAACAGAGAAAGGATGAATCGTTGAAGCCGTGGTGGAAGTTAGCACAAGAGAAAGAATCTGAATTCTGTGTGATCAACGGTTTATTGCATAAGAAATATCAGATATTAGACCAGACGATATATCAACTAGTGTTACCAAAAGAGAGACGAATTAAAGTGATGGAATTGGCGCATGAATCGGTATTTGGAGGACATCTAGGAGAAGAGAAAACAAGAGAACGAATAAAGTTGTCTTTTGTATGGCCAAAGATGAGAAGAGACATTGTGAAATTTTGTAAGTCTTGCGAGAAGTGTCAACTAAAGGCAAGGAGTCTGGTGATGGATAGAGTACCTATCACTCCGGTCTCAAGAGAAGAGGTCGCCTTCAGGAGAATGACAATGGACCTAATAGACAACCCGAGGAAATGGCACAAGAAAATTCCTTTTCACGAAAAGCATTTGAAAGAACTCAAAGAAACTACGGAGAAAGCATTATTGTTTGCAGAATCTTACTCTCAAGAAAAGCAGTTACAATACCCAAATCAGTATAACAAGAGAGCAAGGCACAAAGGAATTTGCAGCATACCGAAGTCTTTTGATTTATCGAGCAGAAGTGGAACGTCAGATCAAAGAAATATGTTTTGTAATAGAATTTTACCTCATTCTTACCTGTAAGGTTTATCGGTCATGTGGTTGGGTCTGGTAAGATAAAGATGAATCCAGACAGAATTGAAAGTTTGACTAATTTGAAGATCCCAGAAACTAAGAAGCAAGTTAAGCAACTGCTTGGATTTTTTAATTATTACAGACAGTTTATTAAGGACTTTGCACAGATTGCGAAACCTTTATCTGATTTAACTAGTAAACGTGTTTCTGATAAGATTGATTGGACTGTTGAACATCAGCAAGCATTTGATTTACTTAAAGAGGCTGTGCGATCCAAAGTAGTGTTATATGTTTTTGAAGTGGGAAAACCATTCAATTTGTACTGCGATAGTAGTGACTTTGCAGTCGGTGCTGTTTTAACACAGATGGACGACAAGGGAATAGAACGCCCTGTGTCATTTATCAGTCAGAAATTAACTGATACCCAGAAGAGATGGGCTACTGTGGAAAAGGAAGCCTATGCTATTGTTTGGGCTTTAAACAAGTTAAAAGAAATTATAATTGGATCAAAAATTTTCATTTTTACTGATCACAATCCTCTTACATACTTGACTGAGTCAATGTCTAAGTCTGCTAAACTTGTGCGTTGGGCGTTAGCCTTACAAACTTTTGATGTTGAGGTGAAGTACAAGAAGGGCAGATTGAATGTTATTGCTGATTGTTTGTCAAGGTTATAAGTAATCGTAAGACTGTTTATTAATTAGTTAGATATATATTTGTTTCATGTATTTTGGTAATTTCGCAAATTTTGAAATTTAATTTGCTCAATTCCAGAAAAAGGAAGGAGGTAATGTGAACTGAGTTTTGTGTACAGTCTTGCAGTGCGAGATGTTAGCGTATATATTTAGTGCGTTTACTTTAATTTCACGTGTATATGTATATATGATAGATGTATAACGTTTAGTCTTAGTGACACGCGCGGCCGGCCAATCTCGGCAGCGGCGCGCTATATGTATATTATTAGAGTTCGTTTATGCGCACAGAAGACAGGTGTGTCAAGAGGCGCGAAGAATTATGCTGACTAGAGAAGTTTGAATTCGGTGTTCGCTGTAGTAGTGTGGCTGACTAGTTGAGTTGTAATCGAATTGAGTTCTGTCTGTTTGTTTCTTATTAAACTAAAAGATATTAAACTGTGTTGCTGATTAATTCAGGTTATACTTATACGTAGAATTAAAGTTCAAAAGGTGAACGTTAAATAGGCGTTAAGTACGAAGAGAACAAGGATTTAATCAGAAGGATTGTCAACGGAAGGATTGGGTTGACATTAGCCTTCACATTGACACGCTGTAGTCAATGTGAAGGCTACATGTAAGCAGTGGTATACATGTATAATATTGTGTATGCACGTATTTGTGTATCAATAGGGCCTACAATATCTAAGTATTAGTGTAAGTTGCGTTGGACGCTGCCATCACAAAACCGGAAGTCCTCGGGTACAATCTTCGCTGACAACAGGCACACTACTTCACGACGAACCATTCAGTTTCGACTCAAATTTTTTTCAAAATCGTATCGTAACTGTTCTCGTTCTTGTTAGGAGTCCATCTGATGTCTCTGACTTTTATCTGTCATCACTCGCTTCTCATACTCCTTTAAAATAAGGATGGTCTCTTAAGAGTTCTCCATTTAGCACCCAAACAGGTGTCTGCACACATGTAACAGGTGTTACATATAACGCGATATAGCGCGACATATCCAGTTAGCCATTCCCAACAATAACCCTGTAACTATACATAGGCCTACGTGTATATCTTTAAGCGCTTAAAGGCTGTCGGGGCCGAATGTAGAATACAATTTTCGGAGAGGGTCGAGGCCGATCGATTTACTTCCTTGGCAGGTTTTCTATTTGTAACCACACAAGTCATGGTTTAGATTCGCAGCTGTTAGCTGCTTTTAAACAGGTTTTTTAACGTTGTACTTTCCCAGTATTCTCACGATCTTTGTTTGCCTCAAAGGTTTATTAGGTAACCTAAGACACAACCAGTTCCCAGATGAGGTAACTCAATGACTTGCCCTTCTTCCGAACTCATATGGGGCACTCACCGGATCTTCCTCCTAAACCCATTTCGATATCGGTGTAGTAGAATTCTCAGGTGGGGTATAATCGGAAAAGTTTCTATGAAATTTGAACCCATGCATGAATAGCGTCTGAACGCTACAGTACTGCAATAATTTGTGTAAATTTGTGTAATTACAAAACACTTGCAACAACATAAATCGGCCTCGACTTATTTCAAAAATTACTTTCTGCATACGGCATTGACATGTAAGCAGTTTTTGCGTTTGAGACTTTCAGAACAGGTCCCTTAGGATTTCCTCTGAGGCTCGGCACTATTTCGCTTCAAAATTCATAAATCCTGGGTCGAAATGGCGGTATATTTCGACCTAGTCTCTTATGAGCAATGCAGGATTAAGGATTGCCAGTTTGCAACGGTCTGAGGTTGTTTCAAGTTTTGCTGCTCGTTTCCTTTGCGTTTTTTCGTGATCGTCGACTTTTTCCTACATACTGCATCCAATTGCCATACGTGGTTAAAGTAGGCTATTCATGTCTTCTACGGGCTTCCGTGCGTATGTTATGGCATCATATTATTCGTCGTTAGGCATGATGATGACAGGAACTCTCCGTGAGATTGGTCCTTAGCCAATGCTGTTCACCTCAATACGGAAGACCATTACGGAACATCGGGTCGTGCGTTCTCGACGCATTGCTGTCGTTTAAAACTTCTCCAGCGCTTAAAACTTCTTTGAATATAAATGACAAGCTGAAACAAGAAAGAAATAACGCGAACTGAGCTATATCTGCGGGTTTATTAAGCGTATCTACCAATAACAATAGCTTTCTTAAATTGTTGATAGTGTTTTATTCCGGATATTTCTATAGCGCCTCTCGAAGTCTACTACTACTCAGAGGCGCTCCCGACTACAGCATTTGATACTGTGCCAAAATTTTCACGCCGAAGCGCCACGAGCAATTGCGAGTGAAGGACTTGCCCAAGGTCCGTACGCAGCGGCTAGAGTGGGATTCGAACCTGCAACCCTCCGGTCACAAGGCGCCGAACTTACCATTGCAAAGAATTCCGTATGCTAAAACTTCAGTAAGAAAATAATAAATAGCTGGAGAGCTTCTAACGTCCAGCCAAACATACGAGCACGTACATAAGCACAACACGCGCAGAGATGCACACGTGCACGCATGTATTACAAATTCTCCTGCACATGTATTGTATACCTGGACGGTTGTGGGCCTTGTACTTACCGTTATCGAATTGACGATTCGTGAACCTGAAACCATCAAAAGAAGCAAGAATCAGTCACACAGATCGCTATAGAGCACAACACTGTCTTGATGCAAGGCACAATAAAAGTCGAGTTGAGTGAGTGCAGTATTTGAAGGTATGAGGGGGCGAGCAGAGATAGTTCGGCCACTTAAATGTAATCGGTTCGGGGTGATGCACGACATATAATATTTTAGCAGCAGTTTTAAATATCTTAAATCGACATTTAAGATATTTGAAACTGCTGCTAAAATATTATATTTCACCCAGATACATTTCTCAAATATCGTACAAAGTTTTGTATTCCTTAAATCGTTTACCTTGTGAGAAGTTTCCAAGGCATCGCTTGTAATCGTCATCCTTGACTGTAAAGTGAACAGTGACATTCGGGCGATCAGTAGCCCTCACCAGATGACCAACGGGCAGTCGATCGGAAAAATTTATAGACGGCGGTTTTAGGAATCCGTGAGCAGCAGTCGATTGAGCACGTGATGACCTCGAGATGACGTGTCGGATGACGATCTTCTCGATGCACTGACTGAGGACACCGTTCCGGAACGCGCTGTTGATGTTGTCCAGTGCCTCTGGACTGGAGCAGAAGAAGTAGAGGACGATGCTGTTTTCTGGAACGGCTTTCGTCAGGAGTGCCTTCTTCTGCTGGACCTCGGCCAGCAGGGCCTTCATCAGCTCTTCGAGGTCGTCCATGGAACTGCCGGGGCGGTTCCGAAGGATCATCGCCGAAGCCTCGTTGAACTTGCGGACGAGCGCCAACTCGATCTCTTTTACGTCGACCGGAAGTTTTGTTTCGATATTGATGTGCACCGGAAGTGCAGCTGAAACGCAACGAAACGAATGGAAACACTGGCGAGGACATGAACTGGGCCACAGGTAAAGGTCAGAGGGCAAAGATAACACGATTACACGTCCCTGTATACTATAGAAGCTCCTTTAAAGAGTAGCCCCCCCCCGGGTAGGGGGTCGAGGGTTCATTCACCCATGGGGTAAACATGTCCACGGAAATCTGACAGCAAACATTCATCTAATCTACAAAGTGATTGAAATGAGTAAGTAAGCAAATAAATAAATAAATCATCTGCTGAAGGTCAAAGTGTATGTGGTTTACACCAAATGCTGTTCCTGAGCATTCTGGCTAGATTTGAGAACACATCTTAGCCCTTTTTATGAGAGATACTTAGAAAGATACTCAGAAGTTCCCAGTAAGCGACATGCAATTTGACCATTAACATGTCTACATAAATTTGTGATTTAAATGAGTATTTTTTTTACTAAGCTCAACATGAAATCTCGTTAAACCAGTTCGTTCTTCTTCCCAAGACAGGCAACTATTCATATGCAACGTTCATACTACTATCAACTACAGAAGAAGTACAGTCTCTTAAGCTACCCTGAGAGGCAAATGAAATGTTCGCGACTTCAGTTTTCTTATCCTTTGTATATGAGGGCGGGTGGTCATCTCTGTCTCTGTCTGTCTCTCTCTGTCTCTGTCTCTCTGTCTCTGTCTCTGTCTGTCTCTGTCTCTCTGTCTCTGTCTCTCTGTCTGTCTGTCTCTCTGTCTCTGTCTCTCTCTCTGTCTATCCCTCCCCCTCTCTCTCCCTCTCGCCGTGTCATCTTCCCATATACAGCGTGCAGTCAGCGTACTCATTCTAGAGGGTGCGCGTGGAGCAAAAATTTCAGAACAAATTTCTCCCCGGGGTAAATTTGAACCCCGACCAGTCGGTTGACAGCTCAGCACGCTAACCACTATGCTACGTACACTCCATCTGGCGCATTATCAACTTACTCTATCCATGGTTTTCTTGTCCAAACTCAGGCCAGAAGACGCCCATATTGTTAATATATCCCTCCCCGCCCCTCTCGACACTCCTACATTTTATTTGAATCAGAATAGAATGCTCAAATCACTGTTCAAAATTCCTCAACCGTAACATTATACCTACCGCCATCTTTCAAGAGTATTCGGGCGATGTGCTCCTGGTTGCTCTCCTTCAAAGCATCGATGAATTTACTGAACTCCATTTCCGATTTCTTAAGCATGTGATCAAGGAGCTTCTCGTTCCGGACGTGGTCGATCTTTTCAGCCTGAATCGATTGCTTCTCGCGTATGTTTATGACGCCTTTGCTGAAGAGAAGTGACAAAAGTCCGGAATCCGAGTCCAAGTTGTCTCCCAGAGTCACGTAGTGGGTCCGAATTTGTCGTTGGAATACTGGCCAATGAAAAATATCAGACATCATCGACAATTTTACCTATTTGCTATCTATAGCTCAAGGCACGCGTTAATTGTTTTGTAAATGGAGAAACTGGTTAATTACTGTCGGCATAATTGTTGAAGTTTTTCTATAGCGAACGAATTACCATTACTCTAATCGTGTTTTAAAATTTTGATCGGATGAGGTCTTTCAACATCGCTGCCCGTTGAATGGAAGCCACAACATTCTGGGATTCCGTGGATACACGCCATTCTATTGCCCGGGATACAGTTATAATAAAATAATATAATAATATATATTCGTGTTTATTGACAAGCTCACTGACAAACCTTACACTGAAACATGTGACAGTACAATTATCAAGATCTTAAAGAAAGAGACCTGTTAGGAGCCCGCTCATTTTACAGCTGCTCCCTAGGGAGTGGAAGGCTGAGTCGACCTATAGGAAGCTTACGGGTATCGAATCCCGTCTTTCAAGATCTTATGTTCTGCAGGCAAGAGTGTTACCATTCATCTGTCGCTCCAAATGTCTAAACTGTAGTCATGATCAGTGTGAGATCTGGCTGGTAGATCCACAGTGTGAGTTTTGATGAAGTGCCAGTGCAGAACTACATTACTTTATTTAAGAAAAACAAAACAAATATACTTTAGATTGATGTGATATTAACCTCTTTCTGCCGTAGGTTCTTGTGGAAGAATAGGTTGCTCTTCTACAAAATCAGATTGCAGATTATCTCAGCTTCCTCTGCAAGTACTGGTCTACAGTATTACCAGATAACAGCTTTACACCTGTCCTCAAAGTTTACAAGAAGATCCACGGGACACATGAACCAAATCCAGTGCGCATTACCTTTAGTTAATTGCCATTTCTAATTAGTTGCCATTACCACTCAGAATCTACACAGGGTTCAGTCACAAAGCACGAGTGGCACATTGTTAGTATAGACGTCTCCGCTGCCTAGCCAGATGCTTATCTCATCTTTTTCTTTTTTCTTATCAATTCTGCAAATATGATTCGCTAACATCAATTCAGTTTTGATTAATTGCTCGTTTATGGGGTCTAGATCTGCACGCAGTTTGGGGGATAATCTTCGAATCCACCATGTCTTTTTTCCGACAATGTTAAGGCAATATGCTAATCAGTTCACTTTCACGTACGGGATGTTCTTAAATCCGATCTTACATGCCTAAATCTGTCTTAGTTTCAATGGAAAATGTGCTGGTTTTCCAGCCGACGAGATAATTGCATCATTAAGAATGACTTGCACAACTACAAATGGTTAAAATGGCTAGCTCAATTACTGTGATCATTATTAATATCAACACATCATACCCATCCTATATTCGTTGCAATGGCTGCTGTAGTTGAGCTTAGAATCCAGGTTCAAATCAGTTTTAATGCCCGCAAGATAGTAAGTATATTACTATTCATCATTCACCTCTTATACAACCCATGAATACATTAGCTCCTTTTTGTACCTCGCATCAGAACCACTTTGGGCTCCCGGCCATTCTCGGTAACTGGTACAAGGCTTTTGAATTCGTTTCCTCGCTATATCCATGGTCGTCCGCAGAAATTTATTTGGGAGGGCAAAATTTTTGGGGGGGGGGGAGGGGAGAAAATCTTTTAAGGGGTAAAATGACGTTTTTCAATAGAAAAATTTCCAAAGAAATAAATTTAAAAAAATAATGACTTTTCCTAAATAATTTAGTGTTTTTCGCATTGAAGACTGTTGTAATAATCATAATAATTAAAAGATCTTATTTTGTAAAAAAATTTGCAAAATCCAGGGAGAAATGCCCCCTCTTCCGGACGCTCATAGCTATATTGACACGTGCCTCTTTATTGGCTGGTGGCCCAAGTGCCTCGTTCCGCTGTCTTAAAACCACTTTCTATTCACTGGGTATTTCGCACTGGGAGCGCCTCTGATTAGCGAATACCGTGAGAGGCGCTTTATAAATGTTTAGATATCATACAATACAATACAATACAATATCCGTTTCTTCGGTTTTTGTTGTCTGTCTAAGACCTTGAAATCTAAACTAAAGATTTGCCTCTTTCAATTCAATTACCAATCGTAGCCTCGTTCTCTGGTTTCCCGACCAATTGGATTTCAATCTGGTTCTCCAAAAATAGCGATTCGCGACTACGATGATCGATTTGACTTGAACCGACCGTCGATTTATGTCGTGTAGCCTACGTTAAGATAATGGCGCCGTAGAAGTCATGGATTAGATGATACAGATAGCAACGCTGGCGCCGTTGCTAAGACTGAACTTAGGTGTTGATGTCTGAAACGCCTACGCGCCGATCCTTTGTCGGTCAAACCTTAGGATAAACGTTTGCGTCCTATCAGTCAGCGTTGATACTTCCTTCTTCACTCTATTATTGGCAATCACCGTGTACACATATGAGGCAAAATAATTCCGCTGCTGCAACAGGCGGCTCTACATGTAACTGCATGCGTATGTACAAATTCTGTATCTGTATGTATACTCCGCGTCGTGATCAGGCTCTTCGGTGGCTCCTGTCACTTTGACTAAGGTAGTAACACACTGATGATTGACGCCAACCAGAGACTTTTGAAAAATCAACCTGAGTATGTGGTCCAAGTGTTATACACGATGGCCATTGTTATTTAGCTACTCCCTTCTAAGTGTCACTGCCGCGTAAATCTGACTCGTTATCTGTTAAGGTGATTAAACTGGTGTCTACTTCTGAGAACAATCGTATCACAGCCGTTCTAAGTTCTTCCTAGAGCCTACACAACAATGATTATGATGTTCAACTCCTACACAATCATGTAACCTACACAATGGGTGCTTTTGTATTTGAAAATGTTTTTGTATCTGAGGGTGTTTTTGTAATTTTGAGGGTGTTTGTATTTATTCGTTTTTCTAATCTTTGTGTTTTCTTCTGCTATGGGCGAAATAACGTGTATGCCTAGGATTTATATGTTTGCACATCAGCTTTGTTGGAGAAATTCTAATCTGCTTGTGATTCTGAGCTAAGTTTTCTCTACAACTATGACGTTATTTTAATGAACAATAAAATATTATTATTATGAACAGTTGGGAGTTTAATAGCTGACTTTGTGTCACTGTTTTGTCGTTCTGGTTTCTTTGTTTTACTTTCGTCCGTAACAAAGTGAAAAAGGCTCATTACAATTTTTGTCAGAGTAAAACATACCAATCGGCGACACACATCTATTTTGCATTTGTTCACAACTGGCTATGTGTTTCCTCTTATATTTCCTGCTCCTTTCAGAGAGTGTTGCGTATTTGTAACGTATAGATATGGATAGAAAAACTGCCAGAGTTTCAATCTATTTCCCGTTTACAATAATCGTACATTTTGCTTTAACCCATAGCATTTCAAACCAAAGGAAATTTTTCTTTAGGCATCTCCACTCCAACCCATAATCCTTTCTCCAGTGGGTTTCTCACAGGTTTTTCTCCATGCATTTTCGTTCCAACCCATAGGCTTTTTCACATTGAGTTTAAACTATCTATAGCAGAAGAATTTTTCTCCATACATTTTCGCTCCAACCCATAATCCTTTCTTCTGCATGGTTTTGACTATCCCAGGAGATTTTTTCTCTATACATTTTCGCTCCTACTCATAATCCATTCTCCTGCATGGTCTAGACTATCACAGGAGATTTTTTCTCTATACATTTTCGCTCCTACTCATAATCCTTTCTCCTGCATGGTTTTGACTATCCCAGGAGATTTTTTCTCTATACGTTTTCGCTCCTACTCATAACCCATTCTCCTGCATGGTCTAGACTATCACAGGAGATTTTTTCTCTATACATTTTCGCTCCTACTCATATTCCTTTCTCCTGCATGGTTTTGACTATCACAGGAGATTTTTTCTCTATACATTTTCGCTCCTACTCATAACCCATTCTCCTGCATGGTCTAGACTATCACAGGAGATTTTTTCTCTATACATTTTCGCTCCTACTCATAATCCTTTCTCCTGCATGGTCTAGACTATGACAGGAGATTTTTTCTCTATACATTTTCGCTCCTACTCATAATCCTTTCTCCTGCATGGTTTTGACTATCACAGGAGATTTTTTCTCTATGCATTTTCGCTCCTACACATAATCCTTTCTCCTGCATGGTCTAGACTATCACAGGAGATTTTTTCTCTATACATTTTCGCTCCTACTCATAATCCTTTCTCCTGCATGGTTTTGACTATCACAAAGACTTTTCTCCATACATTTTTGCTCCAACCCATTATCTTTTCTCCACTCCTGCAGCCATGGATAGCTCCGCATCCCTTTCTTTTTATTCTTATTACCAAGTTCATGCTTTTGTCTCATTTTTCAACACACTAGGCTAGTAAAGTCAATGGAATATGTATTTGAATATTCAGATTCCAACTGATCAGATTATATTCATTCCTCACTTACCTGTGCACCTGAAAAAAGTGTAACTCTACCTTCTTTGATTGGATTATCACGGTGGCACCAGCTACAAAAGAGAAACATAGCAAGGAAGGAGACAATGGAAACTACGACGACAATGGCAAGATTAAATCCGAAAAGTCCAACTGAAGACGTTAGGTCGTTCAACATCTGAAAGAAATTAAAAAAACGCCATTTAACAATGCAATGAACACCAGTCTGGAAAAGTCGATTGGATATTAGCTATTCTTGGCATCCATGTTAGCCACTTATTTGGAACTACGTTGGGCCCATAGCCGGACGCCACCAGCTGTCAGTAGTGGCACAATCATAGGCGTAATTTGTGGCGGTACGAGGGGTACCCATACCTTCATTTTTGGACTGGGGTACCGTACCCCACTTTTTAAACAATGCCAATCAATATTTTATTATTGAGTCTTCCACGAGATTGCAGTCTCCGCCTTGCTTCATGTATGTAAGAAATTGGTACCCCCACTTTTTAGACCAAAATTGCACCCCTGGGCACAATGCGGTCCCGCCTATAGGGCCCTATGAACTCTGGGATTCGACGTCCTATGCTGCCATGTTGGATCTTGCGATAATATCGAAGATTTCTATAGCGTCCAAAAAGTCTAGGGAACCAGCTTATTCTCAGGCGCTCAGTCAAAGCAAAGTCTATAGGCAAGTAAGGTTCGGTCCAGGTCGCGAGATTCAAGTATAGACCCTCCCAGCATATTCAGCAACCTACAATGTTAACTCGATAAGATCTTACCATCCTGCTTCTTAGGTTATTGACTCAGGCTCACGTGCTTATATATACCGGGTCGTGCCCTGGATATGTAGACCCATGACCAAACTGGTCTAAGCTTATAGGCTTATGCCCTAAACGTGTGTGTGTGTGTGTGTGTGTCTGTGTGTGTGTCTGTGTGTGTGTCTGTGTGTGTGTCTGTGTGTGTGTGTCTGTCTGTCTCAGTTTAACAAATTAACGTCCTAAGATCTAAATCTTTACAATTCTTCAGAACATGGCACCTGTTCGATATGCATGTCCAAGTGATTGTACACACCTTTTGCATCTTCTCAAGTGATCTTCTGCCGACGATGTAGCGGTTTCTTCTTCACATTCCGACGCATTTGTTTCGTATCGTTACGCACACTTTGGCCAGTATGATGGCAGACATGACTCAACTCGGCCGTAGGTATACCAGAATTATTCCGGTTCGCTGTATAGGCAGCAGCTACAGCAGCAGCAGCAGCAGCAGCAGCTACAGCAGTCAGCTGCAGGCCAGACACTCACATGCTTTGGCACAATTAGCATAATTATAGCACCAGGTTATTGTCTCTTCGTGTGAATATTCCGGATTTTTATTGTGCCATTCAAATTAACCTTTCTCACTTATAGGCACCTGGTGTGTTCTGTCCAGACCTTATGCTACCTTGTCTGCCTCCCAGCCTCCTCTCTGTATCTCTGAATTTCTGATTTCCTAACGCCAAGCTGATCCCTACCTCCCTCTCCCTCCCTCCCTACCTCCCTCTCCCTCCCTCCCTCCCTCCCTCAGGTCAGCTGCAGGCCAGACACTCACATGCTTTGTCACAATTAGCATAATTGTAGCACCAGGTTATTGTCTCTTCGTGTGAATATTCCGGATTTTTATTGTGCCATTCAAATTAACCTTTCTCACTTATAGGCACAGGTTGTTCTGTCCAGACCTTATGCTACCTTGTCTGCCTCCCAGCCTCCTCTCTGTATCTCTGAATTTCTGATTTCCTAACGCCAAGCTGATCCCTCCCTCCCTCCCTCCCTCACCCTCCCTCCCTCCCTTCCTCTGTTTGTCTGTCTGTCTGTCTGTCTGTCTGTCTGTCTGTCTGTCTCTGCTTACTATCTTCCCCCTCACCGTCTCTCTCTCTTTGCTCCTCCTTTTCTCGCTTCATAGATGTTGCGAATTGTAGGGGCAGAGGAATGTCTTCTGCTCATCGTATTTGCTAAATGGCTTCGCGAGATGAGAAAAAAGTCATATAGGCCTACTAAGTCGAATACCAACTGATCTTTTGTGGCCTTAATTTAGAAAATCGTAAACTCCAAATTTCGAAAGCGAAACGCAGAGCACCACTTATTCACGACTACTGAAACATTCTGAGTAGCTCAGATCCTAGCAACTAACTGTGCCAGCACGCCCACATAGAGCCCATGTAGGACCCGTATTCCCATATGGGACCCATATACAGCCCATATGAGTTACATTCAGTGTCCATGGATAATATGCCAGAAGGGTAACTTATTACATCTGCAGGGTTTTCGACACGTACTGTTTCCGTGGGGTGTGTGCGGGAATGAGCTAAGGCCTACTGTTTACCAGTAACTGTTACCCGAGAGTTTTCTGCTTTGTTGCGACGTTTGTTACACGCTTTAATTGAAAAGACGAAATCTATTAAAATTTTCAGGAATTTATAACCATATTTTGTCACACTTTCTTTCTATCTAAAAACGAAAAAATCCCAGCTGCAAACAGATGAGTAATTTGAATTCAGATATCGCCAGTGTTTACCGCAGACTGCTATATCATAGGGTGAAGCGAGAGAGGAGTTTGATGTAACAGGGAGTGACCGGGTGGTGGCTTCTGTCCAAATGAAATCGTCTGGGAGTCAAAATGAAGTCCCGTGTATCCGAGTCTTGTGAGCTCTATATACGTTCTCTGGTTCTCTGGTTAGCTGGAATGGAACTGACTACCAATACTCCAACTCTTACTTCTTTCAAGAAACGCCTCAAAACTCACTGTTTCTCAACGGCTTTCAAAAATCTGGTTATACTAATAATAATGTTCGTAAGGACGACGACGACGACGACGACGACGACGACGACGACGACGACGACGACGACGACGACGGTGACGGTGACGGTGACGGTGACGATGACGATGATGATGACGATGACGATGACGATGATGATGATGATGATTATGATTCACGAGCCTATTCACGAGCGCTGCGTCAAATCGGAGGGGTTTCCAATCGGTAGTCCAGAGGAAGTCCAAGTCCGGTTTCCATGGGGGCAGGTCAAGAGAGGAGGCAGAGCAGCTGTTAAGGGGGTTTCGTTTAAGGCGAGGAGAATTGGAAGGCGGAGGTTCAGATGAGTCTGGGTTCGAGTTCTTGAAACGTGAGACTTCAGTTTTGAGTGGAAAGTCCGAGTGGTGATAGATAGAGGAGCATGAAGAGGATGATGGAGGACGGTTGTAATGATGATGGAAGAAACGAGAATTTGCGGAACTCAGGAGGGAGATCCTTCCAGAGGCTCGGTGCTGTGTTGGATATGGCTCGGTTGGAGAACTTGAGGTTAGTGGTGACCGGGGGTCGAGAAAGACCGAGATAGGACGATGATCGGGTGGAGCGGGTTGCCTGGATAGTGAAGAGATCACGGAGATACTTGGGCTGGGAATATTGTAGGGAGTTATAGGTTAGTGATAGGACTTTGAAGTGGATTCGCTTCGCTCTGGAACTTTTAATCAATGTAGTGATTTGAGGATGGGAGTGATATAATGATGTTTGGGCGTTCTAGTGACAGCTCTGGCCCTACGTTAATATTTCTGACTGCTCATGACTAACGGGGTATTTATTAATATCGATTTTTGGTTGATATATATGATTTTGATTTATATGATATCTTTACTTATTCACTACTGATGAACTCCTATGCTGGTATGAAAACGAGGCTGTGTTTGTATTCATGACTGATGAGTAAAATTACATTAATATTCATGGAGTCTCTGCCAGTATTCATTCATATTCATGATGTGTTTGTCAATATTCATGAACGTTGTGGCTATGTTAATAGTTTCGCTGGAATCTCGATTGAAAGGGAAAATTGAGAACACAGGATGAGCCAAGGTTGGTACAGTGTATGACATTAATTACCAGCAATTAACTGAAATTAGGCCTAAACGGTGTTCTACGACTATTGTTACGAGTTCTTGATATTTATTCGATGGCTTACAGGATATCATCAATAACAAAACAACAACAGGAGTCCATTGAAGAGTGGTTGTGCATTGTGCAATGCATAGCAGCTGCTCTACATGACTGTGTAGGTCCAATTATAGCCGTATCCTGTTCAGAGTGGCGAAACCAGGTTTCAGTTTAATAATCAGAGATATCAGGACCAGTCTGTGGTGGCTATGAAAGTTGAAAGCGATGAGTCTTAAAGAGTTTGTACTGTAGTTTGTGTAGGTTTCCCTTAATGAAACCAATGAGAAGTGAGTTACAGTAGTCAAGTCTGCCGGAAGTCAATGTATTATCTAGTGAGATTAAGGCAGTTGAAGGCAGAAGAGATATGATTCTGCCAATACCCAATTTGTGAAATTCAGCCGATCTGCAAAATGCCCGAACATGGTTTGAAAATGATATGGTGGAGTCAAACTCTACGCCTTAACTGAGTGAGCATAAGCCATCCAACTCAACACACGTAAGCTAATCAATTTCGGAGTTGTTAGCCGAATAAATTCAGTTTCGAATGATTCATCAGAAGTTTTTTTTACTGGCCATTCAAGATTGAACATCACCAAACAAACAGAAGCAACTAGTTAGAGGTCTGTATTAATCGTGAAGCCATCAAATGAATAGACGCTGTAGTCAGCATACAGGGCCAATTAGAAGAGCTGTCGCTAAGTAGTGGACAGAATGGAGTGACTATAATTATAATAATATATGCTATAAAATGATGGTTTGTATAATGTAAAAGGAGGTTAGGACCCAAAACAGGACCTTGCGTTACGCCGAAGTCAAGACAGTGGCTGCAAAAATTAATTGATTGATAGGAAATTAATTGTGTACGAGGGTGTATAGGCTACGTATAAGGTAAAAACCAGTTGAGAGCGGAACCTGTTAGACCGAATAAGTTTTGGTGTCGGTGAAGAGCTACATGTATATTGTGAGCAACGGTAAAACAGCAGATGGGTCCAGAAAAATGAGAGTATTTACTTTTCATTTATCCAATGAGATGATTTTGTGATTGTGAATGCTGAGCAAGTGAAATGGTATTTGTAGTAGGCAGATTGAAAACATAGGTACAGGTTGTGGGACGAGAGGATCTCATGCGTTAGCAACTACTTTCCCAAGACTCTGAAAATGAAATTAAGAGTTGAGATGGAAAGATAGTTTGATAGAGCATCAAGAGAGAGAGAGAGAGAGAGAGAGAGAGAGAGAGAGAGAGAGAGAGAGAGAGAGAGAGAGAGAGAGAGAGAGAGAGAGAGAGAGATCTTTTTATTAAGAGGATAAACTATGGCATGAGAAAAACGGGGGAAAGAAGCATTGAACGATAAAGTCCTTGATGAGGGTTGCTATGGTTGGGCCCAATACACCGTTACATTATATGCTATACACTTTGAGAGTCTTGGCAGCACTGCAGACGCACTAAAATTCGAAAACATTTAGGCAGCCTTTCTTCTATATCTATTATAGCTTTTCAAAGTGATCAGAATTATGTCAACGTATTCTCAGCACACACGAACTTACATGAACATGTGTAGGCTATCCTGTGTGGGAATTGTAGGAAAAGAACTGGGGGTTGACCATTTTATCCGTATTTTACTAACTGATGTCAACGAAATTTAAAAGCAGGAGATTTCAACGCTAGCAGTTTTGGAAGTCAGACTCGAATCAAAATCAATTCGTTTGTTGAGAAAATTCAAAAATGTATACATGATTATCATGGCGATGTCAGAGACTCAGAGTCAAATAATGCTAAATCACACTGGCACAACTGAGGGAGTTGGAAACGACTCTCCTGAGGTGTACAATGAAGACATAACTGTTGGATTCCAAAGAAAGACTAGGGGGTTGAACCCCAACCCCCGACAATTCCCACCCTGAGGCTATCATAGTTGAAAGTACAATAGATGCGATTTGTAGAGGTAACAGGTAAGGGTGGAACGAGATCCCGACTATTTCCCAATGAAGGTAGGTCTATACCTTTCTTCGTGCGTTTTGCTCTTACCATGCATAGGTCCATCCTCCATTCCTGTCAACCATAAATCTCACCCTTAATGGTAGCAAGGCTGAACCAGTCGGAGAAGTTCCGGACTCTTTCCCCTAAAAAGTCGCACCCGTCCTACGAAAGAAATCAAGACGATAATCTTGTGCGAATGTAGACTACACATTATAATTGTAAACACTTTTACTTAAGTTACATACCATTCTTGAAGGCAGAATAGATCTGATATACACATATATTATAATTATTTTTATACTCTTAAGTCACCTCTCGTCTGACCAAGTCGAAAACAAGTTACAAAATTGCCTAATAAATCAATGTTGGCCTGTACGTCACCGACGAATACAGCAGTGAAAGCATTGTACTATGCAAGAAGTAGTGTCGCCTTGCGACATCTCTCGATCGAAAAGTAAACAGCTGACAATTTGACACCATCCGACTATCATGGACCGCAAATTAAGAGGCAAACTGTTGGCGCGTGCCAAAGATTAGGGCTTACAAGATGAAATTGATGAGCTGTGCTGAATAAATGTTGACAGATTGCGGTTAGGCCTGTTACGTCAGGTGCGAAATATGCAAACTATGCCCAGCTGAAGGTTAGCGATACTTCTTCATTCGGTCAAGAGTTGCCGATCTAAGCACGTCTTTTTTTAAAATCAGATATTATTGTCAATTTGTCAATGATAGGCTAGGGTCAAACTCCCTCAATTCACGAAGCAAAGATAGTAATAGGCCTACATATAGACCTAGTGCAAACATTCCAATAATATCATGAAACTGTTCTATAAATAAGGATTAATTTGTGTAAATCAGGATTAGGCCCTATTCATTCTCAATTCCTGGAATCCGTCATCTACGCACCTTACTTGGGCATTCTGCATTTTGGCAGTTCGTTCTAAGTCAGCTGCATTAGATTTAGTAGCTGAAGGATTTGAAATTCTTACTGTATTTGCGAAGAATCTTGTCGGCGTGTCTAGTCGGTAAGACACAGCTTTGTTCATTCCAATTTTATTGGGGAACATTGGACCATATATAGATGCCTAAGACGCAGTAGTCCTAGTATGCGTTGTTTACAAATGCAAGAAAACATTTAAGATGTAATTTACAAAACTGTGACAACATGAATGTTAGCCTATACGCGCAGCTTGTAGTTGATTGGTGCGACCAGCGCAGGATGTGGACCTATCCGTCTATCAAAACCCTGCGTCTGGCGACACCTATTTTATGAAGCAAATATTCCCTACTTCTGTGCATACATGGCATTTATTCATTTAGGGGAATGGGAGGGATACATTATACACGACGTAAAGTCATTGCAAGCATTCGAAAGAACAATTCTATTATTAGACAATTTTGAATCTGCCTCAGGAGATTGGCTCCGATTTAATATGGCAATGACGTATCATCGGAATCTATCACAGATATAATTATAGATGTCAACTATAGGTTAATTATGACAGGAAAAATCTCTAAATGAAGTCGGGTAAATACAAACCGACCATCGTTGGCGATCCTATATATATGCGCGTCACTACATGTATGAGGACTAGTCTTAACTATAGACGACGAGGAAGAGGACTTGTCCGCTGCAGAGGACAGTCCTCATAAGGACTTGTCCTCTGTAGAGGACAGTCCTCACGTCGGCAAATTAGGGAGTGCCAGTTGTTGTTGTTTCGTCTGGTTCGTTGATGTGCAATTTGACGACGTTTCTTACAATCCAGGACGTGTAGTTGGAGGTCCTCATAAACACTGACGGGTAGATCTTACAACTTCCAGATCCCCACGAGTGGATTCCGACGAGGACCCATGTCCCACCCTCGTGATTCTCGTCGAAGCACTGGAGAGGACTTCCGCTGTCCCACTGAAACGCAACAGAACAAAATAATAATATTATGCTGACTGCTGACTTCTACGACTGAACGTGATAACATCCGGTCTAGATAACACGCAGTTCTTTCGTTTCCTTTGTCCTCAATTTGGCTCTGGCAGCGTGTAACAATTAAGGGAAATGACCAGCGGACGTCAGTAATAATTGTTGGTGTGACATGATTAAATTGATTATCTATGTTGGTCTCGACGACTTTCCGAAGTTGTCAATCAGTCGGCCGTTCGAACCTTTGACTCTCCCGATCTGTAGAGCAGAGAGTCCTCGGAAGAGGTGCAAGGAGCTGATGAAGGCAGTGTCCAGAAACTGCGATTTTTAGAAGAGCTTCCTATCTTCTCGAGCATTCAGCTCTTCCGCAGTATAGTTTTTCCCACATATTGGCCATTTTGAAGAGCTTCAATAGTGCGCTCAGCACCAAGAGAGGCAAGAAATCGGTACAAAAAGGTAGTGCATCGTATTCGTAATCGTACAGCATAAACAGTTAGTGAGGGAGGGGAGGGGAGGAAAGGGGAGGGGATAGAGTAGTGGTTACACTCATGACCAGGAGAGCATTAGATTCGCGGTTCGATACCCATAACCCCCTCTAGGGCGGCGCACTGCATGGCTGCCAAACCGTGTGTTTAGTCAAGAATTGATTGAACTGTCATGTTTCAATGTAATCTTGCTGCGTTTGTCAGTTTGAATTAATAAAGGAGATTATTATTATATTTGATCTTTGAAAGAATGATCGCTTCAAAATGGCATGGATCTTCGAGACACGTGGACACTGTTTCTAATATCTACTCTAAAGCGAAGTAGGCCTATAATATAGTGTTTCATCGCAAGCAGAGGCTGCAGAGGAATAATTTCTAAACTTCTACTACATGTATAGGGTTTACACAAATCTTGTTTAGAAATAGAAAATACTTACATCGCAGGAGCTCGTATAGTTCTCTCGGTCGAAGGTGCAGACGTTGTATGAGTAGATGGTCGGTTGGAAGAAGATCGACGTTGCCCATCGTCTCTGGCAATTCTCGTTTTTTATGACGGTAGCACGAGTCTCCAGCGGTACCTCACTGTAGCCTCCCTCGTCGTAAGCTAAAGTCACAGGCACCCAATCAGAAGAACTATAGTCTTCCGCATGAGATGCAATCCATTGTAATGTAAGCAGTGTAAATTCGTAAGACGTACGTTGTGGCGACGATTTTGGAATAAATTATTATTAGTGAGAATAGCCTAATTGACAACAATGATAGAGGTACATTTTGGATACATGCATACAGTGCTTTTTTCTGGGAAAAAAGGTTCCGGAACGGAGCAATAGGTTCCGGAACGCAATAATTATGGGAGGGCTAAAATCCCGAAAAAACGGGGTTGGTGGTTGAGAGGGGTCTCAATAAACACTGAAAACAATTTAAAACACTGAAATTAAATTAAAATAACAAAAATATTGTTTTTATCATTAAAATAAATTATTTTTTGTACCTGAAAAAAGGTGCCGGAACGCCGTTCCGGCGCGTTCCGGCTGAAAAAAGCACTGCATACATACTTACATTTATATAATCTAATTCCCACATTTGTGCCTTTGTCACCATTTGACATGGCAATGTAGGCTATCAACAATATTGCGGGGAGATGAGAAGAAGCAGAAGGTAATGCAATATGCGTTTTAGTGCTAACCGTTTTCTTAGAGTTAACTGAATCTACGTACAGTATCTTCCCCAGCCGACCATCCAACAGTTGCCACTGGTAACGGGGTCGAAGGTCGACGAACCCAGTGATATGGCCTCGATACACGGATGGCTGACGTTTGCCGGTTCAGACAACTCGAGCAGAGCCAGGTCGTTCACTCCATAGTCATTCGGATCATACATAGCGTGCTACAGCGCCAAGCGAAACCACAAAAGAACCTATTATCTATTCGTTAATATGTCATGGACCCCTATAATAGATACACCGGAAACTCGCAATAGCAATGTCTTTGGTACGCATATCAAGAACCACCTTACAACGCAAGGCTGTTGTTTCTACAGTTACAAACACCATTGCTACAAATCAGAATGTCCATAGGATCCATGTTTCAGACTGCTATATTTCAGAATGTGTGCTGCAATTAGGCTTATATCGAGTCTCTTTTGCAATCTATTTTGGTGAAGTGCCGTGTCCTAACTTTCATTTAGTTGTCCGTCAATTATATTTCATCATCATCATCATCATCATCATCATCACCTTCATCATCATCATCATCATCCATGGCATGCTCCTCCCTGGAGCGTTGCCTCTTCCTCGACACGTCTGTATTCTCGTCTCGTCTCCAGACCATATGCTACCCAAAGTTCAGTCGACGCGGGTCAGCTTCTACCGTTCTTGTCCATGTGTGGCAAGGGCATCCAGCAGGCCTCTTCCAACCTTGCAAGGCCCTGGCATCGTCTTGGTCACCTTCGAAGCAAGTGATGTGTCCAAATATCCGGAGTTTCTTTGCTTGAATCATCTCCGACACTGGGATGTGTATCCTGTGACGGTATATTTCCGCGTCGGTGGCATGCACTCTATCGGGAATGCGCAGTATCTTCCTGAGGCACCACGTAAAGATGGAATGCATCTCGCTTATATTTGGTCCTGTTTTAATATTCTTTTAACTGTGTATGTAATGGATCTATAGGCCTACATTGTAAAACATGCGCGCTTATTAGATGTAAATGGAGGTTACATGGTTATTTATTTAATTCGTGTAGGCCCCTAATGTATGAGCTTGACGTGTCATAAGACCAAAGTACGATGGAACAAAACGAAAAATAAATTCCAAAGGCAATAATCTACATATAAACTGACACAAATTACTCACACCCTCACCCCCAACAGTTGGAGAGCTATTCTCAGATAAGCGTAGAAGGGGTAAATAAGTAACTCTCGAATCTCTAGAATAACTAATAATACGACTGGGAAGTAGGCCTATAGGCTACTTACAATGGTTATCACAGTAATAAGAATGAGTTGGTGGGCGTCGTTTGCTGTAAGGTTGTGTGCTCCTAGTGCAGCGTAGACCGGAACATCGGGTCTACAAAACAACAACAATGAGAGTTACATCCGCGCCATATCGATTGTACAAAGAAACTGTGTAGCACGCAGAAAACCAATCGATTATACAGAGCAAACTTAGATGGCTTACACTTGAGCCCAGTCAGTCATAGATAGTAACTTACAAGGGCATAGTAGCTCACATACATAATACTTACAAGGCTTGCACTTGAGCCCAGCCAATTATACATAGTACTTATAACAAGGGCCTACCCTTGAGCACAGTCAATTATGCATAGTAACTTACAAGGGCTACCGCCATGGCAGGCACGGTGAAGTGTGTGCGGCTACATTAGCCATTAGTGTGTACCTACGTATATACATGGTCATCAGTGACTAATGCTCCCTCATCTGACTTTGCTTTAAGACAGGAGGAAGCCAGTGCTAACAGAAGAATTTCCAGGTCTATATTGATATATGTAAGTATGTATGTATTTATTTATTTATTTATTTATGTATTTATGTATACATGTATGTCAAGGATATTCGCTTATTCGTCCAACCAAGACACGACACAATTAGCAACAACAATCATGACAAGTGAAATAATGAACAGAAATCTAGCAGCTGTATCTCATTTCAAAACTAGTTTATTCTATTCTATTCATTACTTGATAACCATTGTAAAAAAATAAATAATTGACAAGGGCCTACTCTTGAGCCCAGTCAATTATGCATAGTAACTTACAAGGGCTACAGCCATGGCAGGCACGGTGAAGTGTGTGCGGCTACATTAGCCATTAGTGTGTACCTACGTATATACATGGTCATCATATATAGTGTCTGGTTATACAGGGGAACCTAAAGGGGTTGCAAACCCCGCTAGTCAGCCCCCCCCAATTTGAAATGTGGGATTATGTAGGCGGCGTAAGAATAAGGACTCCAATCACAGATTAGCAGTATAAACGTGTAGTAGAGAGGAAATAAAAGTTTATAGTTACGGGAAAGAAGAAAAAAGGGCTTAACTAATAACTTAACTAATGCCTTAAGGGCACCGAGGAGCAACCGAGCAAGGGGCCTCATCAATACACAGGGCAGTCAAGTAATTTCAAGATACACATCCCTCAGAAATAGGCGAAGATGCCTTTTAAAGCAGACGATGTTGACTTGGTTACGGATGGATAAGGGGAGCTGATTCCACCATCGAGGTCCAGTGCATTTAATAGATAATAGACGTGTGTTGGTATGTGCATAGGGGGGGGGGCATATAGGAAGATGGGTTTCTAGTCTGGTAGCGGCGGCAGTTTAGTGAGGAGTTAAAAAAATTGTTGAAAATAGGTGGTAAAAGGCCATGATCATACCGAAACATGAATTCCTCTGTTTGCACGAGCCTAATCTGAGCAATCGTAAGCAGACCGTAGTCGCGAAAGTATAAGAGACATTGGCAATAAATCGAACAGCTTTCTTTTGCAGGATGATTAATTTATATAGGTTGGATTTATAAGTAGAGGTCCAAATTAGGTTACAGTAGGTTAGATATGGGTAGATCATGGTATTATATAGTGCAGGTCGGATAGAAGGAGGAATTAATTTAGATGAGCGGTAAAGTATGCCAATAGTCTTAGCCAATTTGTTTGAAATGCTGTTTATATGTTCCTTCCAATTTAAGTGCTGGTCAATGAAGGTGCCTAGGAACTTGGTATGGGTTACTTGAGTGATATGGGTCCCATCAATGAATAGAGAAGGACTTTTAGAAGGAGTTGTTTTCTTATAAGATCTGAATAGAAAGTATAGTTCGTCTTATCTAAGTTAAGAGTTAGTTTATTGGACCGAAACCAGTCAACTACAGAGTGGAGTTCAAAGTTAATTTTCTGAAATAAGATGTCTGGAGAGCTGTGGGTGAAGAAGATGTTTGAGTCATCAGCAAATTGCACAAATACATAGACGGAGAGACATTTGGTAGGTCATTAATGTAAATTAGAAATAGAAGAGGGCCAAGATTTTAACCTTGAGGAACCCCGTATTTAATAGATCTTAAATCTGAGATACAGTTATCAATCGAGACAAATTGAGAACGGTTTTCAAGATAGGTTAAAACCCAATTTAATTGAGTGCCACGGACTCCGTAATTGCTAAGTTTATTTAGTAAGAGAGTGTGATTTACGGAGTCAAAGGCTTTGACCACGTCAAAAAAAAATTCCAACAGAATACTCATTATTCTCAATTGCATTTGAGATTCTATCTTGAATGGATAATAATGGCATGAAGGTAGAATGGCCCTGTTGGAACCCGTGTTGAGATGGGAATAGTATTTTTTCTTTAGCCATAAACGAGTCTAAACGGGTATACATTAACTTTTCAAATATTTTGGAGAAGAAAGGCAGAACAGATAGGCCTATAGGTCGATAATTAGATATGTCCTCCTTCAATCCTTTTTTATATATAGGAACGACTTTAGCAATTTTAAGTGCTGAGGGGAAAATTCCTGTAGTGAAAGAACAGTTGACAATTTCAGACAACAGGAAGGCGATAGATGGTAAAGATTATAGAGCAATTGTCGGGTCAATTTCATCAACGCCTTTACTATGGGCGGAACGTATATTGTGGACTAGGTTCTTTATTTCTACTGCTGAGGAGGGAATGAGAGCAAAGGAGTGGGGAGAGGCGGGGCATGTACAGGGCTGTAGTCGACGGTATACGCGGGTATACAGCGTATACTCACCTCTAGAGACCGTATACTCACCTCACATAATATTTATATTTATTTATATTAAAATACTGTAGCGAGTACTCGCAAAATACTGTAGCGTATACTCACCTGTAATTTGTTTCGGAAAACTAACCGGTAGCGTATACTCACCTCTAATTTTACCACTACAGCCCTGGGCATGTAGGAATGGAAGGACTTGAGTGTGATAGGTATTTAATCAGCAAGGGACTGAGCTATGCTCGTGAAGAAGGTATTGAATTTATTGGCAATTGTTTGTGGGTTGGTAATCAGGTTGTCATTCTCATTTAAGGCTTTAATTATTGACCCACTAGTTTCACCCGTATTCATAATATCTCGCAGCAGTGTCCAAGTTTTTTTCTAAAATTATTACTATGTTTGAGAAATTCAGTTGCATAATAATCTTTTTCAGCTTGGGTTTTAATTTTCTTAAATTTGTTTCTGTAGAGTAGGAATCAGGGACGTTTTTAACACAGGTGCAAACGGTGCGGCGCACCGAGGGCCCCTGAGCCGAGTTTTATGTAAAATTGATTATCCAGCGAGACAACTGTAGATAAAAGAGGCTTTCCTGGCTTTTTTCAATCTGTCTGATCACACTGCACATGGTTATGTGGTGTACGGACTATCGCTCATAGGACGATCGCTCATAGGACGATCGCTCATAGGACGATCGCTCATAGGGACGATCGCTCATAGGGACGATCGCTCATAGGACGATCGCTCATAGGACTATCGCTCATAGGACGATCGCTCATAGGACGATCGCTCATAGGACGATCGCTCATACGGACGATCGCTCATAGGGACTATCGCTCATAGGGACGATCGCTCATAGGGACTATCGCTCATAGGACTATCGCTCATACGGACCATACATACATATAAGCATAAAAGTAGGGACCTTGAACAATTAACTTCCTATTAACTAGTAGATAGTTTTGAAGTATAGGCACATCAAAGTAGGGACATTTCAGAAATATTTGTGATGTCATTTGGAATATTTGATAAGTTTTATAATTGGTAGCCAATTGGAAGTTTATTTAATTATTGCTCGCTAATTGGAAGCTAATTGCTAGCTAATTGGAAGTTTATTTAATAATTGCTAGCTAATTGGAAGTTTACTACTTGCGTCCTACTTTGATGCGCATATATATATATATTAGAAATAATGAAGTAACATCAAACGAACATTCAATAACTGTTCCACAATAGCAATGCTATACGTACAATAACACCAAACGGTGAGAGTACACATCAACGCACTTCAAATAAGAAGCATTTTTCCGTATGGTATAAAAAGGCAACGAAATTAAATGGATCCATAAATTGTGGTCTCAGTGTATTATCGATAACTGTACCTTTCTATGGTCATATGAGCGATCGTCCTATGAGCGATAGTCCCTATGAGCGATCGTCCCTATGAGCGATAGTCCGTATGAGCGATAGTCCGTATGAGCGATCGTCCTATGAGCGATCGTCCTATGAGCGATCGTCCTATGAGCGATAGTCCTATGAGCGATCGTCCTATGAGCGATCGTCCCTATGAGCGATAGTCCCTATGAGCGATCGTCCTATGAGCGATCGTCCTATGAGCGATTGTCCTAGAACCGGTTATGTGAAGAGACTTTGTTGCTGTTGGCTAAATGTCGTATGCAAGTCTCAGTCTCACTTCAAATTTTTGTAAAATTAGTAAGTGTAAGTGACAATAACAACCCATAGGTATTTTGACCTGGCGTTTTTGTCAATTGAGAGCAATATAGCAAATCAAGTTGTTGACGCTTTCATGTCACAAAAAGCTAGACGTGTGATTTGGACTGTTTAGCCTGAATTTGCTGGATTTCACCAAACTGTGTAACTGTGAGAGATTAAAACGGATTTCGCTGATATTTTGGGCTAGCTGATATTTTGGCCTATGACATTTGCTGTAGGCTGCAGCGTTCAAGGATTAATTACATATTTGAGATTTATCAGATTTTATTGACAAATTGTCGTTAAGTAGTGATGAAGTGTTCTATGTAGGTCTACCCTTACTCTCAAACACTCAGGAATTCAGGATAGGCCTACTATCAATCAATCAATCAATCAATCAATCAATCAATAAATCAATCAATCAATCAATCAATCAATCAATCAATCAATCAATCAATCAATCAATCAATCAATCAATCAATCAATCAATCAATCAATCAATCAATCAATCAATCAATCAATCAATATATCTTTATTGCAACCAATAGCAGTCCTTTACAATTCGTTTACAGATCAACACATAATAAAAGTACTGATAGTGAACATAATGATTTTTCAGAAGTAGTCATCGGTGGCAATGGGTGGCCCCAAAGGGAGGAAGGTCCCGCTAGGGGGGGGATACCCAAGTAAATCAATTACAAGACTGACTGAATGGCTGGTCGAGGAGTCGATCCTCCTAGAATTTCGGCAAGCAAACAAAAATAAATGTGGTAATTTTACTTGTTTAGGTGGGAGAATAAAACTAGAAATAACCTTAATACCCTTAACTAAAAAATCTTAACTAAGCCAACTATATAACTATATAGTGTCTAGAGGCGCGTTTACGTATCTATAGACGCAATAGGCGCGCATCTAGGGCCGCAAAATCCCCGAGGGCCCCAAACGAAAATATTTCTTTCAATAATAAAAAGTATCATTCGTGAATTTTGAATTATTTTAAATGTAACCTATTTTCAATTTTTTTACAGTTTGGCATTCACATAAAAGTGCATTATTATAATTTATAATTATTTTGTTCATTTTTCGATGATACTTATAATACGCCGTACACGTATTGGCAAAGCAACCGCCGTTCGACTGACACGGGCCCCTTTTGTAACTTTTTGCACCGACATTCGCGGAACCTTATAAACGGCCCTGGTAGGAATTTCGTTTTGTTAGAGACGTTAGGATTTTTTATAAACTTTTTATGTACAGCTGCTTTTTATTACTAGATTTAACCAGGCCCCGAGTCATCCAAGGTTTTTTAGGTGTTGATTTACCAATGGAAAGAAGTCGTCGTAATGTGTTTTGTATTTAGAGAAGAACAGATCATAGGCCTTATCAGTTTGTAGGTCAGTGCATGCCTCAAGGACATCAGTTGCATCCAATGATTGCAGAAACCTATTCTTACTGTTTTCTGAGATTAGATCATAAGTCTTAGGTCGAGTGTTACTAGGAAGGTTTGTGTGGCTATAGTTGTATGCATGTATGTATGTATGTATGTATGTATGTATGTATGTATGTATGTATGTATGTATGTATGTATGTATGTATGTATGTATGTATGTATGTATGTATGTATGTATGTATGTATGTATGTATATATGTATGTATGTATGTATGCATGTATTGTAAAGGTAGAAGGCGTTGAAATAGAAAACGTGGGAAGCTTCACCTATCTAGGCAGCAACTTCACATTCGACTTGGATGGTGAAACAGAAGTCAAGACCCGCCTAGCAAGAGCATACACGGCCCTCAAATCGTTGGACAAGATATGGAAGAGCAGCACCATCAAGATGACAACAAAGATGAGGGTCCTCAACACCACGATCTTCAGCACAGCGCTTTACGGCTGCGAGACATGGGTGTACACTGCCTCGATAAAAAGAAGGATCCTGGCATTCGAGAACAAAATTAATGCTACAGAAAGATCCTACGAATAAAATGGACGCAGAGAATAACCAACGAGGAGATATTTCGGCGAGTGGACAGAGCAGAGACGATCTTACAAAAAGCTATGAGGCGTAAACTGGGGTTTTTCGGGCATATCGCTAGAATGACGGACGACAGAAAACTTAAGACTCTGGTTTTCGGAATAATGGATGGAACCAACAAGAAAGGTAGACCACATCGGGAATGGAGGGAGGACATAGAGGACTGGTGTGAAGACTCACTACAAAAACTGTTTCATCTGGCTCAGGACAGACGAGGCTGGAGGAGGAAGACGAAGCTGACATTGGACGCCTACGAGCATGCTCATGGTGATTGATGATGATGATGATGCATGTATGTATGTATGTATGTATGTATGTATGTATGTATGTATGTATGTATGTATGTATGTATGTATGTATGTATGTATGTATGTATGTATGTATGTATGTATGTATGTATGTATGTATGTATGTATGTATGTATGTATGTATGTATGTATGTATGTATGTATGTATGTATGTATGTATGTATATGTGTATGTATGTATGTATGTATGTATGTATGTATGTATGTATGTATGTATGTATGTATGTATGTATGTATGTATGTATGTATGTATGTATGTATGTATGTATGTATGCATTCATTCATTCATTCATTCATTAGGACATTTATATAGCGCGTCTTCAAGAGGGCTACTCAGAGGCGCTCCGACTCCAGCACGACTAAACAGTACAGTTTTTAATCTAGTATAAAATGTATGAGATAGGGTCCTAGGAGGCAAGCGCATGTCCAAGGGTAACCCTTTCCAGACCGCAGGGCCGACCACCGCAAAGTTTGGTTCTGCATGGTGGTCGTGTGGGCGAACGGCATTTCAGCAACCCCCCCCCCTCGGAGCAACGAAGTGGGCGGCTACCTTGGGTTCCCTGCACAGACTTGCACAGGGAACGTAGATAGACCCGGGCAAGGCACAGCTGACAACGCCATACTATGGAAGCAACCCTGTAGGCGATTCGCTGAGAGACTGGGAGCCAGTGTAGGACCTCTAACATGAAGCTGGACACCCGGTCGAACTTAGGTATTCGACAGATGAGTCGGGCTGCATGTATGTATGTATGTATGTATTTACTATGTGTTAGGACCCTCTAATGCGCTATGAACATGGTTGTATGAGGGTTATATATTATATTCAAAGATGGTTACATATTATAGAAGTTGGTGGAAAAGTTACATACGGTTTTCCGTAGAGACAGTGTGCGGCGGTGAGCGCCCAGTTGGTGGAGATGAGCGTTCCTCCACAAAAGAAGCTTCCGTCTTCCTTGAGGAGTGCTATGTGCCACGGCCATTTGCACGGCTCCGTGGGAGTGCCTCCGATGATGTGCGTAGGTGGACGTGGTGTTCCGATCGGCCAGATATGGTTCGGTGATGGTCGCATGGATTTGGCTCCGGTCACCTGTGAAGGCCCGAGGCTTATGAGGATGAGCGCACCTGATGAAGATAATCACACAGATTCATAGTGTATACTAGGCAGGTAAATGAGGTGTTGGGTAAGGTCAAGTGATATCAGGCGAGGTGAGAGGAGGTAAGGTGATGTAAGGGAAACAAGGTAAGCTGGGGTCAGGTGTCCGATAAGGCAAGGTAGGGTGAGGTAAGATAACGTAATGTAGGGTTAGATCAGGTAAGGTAAAGTAACTTAAGTATAAGGTGTGACAAATTTGGTTAGGTGAGATACGGTATGGTAAGGCAAAGCAATGAAATGGTGCTTTATAAGGTATTATAAGGTAGCCTATACAGTGAGGTTTGTCGAGGCAGAGTAAGGCGATGTAACGGAGGATAATTATGCTCTTGAAAACTGAGGTAATATTATCCAAGGTAAAGTAGTAATTTGTTTATTCTTACCTGCACAGAACGCTTGGATAGCGATCGACAGAATTGTACGTTCGACTCTCATATCTTGACCATCAGTAATACACGCCCGAGTTTCTGTTTGACTACTTCTACACTCGCAAACGACTAACACTGATCTCAGCAAAGAGCGAACGTTAGCTCAAACGCCTTCAACGAAGACCAACTGAGATAGTTTGAACACACAGGCAGACAGAGCGGGAGTTTTCAGGGACAGCGTCGACGCGTTTAGGTGATTTTATTTACAAAGAACCCGGCCTACTTGGCTATTGATCACGGATATTTATAGTTGCACCGGCGGGATCATGACCGACATGATCTGTAGAGTCGTTATGTCAGCTCAAGTGGTAATCTTCGCACAGTGCTCGACTAGAGGTGGCAGAGGCGGCGGTGTTCATTCGAGGAATCGATGCTTGAGGGTCGCGTGAGATAGAATCAAGTGCGTGCCTGGCACGGTTTCATAATTCCTCTCTAACATGACGTGACAGTCGATGTAATTATTATGCAGTCGCTGTTCTTCGTAACTAGCTCAGAGAATTATTGACGGAACGAACTCTGAATTATTGGGCAGATAATATTCAACAGCTTTGAACCAGCGACCAAGGAAGCCCGAGAGCCCAACACTGTTCAGGCGTGGGACGGAGTGTCTATTTATCTGTATGAGGTCGGCTGGTTAAAATGTAGCGCTTTCGGGCAGGTTTTAAATGGATTCTATATGCTCGACAGTCAACCAGTGCACCGATTACAATATAGGCGTGACATGCTGATATATTTAGGGGTCGACCCTTGCTATGGCTTGCGCAAAAGAGTTTTGAAACATTTGTAGCTTGTGCGGGTCTTTTCACTAGACTCTAGACTGTCTTTTCACTAAGTTTATCGCACAACATCTTATTCTACGAGATGACACACTGGGGTGCAACAGTAGGCCTACTCAGAGTGGTATAAATTAAAGGCCTTCGTATTTTCAGTTGAACCAAATTGGCCGCACACGAATCTAGACTATAGATTAAACACCGAGCAACATACCTTGATTTGCGAAACCCAAGGACGTCGTCGTTTTAGTGAACAATCACGCAACTTAAAATTAGAATTTCTTGCAGTTTAATCTACTGGCCTTTCAACTCTGGTCTCATAATGTCATCGTATTTAAGCAAGTACAGAATTTGGCTATAAGTTGATTAATTAAAAAGGAAGCTCAATTATCGCATTTTTTATACATTAAATTTTTCAGAAATCGACTAACATTTTATTTATAGCACAGTGGCGGCGAGTTATTCAGGAGGTCGCAGAAATTAATGTTTGAGTTTGACGCATGTATGTATGTATGTATGTATGTATGTATGTATGTATGTATGTATGTATGTATGAATGTATGTATGTATGTATGTATGTATGTATGTATGTATGTATGTATGTATGTATGTATGTATGTATGTATGTATGTATGTATGTATGTATGTATGTATGTATGTATGTATGTATGTATGTATGTATGTATGTATGTATGTATGTATGTATGTATGTATGTATGTATGTATGTATGTATGTATGTATTCAAATTCAATTCAAATCGTTTATTGCATCCCAATAGACGTAATGACATTCAGTTGAAAAAAAGAACAAAACAAGAATAAGTAGCAGGTCACGCCTGTTGAGGGAAAATGTGGCCCCAAAGGGAAGACTTCCCGCTGGGCAGGGACACCTACTGGATCAAGTAGCACGGTCGGTAAGGCTGTAATGACGTAAATTGCCCGAATTCCATGTAGAGAGTGGAGGAAACCAAATGGTTGATTTCCAAGATAGAGGGCAAACACGTAATAAAGATACCAAGAGGAGAAGAAAAAAAAGAATACATATCAGAACTGCTTAACTAATCTTAACTATCTTACTAAGCTTAACTAACTAACTAGAGAGGAGCAGAAAAGTATAAGAAAAAAATAAAATATCCATTGGCATGTATGTATGTATGTATGTATGTATGTATGTATGTATGTATGTATGTATGTATGTATGTATGTATGTATGTATGTATGTATGTATGTATGTATGTATGTATGTATGTATGTATGATATGACAAAAGCCTTAATTAACAGAAGAGACATCTCCAATTGGTGGGCGTGTACGTGCACCGGGGCCCGGCTGTTGAGCCATTTAGTTAAGAATTTAGTTAAGCGAGTTTGAACTTAATTAAGAAAAGCCAGCCATGAATTTAGAAATTGTAATACGTTGTATGGGTGACCCCGCCTAGCGGGATTATATCCCTTTGGGGCCACCCTTTGCAACCTTTAACCAGTATTTATACGTTGTATTTATAATCGAAAAGATGTATTTTTTCTTGTGGTTTTTTACGTTGATATATGGAAAGCTTGTTACGTTTTGGTTTTTTGGTTGCAATAAGGACTTTTTGATTTGATTTGATTTGATGTATGTATGTATGTATGTATGTATGTATGTATCTATGTATGTATGTATGTATGTATGTATGTATGTATGTATGTATGTATGTATGTATGTATGTATGTATGTATGTATGTATGTATGTATGTATGTATGTATGTATGTATGTATGTATGTATGTATGTATGTATGTATGTATGTATGTATGTATGTATGTATGTATGTATCTATGTATGTATGTATGTATGTATGTATGTATGTATGTATGTATGTATGTAAATATGTATGCAAGCAGCATAACCTCAACTGTCAACGTAAGCAGCATAACTTAGATATATAAAACGAAGAAAATTATTATTGAAACAATTCAGCAATTATAACGTTAAACGTGAGTCAATTTATTATCGGTAAAGTAAAAAAAGTGGGGAGTACAGGTACCCCTTGTATCTCCAACAAATTACGCCTATGTCTAAGATGGTGCAAATGATTACTTCTGAGACAAAATCTGGAAACGTAACTCACAATGCATTGACAAAATAATCTCTGCATTCCGAGCTGAACAATACAGTATAACGGATTCGCAATTCCCAGAAAGAACTAGTGTATATATGTCTTTGCATGCATAAAGTGGCGTAGCTATCATATGTGCTGAGGTGCAAGGCACTCGGGCCCGCGACCTCCAGTGGCCCACAGAGACACCAGGCAATTTTTATAGCCACAGTTGAAAGTTTCTGCTTACAATTAATCTAATTCACACTGCTGTCTATTTGGTATAATAGTTGTGATGTCCGAATGTTTCGACAAAATTCGACACACTTGTATTACTTCCTTACTTTACTGCTTTAGCATAGCCATCTGCCAGCCACCGTACTGAACTCCTTTTACCTTGTGCTTGCGTCTCGAGTCACGACGCAAAAACAACATAAAGTCTTCAGAGTTTGCATAATGTCTTCCGAGTTTATGTAAGTGAACGGAATAACTAATTTTGGTTATTGATTGGTTATTGATTGATAGCCAGCTGCCAGCCACCGTTCTGAACTCCTTTTACCTTGTTGTTGCGTCTCGAGACACGACAGTCACATTGCATAATGTCTTCAGAGTTTATGTGAGTGAACGGAAAAACTAATTTTGGTTATTGATTGTTGATTTAAATCTGTATAATAGCGAAATATTACGCAGTTTTTTATGCTGTGGCCTAAGACCCTGATATAGACATTAGGCCTAGGTGGAGGATGGCATACACATGAATCCATGACAATATTGGTAAGAACGCAAGGTACAAACCTTACAGGGCCAAACAGGGGCCCATACGGGACCTCCTGCACCCGGGCCCATGAAAAGCTAGCTACGCCACTGCAAGCATGCATGTATGAATGTATGTACGTATGTATGCATGTATGTATGTATGTATGTGCGCATGTATGTATGTATGTGCGTATGTATGTATGTATGTATGCATGTATATATGTATGTATGTGTGTTTGTATGTGTGTATGCATGTGTGTGTGTGTGTGTGTGTGTGTATGTACGTATGTATATATGCATAGTTGTTGAAAACGATAGAAACTAAATAAAAAACGGAAAAAACGTCGTTGTTTTCGAAAAAATAAAAAACGAGAATAAAACGGAAAAAAATGACAAAAGAAAATAATTTGACTTTCTCGCATCTTGTAGGGCCTACTGCAATTTAAAATTAAAAACCTTGTTTACAGAATTTAATCAGCAAATAGCACAACTTTATTAGTAAACACTAAATAACATCATTCTACAACATTTATTTTATTTCTTATAGGTTTGGTTTAATAAGATATTGAGAAATTAAAAATATTGAAATCATTTCAAATTTAAATTGTGAAAATAAGTCCACACGAGTCCATGCTTACTAAACTAACACAATTAAAACTAAACTTTGGAGATATGGACTATATATAATGTAAACTTTCTCACACTAAATGCATTTCAATATAGCCAATGCCGAGTTTTTGTCTTTCTCGTTTATCAAAGTAACGTGAATCCAATCCGCACCATTTTCTTTTGGCATTTTAGATAACTTAGAAGTAACTCTATAAAATGTTATTTCTTGCACTGGGCTATTTCATAAAGTATTTATTTCTCAAATGATGACGTAAATAGTGAGGTAACTTAGCTGAATCCCTGAAAGTACGGAGACAACGTAAGGGACATCAGACAAAAATTAAACAGTAACTGAAAAACATTAACAGACAGTAAATAAATAAATAAATAAATAAAGTTACATAAAAAACGGAAAAAAACGAAAAAAAATAAAAAACGAAAAAAACCACGTTTTTTGGAAAATAATAAAAACGAATAAAACGATTTTAACATCTATGTATATATGTATGTATGTATGTATGTATGTATGTATGCATGTATTTATGTATGTATGTATGTATGTATGTATGTATATATGTATATATGTATGTATGTATGTATGTATGTATGTATGCATGTATGCATGTATGTATGTATGTATGTATGTATGTATGTATGTATGTATGTGTCGTGGTCTACGCGGGTGCATGCATCAAGGGAAGAAAACCGACGCGTCAACAAGCTTGTTTACAACGCACGGAAATTTCTGCAGCAAGCTGTCAACATTAATTCGGTGCATGCAACAAGGATATACGTGTTCAGTAGGACTTTCCAGGGAAAAGTACAGTGACGTCACAGAACGTTCTGGAATCCGGGAGAACTCTATATAAGATAGACCTGCTGTACATTAAGGGCCTTTTGACGAAGATTTGTAAACGTTGAAACATTGATCGTATGACGTTCAATCGAGACCAGCCAACCTGTGTGCTGTCTACGATTGTGATATTTGATAGACGAGTTGACTTACTTTACACTTAATCGACTTTATTTTTAATTAAAGATCTTTTAATAGTTCCTTCGTTGGTTCGTCGTTGCGATCGAAGGAGTCGACCGCGACATTATTGGTGGCAGCGGCGGGATCATCGGTGTTGGATCCGGTGAAGAAGACGCGAGCCGGCGGAGGAAGGAGTCAACCCGGAGGATCAAGAGACGGTCTGTTCCAGACAGCGAGCGGATCGAGACGCCTTTCTACCGTGGGAGACGGGTGAATCGGCATACGACAGTCGGACGGACGAAGTGCGTCGTTCGGCTGAGACAGCAGAAGACAGCAGTCAACATACGGGTAAGATCCTAGGTGTTGTCGTGGCTGAGAAGGAGAAAAGAGAGTGGAGTTGCAGCCGAGTGGGAGGCAGCCATTATTTCTCTTTCAATATCTGCTGATTATTTCTTTGAAATTTGATCCATTGTTGTGATCGAGGCCAGACTTGCGTGAGCTTGTATAGTTTTTGCGTACTTGGCGAGTGTACTTCTTTGGATACTGAATAGTTGCACTTTGGGTTGTGGAATTTTCCTTTTGTGTGGCGGGTTTGCCGCGTGGTGTCTGTTTTTGATTGTTGTTGACTGACTGTTTGTAAAAATGGAAGCGTTGACAACAGAGATGCAAGCGAATATTCGCAAAATGTCGTCTGAGCGCCTTAGGGTGTATCTTATGAAGGCAGGAAGGGACGAAGATGATGTTATGTCATGGGATCGAAATCAATTAATGGAAGAATGGGCCATGGAGATTGGAAAAGAGGAAGAGGAATTTAAGGGTAGTCCAATATCTCCAACAGGAGTGGATTACGAGCTGCAGAAGCGCCGTCTGGAGTTCGAAATCCGTAAATATGAAGAACAAAAGAAAGAACAAAGGGAGAAGGAAGAAAGAGAAAGGGAGGAACGGAAGGAGAAGGAAGAAAGAGAAAGGGAGGAACGGAAGGAGAAGGAAGAAAGAGAGAGGGAGGAACGGAAGGAGAAGGAAGAAAGAGAGAGGGAGGAACGGAAGGAGAAGGAAGAAAGGGAGGAAAAGAGGAGAGAGGAAGAAAAGAAGGAACGGAAAGAGAAAGAAGAAAGAGAAAAGAAGGAACGGAAAGAGAAAGAAGAAAGGGAGAGGAAGGAAAAGCAGGAAGAACGAAATGTTAGAGATTCTTTAGCAAGTCGTACTAAGCGTTATAGTGATGCCCTCAAGAATATTCTTTGGAAATTTCCTTCCGACCCTATAGAAATTCCAGGTTTCTTTGATCACTTGGATGGTTTGTTTAATGTGTATGAGGTGGATGAAGATGTTAGAGCAAAATTATTGCTAGCCATTTTAAGTGAAAGAGCTAAGGCATTAACCATGCGCCTTACTGAGGCACAGCTCCATGACTACAAATTCCTGAAGGAGTTTTTGCTAAGGGAGTTTAAGATAAGCCCTTCAAATCTTAGAGCCCGATTTTGGTCGTTGCACAAAGCATCGGACGAATCATTTACGATCTATTCATCCAAATTGCGTGTGGCTCTTATGTATTATTTGAAAAGTAGAAAGATAACTGATGAGTTTGATAAACTTGTAAGTTTATTGGTTGCGGATCGGCTTAAGGAGTCCTTGTCGAAGGCTTTTTAGATTATATCTTGGCCCAAGAAAAAGAGGAGTGGTTGAGCTGTGAAGACATAGCTAATGCGGCTGACATTTATGTAGCGTCGCATGATGGTGGGAATGACTTAGTATGCCGTAGTCATCCGACACCGAAGTATAACAATTGGATGAGAGGTCAACCACATGTTCAAGTCAATAACCAGACAGCTCAACCCAAGTCTCCCAAACCGGAAATAAGGGGTGAAGCCAAGATAGGTGCGAGGGTGTCTCAGGAGGAGGCCAAGGTAAAGGGTCTCTGTTTCCTATGTCATCAGAAGGGTCATAGGGCAAGGGAGTGCCAGACCAAACCAAGTTCTAAAAAGGTGAGTACTTGTATATTTGGGAACCCAACTGAAGAAGTGATCGACTCATTTGTTGAGAAGGTCAACGTGTTGCATGAGATACCTGAACAGGTAAAGCAAGGGAATTTATTGGATAATTCTAAACCAATAGGGTTGGAAACTGTTGTAAGGGTATACGAGAATAGTATTGATGGATTACACGAGAGGTCGTATATCAATGTACAGATTGAAGATCTCCCTTCTCAGCCAGCATTATCTGATTCAGGAGCAGAAATTTGTTGTATTGATAAGAAATTAATTGAGTCACTAAACTTACCCGTGATTAAACGGATTAATATAATTGGTTTTCATGGAGAAGGATGTAAGGCAGATGTAATATACCTACAAGTGAAATTAGCTAATTCAATGGAAGGAACGACAAACATTGCGCCATCTTTGTGCGTCATGTTCGCTGTAGTCCCTGAACTAAATGAACGGGTTATTCTGACACCCCATGTTGTGGACCTATTAAGGGATAGTTCACAATATGTAGTGATGGTAGCTGGCGTAGATCGATGTGTACAAATAAATAAAGGGGCAGAAGAAGATAACTTAGAAGTTAACAGCAACGAATCCTTGCCGTCAGAAGTGAATGAATATTCTCAGGAGCAACTAGTTGATGATTCAGATAATTTTCTTGATGTTGAGTCAACAGAGTTCAAGTCTGATGAGGGAGTAGCGAATAATGATACTTTATTGCGTGAGCAACAGAATTGTCACAATCTTATATCTTGCTGGCAACAAGCGAGACAGAATAAAAATAATTTCTTTATAGATAATAACCTCCTGTACCACAAAGGGGAAATTATGGGACATAAGGTTAATCAATTATGTTTACCGGAAGATAGAATCGAGGTTGTCTTGCGAGTAGCACACGATGCCCCATGTGCTGGGCACATGGCTTTTAAGGCAACGAGAGCCAGGATCAAATTAAACTTTTGGTTTCCAAGAATGGATGAGAGGATTCGCGAATATTGTGCGTCTTGTCAAATTTGTCAACTAAGAACTCCAGTTAAAGTGGCAGATCGAGTCCCGATCACTCCTATTCCGAGGGCGGATGAACTCTGTTTTAACCATCTAAATATGGATTGTATTGGCCCTATGGTAGTGACTGGAGAATCCAACCAATCGAAACCCCAGTACAATTATGCTCTGGTTCTGGTGGACAAATTTTCTCGTTGGCCGATGGCGTATCCTCTTAGATCGCTGAATGCAAAGGGAGTTTGTGAAGCTCTGTTGCAAGTTTTTACAACTTTTTCTATTCCAAGGATCATCAGTTCTGATTGTGGTACCAACTTTACCAGTCGTTTGACGAAAGAATTCTTGCGGCGAATGGGTTGTAGTCCCAGATTTAATACCCCTGGACATCCTGAGGCAGCTGGATTGGTTGAAAGATGCAACCAAAGCTTGAAAACCATGATCTTTAAGCTTGCTCAATCTGATCCTCGTGGATGGCACCAATTGTTACCGTTTGTTCTGTGGAGCCTTAGAGAAAAACCTTCAGGCACGACTCATATTTCGCCATTCACTATGGTTTATGGAACTCTTCCTCGGGGTCCACTTAGTGTGTTGAAGGAATCGTGGGCTGGCGAACGAAAAGTACCTCTTAACTTAGGTAAATCACCCGAAGAGTATCTCCAATCACTGAAGGAAAACCTCGAATTCGCGAAAGTTTATGCAGATTACTATAGTGATATAGAAACAAAGCGGTATGCAGATTATTATAACTTGCGTAGTACTGACAGAAAATACGAAGTTGGAGATAAAGTAGCAGTATTAGCACCAGATTTTGGTAGTTCTAAATTTTATAGTCGATGGCAAGGACCTGCTACCGTAGTCAAGGTTAAATCCCCATATTCTTATATAGTAGAAATAGAGGGAAAACAAAGACATTTACACGCAAATAAGATCAAGCGATACCATGAACGACTCGAACAAGCGATGATCAATAGCTGTTCAGTAATTGTTGATCAAGATGAAGAATTTGGTATAGTAGAGGTTGTAGATCAGGAAGAACGTGATCAAATAAGCCCGAGTAAGCGAATTGATCCTCTGATTATAGCGCATCTTTCGCAAGAGGAACAGAAGCAACTTTTTGAGGTTTTGGATCGGCACTCGGCAGTATTTGTGGATAAACCTGGGTATTGTCCAGTATTAGAACATGAAATTAAGATAACTCATGATTTCACTCCTAAGCGTTTAAGGGCATATAAAGTACCTGAGCTACTTAAACCTGAAGTACAACGCCAGATAGAAGAAATGTTGGCATTAGACATCATTCGACCATCGAAAAGTGAAATGGCCAGTCCGGTAGTTTGCGTTTTAAAGGGACCCAAAGGTCAAAATGGCGTTCGATTGGCAATTGATTATCGCCATGTTAACAAATATTCTCTAGGTGATTGTTACCCGACCCCAGACATTGCTGACGTCTTACAAAAGGTGGGACGGGCAAAGTTTATTAGTGTTTTCGACGCGAAATCGGGGTATTGGCAAATTCCAGTTCGGAAAGAACATCGATGGCTTACGGCATTCGTATGTGATGCAGGACTTTTTGAGTTCACAAGAATGCCGTTTGGACTCAAGTCCGCTAGCAATACCTTTATTCGTGCTATGACCCAAGTTTTACATCCAGTGCGAAGTTTTACCGAACCATTCGTCGATGATATGGCAGTGGTTTCAATGAATTGGAATGACCATTTAGAACATCTAGAGAAATTCTTGCAAACTATTGAGGAAGCAGGACTCACTTTGAATTTAAGAAAATGTAATTTTGCACAAAACAAAATAAAGTTTGTTGGCCATATAGTAGGGTCAGGTTGTATTGAACCTGATCCAGGTAAGATCGCTACGATCAATGATATCCATCCTCCAACAACAAAGAAAGAAGTTGGAAAGGTTATGGGTTTTTTCAGTTACTTTCGAAGTTTTATACCTGCTTTAGCTGAAAAAGCACGGATAATAACTGATTTGACACGAGATAACATACCTACGAAGGTGCCTTGGGAGCAAAAGCATCAAGAAGCACTAGATAAGTTAAAGGATGATCTCAGTAAAGCTACACAGTTGCATACTATTGATTTCACTAAGGAATTTGGTTTAAGTGTTGACGCAAGTGCCACCGCGGTCGGGTGTTGCTTGTTTCAGTGGACCGAAGAAGGTCAAGAAAAACCAATTGCTTTTGCTAGCCTTAAACTTACAGATACACAGATGCATTGGTCTACAATTGAGAGAGAGGCTTTCGCAGTAATTTGGGCACTTAAACTATTCAAGTCATGGATATTCTTATCAAAGATAATCATTTATTCAGATCATAATCCTTTGTCTTATCTCACAGATGCAAGCCCTAAGAGTGCAAAACTAACTCGTTGGGCGTTAGCATTGCAAGAGTTTAACGTGGACTTTCGATATCGTCCTGGACGTCAAAACACGGTGGCTGATTTCCTCTCTCGGTTGTGACTCGGATGGTGAAGGGGGGAAATGGCCCGACACACAAGGATCGAGCCCGCAAATTGTATAGATAAATTGACTAACTGATGTGTTTTGTTTTGTTTGTATATGCTGTGTCGAGATGGAGTCTGGAGGCCCGGCTTGATCGTGATGACCCGTTCGGGATGGTGCTGAAGACGTGTCATCATCTGAGGGCGGAGGGAATGTCGTGGTCTACGCGGGTGCATGCATCAAGGGAAGAAAACCGACGCGTCAACAAGCTTGTTTACAACGCACGGAAATTTCTGCAGCAAGCTGTCAACATTAATTCGGTGCATGCAACAAGGATATACGTGTTCAGTAGGACTTTCCAGGGAAAAGTACAGTGACGTCACAGAACGTTCTGGAATCCGGGAGAACTCTATATAAGATAGACCTGCTGTACATTAAGGGCCTTTTGACGAAGATTTGTAAACGTTGAAACATTGATCGTATGACGTTCAATCGAGACCAGCCAACCTGTGTGCTGTCTACGATTGTGATATTTGATAGACGAGTTGACTTACTTTACACTTAATCGACTTTATTTTTAATTAAAGATCTTTTAATAGTTCCTTCGTTGGTTCGTCGTTGCGATCGAAGGAGTCGACCGCGACAGTATGTATGTATGTATGTATGTATGTATGTATGTATGTATGTATGTATGTATGTATGTATGTATGTATGTATGTATGTATGTATGTATGTATGTATGTACGTTTGTAAAGCGACTGTTAAGAACTTGACAAGAGCATACTGCAGTGTGGTTTAGTGAGTGGCTACGTGCGTTAATAGTTGAAGTTATCAGATCTGTGAGTGTCTCCGTCAATCTGAGTATAAGTGGTTTAGTTATAGATCAACTACAAATGACATGAAAGCACGCAGTCACCTTTACTGAACGCTTTGAAAATTGACCGTGCACCAGATTAAGCCAAGCACCAGAAATACTGGCCTACATCTGAGATAACCAATTCGACCGTTGCTCTAACGGTCGAATGAAGTTTAACTAACAGGCCAACAGTGAAGTTGGTTTAATTAAACTGTGATCATGAGTGTGTTTACAGTAAACCTACACACATTTAAGTGCATATATTCATTCATTCATTCATTCATTCATTTGAGCATTTATATAGCGCCCCTTCAAGGGAGCTACGCAGAGGCGCTCACGAAATAAGGTCTGAGATTTACGAAAAGACAACCGATATATGCATGGGCGTCCGGTGGGGTGCAAGGTGGCATTTGCCTCCCTGGATATTGCGCATATTTTACAAAAATACAATATTTTGATTATTATGATTATTACAACAGTCCCAACACGATTTTCAATGCGAAAAACACTTAATTATTTAGGTAAAGTCCTTGACCATTATTTATTTTTAAAGTTGTCACTTGTTCTGTGTTCATGAATTATTCTATGCGAAAACGTCATTTTGCACCCGTCCTACAAAAATGTTGCACCCCTACAAAAATTCCTGCGGACGCACATGGATGTATGTAGCCAGAACTCGTTTGTCTTGATTATGTCCAGGTCGTAAGCTGTTTGGTTCGACGCGCTTGGAGGCATAGGTCTAATTAAGCACCTATTGAGAAACTTGGGGTCAAAATATGGATGATCAGATTGTAACGACCAGCGCCATTTGTCACACTATGTGAAGTATACATAAGCGAAGGTCAGACACTGTTGTGGCTCTTAGGCACCTGGGTAAACAGATACGACCTCTGTTTTTTGTGCCGTAATTTCTTCGCAGGACTTTCACTCAAAACTAATACATTGTACTTCTTCAAAAATCCTATCCAGGTTCCTTTTCTTTTTCTTACTCTTAATTCTTTAGGTATAAAGTCCTTGATCATTATTTATTTTTAATATTTTCTATGCAACTCTTTTCTATGCAAATACGTCATTTTGTCCCTCCCACCCCCGCCCAAACAAATTCCCCAACCCTAAAAAATTCCTGTGGACGCCCATGAATCGAACGTAATCTTAGTTACTTGCCTCTCCGGTTTTGTTTTGACTAAGCTCTTGTGTTGATTTCAGCGAACGACCTTCCTTTTGGAACTGAATTTAGAAAAGTGGATTTTACGATGAAAGAGCTATAGGCCTAAACAAAATGCAGTTACTTTGACACGCATCCAACCATTTTTGTGTGGACATTTCGGTAAAGAAGCTGCAGTATGACGTTCTCTCGTAGACTACACTGTTTGTGCGCTGATACTAGACACTGTTGTCCGATAGCACTTCAGAATAGAGTTTGCTGAGGGATGAGCTATGATCAAGAACGCAATCGTTACATGGCGTTGGCTTGTCCCGATAACATTCTTACAGCTATCGATGGACAAGATCTTATCAGAATTTTCGCTAGATTTCGCTCGTTAGTGCTCATTAACAATTGTTCAGCTCTTATCAAAGGCGTACAATCGAATTTCACACAAATGCGTTTGCGTTATAATTAAACACAGCCAATCGGTTTCCTCTGATGACAATTAGGCCTAAGAGGGTCAACATATCGCGGTTCATAAGTCACCGAGGAAATGATAATTAAGGTCTACCGGTGCAACCAACGACATCGTCAACGCTAGCAGTTGGTGGATGTTTTGTGAAGATTCACGTTTCTCTTCTTCATTCTAAGACAAGTCTTGCTAACTGAACGATGAAGACAATTATGCCTACCCAGCGTTTATCAACAGAGTTTGTGTCGAAACAGAATTAGGGGCCTACATTATAAGAGTTTAATTGTGACCTGAGCACCACGGGATTGTGGATAGATGCATCATCCCGATGCATAACCCTGATAAACCCAAGTTTGCTCATTTTTATACTAAATTCTTAAAATGCGTTGGCTTCCGGGGTGAATCGCTGGCCACTTACGACGCTCTCTGAGTCCCAGTCAGCACACACACACACACACACACACACACACACACACACACACACACACACACACACACACACACACACACACACACACACACACACACACACACACACACACACACACACACACACACACACACACACACACACACACACACACACACACACACACACACACACACACACACACACACACACTCTGACAGTCACTATCGGGAATGGTTGTGCATCCGGTACGTCCCCATCGGTCCACAGCTTATTCGAGAGTTGATCCAACGTTCGACCAATAACATTGGCCCAACGCAGTTTAACCTCCGAGCGATCGCCTATTGCTACGTCCGCTGTACATATTAGGCCTACTGCTGGTCATTAAGCCAGAGTATAGCAGCGAGGAACTAGGTCACGCTGTAGGCCTAATCCCAACTGCAGAGCACTTTTAAGATCGGTTTTCTCTATAGCAGCATATTATAGGCCTATGCACAGAAAGATGTGATTTCCGTTGGTCCCTTGCACATATTGGTTCTTCTATTAATTGAGGTTCGGACCTTTATCTTTTAAGTGTTCTTATTTAGCCTAGCCAATTTCGCAAACGATCGGTAGCATTGGCATTTTCCAGCTTCACGCGCAGTTCAGATCATAAATTGTGATGTTCTTTTACGTGATTCAGTGATTAATAACAACAGAAAGTAACATACAAAGCGCATCACCTGCAGAATGAAACACACAGCAACGTAGACCTGTAGCTTATAATTTAGGGTTGTGCATGCGACAGTAAAGTAGCCTACGTGGTATTTGATTGTGACTGAACTTTCACATTCACAACCCTTAATTCACAACCCTTAATTCACAAACCTTAATTCCAGGGCATATTTTAACTGTATAACTAATGTCCCAGTAGTGTTAGGATTTGTCCCAGTAGTTAGGCTGATTTGTCCCAGGCAATGTATGGTTAAAGTATAAGTAGTGGGACAAAATGTTGGAAGAGTTTTAAGATTTGCCCAGTAGTAAATTCCGAAAAAGGTGATGAACTTTTCGGGAGATGAATTCCTAAGAAGAGGTCATGAACTGTTTTCGGGAGGTGACTTTTTCGGGAGGTGACTTCCTAAAAAAAGGTCATAAACTTTTTTGTGGAGGTGAATTCCTTAAGAAAATGTCATCAACGGTTTCCGGGAGGTGACTTTTTTGGGAGATGACTTCCTAAAAAAAGGTCATCAACTTTTTCGGGGAGATGAATTCCCAGAAAAAGGTCATCGAAGTGACGAGTTCAAAAATTTTGTCCCAGTAGTCTAAATTCCTTAAAATATGCACTACTTAATTCACAACCCTTTATTCAGCGCTCGTGAAAAGGCCGAGGCTATGCGCTTGGCCTTCGAATGGCGCTTTAGAAGTTTAGAGATCACGATTACGATTACGACTAGGAGCCTATTCGATTTTTGGCCTTTTCGACAATCTGTAGGCCTAATCCGACCTGTAGATAAATTCGATGGCCCCTATATATAGGCCTACGTGTAAACTTTAACAGGTTTAAAATATCAGAACACAAACATATACTTAATTAGGCCTACAATTAACTATCGTATATAATTAGTTATTTAACATTCAACCACTTCAATGAAATCGCTCCTCAACGCTTTTACACTTTTGCGGCCTCCGCGCCATCGGCTTATCTTTGAAGTTGAAAGTCGCTCGATCTAGACCTAGGTTTATGCTAGTCCTAATGCATGTTCCGAGATCTAACCTGGTTCCAGCTGTAGATCCGAGTAACATTTATGTTCCTCAGATTGTAGCTTTAGATATAGATAGGCTAGGCTATTACTGTACGTAAATCAGGCATTATGAAACTGTTTATAATATAGCATCTGTTTCTTTTGTCTTATTGATGTTGTGCTATTTTGCTACTTTTCGCCAATGTGTGTACTTTGTTGTTGTAAAGTTTGAGCGTTTGTCTCGTGCTAATAAAAGATTACTTACTTACTTACTTAGACCTGCGCAGCTCAGCCATCTCTTTTGAAAAAAACTATCACGTCAGACTGTCGCCTGCAAATATATCTGACCTCGTGCCATCAGCTCAGCAATTCCGCTCCTTCTGCAACCTTGACAGCTACATTCGTTGGCTTCCATTGGGCATAATTATATATATATAGCGAATCATTTATTGTCCCACTGGCATGATGAGGGCCTGAGGTAAGGTAGGCTCAACGAACGTGGCTGTCTTATAACTATGGTGAATATTGTGCAGGTCTACTGAAATAATCCTGATTCCTCTTCTGCTCCTCATCTTTCTCACCACTCCGGCCACTGGCAAATATATCATTCGCCAATACTATACAATACAAAAACTTAGGCCTATATATTTATAACGCGCCTTAATAACACAGAGTCTTACTCAAAGGTCGCGTTACAATGCAGTAGTTAATTATAGTACTTAGAGAAAAAAATAAGTTTTGAGTTTAGTTTTAAAGGTATTCATCGAAGTGGATCTTCGAACTGATTCTGGACAACGCCTCGAAATCGGATACGACAAAGTGCTTGTGAATAATTAAGCTGGTGCTTTGCGCTTAGCTTTAGATTAGCGCTTTAAAAATTTGGAGTTTACGTTAACTATTACGGTTTCGGTGGAGCAGGACCTTCCTTGGCAGGCGCCTCTTCCTCCTTCTGGCCGTTTTTGCCACAAAGTCACTTCGATGCAGTTGACAAGGCTGGACGTGCGGGGTCAACCTGATCCACGAAGAGGAAATTGCATTCGTCCCGTCTGTTGATAGGCCTACGTGGCCCAAGGTCGTAGCCTGCCCCATCTAGGGTTAATAATTAACTGTGAGATTTCATGTGACGCTCAAAATTTAATGTCGTTTAGTTTACCTGATCATCCAAGCCGGCCTCCGTTCTGGTTGCCAGGTCATTTTTAACAAAGAAGCGCCGTGTAGTTAGATTACTTTTAAACTCAAACTTTAAGTTATTAGAAAGTCGATTCTCTGTTAATGGTATAGCAAACATTTTAATATAGATTTAAAATGCTACTCTAGGGAAAGATCTTACCCACAATAAGCGTTTACAAGAGTGTTATTAAAACTAATGTCTTGTATCTAAACGAATTCGCTTTCCACTCTGATTGCTCAACTTCTGTGTTTTGCTGCTGGATATGAATAAAAAAAATTCTCAAGTATTACGATAAGTTTAATGACGCTATCGAAGTCACTAGATTTTAGCAACACAGATCCTACTAATGGAGCTGGAACAGAGGTGCGAGAGATACTCTGTAACAGCTATATCTTCATAGCAGAAAATAGCAGGTTTCCTGAAGCGAAACCTTGTCTACTATGAAATCCATTCAATGTAGATTGCCTCAAGGGTTTATCCTAGGTCCTTTGTTATTATTACTATTACTAAATGACATCCCAGATTCATCTAATTTTTACACTTTATTTTGTTTGATGATGCTACAATTTTTTTTCGATCTGAATTTTTTAAGTTTTGCTTCAGTCAATTAGGCCTAATAGTGTAGTGGTTAGCGTGCTGGACTGTCAATCGACAGGTCGGGGGTTCAAATTCTTTCCAGGGCAGAAAACTGTGCCGAGATTTCTCTTCCACTTGCGCCCTAGCCAACTCAGCAATATTGAGTACACTGACCGTACACTGTCGGTGGGAAGATATATAAGACGGCGAGGGAGAGGATTAGCCACCTGCCCTCATATGCCGAGAATAAGAAAATGAAGTCGCTAACATTTCATGCCCATTGCTGCCTCAGGACTAACAATTATAAAAAGACATCGGTACCTTACCTGGCCCTTACATTCAAAGCACACGTGACACGCGTTAAAGAGTCCATTCACTGTGTAAAAATATAAATCTAACTATTAATGTAGCCTACACTGAGGACAAAGAGGACTCGCTACCTATATTGCTATCCCAGACGCAGATGTATGCAAATGTCAGGTTACCAAACAGTCGTGGTTGTGAGCTAATTCACAGTGCATAGCAAGAATCCAGTATAGTCTATCATATATCTGAAAAACCTGCTCTTACAATATATACCTATGCTGACACGTATTACTAACGTACAAATAAGGTGTAAAATGTCAATGATGCCACCACTTATTCATTGTAAACCTTGTACTGTCTGGCAATGTATTGTATCAAAATATTTCTCTAGCACTATTCCGCAGCTGTTTGTTTTGCTAAAGTCTCTTATTCATTTCGGTCTCAACCTATAACTTACTTTTTTCAAATGGCTTATCACCATACAGAGGCGTCTATCCCCGAAGTCGTTGGAGCAACTTCCCCTTCCCTCCCTCCTCTTTCCCTAACCCTTCCTTCTCCCCTCCCCAATAATGATGTCACAAACTGACAGATCTCCCCCTTTTTGGATGGTGCATTTGCTGCAAGGTTTCTATGGAGTAGACCAGGGGTGGGCAAACTTTTTGCACATGGGGCCACATTAAATGCCAAAAGATTTGGAGGGCCGGATGACAAATTTTTTACTTTTAATAACGACTAACATGAAAAGAAGTTTACGTATATATAATTATATTAAATAAAATTTGGCTGTTACTAATGACATGTATGCGACTGTGAACATGCATGTATTTAATTAACAAGTTTTCCCATAATTCGGGGTGATTGCGCTGGTTGCAATTCACAGTTTGAGTTCAAGTTTAGATCACTTGACTGAGAACTGTACTTGGATTTCTGTTTTTCATACTTGAAAATTTTTGTTGGCAGATGTATCTTGTAGTACTTGTAGGCCCTAAGTGGATGCAAATAACACAGACATTTTTAAAAGCAAAAGTTTGTAGATTTGAGAAATTTTTCCTTCCTGAGCGAAGAAAATAATTGATCCTTTGAGCTGTTCTTTGAGAACAATGTCACGTTGTGGGTCGATTAACTCCAGCTGAAGTTCCGCATAATATTATGAGCTAATTGTCAATGTCAAATGTGAACGGTATAGTAAGCACAGCAAATTCAGTCTCAATTGATTTAAAATCCACAAATCGTCTGGAGAACTCTTTCCTACCCTGCAGTTTGCAACTGCAGGGTAGGAAAGTTCCTGTAGTTTTTTGTTCTTTCATCTGCTTTGAAAGTAACATTAGCTTTACTTAAATTGTTTTTAACTTCTGCGTATACCAGTGGTTTTCAACCGGGGTTCCGCGGACCCCAGGGGTTCCGCGGGCGTCGGCCAGGGGTTCCGCGGCATCAGTCTTAAATTTAAAAAACACTAACTGATTTCACAAAAGGATGATCAAATAACAGAATTCTTCACTGCTTTCAGGCGTTCATGCTAGACCCAATTATTCTCTGTTTACATTATTAACATTATTACGGGAATGTATCGTTGCATTTTATATTTGCATTGCATTTTTACGCGGGTAAACGGCGGGGTAGGCTAACCAGGCGCTCTGATATAGCCAACCCTCTTGGCGTGGAATTGGTTTAATTACCCCGACCTGTTCTCGTTTGGGATAGAGGAAGAATGTGCCAACAATAGCCCTGAATTGCTGAGATGACCTTGGGTCGAGCCGAGTGCCAACCACTTGGTCCAGTTGTGATTGCACCGTGTTTACTGACCGTCGGGTAGAACCTCGTATATACGTAGCCGGGGCGGAGGATTGGCACATACCATTACAGACGTTGCTAGGACCACTAAAGAGGACCAAGGGGAGAGAGGCAGGTACCCTAGAGTGGACCGGAAACTGCCTGTAAGCGAATTGCTGTTGGGCCGTTGTTGCCGTGCTGTTTCGTGCAGGAAGAAATCTGCAATCCCCGACAGCCAGGGGGGAAGAAGTGGACTCACTATTGCCTACATGGAACTAGCGATGGAAGCTGTATCAAGGCACTCCGTGGACGAGTATCCCACTAGGGCCACTACCCATCAGTGCGGGAGGTACGTCTGGAGAGGGTAGTGATCAGAGACACCGCCACTCCCGTAACAGGGATACCCGGAGTGGCCACCTACGTCGTGCTTTAAATGTCAAAGTGAAGAAGTTAAAAAAACTCAAGGGTGAAAGCAGTAGGCCTATTCTCTTAAGGATAGTTCAAACTAAACAAATTTTGGAAGTTAATTACCTACAGCCCAGCGTTTCTAGAACTCTTCTATCCATCTGTCAGCATTAGTTGCCGGCAAATACAGTAAAATACATGTTGTTTACCGACAAAGTTTCCGTGCGCTACTCTAGAGTGCTAGACTAAAGTATGTTTTTATAATAGCCTGCACCAGAGATGCAAAAAAACTTATATTGAAAGTTTAACACTCTAAACTTTAAACATTAATTATCCCAACATTACAAGTTACAATTACTTGAATTTCTTGGGAAAATGGACGACTAAAACGCCCCGGGGTTCCGCGAGCAAATAATTGCTTGTGTAGGGTTCCGTCACTACAAAAAGGTTGAAAACCACTGGCGTATACAGATCATGTGCAAAACCTCTGCAGGGAAATGGGGCAGGTCGGCAGAGTTAATGCATAGAGCTATTTTTAAAGACGAGACCGGAATAGTAAGCAAGAGAGCAGCGCCACTTCATTAAAGCGAAGAAAACTTCTTGCGGTCTGAATTTTTTTTCTGAAGAATTGTGGGGCCGGATAAAAAGTGTTGGCGGGCCGGATCCGGCCCGCGGGCCGTAGTTTGTCCACCTCTGGAGTAGACGCTCCTGTCACCATAGGCTGCAGGCCTCTCTCACAGCTGATTATCTGGTATTGATTTTGATTAGAAGAGACGCAGCTTTCAATATAATACCTCGTGAATTATGATAACAACCCCATAGAAATTTTAATATTAGGTTAGATTAGATGGGAGAAGGGATCCTACAGAACAGTGTGGTGTCACATTGTGGACACTGGTACGCTTAGCCGAGCTTTTGGCACCAGAGAAACACAAGGTGAGGGAGAAAATCAACTTAAGATGTCAGCAAAGTAGACTTTGTTTCTCAAAGAGATAGATCAAATATAGACATCTTAAAACATAAAGAGTCGTATGAGATTGATGTTCGCCCGTTTAGGCTAACCCCAGAATTTTTGTAGCGCCACTATATTGAATCGATATTATCTAAGAACAACGAGCCTGAGTTGATTCGGTCAAAGTACACCGTTTACTAACAGGCATGCAGCTCAAAACGGAACTCGGTTCAAAACAAAATGTAATAAACGAAGTTAAGCAGCAGTTAACGATTCGTGTTTTTCAGTGTGAGGTAGTGACGAACTAATTTCACTACTGCGTACTCCATATTTACAATGTAATTTAATGCAAGACCTACACTTTAACTTGGAATACGCGGTTTAGATATCAGTAGAATAGCGATATTGAAGTTGTCATTTAAGCTTACTTAATTCACCCGATGCGATTGTCTTTTTATAGAAGTCGTTTGTCCCAAATATGACATCATCACAAGAATGACGTAATGTTCCTCTATTGTCCCAGGATCATTCGATTCATTTATGTCAAAAGCGCTGTAGATGAAAGACGTCGAAGAACATTGACATTTGAACATTGAAAACGATGAAAAAGACGACGAAATACGAGATTATGGTGAAGAAAATGACAGTCGATCATCGAAGTGAAAACGAAATCATTCGTACTGTAAGTTTATGACAGAAATCTTATCATCGTCATTTCAACGACCGAAAATAATCGGTCAGTAAGTTAGGAAGTATGGCAGCCTAAAACATGAAATTATGAAACGAAAAAGTAATTTGATGCAAGTGAGTATGAAAGTAAATAAGAAAATGAAGTATTACGTAAAAGTAAGAAAATTTTATGGCATGCGCTCCTTTCGTTTACTGCATCTGTTCATAATTTTGCTCTGTTCAAAATTTATATAGCGCGTTTTAAAGTAACATTCAGGACCGTTCTACGTAAAGTGTCTATTTGTCTCCTAATCATAGTAAAATTTAGAAGGTCTTCTGTCAGTCTCTGTCCCTGTTTGTCGCAAACAGTGAGACAGATGATGGTCACCAGACGACAGAAAAAGGGACAAACACACATACAGTAGAAAGCCATGGCACCCAGCATTATGACGTCATTTGTGTAGACGTAATAGTCCCATTAATATCAACGAGGCAATTATAGAAGAACGCAGATTCCTCTAAAGAAGTCTATTTTT
>OY744616.1:34006620-34194120 GCA_963556255.1 Allolobophora icterica
CCGAGAAGGGTCTGGGCGAAGCCCCCACATCAGTGGACATTTCCGCACGGCCGAAGACCAACTCTTAACCGTCAAAGTTCCAGACGCCTACCTACTCTGTGGGCACCATGCGCTCCAGCGGTTTTCGGTTATACATAGAACAGTTTTGTAGCCTTTGTTGGTATTAAGTCATCAAAAGTTGACAACATGTCAGTATTGTGAACTTGGTGAACTGTATTTCTGACTGAACTGTTAGTAATTGAGCATTAGTTAATTATTTGTTTTCTCATGATCAAAACATTTATGTTATACGATGTTCCGGGTGTTTGTTCAAGGCTCAAAACTTATTGAACGCCCCTCGTACTTCGGGTTGAGAAGCATCTATAAGGTAATTAAGGTACGGTAGGCCTTAAGATGTCGTTAAACACTGGATAGTACAGGCCTTATCAGAGCTGTAAAGACTGCTAATTAAAGAAGATTAAGTGTACCTATTACAAGACTTGATTACAATCAAGGTGTGACTGAGCTAGATGGAAGATTTCGACATTAATTGCAGTAATGTGCGCATCTCTAAAAGTTTGTATGCAAGATAAGATTGACGTGTTGATGTTAAAACTTGGTTACTTCCAATTACCACAACATGGACCTTTAATGGTGTGCCATTCATTCAAATGGGCAGCGGTGGTGAAGGATCTCAGTGATCTCACTCGACCAATTCATTGAACAATGAATAGGGTCGAGAGTCATATTATGGTCACTATAGAAAATCGTCCACATTTACATTTATACGACTCCTATTAAAGCAGCCATGTTCATAACACAATTCTTTTTGATCATGGTTTCATCTTGTACAAGAAGTTTTCTCTTCGAGTGTCACAACGAACATTTGAGATTACAACTTGTACATGCATTCTGTCGAAACCAATTTTTCCAAGATGCAAGATTTTCGCAACAGAGGAATGTTTACATCACAAACACTGATCAAAAAAGAGAGAAACCAAAGCCAAAATTAATACTTAATCTCACTTACAAGTCGACTTAATTCAACAATTGTGATTATAATCATTCTGTAAGTGATCAGCAATGAATGTTCAAGAAACTAAAATCACCTCAATCATTACTCCATGTACTATGCAACCGGTATAAAAACTCTATGGCCAATGCCTAGGCCTATATTCTGAATAAACATAGTTGCAGTGCATTTTACTGCTGGTACTGGCACTTTTCTTTGCAGTTACATAGAATTAAATTACATCTACGCTCATGATTTGCCGGATGTGTACCCCAAGAAAGATAAAGAAACATGCCTGTGTAACAAAGAAAATTAGACTAGATTATAACCATGGATGTCATTTAGGGGGCAAGGGGGCATTTCCCCCCCCCCCCCGATTTAAAAAAAAATGAAAAAGCTGGAACAAGAAAAGGAGGAAGAAGAAAGGGGTAAAAAAGAAAGAAATGATACTCAAATTCATGGAATTATTATATACTATTAGCAAAACTAGTTTGCAATGGTTTTTTTTCACAAGACCACACCTCTTTGACAGTGGGGGGGCACATTATGCAGTTTATCCACGAAAATTTAGAAGAAACACTCAAAAGCTGTTAATTTTTTACCTCTTTTTTGACGTCCTTGCCGCCCCCCTGAAAAAAGCTGAAATGACGTCCCTGATTATAACAAACATTTTCAACGTGAACAAAGTCGATATCACATAGAAATGCGAATCTGAGGTGCGGTTAGTCAGTCGCCAGGTGAAGAGCAGTTAGGTACATGAGCGGCGATCATGGGGGGGGTGTCGAGGGGGACAAGACCCCACCTTTAACAGTGAGGGGACACGCCATGCATCGGACCCCCACATTTTGAAGAAACCCCCCAAAAGGTCATCAAATGTTTTTGCGCTATGCGCGAGAAATTTTTTACCTTTTTTTGACCAAATCAGTTCACGGCGATAAATTTTTTTACCTCTTTTTTGACCAGATCAGTTCAAAACTCTTTTTGACCAGATCAGTTCAAAAATGTTCCCCTCACCTGTCAAACAAGATCGCCGCCACTGAGTGCATCCACTTTGAAGTCCTATATATCGCTGACCTACAACTCACTACAATAGGCCTACTCCCAGCCAAGGTAGGCCTACCTTCGCGAGCTCTTCACCATCCAGCCTCCTCGATCAGTGTTTAATCTAGATCTCGACGTCTTTGGGGGGGGGGTGGTGGGAAATGTCCCCCCCCCAGGATTGAAGTTCCCCCAGAGGCCAGTAATATTATAATGTAGAGACCTTTTGGGGAGGAAAATTCCCCCTCCCAGGATACAAGGTTCCCCTCCCCCCCCCAGAGGTGAATAATAACGTTTTTGACAGATGAATTCCTTAAAACAGGTCATCAACGTTTCTGAGAGGGTAATTGCTATAGAAACCTTGTTTCCCCTCCCAGAAGAGGGGGGTCTAGATTAAACACTGCTCCTCGATCTACCCATTCATCCTTCTATATCACTCTTTCTAGGCCAAAAGCTATTTTCCAACTACAAAAATAGTTTAACTAAAGTTGGCAACTGATTTTTGAAGAAGGCCGTAGATTTAATTTTACTGGGCTAAGATCACTCGTGAATCAGATTACTTCAATATTGCCGATTTTATTTACGTCATCAGATGTAGAATCTTTCTTTAATAATCATCTGCGTTCCTAGGTGAGACATTTGTAAACTACTGAGCGGTTTCGATGGAGTTGTTGTGATTTCTTCGTTGATGAAAATAAAATAAAATAATATAAAATGAAACTGCAGTTGGAATTATGTAACAGCAGAGGTCCTGTTACTACTTCAGGTTAGACTAGCACTGGTGAAGAACGGTGTGCTGCTTCTGCCTCGTACGCGTCAAATGCGCGATTGGAGTTGACAAGTTCAATCATGTTTCTCATCAGTTCATTGAGGTTATCTGGCGTTAACTTTTAGGGTTTGTGCACCCTTACTAGGCATATAGCTAGTCTTTTTCAACATAATGAATGATGGTTTCTTCTTTTTTACCTATTTATTTTACAGTACAGTTGCAGCATTCATAAAAGTACGTGGAGATGAAAAAATTTGGCGGAACTAAAGTGGCTAGACAAGACACACTGCTACAATCGGCTCTGAAGAATGGCAGTGGACCACAAAATGGTTTGTATTTGCTAGGCTTGTTTACATCAAGTGTTAACCTTGCTGTGTTTTGATATAGTGTGTGCTGTTGTGGGTGGTGATTTAATGAATGGCATTTTGAAGTGAATTTGAATTGAATATATGCACTTGATGATCCCAAGGAATTTTATGACTAGAGGATCTGTACTGAAAACAAGTGATGCCATCAAGGGTGACTCCAAGATAGATGAGGTTAAGGCAAAGGCCCTCAAGCGAAAGACCAGGCCCACTGAGCCATGGCCCAAAAGGCCAGGGCTAGGAGGATATAGTTTGTACTTTCTGCTGGCTTCCTCTGACTTGTTTCCTCACCTCTAATTTCTAGACAGAACCTGTATTTATTTATTTATTTATGCCACCTCATGCTTGATTCAAGAGCTTGTGGTTCTGTCTCACCATCCTTCTCACACTCCCAACCCTGCCAGTCCACAGAAGCCTGGTAAAATGTATTCCTAGAGGAGCTTGGCGCAAAAGCTAGATTGTGGGTCGGCATTATAGATCAAATTTACAGGATCTTGTTTAAAAAGATGCTTGGGCTTCACTGTTGCTTTTTGAGGTCCCTGTTTGCACTGTCATATGTCATATGGACCAAATCTGATCTGGGTGTGAACGGGACAAATTAAAATTAATTACTTACAGTTTTACTGTAGAAGCTAGTTGTAATTAGTTTACTGTTACAAAATGACATGTTATGTGAGATACATAAAAGAAGTTATATTTTATGTCTAGATAATTAACTAACTAATGACCTGTTGACTGCATTACTATCAGTTAATAGAAATAAATGTATGTAGCACTATTTTATTTTGTGTGTGTACTTTTAGAACTTCAGACAGCATGGGACTCTCTTGGTAAAGCTAAATCTATAGTAAGTTGGCTTTTCTTAACTTTATACAGTGTTTCTATTCGGATTATTTCAGCTTGGAGTGGCTTCTACCAGTGGGGGCTGGGAGAACGGTCTCCAATGGTTACCAGAAGTGGGGGTTTAACATTCTGGATATAACCTGGGGTTGTTGTTGATTTCTGATAATATATTTAATTTATGTATCATATATGTTATCAAAACACATGTTATCTTGGAGTAATGAACCGAAGGTTCGCTTGAAGTAACTTATTTAGTACAGTCTGTGCCAGCTCAAAGAGACATCAGGCTCTTGTACATAAGTCAGCCAGAGTGGGGAGTTTGTTCTCCCATTCCAGGTGGTGGTTTAGGTGTCACTGGCCTCGGAGCTGAATGTCTTTAATTTATTGTAAATTTTTATGTGAAGTCTACTTAGCTTTTCTTTTGTAGTATGTGTAGCAGAAATAAATGTACATTTGATATCTGCATTTGTGACCAGCCATTACAAAATGAGTCTCTAAGCACTTTTCAACTATTTTGAGTTATATATTCCACATTATTCTATGTTAAATTACCTTCAAAATGAGCTAAATATTTATCAAAATCGACCAAGTGCTTGTTGAGTTATTAAATTTGTAAGCTTTCATCCTGTGCAATAAAAAATGTCGGGAAATCAAGATTTTCTATTTATATTTGTTTACCCAGATCCAGTTTAGGGCTTACGAGAAAAGCACCTTATTGGTTAATTAAAGGTCATGTCGAAAAGATAATTTCTTCATGTCATAGAGCGAAGTCTAAGCTTTCCAATGATATATTACAACCATGATTTTTTCGCCAGGTGGCCACCGTCTAGGAACGTGAAATTCGTACAAAAATGATTTGTTTTATCTTATAGGTCGCTTATTTTATATAAATAACACATTAAAAACAACAAAATAAATAAAGTTTTAATATTTTTTTAGTGTATTATATAATGTAGATTCCGAAAATGTAAATATCACAAAATCAATAATTTGAATGCAAAACACCTTCAGAAGCGATTTGCAGCATTTTGCTGTATGCGACTTCCGACTCATTTTGTAATGGCGGGTCACATTTTATTTGGTTTATTTATTATTTCAGTTGCATCAGGTGGACCACAAGATGACGGAGCTATCCAAGCCATCATCGGCCGATATTCTTTGGCATCTGCCAGATTTCCTTTACTGTCTTGTTGACCAAGAAAATCTAAAAGATCTTCCTAACGGTCGCTCAGATGATCCTTCATATCTGGTATGCATTGCTCACCCACATTATGCATATTTCTAATGTCAGTGCCATCTATTAAGGGCATGGCCTATATCAGGGGTTCCCAACCAGGGGTGCCCGCACCCCCAGGGGGTGCGAGATGGCATTTCAGGGGGTGCGAGAAAGAGTAGGTAAACTTTTTATCGGCTGATAGAAAATCCGTCATAAATACAAATGTCACGAAATTAACTCGTTACAAAAATTGTTTGCATTGAAGGTGAGGTCACATTTATTTTATAACAGAACTTGATATTAATAAATGTAATAATTGTGTGTGCGTGTGTGTATACTTACTGAGCAGTATTTGTATCGTAGTGCAACCGGTGTCTTGCAGTGTCATTATTTTTGCTTTGAGTGCAATGTCATATTGACATTATATTTTGAAAGAATCAATGAGCAGGAAAAATTTTGTCAAAACGGGCTTTATGAACAGGTAAATTAGCTCATATTTTTCTCTTGCTGGTTCGCAGATTAACCCTTCATTTTTCATCATGTCAAAAAGAAGGGAATGGAATGATGAGGGTGTGTTGCTTTGGTTTCACTTGCACAACAGGAAATGATAACTTGCAAAAACCCAGTGCATTCTTTGTAGCGTTATGAATTTATATGTGCATTTTATGCACTGAGTTAAAAGCTCAGTTTTAGTTCAGTTTGTTCACCCACAGTACTGTATGAGTGTATGTGGTTCAGTCTGTGGTTCAAAAAATAGAAATGTGACTTAGTCGTCTTCAAATGTGATATGACTTTTGTAGGGGGTGCGAGCGCTAATCAAATGTTTCCAAGGGGTGCGAGGCATAGAAAAGGTTGGGAATCCCTGGCCTATATGCTGGCCAATACCTTTACAATTTAAATTTAAAAAAAAAATCAAGCTTTAAGGATCTCTGATTTAGAGTCCTGTTTTTTTGTTGATGATGTGTAGCAGGCTAGATGTTTCACAGTGCATCCAGAATGTGTTGATTGAGGTCATGGCCTATTTGTAATGGTAGCGTCAGTTGTTTGAACGTGGCCTGTATTCTGGCCACTACCATTGTAGTGTTCCAACATCTGTTAAAAGAATGGTGTCCTAGCATTAGTGGCACATGTCTATGCCACTAGATCAGTTGATAGATTACATGCAGGTCATCTGATTTGGATGTTTATAAAATGGTTTTCATGGATGGTCTGAAAGATGTCTGTTCACAGCAGTACAATTCTTTGCTGTGAAATAAGGAACTTTCGAGTGATTGCACGTAATGAATATAGTCTGTGTTTAATGAATCTGACAGCTCAGCGACAATGTGAACGCTTCTCATTTCAAAAGAAAAGTCAGCTATAAAGGTAAACATGAATTCATACGTATTATTGTTATTGTTGTTTGTTGAAAATGATATTTCTTGTAGTTTTATGCATTTTTATGTGTTCAGTTATTACCCTTGTGCAGAGTAAAGTACCTTTAAATTATACTATTGCCTCTTTGGTTTGACATTCATTGACTTTTTGCTTGATGGATGAAGATCCAGTTTTTTATGTATTAGGTCATTTCACTGTGTAATAATCAGAACTCTTTTGTAGAAAACAGAGCAGAGAGTCAAAGTCAGTATGACTCAATCAGTGATCGGAAACATTCCAGTACAGTCATCCCCACAGATGGTAGCTTCCTCCCTACCTCTGATGAGAGCACGTTTGCCAAAAATATCCCTGACATCTCATCCATCTCAGCTCTTTCCAGTAATTTACGACCTCAGAGTTCTGCTTGGAATACAAGCTCACGTGATGTGACCGCAGATGTAACCTCCTCAACAGCTTTACGTGACACTGATATACGATACCTGAATGATGTAGCAGTTCAACCAAAGAGTTCAGTGCCTCAAGAAACTGCCAAGCCACCGCGGTTCCACCATGTCGATGTTGTTATACCTGCTGGATATAGCAAGAAAAAGACAGGTGGGCTGGGTCGTAAGGTCACAATTCAGGATCCTTCTGATGATGTCAAACACAATGAGGCGCAGCAAGAAGCAGAACGGGATGTTGCATCTAATGTAGCGGCTAGTTGGACTGACACCACGATGTCACGGAATGCCAAGTTTGCAAGTGAAACAGGTTAGCGGTATCTTGTAGTTTAAACTTTCCCATTATTATGGATTGTTCGTAAGGTTGATTAACAGTGTTTGGATATAAGTTGCATTTTCAATTATTTTCATTGCATTTAGGTAAGTCTGCTTTCTGGCTAAGTTATCTTCAGACCATGTAAAGTTTTTTAAAGATAAACTATTTCACATCCCATGATGTATGTGTGCATTTATGAATGTCTGTGGGTGTGTGTATGTGTGTGTTACATACCGGTACCTGAATACTTATATAACTCTTTAAACCCTCCAATGGTGGTCTTGGGTCTACAGCATAAAAGGAATTTAGGAGTCTGATAATGATGCAAAAGATGATGTAACAATGAGGAATTTGAGGATGTTGTTGGCAGTGATAGGCACTAAACTATTTTTTTAGCTAAACTAAAACTATTTTCCAACTAAAAAAAGAGTTTAACTAAAGTTGGCAACTGATTTTGGAAATTAGTTAACTAAACTAAAAAAAAGTAGTTAAACTTTTTCAAACTTTTTTTCAAACTTTTTACGACAAACATTTTCACAATAAAAGAGGTTAAGTGAACTGTAGTAATGCAAAGCATCAATGACAATTTCACCTTCAAACTATGCAATGTGTAATGTTCTGGCATACAGTTACATGTGTACTGTAAGTAGTGTATGAATTTGAAAGCACAGGCTGTTAATGCTAAAACCATGCTGTGTTAAAATGTTTTTTTGCTGACAGTGTTCAATGTTCACTGTGGAAAAATAGTTGCATATTACTGATTTTTTAAGTTAAACTTTGTAGTTAGCAACTAAAATTTTTTAGTTAAACTATGGTTTTGACTAAACTATTAAAATTTTAAGTTGAACTTCTTCCTTAACTAAATTTTTTTAGTTTAACTAAAAGTTAGCAACTTTTTAGTTAACTATTGCCCATCACTGGTTGTTGGTAGCTGTGATGAGTAGCAGATGATGATTAAAATGTAAAACAAGTAATGCTTTTGAAAAATTTTCAGCACAGACCCCAAGACTTGTACCTTCATGTTATTAGGCAGTACCTTGAAAAATGTAAGCTGCCTTTTAACACTTTCATGACGAACGTGTAGTAAAATGTGTGGAAAACTAATGTCTCTCGTTGTTAAACCAAGTGTCTTGTTGTTTTAGCCCCTTCTGGCCAGTTCCAACTTGATGATTATTCTTTGGGCACACTGGATGGAGCTGTGATTGTACGCAAGGTTGCAAATGGACCACCAGCCCCATCACACAAGGGTTAGCTGAGTTACTATTAGTTTGGATTATGAAATAAATTGTTAACGTGTTTTCTGGTTTTGTTATTGCTAATTCATTATATTTTTTTATTCAATTTGCATATAGTATGGATATATATATATTCCAGTGTATAATCTGATCTGGTGATCATAATTTTAGATAAGGTAATGTTAGGGAAGATATCTGCTCATTCATTACATGCATTTATCAACACAGATGCTCATGTAAATAAGTCAGTAAGTAAGTAAGTAGCCTTTATTTGCATCTGACAAGTGCCTATGTACGGTGTGGTATGATAACTAAGGCCTAATGCGAGTTGGTTTGCAGTGTCAATTATTTCTTTAAATGAGATTTCATTGCTGCATTTGCACTTAACAGTTTTAAATGCTTTGCCAGATAATATTTTAGTAGTTTTAGTGCCACATTGAATATACATTATACAATGGCAAAGACTATTAGCGTAATATTTCACTTTATTTTAGGTTTCCACGAACCACAGAGTCGTATTCGGGCATCGCCAGTTAAGGCCAAATGGGTGGAAGAACAATCAACTCTCAAAGGCACTAAAGACAGAGATGGACCTGCAACTCAGACAAAAAATACAGGTACATTTAGGAATTCTAATCTTTCGAATCTAATGACTTCTGCAGTCCGATGATCATGGTGCAGAAGGCATCAACATTGACGAGAAGTCAAAGTCAACACTCATAATCCATTTGAGTAATCTAAAGTCAAAATCTGAGGGAAACAGGAAGTAAGGACACAGTGGGTGAGCAAGTTGAAACAAACGAGTCCTAAGTTTTTGGCCTTAATGAGATTAAAAAACTGACAGAATGCACAGAGGTGGTCAATTGTATTGTAAATACAGGCCTTGTCTCGGTCTGCACAGGCGTGTAAGCCAGTGTTTCTGCATTTATAGTTGATAGTTTAAAAATCAGCACAGACTTCGCTTAATTAGTGGTGACTGAATTATAGATGCTGTTGTCCAAAATTATTTCAAGGATTTTATTAGAATAGGTCTTGGAATTTGATTTATGCAAAGTTTATATTTTTCAATTTTTTTATCAAGTTGAATATAACTTGTTTTTAAGTTATCTGATAAATATTGTTTAATATATCAGATATAATTTGGGATTATCCGATAAATGTTGTTTAATTTTTTAGATATAATCTCAGATTACCTTTTTCTATCAACTGCTGATTCAGCAAAGAAGCCAGTGAGAGTAACAGCCGTTGGAAACAGCGAAGCTGCTAAAAAAGGTACTCACTGACCCAGTCCTGCGTTCCAGTACAAACATTTCAGAGTGTGACTCAATTATGAATAAGACTTTGATTGGACCCCAAGATCAGGGAATTTATTTAACGGCTTCAGAATATTTGAAACCATTTCTCATGTGCAATTTAACTGTCCAGATGCATTCATTATTAAATTTGACCTCGATTATATATTGAATAAATTACACATAGTTGAAGACTGCAAGTCCAGCATTGTTATTTACATTTATTTATTTATATTATGTATATTTATTAGTTGTTATTTATATTTATTCATATATATTTTTATTTATTTGTAGAAATTTATTTTTGTATTTTTTATATGAACTATGTAAATTTCTTATTAATGACTATTTTTGCAGATATCATCACAACAAATTCTTGGCGAGCCGGTGCTAAGTTGAAGCATGACCTTGGCCTGACCTTTAATGTAGCACCAAAGTCAGAAGCAGGTGGTAAAACAGACACTGCAAAGGAATCGAAGAAAACGGAGAAGGTGAAAGACCGAGGCTTGTTTGAAGATGCTTCTTTATCAGACGTAGCTAAGAAAATTCTACAAGACCTACAACCAGGTAAAATCCATGTTGTAAACGTACATGGTAGTTATTTAACACTTTAACGATGAGCTGCATTGGTTCCCAGTCGTTTTTAGTACACTCTCATTGTTAAAGTGTTAAATACTGACAGCCACATTTATTGGGCCCACAGCAGGCCCGCATTGAATCACTTATAGCAACTAATGGCCAGCTATGTTGTAGAAATGTGCTGATAGAGTAAACTGAAACTCGTAATCATAATTTCAAAACTTCTAAAGCACCACTTGAAGACTAAGCACAGGGTACCAGCCTATTCATGAGCGCAGGACAATTGTTGATGAGCAACTTTTCCAAAGTCGCTATGCAGTGACTTGAGGTAGATTCGAACCTGCAACCCTCTGGTTACAAGGCACAGAACATGCTACTACACCCCGCTAACTGGATTATTTCTTTGTTTACTTACGGACGTTTTAATAGCAGTGTATTTCTTGTTTTGGCAAATTTTTAACTTATGTTTCTTTCATTTCACTGTATTTATTATTAATTATTTGAAAAGTTTTGCAATCATTTATTATTTTATTTCTTGGGTTGCTTTATGTGGTCATTGTCTTATATTTAGTTTTATTTCTGTTTATTTTGAAAAATGACAGAAAAGGAGAGTACTGAAGAAAAGAAGACGCCAAAGAAAAAGCTGTACAAAAAGAAATCCATGCCCTCTGCAGGTTTTTAAACATTACATTTGTGTACACTGCCTTTCATAAAGTTTAAGGGATATATTTGCTGTGAACTTAACTTTCTTTATGTACATGAATGAGTTCTTTAATGAATTTGTAACTCTGAGAAAAATTATTTGTGAATGGTGTATATATGGTCTTATTAAGTTTGCATAATGCATATAGTTTGAATAATTTTTTACAGAAACCCATCAATTTAAATTATTTTTCTTCTTCTAACTGTCCAACCTATTCTGTGACCTGCAACCTATTTACATACCTACTTGTGCATTATTAGATTCTGAAATAATATATTTTCTATTCCTAAATCAGGTTAGACAACTGTCTTTTTTGCCTCAAGACAAAGATTGATAATAATGACTTTTCCTTCACTTTGATTTTGACCTACGCACTGACCTACTTTACTCTGGTTCAGTCTTTTGGCATATCTGTACCCATGCTGTATTGTTTAGATGAAATCCCTAAAGAGACGCCGAACAAAGTGGTGCTTTACGATGCAAATGAGGCGCGCAAGTTTATTCGCAAACAGAAGGAGCAGAGAAGAAAAGATCGGATGCTGAAAAAGGAGTCTGAGACGAAGACGAAGATGGAGAAACAACAACGCCTTGAGGAACTCGGTAAACGCCAGCACGAGGCGGCAGTAAAGTCTATGCGCAAGAATTCCTCAAATGTCATGAACAGCACTTGGGACTTTGGGATGACAGTAAACAAAGAGCAGGTGGGTACTTACCTAGTATATTACAATCAATTCAGTAATTTAAGGAAAAGATGGTTTGTTATTATTTTATTTCGTATATCATGTATCGTATCGTATTTGAAGATTTGTATAGCGCCGCTCACAGCTGAGGCCACTTGGCAGTGCTCCCAGTGCAAAGGCCCTGAGAGAAGAAAAAGGTATTAAGAACAGAATGGGATGCAAGAAGAGATCCAGAAAGTAAGGTTACCTGTAGAGAGGAAGGAAGTGCATTCCATCAGGGAGGGAATTTGATGGCTTCAGGACCATTACTGATGCTGAACTACAAACAGTCTTCACATCTGTTAACCTTAGGTCATGCGAACTTGACCCTTTGCCTTTTTATTATTATTGAGTTAATTGATGATCTTTCTCCTTTCTTTCTCTATCTCTTTAATCGATCCTTAGCTGAGGGCTGCATCCCTGCTTCACAAAAACATTCCCTGGTCTTCCTGGCACTTAAGAAGCCTACCCTGGACCCTAGTCTTTGCAGTGCTACGTGTGAAGGCTATGCATCAAGCTAAGAGATTTAGCTCAAATTCTCCATGTAGCGACGGCCTTTTAGGAATCAGAAGCTTCAAGAGTCCTGTCTAATTTCAATGCCATTGTAAAGTTAGGTAAGTCATTCATTTATTGCTCGCCTGTGTTAGAATGATATGTTCTGCTGAGGTACACACATGAATCTAAAACATAGCAGTCACTTAGTTAATATTCGTTATATTCAATTGTTTATATTCGTGGCAGGCTCTGGTTTCGGATTACTTGCTGCAAAGCTGTGTTAGCAATAAGTGGAATTTAAATTTTCTGTAGTTGTCAGAAGAAAATGATGATGATGATGATGATTCAAGTGAAGAATGTTCCGATGAGAATGAGATCTTGGACAACGATGATCGTTCCATGAGAAAGAAAAGACCTGAAATGAAGTTCCATTTAAACCCCCAGCAGCAGAGGTATGTGCACTGCTACTCAAACTGTGGGCCATGGTCCGGTACTGGTCCACTAGTGATTGGTTACTGGACCGCAGAATTATAACTGTATCACATTTTTATCGTACTCAAAATATTAAGTCCTATACAGTGTAACAGAAATTGATAACGCGACGCAATGTTTGTGCTTAATAAACAGAACATGCAGCAGTAACAAAGTTATAGTTGTAATAAATACTGACAATATTATGAAATCTAAATTTTAATATAACATGTCCTATATGAAAGCTAATGTTGAAAAGCACTCGTCGCAGCTTAGGCAGGTAAACCAATGAGTGGTTTGTAGCATCAGAAATTTTGAGAAGCACTGCTATGATGCACTGACCTGTGTCAAGAACCTTGCGTTTGTCCACTGCCAGCTTACAGGCCTAAGCAACGAAAGTGATTGCCTCCATTAAGCTCCTCTATAGGACATGGACTTTTACTTACAAATGAACCATTTGCAAAATGTAGCACAGTACAATGATCATCATCATCTGCTAAATACACCAGATCATTTATCAGCTAAGTTCTGACGGTTGCTTTACGGCCACTTTCGGTATTCTTCTCAGAGCTTGCTCCTTTTGTTTCTTATGTTTTAGTTCAGCCTGAAAGGGAAGCTAGACATACGGTAGGGCCTACTACTGTGTTTATGTTTCAGTGAGCTGCCTAGGGTCTTTGATCAGAAACAATTACCAGAGGAACTAAAGAATGCAGTGAGTGATGACGACCTGACCGCTCAGGAGATTGTAAATCGCTTTGCAATCAAGTCTGGACTTACATTGGAAGATGTCGTTACTAATTACGCCAAGTATGCAGATGAGATTATGCGATCATTCATTGCAAAAGGTGAGTAGCATTACGTACAGTCATTCTCAAGCAGTTCAGAATTTTCATGGATCTGCAATTTCTTCTGGGATGCCTTGTGATATACAATGCTCTAAATTAAAAACTTTCCTATTCATATCTCATTAATGTTCTTAATATTTTTCTTTTGTCCAGCTTAACCCTTTCACGACGAGTGTGTACAAAATATGAATGGAAAACTAATCCCTCTCGTCGTTAAAGGATTAAATATGCAGTTCTGAAATTGGTGAAGAGGGCATTATCAGATTACAGTTGTATTGTATTGAGTCCTTTCTGTTGTGGGGGTAAGTCTGGGTTCTACAATCTACAGTCCCTACATAACATCTGCAGCTGAGTATTTTCCTCCCGGCTGAGGAGGAGTGGGTCTTTGAATTGATCCCAACCAGTATGCTACAAATGCCTGTTCTGTGAGCATCTGGTGGCTTGGTTATCTCCTTCACAAACAACTAACGAGCTGTTTACACAGTTTCAGTGCACTTTAACTGAGTTCCTTGAAAGACAAATCCCTGTTAGAACTGAGAGTTGTTGAGAATGCACCACAGCCGTGTTTTAACTCTGCCTTTTCTGAAGCTATGTGCTGCAAAATCTGTTTGTTCTGCTGTCACCTGTGACATTTCATTCTCATCTTACGACTTGTATATTCACATATTATCTTGTCCATCTTTGGCCGTCTATCTTGGCTGACTGATCACGTGGATGTTGACCTGATTATGGCTTGATTGTTGGCTTCCATTGATTGTGGCCTTGTGCATTAAATGCTGGCTTGACAGAAGTAGCAGGTGATTAATAAGAATAATTCTTTCCAGATGACTTTGGAAGTAGAAGCAAGGGCACCAGACAGAAGGAAGATGAAGGGTCTGCCGGTCGACCTAAACCATCTTCAGTCAGTTCACGACTTGAAGCAATCTTACATTCATCAAAGTCTTTACAGTCACGCCTACACTCAGAAAGACGAAGATTTTCAACTGATCCAGGTGGTTTTTCTTAGAGAAATTTTGTTAACTTGAAATCTCTTGCTTTTCATTATGATTCTTTTGGTTGCGATAATGTAATTTAAATGGTTAGTTTGTGCACATGCACTGCTTTAAAATCTAGTCATTCAGCTTTTTATTCTATTTTATTTGATAGTGTAGTGGTTAGCATGCTGGACTGTCAGTCGAGTGGTTGGGGGTTCAAATCCCTGCCAGGGTAGAAATTTGGTTCGAGATTTCTGGCCCATCTGTGCCCTAGCCAACTCAGCTATAATGAGTACACTGACCGTACACTGTCAGTGGGAAGATAAGACGGCGAGGGAGAGGACTGACAACCCGCCCTTGTATGCCAAGCCTAAGAAAATGAAGTTGCTAACTCTTCATACACATGACTGCATTAGGACTAGCTTCAGGAACTGCTGTTCTTCTAACTATCTATGTATTTGTGTGTATCTATATCGATAAATCTAATATCTATGTATGTGTATAATCTATGTATCAATATTAAAGCTATATATATATCTCTTCATTTGGTATAATATAGTCAATGCCTTGACTCTTGACTCTTTATTCGATGATGAGGTGCTGCTGAAGAAGCGTGTCTCCCTGAGGCATTGCTTGTATGATGCTGATAACCTTGGAAGTTTTCCATTGCATTAATTTAGGAAGTCTAAGTCTACTCTTCCAACTAATATGAGATAACTTTGTGTTGTCTGTTTCTTTCACCCACATTATTACTTTTAATCGTCACACTTGTGACTGCGATGAACTGAATCGTCTTTTAAAAAATGTCTTGTTTTCTTCATAGTTATGTCTTCTGGTGCAACTGCTCTGGCTGCTCAAAGAACTCCCAAGGATTACGTCATCGACTTTGAAAATGCCAGCAGTTCTACTGGTGTTGTCTTTGGATCTGATCTGCCAGGTAGGACTGACTTCAGACTGCAGTAAAACTCTCCTGACAACTGAGTTTTCCTGTCTTCAGCTACTAGTCACTCTGTATATCCCTCCCCAAAGCCTGCACTTTTTAGGTTTGGATCTTCTGGTCGAGTCTTGCTATTGGCTGATATGCATTCAGTATCACTGCTTCTACAGCACAGAACTAACTACCATTCCTTCTTTTAGGCTCAGATTCCTTTGCTCCTTCAGAAGGTACCTCAAAACTCACTTTTCTCATAGGCTGTCTCAAAAATCTGTCACAAAATGTGTGATTTAGCCTTCAGTAAGATTCCAGATATCAAGGGTTTTGTCTCATGTGAATAAGTCTTGAATTTGTATGTGGTATGGGAATTGTGATGGAGCTTAAGAGGTGTAAAGTGAGAGTGAAGAATGGTAGTTGGAGGTATGAAAATGAACTTATTCATTCAAGGCTGTAAAGTTGCAAGTAAAGTTGTTTTGATTAAAAGAAACTGAAACATGACACTGAACTCGCATTCTTGACACTACCAGTAGCTGCTTTACTACCTTTATTTTGCTTGGGCCATGCCTTAGATTCACATTTTTGTTTGACTCTGTGCATGGTGTAAATTTGTTTTGTAATAACAATAAAAAAATAATAATTACAATAATCAAAAGCTGGTACAATAGTCATAGGAGCTCTGTAACTTTGTTTGATAATTACAATAGAAGTAATAATAATAACTGCAATAATTATAAGCTGGTACAATAATCATAAGCTGTAAATTTGTTTAATAATTGCAATAAAAATAATAATAATAATTGCAATGATCATTAGCTGGTACTTGATGTGGTAATTCAAGTTTTCAGGATGTGCCTAAAGTCTTAATGCATCCAGTGACTCGAACCTTCCAATTTAGAGAATGAGAAATAACTCCTTTGAATCTTTCAAACAAGTTGCATAGCAGTTATAAATTGACTCTTTCGGTAGAACAAAGTTGTCCGAATGAAGAAATATTTACAGACCTGTATAGTTGGTTAATAACTGCTGTCATTTTAGGGTCCAACCATCGCCCTGTCACAGAAAGTCCAACGCGTACACAATCTCAGCCTGGGATGTTTTCTTCTGGATTTGTGTACCATGTCCAGCAAAGTGATTTGACCCTCGAACAACAAGAGGCTATGTTCAAGAAAGAATTATCAGAAAAGGAATCTTGTGTGAGTCTTTTTCGTCATCTTTTAGCCTTTTCTTTTGAGGCTTTGAAGATTGATGTTTACTACCTGTCCTGGCATCTATTTGGGAGGCCAGAAGAATAATCGAAATTCTATTTGTTATGCAAGTTTTATTACTTGTGCTAACAACTTCCATCGTAAATCACCCTAGAAGTAGCTCAACGCTTACAATGCTATATGAGTTTGTTTTAATTACAGTACATTACCATACAGTTTTTTCTATTTTTTTTGCTATATTCAGAATTATTGTTTTACTGTTTCCTCATCGATTGACTGATTGCTTGAATCATTCATTTATTCAGTTATACCTTCTCTCCCATTCTTTCTCAAAGTGGATGTTTATTTTTTTGCATAACTGGGCATTATAACCATTTTGTTCTCGTCAGCTGTATGCTGTTGTATGAGCTCTTCCCAATGCAGGGCTTAGATTTTAACTCTGATGTTTAATGAATGAGTGATGATGACCTTACATTTCATTACCTTACATTACATCACATTACATAACATTACATTAGTGTAGACAGAGAAGAGCTTTAGGCAGGATAAACCAAACAATGTTCAAGATTGAAGATTCAACAAGTGTCTACACGTGAACCAGTTTTACTGCATTCAGAAATGGCTTGAGTAACTTAGTGATCAGGAGTATAGTGGCAACAGTACCTGTCTCTGCCACAGTCCAGAGGCGTAGACTGAGATATTTTGTGCATGTCACACAGGCTTCTGAAAACGAGGACCACTGAAGAGCCCTGTGGACTGCAAAAATTAACAAGCCCCAAAGTATTGGAGAAGACCACTTGGACTAGAATAGTGGAGAAGGATCTGATAACCCTGAAATTTGGCCTTTATACAGCATGGAGGAAGGCTTAAGACAGAACAGCTTGGCACTGCATCGTTAACACTGCTATGCTCAGTTGAGTTTGCCCTTCAGAAGAATAAGCAGAAGAGTTATAAAAAAAAACTTCCTGATAACTTCTAAGATCCTTTTTTGTCAAATGTTGTGTGACTCCTAAACTCTGTCTTGTGTTTATGTCTCTTAAGATTTCAGTTTGCTTTATAATTGTTCTGATGATTTTAATATCATTTTAGCCGTTCTATCTGCGTCCTCCTCTTGGTCAGCTGACAAATAAAATGGACAGTCCTCTTCTGATTGCTGCAAAGCTCGTGCCTTCGTGGAATCCCTCTGTTACAGAAGCTGACCCATTGAGCATCTTAAATATATTCAGCAAACGCCAGAAAGGTAGGTGCCAACAAACTGCCGTTCAGCTGCACTTTGGAAAGCGGCCATTCTCGTTTATGGCATTAGACATTCATTTATTCGTTCAGAACATTTTATAGTGCTCCTCCATGATAATCTATTGTTATTTTTATTATTATGCATTTATTAGTCTCAGTATTTAATGACTGAGTATCAATCAGTGATGCTGAGTGGTTGAGGGGAGGCTCGAACCTGTACTCTCTGTGTTACAAGGCAAGTGCTTTAACCAATTGGTTGCCATGTCCCACCACATCTACTCAGAGACACCACCAGCCTAGCCCCAACAAAGGATAAAAGTTTTAAATCGATAGAATTGATTAACTAATTTACAGTATTTATTCTTTTGACTTTTTCCTTTTATATCTACCGGCGTAAACTGCTAACAATGATGTGTAAATAACTTGCTGTAATTTGAGGTTGATCCTTTAAAGATATTTTTGCTCATAGTATAATGAAGCTGCTGTGAATGTCTTTACTGTCTCATGCTATTTGGTTTACTGATATTTCTTTTTTCAGGCGTGCTGTTGATGAACAAAATTGATAGCAAGATCTCGAAAAAGCCTTCGAAACAAAAACAGGATTTAGCAAACGGTTCTAAAGTGTTGGCAATAAGTACAGAAAAAGAGCCATTGACCCCGTATCGCTCTGAACCCTCCACGAATTATAAAACAATCGTGGATGAGGATGCACTATCTCTCATTCCAGAAAGAGATACATCGGTAAGAGATCTGCAGAAAAAGCATGAGGAGTTGTCGACTGTTGGAAAACGGAATCTCTCTCCAGTTCGTCCGATGGAGAGCCAGGTGGAGAGAATCCAGATTGAGATAGAGGATGACAATTCGGATAACGCATCATCGGTGCCTCCAATTTTCTCACAAAGGTCCGACCCATGGCCCGTAACCCCAAAGTCAGAGGTCATGACTAACAGGTCAGATGCGGTCAGTTATACAACGGACTTTACTGATGCTGCGAACGTGACTGATGATGAGAATAATCATTCTGACGATCACTTAGGGGATCGTTCCGTGGATCGGTCAGGTGATCATGATCATTCAGTTGATCGTTCTGCCGAGCATTCAGGTGGATGGTCAGGTAGCAAAGGCGGTGATGACCAGTTTGCCCTCGATGAAAGGTAAGCAACTAATACAGTCAAATTTGTATGACTTAATACTTCATATTTTGTATTTATTCAATTTTATTTAGGTGCTAATTATTTGGCTACGTGAAGTCCACATATATACCGAAACCTGCTTATAATGAATTCTATGTGTGGCGGCCATAACAAGGACTGCCTTATAATGAGGTTGTACTATAAAGAGGTCTACTGAAGACTCTTCTAAGTTTGTGATCCATGTACCTCTGTCAGAATTTCTGTTATGACGAGGCATGTTATAATGACGCTCAGATTGGTGTATATGATTGAAAGTTGGCCTGTGTGGATGGTTGATGGCTGTGGACTCAAAATGGGCCCAAGGAATGTGACTGTCTTGGTATTTTGCATTAAGAACAAGTCAGTAAGTAAGTATATTCTTTAGTAACCAACTGCTAATCGCACTTTGGTATACAGACATCTAATAAGCTCAGTTAAAAAGTAAATAACATCCTAACAATAAATGTTTTGCACATCAGTCACAGGGAAAGAAGGAGTAGTAGGTGGGTTTGGTTGGAGGTAGTAGTTGGTGCAGGATGTGGCCCAGGTCTGTCAGGACAGCCCAGAAGAGGTGACTGTTGGGGTTGTAGCAGAGTTGTTCAAACGTTGGGGAGTCGTTTGGGAGGTAATGGAGGCATGTTGGTCTAAGTTTCATCGCTTGAAATGCTTTTACATTGGAATTCAAAACCATAATGAGGAATTCTAATAAAAGATTGTGCCTTTGTTACATTTGATTGTAGTTTTAGTTTGTAAATGACAGTGATTGGGTTTTGTTGCAGTCGGTAAAATTGTCTTTTGTAGAGTGGAAGATGACGAGGCAAAGGCTTTGGCTACAACCAGTGACATTAGTTCTCTTACGGCCTCAGACCCACTGAAAGAAGATGATTCGGATTTCTCAAACGTTACAAGCGTAACTCTCGACTCTGCATTGCTAACTCAACAGTCAAAATCTCTCAGTCACATCCAACACTCGTTGCCAGTGAGCTATTGTTTCCAAGATAATTTTGACATCAAAAACTGAATTATTTTAATCTTAACTCATTTTCAGTCAATCAATCAATCATTGGTTTAGTTAATTTAGTTATTTTGTGTGAGTTTGTTCATAACTTGGGTTTTAATTGTATTATTTGATCTTAAAACTCTTAAAAATTATCAAGCAAACTGTTAATTGATTATTTCTAAATGGTGTGAAAGTTCACAATCACATGCCTTTTTGTTTGTTGACAAATCATTTTAATTATCAATTAGTTTTATGTGTTTTAGTCCATAGCTAGTGTTTAATTTTGTGTAGTTTGTATGCTGGTATTTACCTAGACAATTAATATAATGCCTTGTAAGTGTTAATCAGAAGTGCTTATATAACGTGACTTCATTTTAAGGCAGTGTCTTGAAAACAAGGTTGCATTACTATGATATCATGTTATTCACTTGTTGCATGTTTTACCATGTTGGATGCAGTAGCTGGTAAGGCGGTTGCCTTGTAATGCGAAGAGTATGGGTTCGAGCTTCCTTTGAGATGTTACTGTGTGAAAACCTTGAGCAGGCAAGTCCTTCACTCAGTTGCTCAGTGCCATCAACTGATGCTCGGTCATTAAATGTGGTGCTTTATAAATGCATAATAATAATATGGTTGGATTAAATTTCTAATATATGTGGCTGACCATGTTGTGCATTCACTAATGTGTGCAGTACCACAGATCTGATGTATTCATAAGGGAATTCAGGCTATTCATTTGTGGTCAGATTTCAGTGTCTTTGCATATTTGCTTACTTTGTAAATAAAAATACCGTAGTTTAATTATGGTTTTTGTTTTCTTCTTTTTTGCTGAAGTTATGTTATTTTTTTTATCCAGCTGTTTGGTGTTACGTTGGCCGATCCAGTCCTTCCACCAGTCGCCCTGGAGGCAAGGCTGTTGGCTGAGCTGAACCTTCTGGATAACATGGATGAGGTTCTACACCAGGTCAGCAGCATGGAAAGAACTCGAGCCGTTGCTCTGGCGCAGCAAGAGACTGTGGCCTTGGCACAAGTCCTTAAGGTTGTTCTGCTAATCCCTAATCTAATCTAATCTAAAGACCTCTGTGGTGCCATTACTATAATCCGCAAGGTATCAGTCGCTTTTAGTGCTAAAGTAACTTATGCTGGATTATTGGCACGGTTTGTAGGGTTCCTAAGATATGCTGTACAATTATGAGAGAATAAACTCATACATACCAGTAAACTGCATGATAGGATGCTTAGCAAGACTTTTGTTGTTTATACACTCTATCACTTGGAATTAAAAATGATTTATTTCTTATGAGTTCGAACATTTTGAGCTGTCGCGAAGTTCAGGTTTTTTATTATAACTTACAGTTTATTCTTGAGACACGGATCTTTATGGTCGACTGTTAATTCATTATTTACGTGTGCGTTCTACACTAGATTGAAAACTGTCCTGTTCGGCCGTGCTGGAGTCGGGAGCACTTTGAGTTACTCCCTTGAAGAGGTGCTATATAATTATCTGAATGAATGAATATTTAATTATTATTTGACCAGGCAAGGCAACAGTCACAAAATCAAGAAGTGGAAGCAGCCCGAGTGAAGATCGAGAAGGAGAACCTCGAGGAATCACGTCGTCTTCAATCGCGTCTGGCAGAGGCAGCAGATCGCGAGCACAATGCTGCTGTGACGCGTATCCAAGCAACAGCTGATGCCATATCCAGCCTCCAAGATGCCATGCACAGCTTGACTCGTACGCAGGCAGATGCTGCTCAACTGACAGCAGACGCAGCTAAGACACTGGCCGAGGTAAAGTACGCTGCAGAGACGCCTAGAGACTGTCCTTGTTGGGTTGCTTGCTACATCTTTTTACTCTGAACGAGAAATGAAGTAAATTCGTTTTTCTGATTTCTTCATCATTGTAGCTGGTTAGGTGGAGTAGTTTGTTACCTGAGCAAGTAAATACTTGCTTAGTTGTTGATTTCCATTGTCATCTTTCATTAAAATATTTAGAGGATCAAGTAATGGTAAATGTATTTTTAAAGAGCTGAATTGTTGTTGAATTGTAAAAACAATTACTGTTAAATATTTATGTACAAAAAGGGGGTGCTTGATAGTGTAGTGGTTAGTACGCTGGAGAGGTCAGGGTTTCAAATCCCTACCAGGGCAGAAATTTGGTTGAGACTTCTGCTCCACCTGTACCCCCTAGCCAACTCAGCTATAATGAGTACACTGATCGACGTGATCGTACACTGTCGGTGGGAAGATGAGACGGCGAGGGAGAGGACTGGCCACCCGCCCTCAAATGCCGAGGCTAAGACAATGAAGTCATTAACGCTTCATACCCATGGCCTCTCTAGGGCTAGCTTAAAGGACTGTTCTTCTTCTTCTGCCTCTCTGTGTACAGAAAGGAATTTGTGCTGGGAAATGTGTTTGAATTATCTCAAATTGGATATAGTTTCTGATGTAATCGACTGACTTCTATAGTGCCATTTTCATAATGCATAATGCATCAGTTGATGGTCGCTTCAGGTGAACTTGCCCTCGTAATCATAATCCCTTAGACAAGACAGGTGGAAAATGTTTTCTAATTTCTTCGTAACTTTCCTTGCATTAGTTTCTTTTCTGTGTTTAGCCCAATCTGATTTTGCAACTGAGTATTTTAGTAGTTAATTTCACTAACAATGTGTAAATTCTTTCATAACTTGTATTTAGACTTCTATTCATTAGTTTTCTACGGTTTAGAATTTGTTGATGCATATCTGATCACTACGTGTTTGCGTGTGTGTGTGGCTTCTACTAACTCTTCACTTTACCTAATAGGCGAGTGCTATAGCATTAGAAAGGCAAGAGGACAGACCGGAAATGGGACGGCTGTTAACAGAATCAGCAACAGCTGCTGCCTCTGCAGCAGTTATTGTCGTTATGCAGCAGCTGCAGTCACAGGTAATGCTTGTTTAACAGAACCATTTGGTGTAACATCTCTATGCTTATTGCTCTTTTAACAAATACCAGGAACTAATTTTCATGTAGTGGGGGTATTTATGTATGTATATGTGTATGAACATATATGTATATATATATATGTGTGTGTATGTATATATATTGTATTGTGTTGTATTGTATTTGGATATTTATAAAGCGCTTCTAGCGGGAGGGCCATTCAGAAGCGCTCCCAGTGCGAGAGACCCCGAGAGAAAAAGCAAGTTTTATGAAAGGTAAAAGAGGAAGAGACGTTACCTGAGAGAATGCAAGAACGAACGAACGGAGGAAGTTCATTCCAAAGAGCCGGGCCAATGGAGGCAAAAGACCTAGATTGAGCCAGAGAAGTCCTGACCCAGGGAACGAGGAGGTCAAAACGGTCAGATGAACGAAGAGAAGCAGCAGAGTGAGGGCGATGAATTAAGTCACATAAATATTTTGGAGCGAAACCAAGTTGAGCCTTAGAGACAAGGATGAGGACCTTAAATTGGATGCGGTGTGTGTGTGTGGGTGTGGGTGTGGGTGTGGGTGTGGGTGTGTGTCTTCAGTGTGAATTTCTAAACTTTGTAATGGGGACATTTTCAGATTTCAGTGTTGTTGTGTATAGGTACGTATGTATTCAATTATTTATTTAGCACCTTTTAGGAACCTTTCACATCAACTGACTGCTTTTCATCTGTGTGTTTCATTGGATTGTTATTTGGTTTAATAGTATTCCTTAGTATTCAATTGCCCTTCTATGCTATTTGAGAACAGGGCATGAATGTTTTGGATCTATTTTAGTTTAATTCTTGACTTTTCCACATTCATATCATGCATATATTTTACTGGAGGGAGAAAGGAAGACAGTTAGAGCGATGTGCCAGGACTAAAGATTCTAATACAGACACTCGTAATCTTCAATAAACGGTACTCTTAAGCCGAGCACACGGCTCCAGCTTATTCACAAGCGCTTATGCTCGTGCATACACTACAGCAACCATCTGCTCAGCAACTAGACCTTTCCTGTTTATAATTGTCCTAAAAGAGAGATAGAAAGAAACAAGAAAGAAACCGGCATAGCTAGAGAAACAGACAAAGAGAGTGACACACTGTTAAAAGAAAGAGCATCAAGCAGTCCAGTAGTTGATCAGAAAGAACTTTTGTTTTTTCTGTAGTGGCCCTATATAATTTACTATGATGTTAATGAGACTGTGTCTTCTATAGATTCTTGGTTCTTGAACTGACGTCTGACATTTGACATTTTAAAAGCCCCATAAATGTAGCTCACTATTATGGTGCTATATAAATTGTTGTTTTTTCAAAATTAAAATTAATTTACAATTTACTTTGCCTTACTCTGTTTGTTCTATTAACAAACTCAGCAACAACTTGTTTCTGGGAAAGAGAGGACTTCCATTTCGCCAGAGTCACCAAGGAAGTCCTCAAAGAAGTCACATCGCCCAGTAAGCAGTGCCAGGAGCGATCGAAGTGCCAGGAGCGATCGAAGTGCCAGGAGTGATCGAAGTGCCAGGAGCGATCGATCATTTAAGTCTGGGTCCTACAGAACCGTTGCCTCTTCTCTTCAGACGTCAGAAAATGACAGTGGATCGGAGACTACGACTGTCAATGCCAAGCGATCGAGGAAATCCAGGTAAGAAAGGCTTAGAAGTGTTTTAACCAAAGTGAGCTGTGCTCTGAAGATCAGCAACGCACAGATGCTTTCTCTAATGAATCGTTGAACTTTTATAGAAATTGCTTTCACTTTTATTGAAGCTAGTACTTTCTTGCTACTGTTCTGTTGTTGCAGAACGTGTACTTATGAATTTTTGTATTTTGAAAAATTTATGTGTTGACTTCCACTTAATTGCTCTTGAATCTAGAACTTACTTGGCTGGTTAGTGTAGTGGTAGTGTTCTAACTTACTGGTTAGTGTTCTAACTCACTTGTTGGTGTTCTAACTTACTTGTTGGTGTTCTAACTTGTTAGTGTTCTAACTGACTGGTTAGTGTTCTAACTTACTGGTTAGTGTTTTTGCTGGTTAGTGTTCTAACTTACTTGTTAGTGTTCTGATGGTGCCAGCCTTTCTACAACTGTGTTTCTCTTCTTTTGTGACTGGACAGCATTAGCACAGAACCAGGACTTGTGGTTGGAATGGATTTATCGAGACCCGGTTCTGTTCAGTCAGTGGCAGCCGACAGCGACATTCAAACAGCTTCTGACATGTCAAAAGTATCCAGAAAGTCGAGGATGTCAGTGGTGACAGATATGGTGTCAGAGCACACCAAGTCAGTCGTCACTGCATCAGACATGAGCAGTGAAGAGAATTCTTTGGAGGGGTCTTCGATAACAACGGAGCTAAGTGTGCGAAGGGCGCGATCAGTTGGTAGTAGGACATCAAAGGCTACAGAACAAGTGCAGAGTGAGAAAGGTCAGAGGTTTTGTTAATTTTTGAATATTTAATTCTTACTGATTTGTCTCAAATACTGACGTTATCACTTCACGTCTGTTTTATTAAATGTCTCGATATTTAGCTTGCCGAGTAATTCAGCTTTTTATTTCAAAGCATATCTTTATTAGATTAGTTTTCCCTAAAAGTTTAATTTAATTTTGCTCATTAGTCAAATTATTCCATTATAGGAATAATTCATTTGTTTAGTTGCTTTGACTTAGTTATTACTATGCATTTAGGCTGGTGTATTGTATTGTATTGTATTGTATTGTATCTAGAAATTTATAAAGCGCCTCTCGCAGAATAACTATTCAGAGGCACTCTCAGCACAAAAGCTCCAGGGAAACAGAAATGCCTTTAGGGAACGCGAGACCAATGAGGAAAAGCCAGTCATTAGTTTGGCCCGGAGCAGAGGGGGAAGGTCATTCCAGATCGTGGGACCCACTACAGCAAACGCCCGGTGCTGAGCAAAGGCAGTTTTAGCCCAGGGAACAAAAAGATCAAGCCGATTTACAGAGTGCAATGAGCGAGAAGACGATGGAGATAATGGTTTCGCAGATAGTTTGAGAGATATTTCAGGGCACTGGGCTGCTGAGATTTAGAGACAAGGAAGAGGATCTTATAACAGATGCGCGCAGCAATAGGGAGCCAGTGAAGGACATCAAGCATGTAAGCAGCGATATGGTGTCATTTGGGTCTGTGCTTCAGATCACAGTGAAAATAAATGAGGCAGATTTGAGGGCTGAAATAGTGACCTAACAGTTTTTGAAAACAATTGGCTATTGGTAGTTTGGCAAAACTTGTTTTGGCTATTCATCAAGCAGTTTTACGGGACATGTATTTGTACCTAAACATTTGGCTTTTAAGTGTCATAAAAGCAGTAGTTTTGTGACTTTCTAGATTATGCCTCAGACTATGATTCGGTGACAGAAGATGAACTGGAGAAGTCCCTCAGGGAAATCGTCCCATCGGAAGGTCAACGAAAGAAGTTCAAGAAGAGTGAACTGAAGCTGAATCTTTCATCTGGAAGCGACAAAACTTCAACTAGTATGATCATTCCTTTGCTGACAATTCAAACAGTATAAACTCCATTAAACTCTTGAAATCAGCCTTAATTGTTTCACTAACATAATTTATAGTTTCTCAATTCAGACCGCTTGAAATCTATTAAAGTCTTGATATCAAGCTAAAGTTTTGGATTGGGGACGTGGTGGTGTAGTGGCATAGGCGTAGACTCTGGGGGGCAGCCGGGGCACATGCCCCCAATAATTGAGATGGACTGTACATTCAATGCAACAAGTATAGAATTAATAACCAAATGCCCCCCAATATTTTGGACAAGTTTACGCCAGTGTGTAGTGGTATGTTCGGTGCCTTGTAACCGGAGGGTCACAGGTTCGAATCTACCTCAAGCCAGTGCGTAGCGACCCAGCACCATCGATGTTCTGTTGTATGGTCGTGTGCAATTCTGAACTTTGGAAGGAGGCCAATATCAAAATACAGTTGTATTGTATTGTTTTATAGTATTTAGTTTCAGTTAATGTCCCTTTAGGCATTTGTCAATCGTTGTAATATCTGAAGGCACATGAGCTGAGTTTTTGTGACTGGACTTTGTACTTACAAGTGTTGTTTTTGCGTTTCGTTGTGCAGATGGAGTCAGTAGTCATAAGCAAAGTCCTGGCTACAATTCCTTTGACCGTTTTAATGTTGCAATGGTTCAGCAGTACCTCAAAGAGGAAGCTGTACGTCACCAGCACAAGGTCTGAGAGCACAATTCTGCTATTCATTGAAGTGTATATGTATATTTATGCAAGTGTGTAAGTATGCACATATGTATGTATGCACTGTAATTGTAATCGAACATTATAAAAGCGTGTTGGTGTAGGTTGATTGATGTTAGTTTTCATTATTATTGTTATTTGTAATTTTCTCTTCCATGTTTGCTGCTCGTTGAGTGAATTTTATGCTAACAGAGTCTGTCCTTGATGAAATAAGGCACTTGATTTCTGATAGTTTATTTTGAAGTTATTTCCAGCAAAACTGCACACTACTTATGCATACTGTTATATTCTGAAATTCCTTATAATGCTATCTTTTTGGAACTGTATCATATATTTTGGGTTGCAAGGTTGTTAAATTCAATGTATGCAGACCATTCTAAATCAGATTATGTGTTAATGTAAAGCACGTTGTCAGGATGCTGGACATATGTGCTTAATATAACAAAACTGTACTTTCCAATGTACAGATTATTTAGAGGCCTCTCAGAATTAGTTGTCTTCAATTCTTTTTTGCAGCAAATGCTGCTGCAGTTGCGAGAGAAAGCGTTGAAGGAGAAGACAGCAGCTGAACTTGCTTGGCTGGAACAGCAGAAACAGACGCTGAAGAAGAAAGGATTAGACGACAAATATCCAGAGCTATCTAAGAAGCAGAATGCAATTCTACGCAGGCACAAAAAATACCGGGTATGCTTTTATCAGAACAACTGAAAAACATTCAGAAAATGTGGAGCACATATTACTCTATTTGTTGGTTAATTTCTGACATATTGTAAGAATGATAAATTATATTAAAATGAGTTGTATATGTACCTAAAAAAGTTATACTGGTAGTGTGCAATTGTGCATATATATATATATTGTTTGAAAAAAGTAGTTTTCATTTGTATCCCATAAATATATAATTGCTCGCAAGTTGTAACAGAAAAAATTATTGAATATGTTAAAAGTAATTTTTTGGCTTTTTACATTAAGGAAAAGGTTTAGCTAGATAATACAGAGTACATGTTGATGCAAACTACCAGATACATATACATGCATAATGCAATGGGTTAGGTTAAATCAATTCATATCCAATAACTCAAGATCATATTACATAGTTACATACACATGTTTATGAGTTTTATTAATGAATGCGTTATTGACTGCTTTATGCACTAAAAGAAGAAGGTACTTCAAAGCGATCATACTTTGTTTTGGCTTTCATTTGGTTTTTTTCTGTTGTTGTTTCTGTTCAAAGGAGGAGTTGAATCGGTTGAAAGCAGCGAACCAAATGACGCTTGAGGCGCAGAAGTTACTGCTTTCCGAAACTCATGGCATCAACAAACTCCAAAAATCTGTTGAGCAGGTGTGAAATTTATGAACTTTTGTTCAGTGATAGAGTCCTAATATTGTTGGGAATATACCATAACAGATCGACCTGATGGCTTCTGCCTTTTATCCAGGTCAATTTCTGCATGAAATTGACTTGTAATCTGCACCACGACGTACTCAGTTTGCATTTTAAACTCTGTGTTAAGTGTACATGATATTATAATTGTGCACTTTTTGCAATTGAGACACTGACCTTGGCAGACCCATAAACAACCCATAGTTTGTGCGACACTACTGTGTCTGGCACTGTAACTACAAGCTGCACTGGTTTCTCAGTTGCTTTTAGTGCACTCTAGTTATTATAGTGTTAAATATAAGCTAATCAAAGCTAATATAGTGACTTCTGTGGTACTGTTTTCACAATGCACAAGGCATCAGTCGCTGGTGCTGCAAGTGAAACCATTGTCAAAGATCTCAATCCATTGGAGAAGCCTGAACGAAATCTTAGGGGACAGTTAGAAGTTAGAAACTAATATTCAGTGACCAAAGTTCTCTTTCAAGGGATGTCTTTTCCAGCACTGTAGCTTCTCATCCAGTCTCTTTCACATACTGAATCTTTAATCATAATCATAATCTCCAAACTTCTAAAGTGCCACTCGAAGGCTAAGCGCAGGACACCAGCCGTATTAACGAGCACTGCATCACATCAGAGGGGTTTTCCAAAGAGTAGTCCAAAGAGGGCGGAGTCCGGTTTCCATGGGGCAGGTCAAGAGAGGAGGCAGAGCAGCTGTTAAAGCAGGTGTCGTTTAGGGCGAGAAGAATTGGAAGGCGGAGGATCAGATGAATCTTTAGCAGAATTGCCATGACATTTTACATATGAACACGGTTGGATTTCGCCTTTAAGCAGCCCCATTTGTAAAGTAAGTAAGTGATACATTTATTAACTTGAAAATTTGTTAAACTTGCCTCATGTCCATCAGGTAATTATGACAACGTTGCAGTGGAGCTCTTCCAGTTAGAAATATGATATGTTTCTTGTTTGGAATAGGTTAAGCAGAAATTGAGGAATGCTGGTGCCGAAGACACGCTGCCGGATCTCGACCTCACAACAGATGAAGACGTCTCCATCTCACTTGTGGTAATCTATCATGTTTAGTCTTATGTTAGATTGTGTATTTGTATCACACCATTATCTAATGCACATTATTTTGCACCATTATCGTGATTAACATTAGGCATCAATGCGTAATCATGTATCTCGAACTTTCTCAAGCGTCCAATGGAAGCAAGGTCATGGGAACCAGCTTATTCACAGGCACTCGGTCAAAAACATAACTGGTTATCAGGTGTGGTCTGGTGTCAGGCCCACAGACAGGGAGAGAGTCAGATGGATATGATGGGTGATGTTTAGAAATAAAGTAAGTAAGTAAGTATATTCTTTATTACACCATTAGCAAACGCACAATGGGACAAAAGCTAGAAGCATTGATAGTAAAACATTGAAGTAATAATAAATCGAAATAAAAATGATAAAATAAGTAACTACAAAAGCAAGTGTTTTCTTATCATTTATGCAGTAATCTAGCAATGTAACCCCTCCCTGTCAAAGGATCACATCGTGGTATCTCACGATTATGCCGGCGAGGTCGAAGAGAATACCTGGAAGATCGTATCGAAGGGAGCAAATCATGAAGGACATACCCTGAATCCCTAATGGGGTGGAAAGAATGTTCAGAGAGGAGGAGGACTGAGAATAGGATTTTTTTCTAAATAAAGCTGTATTCTGTGATCATATGCTTTTCGACATTGACCTTGTGAGGTTGAGCATGTACACAGTGTTTAACTACTGGTAGGCTAGCGCTGACTGTTCAGCTATGGGAAAGAATTTTTGCTTAAAACTGCAACTGCACACTTTTAGTTGTGCTTCAGTAGTGTAGGATTTCTTATTCAACAGGGAAAATAAATTTGTCTGAAGAAATGCGCTTATCTCAGCGATTTGTTTCTTGCATTTACTGTTATTGTTTTAGATGCCTAAAGATGAAACAGATGCACCAGGCAGAGGTATCTTACATTTCTTCCTACTATAGATAATTTGATGCATTCCAACTGATGTCAGTGTCCTCTGAGAATGTCTGGGATAACATTTGGTGAATGGCATACCTGCCAGGAATTATTTTACAAAGAACCATTATTCGTGGATGCCTGTTGCACTGTTACAGTTGTACAGTGGTAGTTTTACAGCTATATTAGATAACAATGAATGGGATAATGCATAATGTGATCTTATAAATCATAAGCAACCATTCAGCAGTATAAAATAATTATTAAAGCAATTATCAGTTAGATAAGTATTTATTTAGCTCTAGCTACAATGACTTTTCAGCTTGATTGAGTAGTCATTTTAGAGTATCTGTACATGCTGTTTAATTAAATTGAGTAATTAAATTGATTGTTCTATTAAAAGATATATATTGAGTAAAATATAATGTTTTGGTTTATAGGTGATGATTTCAAATCTCATCACAAGGATTATGAGACCAATGAGACCCTGAAGAAGTCCGACAGAAAGTGAGTCATAATTTTTGTAGCTTTTGCCTATTTGCTGTAAATTTGTTTCTGGGATTGTCGACAGAATAAATTAGGTGTGGGACTGGGTTGCAAGGCAGATTAACTTGAAATTATCATATGTGTTTCATAGCTTTATATCGGTTTTGGGGTTAGGGTTTTACTTATAAAACCTTACAGAATAAATATATAATTTGTGTAGAAATTAGATACAAAAAATTAGATACAAAAAATACAAGAAATTAGATACAAAAAAAGGCTCGTGAGAGCCCTAGTCTTTCCAACGGTTCTGTATGGATGTGAGTCGTGGACAATGACAAAGAACATGGAGAAAAAGGTCAACGCATGTGAAATGTGGATATGGAGAAAGATGTTGAGAATATCATGGACAGAGAAAAGGACGAACGAATCAATACGAGTGGAGATTGGTGTCGAGAATGTAGAGTCATTAAAACAAAAAGCGACAAGATTGAAGCTTGGATTCTTTGGTCATGTTATGAGATCTGATGGGCTAGAAAAGGAAATGATGTTGGCTTGTGGTGAGGGGAAAAAAAGACGGGGTCGACCAAGCAAGAAATGGATGGATGAGATTCACGATGTAACTGGCATGAATCTGGAAGCACTAAGGGACCTGACTTCGAATAGGAAGCAATGGAGAATGTGTGTCATGGCGATCGCTAGAGCTCCAGGAGTTGACAGCACAAGGTGACAAGGTAGAAATTAGAATTTTCATGTCATTTCAATGGTTTATTTATTGCTTTGATGTAATGAACAGTAGAAACCTTGGGGTAAATTTATTCCTTTTGATTTACTAAACAGTTGAAACTTAGGGGTTTAATGGGGTTTATTTATTGCTTTGATTTATGGAACAGGAAAAACCTTGGGGTTGATTTATTGAACAGTAGAAACGTATGGGTTTATTTATTCCTTTTGATTTACTGAACAGTAGAAATCTCGAGGCATGTGAGTTAGTTTATAAGCTGTTGATCATATTTCAGAAGGCTGATTGAACATGAAGAAAGGCTGCAGAGGAAGCTCACGAAATTTGAAAAGTTGCTCCAGGATTCACCAAGACAGCATAACAAAGATTTGGAATCAAAACACAATCATAGAGTTGGTGGAAAAAAGAGAGGTATTCTATTTATACAGGAAATTTGTCATGTTGGTTTTTCAGTAGTACACTGAGTCTATGATCCAACAGTGCAGATTCAAACCTGCTGAGCAGACTCCATGTAAAACCCAGAAAAGTTGGCTCTTATTTCTGTTTCAGATTTACTTATCTTACATGTGTAAGATCAGTAAATCTATGGTGCACAATATGTAAGTGCCATAAATAGAATAAAAAATAAAAAATACCTGTGTCTCTGAAAGTAGAGTTTTCATGTCATCTTTGCTTCCATAATATCGAAATATACAGGTATATTTGTTGACATGATCTGGAGCTCCACCTCCAGATCATGTCAACTGGTCTCTTACATCCATTCACTGACTTGAACACTGTATGCCATCTCCTGATTTGGCACAGGATATATATTATTTATTGTCAGTCATAGTGTAACAACCTTTGAGAAGATCAAGGTCTGTTGTATGTGATGGAGATCAGAATAATTCATCATGCTATTTGAAGTGACGTTCCGCAATCTTTCAAATGTTCATGCTTACAGTAATTTTAAGGAACAAGTAAATGTGGTGAAAAATTGCATAAATACAGGGATACATTTTCACAAATCTAACAATGGAATGACATTGCTTCCTATTGTCCTTTGTGTTTTTGCTATGACATTGCTTCCTATTGTCCTTTGCGTTTTTGTTCAGTCTCTCCAAGTCCTCGACCTTTGGACTCTGCAAGGAGCGTGGCAACAGCCAGTGATGCTCTGGCTTCAGCCAGGACGGAAACCGGTCGAAGCAAGCGCCTTGGTTCTGTTTCAGAGGACCTCGAGAGAAGTTTTTCGGCAAGGAATGCCAGGTCATCTGCTGCTTCGATCACGGATGAAGTAAGCATAGCTCGATCTGTCAACACCGTACGATCGAGCAGCCAGGACAGCTCAGCGGATGTTAAGGAAGATATCTCAGAAGCTGGAAACAAAAATGGGTCAGTTGTTTTGTTCAGCTTTGGTAATTGCACTGTTGTAAGGAAGAATTGTTTTGTTCAGGTTTAGAACCTGTCTAGAATTGTGAAATTGTATGAAACTATAATAGAAAATGATTTAACCAATGGCAGTTGTTTTTGTATTTGTTTCTGAGCTTTTATTTAGTGCATTTTATAAACCTCTCCGAGCGCTGCAACATCGCTATCTGACAGGTCTAGAAACATGTGATTTAAGTTAGGCTGAAAACACTTTTAAAGTAGTTTCTGATAGAATAATTGGATCATGTGTATGACATGTGTGCACATATATATGTACCCTGGTAGATATGTATCAAGGTGCTTAATATAGAACTTTTAGATACCTCTGACAGACATTATATAAGGTAGGTTCTGCCTTTAGAAATGGTACTTGTTTGTATGAAATTCTAAGTATGACGGTCATAGATGACCATTTGTTTGGTGAATGATCAATAAATTTACTGATTTTTTTAGGTCATCTGATGAATCACCTAGGTCTATAACTGAGCAGTTATCAAGACGCAACAGTGCAGCAAGTAGAAGACAAAAGTCAGGCAGAGTCCTGTCACCAAAGGCCAAGAAATCGGTTACAGAGAGCAGACGAGCTCAGTCTGAGAAGAACAGTGTTGCCAGTGGTTCTGATGATGATTTCACACTGAGTCAGTCTGGTATGCTAGATTTGTCTCATTCATTCCACCATTTATATAGCACTTCTCAAAGATAACTTCTCAGAGGTTCGCCCAGTCCAACCACGGCGATAAAGAACTTTTTTTAAGTGTTGATAGAAAGTGAATGCAGAATCCATAGCTAAGATGATGTGCTGGTCTAATGGGAGGCTGTTCTAGGTAGCTGAAAAAGTGCGATGCTGCATTGTCAAAGTGCATGCTATGGAACAACGAGTTCACCCCGAACAGAGGAACGAAGATTTCTCTGGCCAGCCAAGCCTGTCTCCTTACATGAGCATTAAGGGTTTTAATGGAGCAGCAAACGTGAGAGATCATATGATCTCAGTTTGATCATAAGAATCATTGAAACGATGGCCTTGAATACAGACTATTGATTGTCTGGAATTCTTGTTCTTACGTGAATCTTAGAGAAAGTCTTAAACTGGTTAACCCTTGATGATGAGAGGGCTTAGTTTTCCTTGCATTTTAGTGCACGCTCGTCGTTAAAGTGTGAAATAACAACAGAAAGTGTGGTAACGAAAAATGGAACTATGTAAAGGAGAGGAGGTTGAATTCGAAATTCAGATGTTATTTAAAGTATTAGAAGTCATACTTTTTAAAAACAATGTAATCATAATTTTGTTTGTAATTGTATTAGAACATTCGTATAGAGCAGTGGTTTTCAACCGGGGTTCCGCGGACCCCAGGGGTTCCGCGGGCGTCGGCCAGGGGTTCCGCGGCATCAGTCTTAAATTTAAAAAACACCAACTGATTTCACAAAAGGATGATCAAATAACAGAATTCTTCACTGCTTTCAGGCGTTCATGCTAGACCCAATTATTCTCTGTTTACATCATTAACATTATTACGGGAATGTATCGTTGCATTTTATATTTGCATTGCATTTTTACGCGGGTAAACGGCGGGGTAGGCTAACCAGGCGCTCTGATATAGCCAACCCTCTTGGCGTGGAATTGGTTTAATTACACCCGACCTGTTCTCGTTTGGGATAGAGGAAGAATGTTCCAACAATAGCCCTGAATTGCTGAGATGACCTTGGGTCGAGCCGAGTGCCAACCACTTGGTCCAGTTGTGATTGCACCGTGTTTACTGACCGTCGGGTAGAACCTCGTATATACGTAGCCGGGGCGGAGGATTGGCACATACCATTACAGACGTTGCTAGGACCACTAAAGAGGACCAAGGGGACCTAGGCAGGTACCCTAGAGTGGACCGGAAACTGCTAAGGGGCCGCCTGTAAGCGAATTGTTGTTGGGCCGTTGTTGCCGTGCTGTTTCGTGCAGGAAGAAATCTGCAATCCCCGACCCCCAGGGGGGAAGAAGTGGACTCACAACTTGGAACTAGCGATGGAAGCTGTATCAAGGCACTCCGTGGACGAGTATCCCACTAGGGCCACAACCCATCAGTGCGGGAGGTACGTCTGGAGAGGGTAGTGATCAGAGACACCACCACTCCCGTAACAGGGATACCCGGAGTGGCCACCTACGTCGTGCCTTAAATGTCAAAGTGAAGAAGTTAAAAAAAACTCAAGGGTGAAAGCAGTAGTGACTAGTAGGCCTATTCTCTTAAGGATAGTTCAAACTAAACAAATTTTGGAAGTTAATTACTTACAGCCCAGCGTTTCTAGAACTCTTCTATCCATCTGTCAGCATTAGTTGTCGGCAAATACAGTAAAATACATGTTGTTTACCGACAAAGTTTCCGTGCGCTACTCTAGAGTGCTAGACTAAAGTATGTTTTTATAATAGCCTGCACCAGAAATGCAAAAAAACTTATATTGAAAGTTTAACATTCTAAACTTTAAACATTAATTATCCCAACATTACAAGTTACAATTACTTGAATTTCTTGGGAAAATGGACGACTAAAACGCCCCGGGGTTCCGCGAGCAAATAATTGCTTGTGTAGGGTTCCGTCACTACAAAAAGGTTGAAAACCACTGGTATAGAGTTTATATGTGTCATAGAAAAGATGATGTACTAACACAATAGTTTAACTTTGTCAACATGCAAAATGAGGTGTCAGTTTCTTCATTTCTTGTGATTGTACAGTGATTTAAATTGTAGCCTACTAGGAAAGTTTCTTTAAGAGGTTATTCTGTATCTGTTAGTTGATGTCTCCGATCAAAGCGAACTTAAAGGAAGAATCGAGAACTTGACAAAAGAACTGAAGAGACGAAAGAAGGAGGCAGAGCATCTGAAGAAGAAACAGGAAAAGAAAAGATTGAAGCTCGAAGAAGAGAAACTTAAACAAAAACTCAAGGTATTTTTTCCCATTATAAACGTGACTTTGCCAAGGTTGACTTTCAGAAATCTGAATCCTGCTGCATCACACGAGTTTGACAGTTGGCTGATGTTCATTTCCTCTGTTAAGACATGTTAGTCAATTTATAAGGTAGGTAATATTGCCTAATTGTTGCTGTTGTTGTTGTTGTTGTTATTGTTGTTGTTATTATGATTCTTAGGCTGTCCTATTGTATTGTATTGTATTTAAACATTTATAAAGCACCTCTAGTAGGATGAACCGTTCAGAGGCGCTCCCAGTGCGCAAGGCCAAGAGAAAAGAAATAAGTCTTTAGGAAAGCAAAAGAAGATGAGGGTTACCTATTAAAATTTGAGAGCGAGTAGAAGGAGACAGTGTATTCCAAAGAGAGGGACTAATTGAGGCAAAAGATCGGGACTGCGCCATAGCTGTTTTAGTATGAGGAACTGAAAGATAAACTCTGTTTGAGGAGCAAAGTGGACGATGTGAGGAGACAGAAAGAGGCCGGTGAATTACATAAATTAAATATTTGGGGACGAGACCCCGCTGCATTTTGGACACCAGAATAAGGATTTTGAACTTAATACGTGCAGAGAGGAAGCCAGTGCAGTTGCTCAAACATGAAGGATGAAATGCGTGAGTAGCGTGGTAGACATGCAATTAATCTCGCAGCTCATTTAGAACCCATGCAGGTCATCTGTGTACCAGGGGTACTACTTTGTAAAAATTTTGCTTTTGGAGAAATCCAATGTTTGTTCCCCTTTACATATGAGCTAATGAATTTTGCAACCCAGTATCTTCCTTTGCCTGCGAGGGCTTCCTTGCGATCTTCAGCTCGCAGCCTTATGGTTGTCCCTCATATGCGCTCTTCCACGGCACAATCCAGGTGTTTTGCCTATGTTGGCCCCTCTGCTTGTAGCTGTATCCCATTGTTTCTGCGCCAAGAGCTTCTTGCCCTCTCTCCTCTCCAGTTCCATAGACGCCTGAAAACTTTCCTTTTTGCCGGTGCTGGCATTGATGCGGGTTGAAAGCGCCACTGATCTGAGTGGCGCTGTATAAGTTTTCGGTTACAATTACATGAAAGGCATCACCGACATTCACCTTCTCATTAATACAGCCACACATATTCACATATGCATCAAAGGCTATAATTAATATAGATTATTATTATTTGTCAAATTGCTTTTAGAGATTTGTTGAGCATTATCGTGTCTGTTCATTCTCTTTTTTCAGGATTACGATAGCTTCATCAAAGAAGCGAAGAAGGAATTGCAGTCTCCGACTTCAGTGGCTGAAGAACAGAAAGAGCAAACTAAGAGCATTTCGCATCACTCGAGCACGTCTTCTGACAGCTCCACAGCTCGCTCAACCACTGTCCAGGATATCTCGTCCAACAGTACGTTACACTACCAGTAATTATAGGCTGAGAACTTAATAGCATCACATTAATAATGCGCTAGTGGTTGCCATCAGTTATTGGTACAATCAGTTGATGGTAGCCACTAGGCTAACCACCCTGGGTGCTTGGGGCCGCCACTCCCTCCTCTCAGCTGACTGGGGTGTACTTCTTGTTCCTTTTGCCCGTACTTTGTTAGACAGAACAGTGTTGGCTTCGGTGTGAAATGTCCTTCCTGGTGCTTTGCCTGCTCCCAAGGCCCAGGGTCCATTCTGACATGTTCTATTCTCATTTTAAGACTGCTCTCTTCAGCCATGCTGGGGTCAGGAGCACTTTGGAGTAGTTGCGTTGAAGGTGTGCTATATAAATTTCCTTAAGGAATGAATGAATTACTGAAATTAAGAAAACTTGGATACAAACCAAATTCAAAGGCCAAGAAGGAAATTTAGGAAAAACGTGTATCTGTGTGTTTTTTGTGTTTACTAAACAAATATAATATTATAAATAGGCAGCCAGCATAAAGCTGTTATGTTTAGGATTGAAACTATTTATGTTAGTCTTTGAGCTTATGTTTACACTTATTTTGCAGAATTGAAGAATTCTAAGCTGCCGCCAATATCAGGGTCAAAGCATCTGTCAGGTCAACATAAGGGTGACGATGATCACTCCCAGGCAAACACTAGACACTCTAGCATGTCGGAATATGTCGTGGAGGAAGAAGACCTTTCACGGGCCAGTCTGTCAGCAGGTGGTGAGAAGGTGCTTCTGAATCTTGATCTTGGAGCATTTGATGACCAGAACCAGGGCATTACTCCTCGCAGTGCACGGAGTGAGCCACGAATCCCAGAAAGTGCCAGGACTTTAGCTGACATACCAGAAGACTACTCACTGCAGGATGATTTGAACAGGTCGGAGCAAAGCGCAAGCCAGGCGGAGCCGTCGGAAAAAGTGCCTTCCAAGAGCCAAGCTTCTGATTTGGCCTCTTCTTACACTGAAGATTTTTCCGAGACTTCTGCAACAAGTCTAGATGATGGGCCAGAAAAACAGAGCATTGAGAAATCGACTAAGTTGAGCGTTAGTGATAGAAAGACTGGCTCAGCTGGAAAATTGAGCCACAGCGAAGGAAAGGTTGGCTCGGCAGAGGAGAACGAATCAACAGATGAAGATATCTGTGAGGAAATTCTGTCGGTTAATGATTCACAGGTGGATTCAGAAGATGAACAAGTGGAAGAAATGAAGATTGTCAAAGACAGTCCTGTCTTATCTGATGCCAGTAAGTACAAAAGTGGAAGAGTGTTTGGGATTTTGCATCAATTCTCAACTTTGGGAAGTTGTAGCACACATTTATAGCTTGCCTGTATCAACCTCAATCCTTAAAGTATCTTTATGTATTAATAGCCTGGGTGCCTTTACTTGTTTTTTTGTTTTCTTTCAAACAAAATGTTACACATGTCGATACAGTAAATCCAGATCTTAAGTCATTACAATAAATGTATAACAAAATACATACACACAATTGCAGCACAGGCTCATAATAAATGGTAGAAAGTTTCTTACATTTTTCTTATTTTTCAATTAAGGATACTACTATTGCATCATGACCAGACATTTATTCTTGGGAGCCTCTCGAATTGCAAGATCCTCAACAGAACCACTATCAGCGTATTTCAATTTAAACGGCCAGATGACTGCAGATGCAGGCTGTTGTTGCTATACACTTGCAGCCTACATCAGAAATTAACAATATACATTCTGACACACTTTACATAAACAGCATTTCTGACTACTTAAAACAATGTCAAGTACATGTCTCAACTTATCAGAATTATGACATTGTCCAAATGTAATGTAATACAACAATGGCTGTATTGTGTTACACTTAAAGTCTGTCCTATATCCAGATCTTAAGCCAATTCTTAGATCTCGTGTTTGTTTGTATATCTCGGATTTCTCGTGCTGCTTTTTTTTAATTAAGACAATGTTTATTCATCCGCTACTGTCTTCTTAAGTGACATGTAAGCAGTGGATAGTCACGTGCAGATATGCATATAGGGTTATAGATTCGTATTGATTCTTATGAAGTATTAATTACGCTGTGCCTGGCTTGACAGGCTTGAGATCTGTACCAAAACTTTTGGCTGAAAATGTGACATTTCCTTACGAGCTTTGTTGGCTGCTGTAGACCCAGAAATGAGAATTTTTTCTTTTAGATATGGAATTGAAGGGAAGTACCAGTTCTTCTAAAGAAAATGATCCAACTGCTGCAGAACCTATCATTTCTCATAAAGAGGTATCAATATTTGTAGTATACATGTGTGTGTGTGTATATATTTATTGTGTATTATAAGCAATGTATATATGTTTTTGTGTGCAAGTATATACATATACACATATATTTATTAAACAGAGATCTGATTTTGAAACTAGCAGAGATTAATGTAGTTAATAAATAGCTTTGCCTTTTATCTTGTAATAATAGTTTTGCGTTCATTTCGTACACTTGTGAAATATAATCATGCAGAGACTTTTTTGTGTATCTGTGCAAGTGTCTGAACAATTGTACTGTGCCTTTTTTATATGAATTTGCAATCTGATGCCATAGTAGCCTACTAAGCATAAAGGACTTGCTTAAGATTCTTATACACTGACCTTCTTAAAGACTGAATCCTCTTTGTTACAGTGAAAGTCCTGAGCCAGACAACAACTGTGTCACACAACAAACCTTCCTGTGAGCTATTTTTGTTGCTGCAATGTAATTTTTATTAATACGGCTATTGAGAATGATTGAACTAATGTCTAGATATGCATGTTTGAAAGTCTAAACAGCAATTCTGTTATTGATTTGATCTTTTAGGTAAAGAAGGTCAACTATGATGCAGTAACGAAAACAACTCTGGATACGTTGCTCAAGGAGACCATTGACGAACTTCTCAGAATAAAGAAACAAAAAGCAAATACAAATTCAGTCATCGCTAAAGATGAAACAGTTCTTTCACGTGAACAAAATCCTCAGAAAACCGCGTCATCTTCCGCTGCTAACGATAAGGAGGCCAGTATCTTTACAAGCTTTCAGTTGAGAAGGAATAGTCAGATTGTATGAAACCAAAATGGTCATTATATATTATTTGGCATTTTATTAGGACCTGATTCTTAAATTTTTTGAAAATTTTGCCGATAGATTTGTCGTTTGAAGACATAATGTTCCAAGGTTTCCTGCTTTTCAAAGCCCAGGTTGGTGACTTTATACATACATGTATAAGGCTGCACTGAGATCTCCATTTTCACCTGAGTTAGAAAATGAAACTCATTATAACGTATTTGTACATCATGACCAGTATCTTTATATTGTAGGATTTCCCTGATGACAAATATTCGTTCGATGACGATGGTGACTGGGACATACCTACAAAACTCGGTGTGTTTATGTGAATGTTGTTACGGTAACTTGTTTAATGTACAGTTTATAAACTGTTAATCATGGCTACACACATTTTGTGTGGCGCTGAGAAATTTAGGAGATTTACATTTGCATTACATTACATGAAAGTCAATGAATAGCTTTTAATTAAATATACTATATCCATCCTACCAGTAAACAATCTATTGGACCAATTTGATGTTTCAAACTGACCTAATTTTGTTGAACTTTGGTGACAAGACTCTGTTAAGCCTAATTATGTAGAATTTTGGCGACTAGTTCAGTTCACGTTTCAAGTGTATAAAAGTTCAAATTCTGATGGACTATGTCTCGCAAAAACAGTAATTTCAGTAAATGACCCCTCCACTGTAATCCTTGCCTGTACACCATTTCAATTTAAACGATTCTAGCCGGTTGCACTGTGAATGCTTACTGTATGCTTCAGAATATACAACTAATATACAACATTTTCTTCGTGCAAACAAAACCTATGGCCCAAATAGAGCAATACATGGGGCAGTTTTATTTTTCAGAGCCTGTAAATGTGGAACCAGTCGCTACTGTTGTACCCCACAATAAAGAGGAAGTGCTGGCAATGGTAAACGATGCTGTAGACCTTCTATGGAACAACCAGAATGCTCAACGCAAACCATGGGACAACTTGAAAGACCAGGTGGCAAGCAGAAGCAGGTCGGACGATGTGACAGCTGCCCAAAGCAAAGCCTCTTACGGTCGCCTGGTTTTTGACCTAACCGCCGAAGCCCTGTGCACAATCTACATGGACGAGAGCACGGTCGAAAAACTGCCGTGGTGTCTTCCTAAAGCGGCCAAAGGTACACGCCACTACGTGAAACCATTCGGTGTAACAGCTGACCATATCAAGCCTACAGTACAAGAACGAGTTGTGCGATGGCTCGGACTTGATGATCAAAACTCCAGACGTCCGAGACCCGTAAAGAAGTTTCGGCGGCGAAGGGGATGTCAAGCAACCAAGTCCGATCAGTTGGACGAACTGGTTCTGGAGGACCTACATGAAGAAGAGGGCGGGTGGGTCGACTACAGCCAGGATGAACTCAACATAAAGATGGAGCTCGCCGATTCCATATTTGACTCGATGCTACAAGAAACTGTCTCGCTGCTAACAACTGTGAAAGCCAAGAAATAGAATTGATAACAAATGTATTTTATTACTGTAATTCAAATGGAACATATTTATTGTGACAAAATTCTAAACCACATGCACCAATGTACAAAACGAGAATTAATACTTGGCTGATACTGAAGAAACCATTACACACGCTCAAAGCAGATTTATTTATTGCATTGTAACTAGACTATAAGTGTATCTTGAGAGATAAATTTCTTTCTGACCAGCATCGTAATATGTTTGCATAAATTAAGACTGGTTATGGTTCAGTTTTTTTTCTAACAGTTACCAGTAAATTTATTTAAAACATACATACATGTATACACACATATATACAATTAAACATCGACCAAGTGACTTGGTGGAATGGATTTGTTGTGAAGTTTTCCTTGTCAACATATTTTGGCATCACCATTGGCAGCAACCACAAAGTGGTCTTGCATTCTTGTTAAGCTGTGCAGGTTAAAGAAATGTAAATGTACATCTCTGAAATTCTCGGCAGCACACAAACGCTGTATCAGGGAGGTCCAGATTTAGACTTAGCGAGGCCCTAAGCTATAAAGCTTGGGCCTTGTTAACAAGGGCTTTGTTAAAAAATTACACCAGAAGGTCTCACAAAGCTTGAAAACGTATAGCGTCTATGCCTTTTTATTATAATAGCAAGGCATTTAAAATGTAAAATTCAAATTAGACAGGTATAATCACCACAACTTCAGAAAAGCATAAAAAGTGGTCACAAATCTCAAATAGATGGATAAAAATGAAAACAAAATAAAATCACAAGAAATGCTCAGAATCCTGAAAATGAAAACTTCAGATGCCAAGTAAAACACCTAATATTTACTATTCATAAGGAACTATTTCCATCTCTGGGGTAAATTATAATACATATCACATGCATTTTACATTAAAGTTAACTTGTACAAACATCAAACATCAACTACCTAATTTTGACAGAACTTTGAAACTTCAGTACATTATACAGATATCATATTACACAAGCCTCAGCATTTAAAGCAAAAGTGGACAGTTCGGACATGTCCACAGTGGTTACACTGGCAGTGATTATCAGTAATAAAAGGAACAATAAATAAACAAAACAATACTTTGCTATAGTCAGAGTAAGGCCAATATGAGAAAACACTTCAAAATAAAGCTGCAATAATTAAAATGCATCAAACAAAATACTTATTATCCTATATATATATTAATTATATCCTATATATATATATATATATATATATATATATATATATATAAATTAATATAACTGCCAGTGATGGATGACGATACAGACAAAGAAATCATAATGGACATTATCATCATCATCTTCATGAATCAGTGACTATGTGGGGACTTCATTAGGCACATCACCTTGGTCACATTTTGTTTTTGATGGCCAAAGTTTTTTAACCAACATCTAATTCAATGTTTCAGTCTTACATCTCTTAAAACCTGTAAGGGGAATTCGGACTAGCATTCCACATTTATAACTTCAGCAAAGAGAAAATGTTACAAATCAGCAGCTCAACAGCTCCCCTGCACTTTGTGTCCTTGAAATGCGGAATGTTACTTATCTAGATCACATTGACTTTGATTTAAGCAAAGGATAGAAGACAGAGTTGATTGAATTAACAAATTCAAATTGTGTCGTCGGCCTTTGCAAGCATTTAAGACGATCTATTCAGCTTTGCGGTTAATTTGCATCTTCTGTTATAGAATTTACAAACTCATCAAAGTCTCTAGCGTTAGCTTCAAACTGGGCCAACTGATCAGTTATAGAATTTAGCATCTCCTGTAAGTCAGTTGACTGCTGAAACATGCTCAACGGGGGCGCCACTTTGCATTCCTGATAGAACTTTCCAAGTTCCTCTTCGTCTAGCCCGACATCCGTAAAGGGTGCCTTTGTGTTGAGAACAACAAAATCATCTGGTGCTGATGTAGCACTTGGGCTGCTGTGATCTGAAGCACTGCTACCGGACACCACGACCATCGGTTGAAGAGAACGCTTCATGGCAGCTCCTTTACCATCAGTCTCCAGTGGAAAGGCGTTTCCACAGCTTGGATCCAGATCTGTTTCAGTTTTGTTTCTGCAGAAATCGACACCTTCAGTTTCTAAATGTGCGTTAGGGGAATGCGAGTTGCAAGGATAGGAGGCACAGTCCTGATTTGGTGTGACAGATCCTGGTTTTATCAGCTGCTCTTTTTTAAGTGCAGTTCCCTTGAAATGGTTGTGGAATTGACCGAAGCTTCCCTTTCTTTGAGTATCCTGGTGAGATTCGTCGGGTGCCGTCAAATCGGTCGCAGATTGGCTCCTCGTATCCATCTTCTTGTCTTCAGTAATCTGTTTTCCAAATGCATACTCATTTCTAGTACATGAAAGGTCACTGTTGCTCTTTGGCACAGATTCTGGGCGGTAGTAGTTAGCCCGGAAATCCTTGGCCAGCACATCTGCCAGGTGATGTCTTAGAGACAAGTTCTTTTTGGCTCTATACGCAATGTACAAGGCAATCGTTCCAACAGGCGTAGGCACAAGGCCAACAGTGCGTTTGACGTAGTTATCTCCAAGATTGTCAAACTTGGGCATCCCCAAGTAAATTCGATAGCACATGCCATAACGGTCAGATCCTTGCTCTCTTGATACCCTGTATGCTGGTACTGCCCTCGTAACTATAAGCAGCGATCTTAAAAGCACACCCATACGACTGTAAACAGAACATGACACACGACTGGTGGGGTCACAGTAGTCGGTCATTTCCAGGTACCAGGTTTCCAACACGGTCTCTTCTCCTTCAGCAGTCTTTGCCGATATTTCAAAGCACACCCTGTGCCCATCCAACAGGTTAGAACTACCGTAAATGTTCCTGATCTCCGTTAGAATATCTGGGTCATCACGAATGGAGAGATTAAACCAGTCAGTTCCGGAAGAAACGAGCTTCGACTGCGTGCTGATCTTCTCTCCGCTACGTGACTGAATGATAATTTGAGCACACTTGTAGACCAAATATTTGCTAAATTTATCCAGGTCTTTACGATCCTGTGGACTAAGCTTGGGTGAAGCCATTTTCTGAAGCAACAGATTGTGTAAAATTGCTAAAGCTGAACAGCATCGAAGAACCACGTATCAGAGAACCATGTGAACGTTTGTTAATTCAGTTCCATCCAATGATCTCTTCTGTCTGTTTGTTAAACAAAAGCAAGTAATAATTAGCAGTGTTTTAGGATTATTACAACATAACAAATCTGCTTTACCAGGGTTATTGTTATAATGCAAGATAATTGGGATAAATCTGAGAAGACTGCATTCTGTTTTAAACCACTGTAATATTCATTTTGCTCTGGATAATATTCTAATGACCAGTGCTTTTTTCTAGAGAAAAAAGGTTCCGGAATGGAACAATTATGGACGGGTTAAAATCCCGAGAAAAACGGGATTGGGGGATGTGAGGGGTCTCAATAAACACTGAATACAGTTCAAAACACTGAAATTAATTTAAAATAACTAAATTATTGTTTTTATTATTAAAATAAATAAATTATTTTTTATGAGTTGAAAAAAGGTTCCGGAACGCCGTTCCGGCTGAAAAAAAGCACTGCTTATGACTAGAGCAAACATCATAGATGTTAAGTTTATGCAGTTCATTAGGATTATGAAGGTGTCAAACCCCTTAATTTTAAGTAAAAAATATGTGATTTATGTAACTACAGAGATATTATTATTTCTATGCCAGGCAGTTCTCCAAATTCAAATTATGGCCAGTGCTGCAAACTTTCATTGTATGCAATAAAATGGATGACAAAGTACAAAATAAATAATGTCGGGAATCAGGCTCTGGCCTTAAATAGCAATGCCACTAACTCAGATGAATATCGTAAAACAATTTATGGACATAAATTGCAGATTTCAGTTGAGGTAATGATTTCATGATTATATTCGGCAGGTGATGTCGAGTCTTCTCATTCATTTGTTATATATCTACGTATGTGTCGTGCCATAATGGTAATCTCAAGATTTCTATAGGCATTGTCGTGGGAACCAGCTTATTCACAGGAGCTCAGTCAAAACAAATTCGAAAGACAGGTCGTCATTTTTCGTATGGCATCGCAAAAGGTCGACACCTCATTTTCAGGTGGTGTAGTTGCTGTTTAACGACAACAAAAATGATTAGCGTCGCCCGCCTCCTTTATCCCAACTTGGGACTGGCATCACTCGAATGGCGGTAGCGGTGTTATCTACTTCGCTCTCACATGCCCAGCCTTATAAACACCGAGGGAAATCTCTTCTTTCGTTGCACATATATGGTCCGTCCACTCAATAACAGAGTTCACGAGAGGTCAACAGCAATTCTGTCCTGGGACCAGTGCGATGGAAGCCAACACCGACTGACTGTAACAACACCAATGGCCCGGATCAAACTGTATCACTACTCTTAAGCAGGCCAAAATACGCAACATACCAACCAAGCTGTCGTTCTTATACTCATTTGCACACTATTACGGATAATTGTATCTCTTTGTCTCCCTTTGCATCAGCCAGTTAAACATTATTTAGCCACTGTAACGATTAACCAACGACCAATGACACGCAGAGCTAGAATGTCCTTATTGAACGCTAGTATGATTCACGTCGTGTGACCACATATAATTATTACACTGTGGTGTGACGGATTAAAACGCTCAGGCACTGTAGCGCCCCTGGCGGCTAGGTAGTAGTAATCCTCGAGAATTAAGAATCTACGGCGCCGAAAAGTGAAGTCGTAGGAGCCAGCTTATTCACAGGTTCTCAGTAAAAACGAAATTGTCAGGCAGGTAAGGTCAAAATCCGTCCAGATCAAAAGCCAGAGGTTCAGGCAGGCAGACAACCGATTACTATGGTGGATGGTGTTTAGAAGTGGTAGCCAGTCTAAACAAGGGGAAGAAGTCAAATCACGGTAGGATTTGTAAAAAGGGAGCGTCTTGAGTTTTGAGTGAACGACCTGTGCAGAAGTAAGTAGCAAGATGTGAGGTTTTGGTGGGTCTGTTGGATGGATTAGATAGTTGTTGCAATGCAGTGGCACTGCCCTGGCAATTCTCGGTTCCTCTGCGAATACCACCACTGACCTATCATCATCTGCATCAGGCAGGCTCCTCTGCTTATAACTCCAGACTTTAAACTCCAAATTTAAGTCTTACCTTTTAAAGAATTCCTCCCCTAATCCATCTGATTGTCCACCTTCCAGGCTTTCTCATCCTCAACGAAACCAACCCTAGCAGCTGCTCTGCCTCCTCTCTTTGGCTTCTCTGGCTACCAGACATGGAGTTCCAATGAACATCAATCTGTGGATAATCCCTCTGATACGACACAGTGCTTGTGAATAAGCTGGTGCTATGCGATTAGCTTTAGAGTAGCGCTGTAGAAATTTGGAGTTTATGATTACGATTCAACATCCAACCTGCATCAACTCAAAATCCAGTCATGTTGAACTTCAATGTCCATCCTATAAACTGAGTTAAAACCCATTAACGTGATATGATCTATGATCACTAGTGACTGCATAATTATGTTGATAATGCAATAATCAATATGATGTCAATAATAAAAAAACTTTTATATCTGTTGTGCATTAAAACAAGCAAAAAATTCAACAGAAAACACGAGAACAATTGGGAACATTTTAATTTTCAAAGACAATTTAAAACTAACTATATGGCAAACTTTTCATAGATTCATGACTTAGCATCAGAATAGGTATTTTATTCTACAGACTGTCCAAGTGTTGGCAAGGAAGATTTCACACCGTATTTTCTATCTTTTCCTGCAATCAAAACGTCCAAACGTACAGACACAAAACATGTCATTTCCGACTCCCATTTAAAATAAAATGCTTAAAACACCAACAACTGATATGCAGATTCACAAAAACATTCAGATTTTCACAGAAAAACCTAACAACACACAACTGATACCGGCGATAAAGACTCTAAAGCATCAAAAACATCTAAGCAAGAACAAACACAGCAAGGTAAGCTAGGTGAGGCATAAGAACGGTGATTAAGTAACTTCAATTACTACTATACGCCACTATTCAACAATAGTCCTAAAGTAAGGCTCTCAAGCTAGAGCATAGGCGTAATTTGTGGGGGTATGAGGGGTACCATACCCCACTTTTTTGACTGGGGGTACCGTACCCCCCACTTTTTAAACATGCCAATCAATATTTTATTATTGAACCTTCCCAGAGATCACAGTCTCTGCCTTGCTTCATGTATGTAAGAAATTGGTAGCCCCCTTTTAAGATCAAAGTTATGCCCCTGAGCTAGAGGACCATTTGTCTCAAACATAAAACAACAGCGATCCAATAACACCATAGCCTTTCTTTAAACTCTCTGAATCTTGCAGACTCAATTTATATAGTGCCAGTATACAAGCTGGTCTCCCTGATGCAGTTTCTGTGCGGTGCTGAAGAACGTTGGAGATTACATTTAATTACTTACAGAAAGCATAACTAAAAACAGAAGTGTGTATTCGTAATTGAACTCCAGACACAGATGGTAGCAGCCAACACTTTAGCAATCTGTCATCCATAAGAAATTAGACATGGTTTCGTAGAATCTTGCAACTGGCTTCATACACGAGTTTTACATGTTGTATAAATGTGTTTATCATCTGAATTGCCAACATTACCATAAATGCCTCTGCAAGCTGCAATGTAAACGAATAGGGCAACCAACCAAGAGTAATTGTAACTCTAATTAGGTAGTAACTTCGATTGCGCCGGTGTCGTAATGCATCAACCGATGGCACACCAAAACCAAGCCGTAATCAGGTCAATATCCACAAGATCAGTCCATAAGACAGAATCAGCCTATGGTGGATAAGCAATTTGAAAGAGGCAAGTAATCCACATTCCTTGAACACAGAAATATATATTAATGTATCTCTTAGCTCAGAATAACCACATATCAAACTCGTGCTTCAGTAAAAATCAAACACAGGAGAGCATTAGAAATAAAATCTGCCTCAGAATACTGGCTCTAGCATAACTTTCTCTCTAGCACATATGGACTGGTTGATTTCTATTGACTGAAGAGTGAAGACTCATCGATACAATTATTTCCTGAAGTTCGGACGCATTTTAGAGGAATACAACAAAATCTTACGTTAAACACATTCACTGCAGTCCAAAAACAAATGTCAGGCAGTGGGATCTATAGACATTAAAAAACTACTTCAACCCAAGCACCACACAACACAGCACTAGTAATACTGAAATCTGAAAATGCTCATAGGTGGATTTTGAAACCAATCAGCATTAAATTTCTTGCTCTACAATCCACAAGAACGATGTAGTCACGATCCAGGCCAAGAGAGAAAAGCGAGACTCCATAAAAGATTTCAACACAGGAATGAAGAAAATTCTTGAGACATGTCTAGCTCCTGTGGAAGTGCAGTGGCCAGAGACAAGATAATTTTTTTTAAAATTTAAAGTGCTTATTCTAGCATCACGTCATCATGTATACACCAAAGTTTCCTTGCAACATGCTTTGTTTTAACACAAATTCTGATACAGTACAAACAAATTTAGGGCAAAAGAAAAAGGGGCAACCAAGTGATAGAAGACGATGACAAAAGAGATTGTAACCATTCGATAAAACATTTCAAATTAAGTTAGTGTTATTTGGCACTTTTACTTCAAAACATCCACCAAAGCAAAACTTTTCTTGTTCACTTTTACCATGGTTACTTTTTAAAATTTAAAATGCTTATGCTAGCATCACATCGTTATATATTCACCAAAGTTTCCTTGCAACATGCTTTATCTTAACACAAATTCTGATACAGCACAAACAGATTTAGGGCAAATTAATTAATATTAAAACTGAACCACGTTACAACATGGCACTTGCCGTGGCTCTCAAATGCACCATCTCAAATGCACCATTATAAGAAGAATCCAATGCATTTAGTTGATATTTGATATACAAGTTCAAGTGTATCACACACATAAATATACAACACATATTTATGCATACAAGTACTATATCGTGTATATACCACTGAACATATACTTGCATAATCAATGCATATATATGTCAACCTATGCAGAAAAATGAGGGAAAATACTAGTATACAGAAAACTACAACTAGTGTAAATTCATTCTGTGAACTAATTTTAGATCAGTCTCCATGGGGTTGAAATATTAAGGGGCTCTGTAGCTGATTGGCTAGAGCACTCGGCTTGTAAATGGTCTCTGAGACAGTTACTGGACAGGGACCTTGAGCAAATTCTTCATTCCCAATTCATTGCATCACACCACGCATTTCGATTCACTGACCTTGCACGTGTAACACATGCAATATAATAAAACGATAAATTCTGCATTTGGGACTTAATTACAGGAAACAAGGTCAAAATAATTGTGCCGCTAACACACATAAAACAAGAACTTCTGTTAACATTACACATTTGACACTCTTTATAACTGTTAGCAAATGGTCTGCAGTCCAACAAGAGAATTGTGGTTTCATGACCGTCAGAAAAAATTCTTAATTGAATCATGGAAGGCTTGATAAAGAACACTCAAAAAAGCAGAAGCATTAAATAAATCAAGACAGTGTTGTTCAATAGCTTTGTTTTCAGCCCATTCAACAAATTCAGAGACACAAGCAAACCACATTACACTTCGTTATGATACAGTGTTGCATGTCTCCTCCTACACCACTTACACCTACAACGAGAAGCACGTCACGTCAATCAGATCTCATTCAGTTTCTGAACTCCAGTTTACATAATGGTACCCATTGCCTAGAAAATGAAATTTTGTGGTACTGATTGCCAATGAAAAACCTACACAACAGGACACTACATCCTCTCTATAATATGTATCACAATGAATCAGATGCTGGAAATTCGTTATACTGCTTTCTTTGGGAGCAGTGGCGGCGCTACCATGGGTCATGGTAGGTCACTTGACCTGCCTATTTTACTCTTGACCTGCCTTATGACCTGCCTATTTTACTCTTGACCTGCCTTATGTCCTACAGACTACCTACTGCTGTGTAAAATTCTTTGGAACTTTAATATCTTTTTTACATTTAAAACATCAGCACCTGTCCTATAACATCACTAGTGCAATTATTAGATCTAAACGACTTTTTACGTTTTACCTAGTATGTCAAAAGATGTCTATGTTGTAAACTCTAAAATTGAAATGCTTCTTCGACCTGTTGAATAACTCCCATGACCCTGACGTGACCTGCTGAAATTGTATAGCTGGTGCCGCCACTGTTTGGGAGACATATCAAGGTTGTGTCACAACGAGATCATATTCTAAGGTGGAATTAATTCTGGGATCAATGCCTCCATATAACAAAGAATTTGTTACACGAAGGCACTGGTATATATAACGCTGGAACGATGTAACATGGTCACGAATATGGATCCCAACTTCAAATCAGCTTCAAACATAACCTCATCATAACGCAACCACGTAATGAGGTCGTACTTGATATGACTCCGAGAACTAGAAGGAGCATCTCGTGTATGTCGACGCGCATACATTTGGTAAGCCTATTAAAACCTTCAGCACAAGTCACACGGGAAATATACACCAGTCTAAAAACCAGGAAATGCATCTACACCAAAACTTTATAAATTACTGTTTAGCGAAGTTCTATTTTCAAACTGAAGTTCATTTTGATCAATCCAGCCGTGATAACTGCAATCCTGCAGGTTAATTATTTTGCTCTAAGCATTAGTTTTCTCCATATGCAAGAGTACCTACCTAAAGTGCACACAACTATGCGCGGCGCAAAGAGGAGAACCGGTGAGTTCGAATACACGGACACATTTAAGCGACGCTTCTACGATAAAGAAAGTCTATGATTTTCACTCAAACTTCTCCCATTGGTTGTTATTCTGCAAAAAGAGGTCAACATCTAATGGAAGTGGGGTATAACGCTTACTCTTGCGTCCATCTATATACGACTCTGATGACCGCTGAGACGCTGGCACAACGTTCTGCCTTTGTGTCCCATTTGATGTTTCACCTACATCCATACTAAATATGTCTGGACTTAGGTTGCTGTTAGGCGGTAGAGTGGAACTTCGTGCAGAAGCGTTGGGTCCTGCAATCAAACTGGGACGCAATATATTCGGAGGAGGTTGCGACGATATAGGTAGTCTCCCTGGCACTGAGCCTATTATTACCTGGGGACTCGCGAGTCCCGGTGTGCGATGTCCAATCATCGTACCGCCCACCCACGGCGGGTTCATCTGCGGCTGAACCGCAGGTGGATAGCCAACGAAATAGCCTGATCCAGCTGAAGGTGATGGATAGTAGACTTTTGGTGCTGGAAAGAGGTTAGGCATCGAAGAGAAAGCGGTTCCAATCGGCGGAACGTTCAGCGCATTGCCATCTCCACCGGTCGTATTCTTGATTCGATCAAAGTCGAGATTCCACTCTTTCAGCAAGTCGTCTTCATCCTCTGCAGCTGATCGACCAGAAGCCAACTCGCCGGGCATGTCCACTACTAACTGACCGCTGGCCAGCGGATCAAACTGATCAAGACTTTCGTGCCGCTGTGGAATGACGGGTTTTGTCACCTCGGCTTGCATGAAGGCAGCGCGTGCTTCCTTCATCGACTGAGAATCGAAGGCCAGTGGGGACGGTCCTTTTCGGCGGAAAATGGCAGGCGAACTGCTCTGCAACACTTCGGGTTTTGGAGGAAGCTTTGGTGGTGTAACGTTTGGTTTCGCTTTTGAAAGACGTGGCTTTGGGACTGGCGGTGCAATCTTCGTCTCGCTGGTGCGGTCGACTTTTGACGTCTGCCGCACTTGCATCTGTCTTTTCAGAGGATCGAATTCGATATTTTCCAGCGAATTGAAAGAATTGGAACTGCTAGTATCTAAAGTGATCAGAGGTTCATCAACTGTAGGCTTCACGGCATTACTCGTTTGGCCTCCAAAGTCCTCCGTCAAATTCAAGATTTCTGCGGACTGTCTGTGCAGTGAAACAGGTCGTGCCCTACAGATGTCACCACTGGATGCAATGGAACCAGTGCCTGTTGCAGAACCAGATGATCTAGAATCAAGACTCAGCTCGCTGTTCATCTGTGACCAGTTCTCACCAGTAAAGTTCATTTGTTCAGACAAGTGATCCTAGAAAACAAAAATTAAAACTTACATATCCTGTTTACTGCTTACATAACACGTGGTTTGTACTCAGAGTAAAACCATGTGTACAATAAAACGAAGCCTTTGATAACATTATTCATAGTAACACAAATGGGTAAATATAATTCAGATCAAGATAATATCTTTATAACACAAAATCTAATTAAAGGCAGATATTTGATACGGCTCACAAAGGCAATATCATAAGAAGATTCAACCATACATCTTAGCACTTTAACGACGAGCTGCATTGGTTTCCCAGTCGTTAAAGTGTTAAGCTGCAACATTTCCCATCACAATGCATATATACACAAGTTGCCCCTTTCAACTTTCTGAACTATAAATGGCATTTGTTACATGAAATTCTAGGGATGCATATTGTTGAAAGGGACAACTTATATAATAACTTTACAAAAATATTGGGCGATACGATCTGCATTGCTCAAAAGATGGATAATGAGGAAAGCGTAAGGTTTTTGCAGATGTACAGGTCTGTCTTAGAATCCTGATGTAATAATTTGTCAATATTCATCAACAGTTTTTCAACACTCTTTAGTTTAAAGTTAATACTGGACAAAATCATTGTATATTGCCAAACTATTTATCTGATGAACTCTATTTCAACTAAAAACTCATGCAAACTAAGCTATATTAACTTACTTATTTTAATAGAGACATTTATATACATTATCTTAAATTTCTATTTAGTAGCTTTGGTTTCATTGGGTGACATCAATACTATAATAGCATCATCTCAAATATTAAACAAGAAGAAAGCGTTACGCAATAAGTCTTGAAATTCTTTAAATTAAAACGTGCAACAACTTTTAATTCAACAGGATTTTATCATGCAATAGTATATCTAAGAACTATATATGTGATTTACCAAATACAGTTATTGGCGTTCAAATGCAACACTGGAGTAGCAACTTCAATGACAGTACTTCTAATGTATTGATTTTTGAAAATTGATGTTTGTGCCATTTTGCATTTTTTTTAAAGATGGAGCTTAGTACTGCTATGAGTAGTAATTAAGCACTTTAGAGAGAAGTTGTTTTACCCATGAAACTCCGCCATCAATGTCGCTTTGTTCATCGTCATCCGTGTACACTAGAACAGGACCAGCCTTTAGATCCTCGAGGCTGTATGACTTTCTGAATGCCTTCTGGATGTCTGGATCACCCATAAGGTCCGTGTTGATGCGTCGCAAAGGGTTAAAGGTCAGGTCAGCTTCATCAATCGAAATTCGTTCGACCTTCAGGGCTATGTCATTTCCAACAAGACTGTCATCTAAAATGGGGTGGTAGCGTTGCACCCTGAACGTTGACAAACAACAATAAGCATCAATTTTTAAAAATAAACTAAGTTAAAGTATCAACAACTTTTCCTAAAGATGCAATTTCTTTTGAATTTCAAGAACTAATTGAACATTTTAATTAGAAATGTTAGCAAATGACAAAAAACTGCCACTTTCTTAATAACATTTGTCTAATCCATACTTTTCCAAATCAAGTAGGAAAAAAGCATCATATCTTTAATTTAAAATTCCAGAAGGTTGTTGAATACCAAAGTTCTATTAAAATACGTCCATTTCATCTGTTATGAATTTTAAAAGAAGTTTTACTCCACAGGATGAAGACTCACTTTTCTAATGATTGTCTTCGAATGGTTGATTGTCTTGGCGTTGGCACTGGTCCAAGACCTCGGTTAAAGTTAGGAGGAGGCGGTCTTGGAGGCTATAAAAATTAAAGTGCACATTACTATTCATAGCAGTGCTACTAACAGTCAGTAAACTTAGGAATCAGATTGTCTGTTATATCAATAGTAAAAATAAATTTGTTAAGATAAAAAGTAAATATTTAAACCAAGTATAATTTATATTCAAATTTGGTTATAACAATAGATAAGAAATTGTGTCATTTAAAGCTATTTGACTGAATTTAGATATAGTTTCTCACAGAATGAACACTGCTTTGAAGTGACAAGTTTACCCGATGTGGTTGGCCATATACAGCAGACATTTTGTTATTTCGAACTGGCTGATTCGCATCCTCCTGCTCACAAAGAAAAATAAACATAACCATTCAACTAGTGCCTACATACACACACGAAAACCTGAAAATGTTTGTAATTTGTACAGTGAAATAACTTAATAGGAACATATACTAAGAAAATATAATAAGAACACATACTAAGCTATTACTTTGTTGTTTGTACACCTACAGCGTTTTGCCTTTTGTTCTACTTAATAAACGAATATAAACATAACATAAACACATGTATATATATATATATATATATATATATATATATATATATATATATATATATATATATATATATACATCTAGGTTGAAGAAAATAAACTACTAACCAACTTATTTAAAGAAAACTCATGACCAGAAGTTAGTTATTGTACACTTACTTCAACTTTACTGACCATAAAACTTTTAACACTGAAAATGTTTGTTATTTCAACAGAGAAATTACTTAATAAGAAACCTTCTGAAATAGAACCATTCTGCAACACCAAAAGATTCTGCTCTCGACAGAACAATTCAGTAGAAAGCATAACTTGACAAATCAATCAATCAATCAATCAATCAATCAATCAATCAATCAATCAATCAATCAATCAATCAATCAATCAATCAATCAATCAATCAATCAATCAATCAATCAATCACCCAATGCTGAAGTGTTTACCCTCTTTATGTCTTCAATCCTTGACGCAAGGTCTTTGAACGTCTTCTTACTTCTGTCCTTCACCTGAAATGTTACGAAAAATTGCCTAAATCTGGTGGCTGCTATATTAAAACGAGCTCTCACACATAAAATACGATAAATCACTCACCTACTATGCAAATCATTGTACGTAGGGTCATGGGTTCAAAAGGATCTAGTTAGCTAACGTGCAAAAATGATAAGACCAATAAACTCAACAACTGGACAACCTTATTTCATGACAGACATGGATCTCACACAACAAACTCAGTGTTGAACCCCAGATGCACCGACACAATCTGCCAACATGTACACGAAATCCTAGCAGTTGTGTCTTGGATGGATAAATTCTTCCCCTGGGCATAACGGCTGGTTTGCTACATACTTATTCCTGTACCACAAAACATACTGGTTCAAAACACTACTGAGAGTCTTGTGTATAGACCTTAAGCAGGTCTTACTGCACAAATGTCAACTGATCCAAACATCATGTAAAGTTGGTGGTCCAAGTGCCTCTTTCCACTGTTTCAAAATCACTTTCTTTTCATTGGATCTTTTCGCACAGGGAGCGCCTTTGATTGGCGAGCACTGCGATATATATAGATATGATACGATCATATAGTATCTCTTGAACTATCTGAGAAAACCGCTATCTGCATCCTCTTGCTCACTGCGCTCTGTAAATCGGCTTCATATTTTTGTTCCCTGGGCTAAAACTGCCTTGGCCCAGCACCAGGTGTTTGCTGTAGTGGGTCCCATGATCTGGAATGACCTTCCCCTCAGCTCAAGGCCACACTAATGACTGGCTTTTCCTCATCAGTCTCGCATTTCCTAAAGGCATTTCCGTTTCTCCAAGGCTTCTGTGCTGAGAGCGTTTCTGAATAGTTATTCTGCGAGAAGCACCTTCTAAATTTCTAGATATAATACAATACAATACAATAGTAGCACTATAGAGCACTTAATGCTGCTGCCAACCTTATTGGCAGCCTTCATTTGGGACACTCTCCACTGACTTCCTGTGCCTCAGCGCATCAAGTTCAAAATTTTAACTCTTATGTACAACTGTTTGGTCAGGGTAGCTCCTTCATACCTCAAGACCTTCTGTACTTCGGTCTCTTCACTCCTTGGTCGCTCCACTCTCCGTTCAGCTGCCAGAGGTTTTCTAGTTGTTCCCCGCACGCATGGGGCCACTGCTCAATCTAGAAGTTTTGCTTATGTTGGCCCCTCTAGTTGGAACCGTCTTATGCAAGAATTTTGACTTGAGATCCTCAGCCTTCCTCTGCCCTGTTCCAGAAATGCCTGAAGGCCATTTTATTTGTTAGTGATAGCACTGACTTGGGTCGGGAGTGCCTCTGAATCATTGAATGGCGCTCTTATACATGTTTGATTTCAATTACAATTCCAATCTTTGTAATGTAATGCTCAGTAACTAGACACAAACACATACAGTGCCTTCTAAGTACTTCTGTTCTTCTTCAAAGGCATTTCCCACCAAACTCAACAACGTTAGAGTTTATAAGAACACATTTAACTGCCTCACACACTTTGAGTGTTAATTAAAAGGCACTAAATCCATTACGTATGTCTGGCTATACTACATAAAAATACGTAAGTCAAATCTGGAGAAGCAGCTGTGGATAAGTTAAACGAGTGCAAAATCTAAATAAAGCAAATTTTAAATTAAAGGAAACCATTCAACCATCTGTTTTGTTTACCTTGGCTGTAAATTCAAACCACTTGTCTTTGCCTTCTCTTCTCAGCTTCTTTCCTTGTTTCTAAAAAATAATTATACAGAGATGATTAACCTTCCTGTTAGCAACCATTTCAGTGATGAACAAATTACTTATCAAATGCTACACACCGTCCACGTACCTCCTGAGTGCAAGAGATACTTTTGCAGCACTAGAAAAATTTTCAAAGCCATTCCATATGTATCAAAATGTATTCAGACAAGTTGCATCCAAATGTGACAGATGATAAAGTCATCCAATCAACAGAAATCACTTCTAAGTAAGTAAGTAAGTAAATATATTCTTTATTAAACCAGTTGCTGAACAGCTGCTCTCTGGTGACATTTCCTCATAGATGATTTACATAGTTCTGTAGTGCAACCTCAAACACCCATAAGCTGACTGGCAACAATTCCCTTTATATGTCATATGCCTTCAAAATACATCTCCTACAATTTCACTGTTACATTTCTACATGCGGTCCAGCCTTCACTGAAATTCTACGAGGAAATGTCAGTATGTCTGCAGAGCCTACTTTTATAGGAGTCTATATAAATTTCAACTGATTGATTGTTTGAGTGTAGCACTAGTTCAAGCACCCAAAAGCTAACTGTTACAAACAACTCATTCTATATCATATGCCCTCAAACTATCACACTAGTGCATGTTCTGGTGAATCTAATTGTAACTGGACATTTATATACCGCTGCTCAAGGGGCAAAATAAATCGGAGTTGCTTGACAAATCCGAGGCCATAATATGCCTAAAACATAATGTATACAATAAAATGTTCTAAAAACAGAAGTGTCTCTAATCTTTTACTGAACTGCCGCTTATGTAGCATCACGACCGATATGAACTTAGATGGGTAATTTTGTAAAGAAGAGGCTAATGGGCAAGACTATAGAATCCTGTGTTCCATATTAAACTGAAAAACAACAACTAGTTTGGTTAAATGTTTTCAGGTTGCAATGTAATGTAACACAATTTTAAATCTGTACAAAAAGTGTATTTGGTTCCAGATCATGATCTAAACAAAGGCTATCCTAAGAAAAGTAATAAGAGCATCAACAGAAAGATATTTGTTTACATTGCGGTGTCATATGCAAGGCAATTGATTCTTCCTTACCTGCAAAATCAGTGCATGGCATCACCACCTACCTTCATATGGTTGCTCCAATCTTTGTATCGTGACTGTGTGCCCCATTTGTCACTGTAAAGACTTGCTTCCAGGTCAAAGTCATCCTTGAAGCCTTCACCCGCGTTCAGCAGGTCCAGGCGGTCGGAGACGAACTGCTGGAAAGTCTGGAACTGTAGAATCTTCTTAAGAAATGGCTGCATGCTGGCAGGACGAGAGATCACAAAGGCGTCTGGGTCAAATGTAATCGGCTCACCAGGCCGAAATCTCAGAGCATCTCTGTAGCCACCTACAAATGGTTAGAAAGTTTTGGAAATAATTGGAGTCATCCAAGGCTTGACTTTCAGCACAAGTTTGTAATCAGGCTTATGGTATTTACGTTCTAGTTTAGCCAGACATATTGTATAAAACCACACATATGGGAAACAATGTTTTCAATCTGCATCTGCAAGGCCGATTAGATAGATCATTTCATAAGATGCCAGCATTAATTTAATCCATCTTGCCAAAATAGATCTCAGGAGACATCATCTGCATATATCGATATAACAGCTGATACTCATGAAGACTTGTACATCGTCGCGTTCTGACAGCAATGTTTAATCTTGAATAAATGAATATACAATACCATGTACAAATACATGTCAAGGTAACTGAGATTTAGACTCACCAATCAAAGCAACCATGGCCTTGAGAAATGCCCGAGCAATTCCATCACCAGCCAGTTGATTGCTGTGCATTTTATCCTGTTGCTTAAGATGCCTCTTCAAACTTGAAACCTTGAAGTCAACCAGAACAGGTCAGTTATAAATAATTCTAATAAAACATCAAAAGTATCAAACACCATCAAGGAATGAAACACTACAGCCATTCTTTCCAGATCATCCGTCTGCTCAAGAAGTCTAAATGAGGCATCTGCATGATCTTCATGATACACTTTCACAGAAAGCATAACACAAGGTCATGAAGTCCAAATGAGGCATCTGCATGATCTTCATGATACACTTTCCCAGAAAGCATAACACAAGGTCATCAGGAACCCGCTTTCTCACGACATGGCAAACCATAAAATCCAACAGCACGATAACCACTGCTTAAATGCTCTGGTACAAAAGTGGTGACATAAAAGCACTCGGGTTATATAAGCATGTGTGCAGCACTTTTGGAAAAAGGAGCCGTATAAATTCCCAATACCTACAAACAATATCTACATATAAGTAATTATATTAAGTACCATTAATTTATCAATTGACAAAATTATGTAGAACCATAATAACGTCTATATAAAGTGTGATACAAAATATCACGTTGTCTACTGAACTTACAACTTCATCAGGCAGCATAGCAAGGTCATCGTATTCAGACTCCACTGTATTGGTGTCCAAATGCAGAATCACTGTGTCTCCAAGTTCTGAGACTCTAGTTTTCTGCCAAGCAAGAAATAAAAACACCAACATCAATAAAAGCAAGAGCAGATTAGTTTAGGAAAGATTAGAATTAGATTAGAAAACTAGTTTTCTGGAAAACAACAAATAAGTCAGCAACATCAACAAAAGCAAGAACAGATTCTAACCTACTAATTTCAATTTTCATAGTACATGTATAGTTGTATACTGTTGTAACAGGTTCCCTTGTCTTTCTCAAGAGCTGTGTCTCAAGCTCCTCAGTTTGTCCCTTCCTCAGGTTTGCAAGCACCTGAAGTCTGTATTATTTGACAGTGATGTCACTGGTTCGGGTCAGGAGTGCCATTGATGAGTTTTTCTTGAAGTGGTGCTTTCTACATGTCAGATTACAATTACCATTACCGGTACTCACCCAGTCATGAACCCAACCCAAAATAGCACACATAAGCCTGAGTTAGTGGAGTGATAGCCAATAAGCTGAGTTTCCTCACACAGATTTCATATGGCAAAAGAAATCTCTGCATTTTACACTATATTACAATTAAAAGCTCTTCTACAGCCCCATTACCAAAAAGCACAAAGCAATGATCAATGGTCACTGCAAGTGAAACTGTAGGCAAAATCATAGTCTGTTGAAGAAGTCCAGTCAAAATTCAAGCCTGCTGGGTATTGTGTGTAAGCAATGTCATAAAAATAGGTTGATTTGTCAATATCTTCACATTGAATGACTGTTGTTCAACTAACCTTCATAACAGATGAATGCAGTCCAATCAAGTACGGCATTGGAGCACTGAAACCATTCAATCAATTCATCTAATCAATTCTCTACTAACGGCCATCCTGGCTTGGCAGTCTGCCAGAAAAGCGGTCCATGTTTGCTGGATAAATTGTCATTCATATTGACATTTTGATATATTGCCTTTTTACCACGTACATCTTTAACCAGCAAATGCTTGAAATCATAGAAACCTCGATGCCAAATGGCACAACCTCAAGTAAAATCAACCCAATCAAAATTTACTTTTAAGTATTATTAAGTCTGCTGGTTATGCTGTCTACATGTTAATTTTTAAGAATTAAGTATTGTTATTGAAGTAACAGATCTCTTAGCTGCATCTCATCAACTTTCCTTTAATTATGACATAATTTTTCAGCATGAATAGAATGCCAATTAGAGCGGCCTCTTGAGGAGACTGTAAAATGACCAACATAGCAGCATTTCTTCTATACTGTCTGAGCAATAAAGCAAGTATTAAACAGATCTCATTTTAAGTTACTTACCTACAGTAGTCAAGCAGATGTGGAGGAAGAACAGGAATGTAGAGATGTTGCCTGGACGAAAAAATAATGAGCAATATAGCATCTTTAGTCAAAATTCTACAAACTATGCTGACCACTTAGTAAGCTTTTCTGCAGTAGCATCATGGCAATTATTAGTCTTCAAAGTGTACCAATGAGCAACTGTAAAGATCGAATTACCTGTGTCAAATTTCAGTTAGAGTCAGTAATCAGTGTTCAAAGATCAATTAATTTTGGCTGAATGATTATCATTTTGAAATTCAGTTTTCCTTAGAACCAACTATCGATCAACTCCTTGTAAATTACTAAATGGCTGCAGATCAGAAGAGTTTGTATTGCAATCAAGAGACATCGTCAACTTTGAATCGATCACCTCCCACTCCATTCAACAGGTAAGAGAATCATCAATTACCAGCAGAACCACTATTCCACATCATGACAGTGCTTTCGCTTGGTGACAACTTTGCTGTTCAAGTATTGTTAGTAGATCAAAATTTTATCAGCATCGCCATAAATGAAACCACTATTGTGTGACCCAAAACACAAACTCTGACAGTAACTGAAAAACACTTTGAAGCATCTAATTTCTAAAAGTCACATCATGAGTTGTTCAAATAACAATAGATGTAGGTTTCCAGGACCTCAGTCACCACACAAAGACAGAAACATTCGATCTGACATTTGAGGCGATGCACAATACAACAAAGAAACAGGCAGCCAGACAGACGAAAAACAACACAGACAGAGAGATACTGATAGGCAGACAAGAACATACACATGCATAGAGAAGGAGAAACCGGTAGACACACTGACAGACAGGAATACAGCAAGAGATACTGGTATGCACAGACAGACAGACAGACAGACAGACAGACAGACAGACAGACAGACAGACAGACAGACAGACAGACAGACAGACAGACAGACAGACAGACAGACAGACAGATGCATTCTGAGAGCTTATTGCCAAGCACTGAAGTCTGTGATAAGAGAGATATGAATCAGATACCAATTCATCGGATGTAGCAGAAGGGCTGCTCCAGGTATGCAGGCAGTTAAGCGACTTAGACTCTGGCTGACTACGAGGATTCTTCTCTCATACAACATACTAAGTGCAAAACAACAACAGTGACATAATGTTATCGCTCAGTTATTACACGTGTACCTCTATCAGCATTAGTAAAGTAATGCAATCAGAAACATTTCACTGGCAGCACTTAAGTCATTAAGTCGTGCTTAGTCAAAAGGAGCATGATTGATTGGTAAGTTTCAGTAGAAATCTAGGGGTCCTATGGAAAGAGCTAGCCAGATGCTACAGAGGAAAAGTTTAAGTAGAAATCTAGGGGTTCTACGGAAAGAGCTGGCAAGATGCTACAGAGGAAAAGTTTAAGTAGAAATCTAGGGGTTCTATGGAAAGAGCTAGAAAGATGCTACAGAGGAAAATGTTTATGGTGTTGCTTTTATGATATTGGAAGGTCAATGAAAGAAGGGAGTATGGGACACGGTGGTGCAATGGTATGTTTGGTGCCTCGTAACTGGAAGGTCGCAGGTTAGAATCTACCTCAAGCCACAGCACAGCGACCCAGCACCATCAATGTTCTGTCGTATGATCAAGTGCACTTCTGAACTTTGAAAGGAGGGCAATATCAAAACAGAGTTGTATAGCATTATTGTATTGTATAATGTCTAAAGAATCGATAAATTTCAATGCCCTGTCACAGCCACTACGAGCGATCAGAAAAACAGAGCGAAAATTAATGCAACAGATGTGCAACAATTACCAGTAAGCATTCTCTATCCCAGCTGGGTTGATTAAATCTCTGGGCTGCTGCAGTCAGCCTTAGTTTTACCTAGTTAACCTATCCACAGTTATGAAGATGTCCCTAATCAATACACTAACTGTGTAGGATTGTTCTAAAGTGATAACTCTGAGTCCAGAATTTACATGCGGTGGATTAGATTTGACTCCAAATATTCTATAAAGTTAAACATGCATTAGTTTATGGGTCATGGAACTGATCAACTAATATAATTTCCGATGTATCTTTCTGTCACGTAACTTCGACTAAGGGCTTCTTATGGCCAACCCAAGGTCGCCTCATACACCACCGCCTCATGCACGCCTCCCTACATGCCTGACATGGACAGAGGGCCGGTAGCCAGCCAGTGAGGGAGTAATGGAGGGAGGGTTTGCCACCCATATTAAGGGAAGTTCTTAAGACAGCCCTGCACCTGTACCACACAGACTGAGGGCCGGTCCCTCCCTCACTCCCTGCCTGACGCCAGCCAATGGCTTGTGTCACTGAGGGAGTAATGGAGGGACGGAGGGCCGGCATTATTATCTTCAGTATTAAATTTCTGCTGAATCGGTAGACTTCTCTCTACTCTGCCAGGTCTTCTAAATAAGTTTCTGAATATTCAGTGTTTAAAGATCAATTAATTTTGTCTGAATGATTATCATTTTGAAATTCAGTTTTCCTTAGAACCAACTATCGATCAACTCCTGCTTGAATAATCTGAATATTCTGCTGACAAAGACGTTTCTATGTAGGCCCCTCACTCCCTCCCTCATGCAGGCTCACCACCCATATCAAGGGAAGTTGTTAAGACAGCCATTTACCCTGTAGGACAGACGGAGGGGCCAGTAGGCCCTCCCTCTATGTATGGAGGGAGGGCCTACCAAAATGTTGTCATCAAACAATTATTGCAATTTTGATTTAGCTTATGTATTTTTTACATTTTTACTCTCAAACACATTTAAAGTTTCTAAACTAAATTTACATACCATGATTTTTCACAAGTTACAGCTAGTAATACACATATGTACAATGGTTAAAAACGTCAGCATGTGAACAGGAACTTATAAGGTCATAAATTTTAATACACAATAAAAAATCTAAAGATAACACAGCAACAGCTGTCACAGTTAATATCACGTATATTTGTGCGTATGTACATAAACATCTGTAACAAGGCAGTAAATATACTGCCTTTAGAGCACTTCTCAAAAGTACTGAGCACTTTCTCTTGCCAGCTATCTGCCCTAGCAAGTTACCTCCCACAAGCTTTGTTTAATGCCTCATATAATTCCTAGGCTTAACAGGAAATAGCAGAGCATACTAAATTGTGATGAATCTAGGTTATGGTTCACATGAACATCTAATTGTTCGGTGGATGATCAATAACTGCAAGCATTATGACACAACATGCCTGAAACAAAACACCCTACAATTATCATCAGGCCATATTGTTTTCATTTAACACCTGATAGGCTGACTACGCATATTTACACATGCATGCAAGCACGCACATATCTACATGTATGTACAAATCTATATAAGCATATACATAATTTTTTATGATGTTCAGCAGTATGCATTTTAACATGTATTTATGTAGATATCTACATACATATGTATATTCAAAATGTATTTAAGCAAGCAGGCATGTATATATTTACATACATACGTATTTCTGTCAACATTTCAGAGTGCCTTATAAGAGCCCCTCAAGAGCACTTCTGGTGAGCGCAACTCGCTTTAGAGTACTTAGTGCACTTATAATTTTGTGTGTGCGAGTGTTGCTAAGTACACAGTTTAGTGTAAATAGATTCAACTAATTGATTCACAATTAATGACAAAGGCAAATTCATCATGAATCAGACAGCCAACAATTCACCTTAACTCACCTGGCAAACACAGCCATCATGTTGTTGACATCCAAACAACTGCAGAACTCATTTAGATTTCTCTAAATGAACAATGAAAACATTGTTTTTGAGTAAAAGAAAACAATTAACATGTCATTTCCCTCACCATTACCAGTATAATGTCATTTTCACTTCATCGTTACTATTATCATGTCATTTTCACTCAGCATTACCATAATCATGTCATTTTCACTCCAACATTACTACTATCATGTAATTTTCACTCAGCATCAGGTGCTCACTGGACTGTCAGTCGAGAGGACGGGGTTAAATCCCCACCCGGGCAGAAATTTGGTTCAAGATTTCTGTTTCAAACAGCATCCCTTAGCCAACTCAGCTATGATGAGTACACTGACCAACGTGACCACACTCTGTCAGTGGGAAGATGACACGGCGAGGAAGAGGACTGGCCACCCACCCTCATATGCCGAGGTCAAGAAAATGAAGTCACTAACATTTCATATCCATGGCTGCCTCAGGGCTAGCTTAAGGGACTGCTCTTCTTCTTCACATCACTACTATTATCATGTAATGTTCTGTCAGCATTATCACTAGTATGTTATTTTTACTCACATTCTCTGGTAGCGTAGGCAACTGATTTGGGATAGGACAAATAAAGCTGAGTTTCTGCAAAGACAAAAACGCAGTGTTTTAAAAGTTTTCAAAATATAAACTCCCAATAAAAGCTGTTTGTTATTTAACTGAGAATTTACATAAAGCAACTCATCAACATAATCTACTCATACATATGCAGATATGGGTCATTATCCGAAAAGTGCAGAATCGATGTCCCATGCTGGTTTTTTGAGTTTTTTCGATAATTTCTTCAAATTTTTTTGCCTATCTTTCAAAGAATGAGCAGATTAACATTTCCCATCATTGTTTTAGCTGCTAGATTCTGGAAATTTTGAAAAAAATTACTAAATGTATACAAAATATCATTACCATCCAATGTCCGAGACGGTGTACAATGCATTAAATTAAGCTTTTACGCAAATTTATTCCATTACAACCTGTAACAAAGGTATATTATTTTGATTAATTAGTAGCTAGCATATGCAATAATTAAAGATTTAAACTCATTTTCATAATATTTATTTCTTTTTGACCTATTTAAACTTGTCAATAGAAATAAGCATCATAGCCATCCCAATTTTTGGGAAGCCTATAACTTTTACAGAACGTGCTTACTTACTAAAAGAAAAACATCAAGAACGAGATATTGTCAACTATTAATGGAATCACACAGATTTGTGTTGAAATTCCTAATATTTTATTTTTAATTTAAGTTTGTGTGTTCAAATTACAAGAAAAGTAAATTTCTGCTTCATTACCATCTAGTGTTGTATTTCCTGGTTTAGGTAGATTACAACATTGACAACTTGTTTTATTTGTCGCTTTTGTTGTACTGATTGAAATTACTTATCTGATGGAGTAATTCACGTGAAAATGTTTGACGGCTGTTATAAATTTCATCATTTTGTCATTACCATTCGCGGTTGTTTTTCGTCATTACCATCCGTATTCATCAGATTTCTGCTATTTTCTCATGGCAGTCGCATCTTGTCTCGGATGGTAATGACGCATTGCTCAGAGTGAATTACATGTATTGTTTGTGAATTATTTGATATAAAAATAAATTGCAAGCAATTAGAATTTACTATCAACTCTTAAAATGTTGTTCAACTTGTATCTAATGCATATAACATACAGTTATAGCTAATCCTGCACAGATTTTTTTCTGCAGCTGAAAATTATATATTTTTTAAAAAATAATCTAGAAAAATGTCTAAATTTCTTGACACCAGACTAATATATTATGTGAAGGAAAGGCCTATTGTACTCCTACTTAATGCTGGCATTATCTACTTTTAAGAAATTGCCATTTTATAAGCACCAGAGGAATATTTCAGGTTCCCGTGATTAAATATGATTAAACAAAAAGGGCGGATTTCAATGAAAAAATAGGAGTTTTGACTTTATAATTTCTGAAAAAAAAGTAACTTATAATTAAAAATATAGTGGATTTCTTTCAAATTAGTTAAATTTAACTATATACATGACTAAAAAAACACTTGCAACCAATTTTGGGGAAAAATTTGTTTTTGTTTTTCGGAGACGAAATTTGTAACATTTCGGATAATGACCCATATACATACAAGCAATGTCATGCGTATACACCCACACACAGTTTTAAGTCTTATTTCAGAAGAAGGGCTCCATATAAATCATTCAACAAGGCCAGACTTACACGAGAGGCTAAGAACATCAGACAGTGACTGATACCTCGTTGGCAAAAGCAACATCCTCTCCTGGTTTAAAGGACTTCAACGTAAACAAAGTGTTCAGAAATGGCAAAACTGACGAACTGGTTCGGCAACTCAGCTGGCTTGAGATGTTGTCAAGTACACGGTAGAAAATTTCATACCACGGGAGACAGCTGCAACACATCAGTACAAAGTCAGGTACACTGAGAAATTCACCTTTTTGATCCTGGGCTATGATGGAAACACCTTCTACATCAACGTATTACTACTGTAATTATAGTCACAATTGTACCTGAACAGTTATGTAGCACCACTCAGAGAGCAAACCAATCACAATCTGCTCTAGTCTGCATGGTGTTAAATGTCATTAAGAACTAGAATATTACACCAGTTAGCAGAACAATGCACAATTAACTAGAACAGTGACAGGCCCACACATACATGGAGCGTAACCAATGGATTCCCGTTCACAGTTGACGTAGGGCATGGATGTTCAAAGTCTCAAGGCTTGCTTTCTGGGTAGCTGGTCAAGAGTACAGGAACTCAAAGCCTATGTCTGTCTGCTGAGCTGGTTCTCCCAAATCTTTCACAATCAAAGCTAATTTCTCTTGGCTTAATTATTCACAGCATCTGGTAATTGTAACTTTAACCATAGATTTATATAGTTGGCGCTGCATGACCTCTTGGATGAACAGATCTTTGCAATGGCTCACGATTCAAGAATGCGGGGATTTCATTTTAAAACAACTGATGTCTATTAGGTTATGACAGTGGCGCTACACTAAATCTCCAGATTCATTAGATTAGACGTAGAAAGTCATAGATTATAGTTGGCCATGAATTAATTAAAAGCTGAGAATCTTCCCTGTCACAAATACTAATCCATTAAAAGTATGCAAGCCTCAGTGGAAAAAATCTTCCAAAGACCAAATGATGATGTAAGAATAAAGGGGTTTGGCTTTAACCTTAAAATGATGTTGACAAAAAAATGCTATATGCATTTTCCATAATGTAATCTAAGCGTTTAAAGTTTTATGCAATAGGTCTACTGTGCACAACAGTCCAGAAACGGCAACTTCTGGGCACTAACAAATGCTTGCAAAGAGAACATTGTACAATTTTCATACTATCCCAAAAACACACAACCAATCAATCATTTGCTAGTAATTAGTCTTACGCTGTTGTTACCGTAACAGTTAAATTGACAGTGACAGCACATTCCACAAAAATACCGAGAAAAGAAAATCTGATTGGCAGGCCTGACACTGACACACCCAGTGAGAATAACGCCGGAAATTATCAACAGACCAAACCGTCAAAAAAAGCCACCACCAATTAAACAAATGCCAAGACTCCACAATAACCACATTACCTCAAGGCAAGGTTACAGATACACCTGTAGGTCTTAGGATCAGAAAACTGACTGGGAACTGATAAGGAAATGCACTTGGCAGCACATAAAGCAACCTTATCCAAGGCAGTGATTGCATGCTCCCGTTATCAAACAGTGCCATTCACGAGGTTTCTACCAACACTTGAAGAAGTCAAGTGCTACATAAGTGCTTTGAGTGTATATATAACATGTATACAAGCAACTGAACGAACAAACAATTGAATGAATAAACATACATGACACCATGTAAACTCAACCAGTCTTGCACTAGGTCACGCAGTCAACCATCAACCATTATTCAGTCAACAGAACAGCTAAATCTAGATTAATACATCATTTAGGCATTGTCAATAGTTCAATACACTTGACGTCTAACACCTAGTTCACATTTAATTTTAAAAACAAATTGCAGAATCAATCTCAAGCACATAGGTGGGCTGTCAGCTACAGGTAATTGTAATCGAACATATATAAAAGCGCCACTCATAAAATAGCCTTCAGACATTTCTGGAACAGGGGAAGAGAAAGGCTGAGGAACTCAAGCTGCAATTCCTGCAGAAGATGGTTCCAGCTAGTGGGGCTAACATAGGCAAAACTTCTAGATACAGCAGTGGCCCTGCGCACACAGGGAACATCCACACAGCCTCTGGTGGCCGAGTGGAGACTGAAATGACCAAGGAGTGAAGAGACCAAGGTACAGAAGGTCTTGAGGTATGAGGTAAGGGCTCAATCCTAACCACAACTAGGATTTTTCAGTGATTGTCCCACAAAAAACAAACATAATAAAAACTAGAAAACAAATCCTAGCAAGAAAACTAAATTACCTAATTATACATAGGCAGGTTTGCGTCGGTGATGACGTTCGACAAAAGCCAAACTTAAATCGACTCTCGATGTCTGTAAGGACAAACGTAAAATGCTCTTCTGTTTTACTGCTGAAAACAGAACAAAATTACCGGTAAGTGAAAATTAAGTCTAAAACACAAATATAATTAAAGTCCTTGTCCAAGTGAAGAAACCTTTGCAATATTTGTTTGTTTATACAACAGTAAGGTACTGTAACTGCTGCATGTAGTTTAGACAATGAAAGAAAAATACAAATTACATTTGCTAGAACTTTCTGAAAGAAAGAATCTGGCAAGCTGAAAGTTGATGGTAGAACAGATTTGCTAGTTTCACATGTGCAACCACTGTACTTAGAAGTACAATTACTTAGAAGTAATGCATATTGATAGCAGTTGTTTTACCAGAGGGATGCATTACAGTCAGAGAGTTCCAGATTATTTTAAACAGACCTTTGTAAATGAAGAGCCATATGGCTTGCCAATTCACAGAAAGACAACTGGTGCTTTAGATAAATAACAACTGTAAACCAATTAAATCAAATTTTGAAAACAAAACCAGTAAAACAGCACAATTACTGGCTAATGGCTTGCTAACTGCAGTATATAAACAAATTAAGCCAGCATAAACCTTTTCGATACAATCTGCTAGGAAGCAAAATGAATTAGCATGAGCAGTCACATAAGTCACAAACAGTTCGGATGAACAGTAACATAAGTCACAAATACTTAGGCTGAACACTCATTGAACAGTTACATTAAGTCACAAAGACTTAAGCTGAACAGTTACATATGTTACAAAGACTTAGGCTGAACAGTTACATAAGTGACAAACACTTAGGCTGAACAGTTACATTTAAAGCCACAAAGACTTAGGCTGAACAGTTACATAAGTCACAAAGACTTAGGCTGAACAGTTACATAAGTCACAAAGACTTAGGCTGAATAGTCACATAAGTCACAAAGACTTACACTGAACAGTCCATAAGTCACAAAGACTTATGCTGAACAGTCACATAAATCACAAAGACTTAGGCTGAACAGTTACATAAGTCACAAATACTTCGGCTGAACAGTTACATAAGTCACAAAGACTTAGGCTGAACAGTTACATAAGTCACAAATACTTAGGCTGAACAGTTACATAAGTCACAAAGACTTAGGCTGAACAGTTACATAAGTCACAAATACTTAGGCTGAACAGTTACATAAGTCACAAAGACTTAAGCTGAACAGTCACATATAAGTCACAAAGACTTGGCATGAACAGTCACATAAGAAAGTCAAAAAGAAATCAAAGCTCATATCAATAAGAAGTGGGATGAAACAAAACTTACTTGGAATCATCTGATAGGCATGGAAAGGCAAACTTCGGAACTGACTTAAGAACTTCCTACACACATCAACATGTTCTCATTTTAATATTTTGAGGAGCAAATAGCAAAACGTCAAACAATGCAATAAAGCTCTAAAGTAAACACAAAGCCAACATCAACATACATAAACAAAACCAGTAATCACCACTGGCTGAACACATTCTGAACATGTCGTAATGGTACCAGCAGTGTGTGCCTAATTAAGTTTGAACAATACATACACTAGGCCTAACTTACAAAGCAATGTCTAGGATCCATATCAGGGACCAAACTTTAACTACACGGCATTATAGCTCGGGGACTTATTGGTGCCACTCCCATACAATAATGTTGGCAGATTTGCGATTTCTGCACTGGACCATGCTTCAGGAACAGACAGCTCAAGAAATAGTTTCAATCTATCTAGGTCACACCTTTTTAGATCTAAAAGGCACTATATAAATAGCCAGAGGTCAAACGGACACACACACAGATACACACACATATATGCACACAGACAAACACAAACAGACCCATACACATAATAAGGTCATCTCCCGATGCAGAATGAAACTTGGAAGCCGCATCCACAACAGAACTTGCAACATAACAATGCGCCTTATAACGTCAATCTGGTGTAATGCTGTGGATCGCCCTGATAAATTACCACCATCTAATAATCAACTGGGGATGTTTTTGTGCACACATCGTGGCACTGCCAGTGCCAGCTCACTATGGCAAGAGCAATAAAAAGTGTTTCACTGGTTAGAAGCTGTTTACGTGATGCCACCATCATAGCTCTGTTCATCATGTGAAACTAATAAGCAAGAGTGGGAGTGCCTACGTGTCACATGCCCTCAGTTCTCCCATCTGCCTGCTCTAACAGGTCACAGAGCCGTTATTCCACCACGAAAGTTCAACAGAAGGTATAACTGTTTGCTAATTCAGTATTACAGTGTAATTGTGAAAAGAAGATACAAAGGGGATTACGAATAAAACTCCCTTATTGATAAACAATGCTCATAAAACAGCTGCATTTACAATTTACAGTTCACACCAACATGGAAGGCCAGAAAGTAACTGTTAAAATTTTTGCACAACAGTTAAAATGCAGAGTCTACTAGGCAATGTCCTGTCATGGACTGAACATGTTTGAAGTAAGCTTAATTAAGTGGAGATGCACACTAGCCTAGCGGTTAGCATGCTGGCCTTTCACATCAAAGATCAGAGTTCAAACCTCCAAGGATATGTGTTTAGAAGCTCATTCTACACTTAAGCGAAATTATCCTGCTTGGTGACAGAGTCATAACATTTATATTCTAATGGTGATTTTATATTGGTTCAGAATATTTTTGTCTTTGTGCTAAGCACATCAACTTTTGCTCTTTACCAGCCAATTTATCAAGTATGTGTATCAAGAAACAATTATCTAATGTGTGTGCACTTGGTCCTGTTAGGGATTTCTTTTCCTGTTGTTCCCAGATAACCTCATTTTATACACTTGTAACATACTTGAAATCAAGTTGTTTGATGGGACCAATAACATTTATGGTTATGGTTATGGTTAAACAGACTGGCCACATGCCACCTGCATATGCTGGCTCAAACCCTTCATCCACAGCAGATAAGATTACAGCCACAGATGATCACGTTAAGCACATTCAATCACATTATATGATGATGAAATACAAGCGCTGGCGGCCCAGGACAGGGTTGCAAAGAATACAGGCAACATATTACACATACACAGGTAAGGTTCAACCATATGACTTGCACTTTCACTACAAAACAATTTTTTGCCACAACTGCCATCATGAGTAAACAACTCCCTATTCACACTCCTAGTTACGTACCACAACTTTAAATTGTTATTAGAAACAAGTTTCTCGTAAAAATCTAACCACAATGGCAGTTAGCAGTGCCTTCATCAGAACTGCAGATGTACAATGTATTACATCCGCATTTTGATCTAGGCATCTTCATAACTGTATGATATTCATATTAAACACTATACCCTCAGAATGGAGGCTCTGAATCTTTAATCGATGTATCTTTAATTATATTTAGTTGTGCATGTGTGCCTTTATAATCTGCTCCTGTCATAGTTTATTTTCAAAATGTATGTAATCATTGTATACATGTAATGCATGTGTGCTTGTCCAATGCAAATAAAGGCTGCTTACTTACTTACACTTCATTAACATTTAGTCTGGCAGTTTGGTAGTTATTATTATTGTTATTATTTAATATTTTTATCATCAATATTATTATTATCATTTTTTTTCGTCCAAGGTAGGTAAGATCCCTGAGCAGGCTCTAAGATATTAACAGTTAATTGAAAGGTTAAGCTTGGAGTACGTGTTCCTCATCCCCGGAGTGTGTTATTATTATTATTATTATTATTAATTGGCAACTTTTATCAGGCAAGGCCTCAACTGATAACTTAAACTTGCACAATACTATTTACGATGCTAGCACGTGTAGTGGATTATCACACCACCTGGTGTCCTCTCCGTCCTCCTTCCTTTGATTGTCTGTATGCGAGTACCAGTGCAAGTTGGGAGGCTAACAAGGGCATCATTTCATTTGGTTTTGCAGTTGCTGTTTCTGCGCCTTAGCCAAAAAACACTTCAAAACAATGAGACCAAGCCACTGAAGATTTCCTATCGTGGCATGAAAGAAAGGTTAACTTCACCTTTACTTTTAACACAGGTTTTGCATGTAATCTTTATGTGGTAATTTTACAAGGCATGTGTACCTCATCATTGTACTTTTCTGGAAAAATCTGCAGGATATATGGCTCTTCTTTGGAATTAGAAGGTTTCGCAAGTTCCAGAAACACCTCAAACACATGATCAGGATCTAGCCTGCAAAACAACACTCAAAATACAGAAAAACAGTCATAAAGAAATTATTAACATAACAAATTGAAAGAAAGAGGAAGCAAACAATACCAGGATATTTTTGCATGAGCCGGAAAATGAAAGACCTATAAATCGGTACTTAAACACTCAGCTGTCTACTCTAAGTAGCCTGTCAAACTTTGCAAACAGGCTCCTCTTTTCCTAGCCACCAACATCTCTGTGTTGACTTATTGGGAAATACAAATGTCTGATTAATTTGAATAGCACCATCAATTGTGAATTGACGCTCAAGATGCTTCAAGTGCAAATACATTTAAAGTGCATAAGTGTACACTTAATGTATTTGCAAGTGCTTAATACAATTGCACACCTAATTCAACAGGTACACATGTTACCTAGACATAAAAATCATAGCTTGAACCAGGACCTAATAGTTCATGCAATGAAGTGTTTTGTATGGCCACAGAATAAACAAGCATAGACGATTTCAAAGATCGTGGATTAGGAAAGAAAAGTGAAACTTAAGCTATGGTTACCCAAATAGCAACATAAATTGTATGACACATCTGATAAATTTGCCATGTCAGAGGTAACTGATTGGCAATACAGTGGCTAGCAGGATGCAGATTTTTAGAAGACTGCAACAAGATATCGTAGGTGAAAATCTGGCCTGAAGTTCATCATACTGCAGCAAGACACAGAATTTCATGTTGACCACGTTTTATCCAGATACATTTTTATTATTATTATTATTATTATTATTACAGTAGTTTTATATAGCGCCCCTTCAAGATTGCCTACTCAGGAGCACTCCCAGCCCAACCACGGTCAAATAACGCAGTTTTGAGGACAGTAAGAAACAGGGTGAAATGACCAATCGGTATTTGACGGAGCTTTGTAGGGAGCCCATTCCACGATACGGACAAGTGCTTTCGTCTGCATTTCCTAATTGGACTCTGAATGGACACCACTCCCCACACACAATGCTAAGTCAGTGAGGAGGGTGGCAGTCAACCATGGCCACCACCACCACAAACAAGGACTTTCGATCCAGCATCAACCACTAACAATGGACTAGGTCACTAACAAGCGATGCCTTGGGCATTATGCCAACATTTGGCATAACAAAAGTTTTACGATTAGATAAGATTCACGTGCATAAACACTGGGTTATCAACATTTAAGAGAGAAAAAAATTAAACATAATTTTTGTAGTTTCTTAAGGTGACAAATAAATACATTTGTTGGAAATGACTAGACCATGTGAACAGAACCACAACAAAGTTCTAGTACAGAGTTCAAATACTGATTCTACTGGCTTCGTTCATTCAAAGTGATTTTCTTTAATTAAAACCTCATTTCCTCAGGACGGGTCACATATTATGTTCAAGTGCACACCCATCCATCACTTACAGTTTCGTGATCAAATGACTACACTGATGCAGTTTTGTTAGGACCTTTTACTACACTTTGCACACACAAATCCTGTTTTAAAACCAACAGTACAAAACCTTAAACTGGAAAAGAACATGTCAAGATTTAAGGTATACGATACTATCCCTGCTGTCCAGTAACAGCAAGGAAATAAACACAGCCATATGTTGGTAACTGATTTCCTTGTTTTGACTGTAAGACCATCTCACTGACTAAAGGTCAGGCTGAGTACAATATGATATCATACATTACAGGTAGAATTTCAATTCGACCTGCCTGCCGCCAATCATAGATAAACAATATGACTAGCTCGGATTGTGAGAAAATTGATCAATGCAAGTTCCACACAGCGATTCTCCAATAAATAATCAACAAACACGTAATACAAGCTTATGAAAAAACTTTTATTGGCTACAAAAAATTAAGAAATCAGTTAAGTTTTTGTTATGCATATCAGAATGTTTGAATTGTGTTCAACGACAAAATCTGCTGCACCAGATGAAATTCTGCAACCTGGGGGAACCTATATTGTTTATATGTGATCCAGGGCAGGCTGGCCAAAACCAAACTTATACCACAGTACACTACAACTGAAATTTGATACTCTCCCCTTGCAACAGCTCAGAGACAAGAGTTAACAAAGTTAGCCGCTTTGAGATCAACTGTTGTCAGAGTCTGCATGGACAAATGGAATTGATAATAAACTAACTATGCATATATTTTCAATTCAGAAAAGCTGTGGTAATCAGCTCATTAATGGTTAATTGTTTCTAAGTAATGTGGCATACACGTAGGTAATTAAGCTTTTGCACAGCACCTTTTACACTTTAACAACGAGCATGTACTAAAATGTACATGGAAAACTAATCCCTCTCGTCGTTGAAGGCTTAAAACAACTGTGAACATTATTATCATATTCATTTATTATATAGCAAGGCTGACACACTGCATCCTTGTACAGACTGGTTAAATAACGGGATTTAAAGACTAAGAATATTCTAAACACAGGTAGAATTGTCTGGGATGTTAAGCTGGCATAGTCGTCATTCTAATAGGAAAGGCATGTTCGTCATTTCAAGCTTCTATAGAGAACACGTGGTATATAGTTTCTATCATCTATGAGACGTAAATAGATGTATCATTACATAAAAATAGAAGTAACAGCATACCATGACAGTCAGTAACAGTTACTAATAGGCCAAACAGCAGAAAGGCAATCCTAGAAGAAATGGCAGACTTTTACAGTCACCTTACTTGTAAACAAAATGGCCACCTCAGACAGTGAGAATTACTGTGTTGCATGCACCCAGAAGGACTAGTGTAAGTATGTAGGTAAATTAGTAAGAAACTAGTTTCCATTGTGACATGTGCAGTGTTATAAAAAAAGCATTCGTGCAAGATGAATCGCCATTCCGAGTATCATAGTACTGAATCGCTCAGTCTTTTCAGCCATTTCTAAAGTAGCTGATCAAGCTGTCACAAACCCTGGAAGGCACAATATTTACATCTTGCTGAGAACACATGTCATATGAAGGGCTCATTCTAATCTGGAAAACTTAGAAGGCAACATTTTCATGCATTCTGCTGACTGTGCATTTACACAACTTTGTACATCAAAACGATGCTTAAGTACACACACTCTGTATGTGGAAACCATAAGAATGTGTGTTCAATGCAAACTGAGAAGACGATATGGCACAGTAGTGATTTGTTTCCAATGTACCTGCAGGAGTTCGTTTTGCAAAATGCATTCTGCAAGAACTTTTCTGAAAAATTCCTATATGCATCACAGAAACTTACCCCATTTCAAGTAACAAGTAATCTGAGCAACTCTTTACATGCTGATTAATTATGGGTGCACAGCGAATCCCCGAAACCCTGAAACGAATTTCGACCGGATCTCCGAAATCGATTTTCTAAGTCTATGTTATGCATAAGAGTTCAAACATCAACAATTCATTGTTAAACAAGGTGTTATATGTCAAACATTACAATTTAATTTTGGGAATATTTGAATAGTTTTCGGGATTTCGACCGCTTTCTATAAAACTGTTTTCGGGAAATCGGGCTGTTGTGTATTTTCGGCGTTTTCGGGAATCAGGTTTTGGGGATTCGGGATGACCCCATTAATTACTCAGTTACAATAGTCTTTTCAATAGTCTGCTGCAAGCCACTCTAATTCTCTCACAGTCTGGGGTGGCCATTTGGTTTACAAGCAGGGAACTGAGAAGTGGACGCTTCTTTGGGACTACCAGAAGAAAATATACATTTACATGTTCAACAGTACAACTTGATTGCCTAAACCATGGGTGGTATTAATAGTAAATTTACAATAAATATCCGTATTTCCAAATACCTGACTCGAGATCCCATGATTGTCTACGCCACTGAAGCACATATCATCCAAGACTTGGTTGATTATTCAAGAATCCTCTCAATTTGTATTGGCAAGTTTGATTATAGGACTTGCTGGCTAGCAAACATTAGGATAAACATATTCCATGTGCCGGCCATAGAACAAGTACCGCCCACCCTCTCGAAAAACATTATCTGACTTTTGTTAAATAAGTAACTGAGGTTCATTCAGCAATCGTGACGGAAATCGGTCTGACTATTAATATAACTGTATTTTGATCACAAAATAAAACACCCTATGTTGATGATATGGAAATTGATTCGCAATACAATTCTAGCAGGAAACCATTCTCATTAGACATTGGCATAGATTACATATAATATCGATTTCACACTTAAGACTTAATAAGGCAACTAGCGCCATCGTATTCATTGTTTTGATGACTTAACGATCCACTGAAATTATCGTAAAAGAAATTAAGTCTTATAGTAGGCCTAACTGAATGCAAGCATCATTCTTGCAGGGTTTTATTCTAAATTTGGCGTTGAGCGTTTACTTTAGTAGAGTATATATTTATGCGGAGTCCAGAAAGTGTTATCTACACGTTACCAAAATTTTTTTAGAAGGAACCTTTGGTACAAATTAAGACCAGGAAATTCGCTTCTCTAGCACCTTGATATAAGATTAGGCTTCTAGTTAAAAGCCAAAAATCCCCACAAATATATACATTGCAGTAGTCGCGCCTTTTGGCTAAAAATTGATTAGGCTGTTTTTTATTTTAAACAAAAGCCACATAATTATGCTGAAAATAAATATTTTCCTTAATCCAACGCCTTCTGCATAAACATTGTAATTGTAACGTTGAAAACGGCAGTAATATAAAAACAGCGACCATTATAGTAGTACGTCACGCTGCTCAACAAGCTCAACAAGGTTGCGTTCTCGGCAAAGACGGTGGAGTAGGCTTAACAGCAGAAGGTAGCGTCTGCTTCTGATTAATAATTATTTGTAGGCTAACACTAGTTTTAACCATAAACTGTTGCTCTCATATATACGCCATGGTTAATTTTCGTAGTTGTTTCAGTATAAACTTCACAGGTGTATTAGTAACTATAGGTTAAAAGTTGTAAACTTGTAACACGGTATTGTGTTGTGTACGCTCCATCCTTGAGGCACACCGAGTCCCGTCGGCGAAATCATGGATCTCGAGTAACGGAAAGGCTCATAATTTTCCAACACCACCACGAATAACATTCTCTTCTAAGCTTTGGCTTAAAATTTGTCAATCTTTTTACCTCATCTTTCTCTTTTTATCAGTTCTTAACGATTTAAGAGTGCCTGCATCAGCCTAAAGTTCGAATATAGAATTAAGTGGTATTGTCACGTATTTTGCTAATAATAATTGTTTTCATTTGTTTCATAATAAAGATTAAAGTGGAGCTGTATGTGTTGCTTGACATGGAATAATACCATACTGTTGGAATTGTTTAACAACTGGATATCCACATTCGACATTTCGTGGAAACTCAAGACTGAGCAATGGCGGCGAAGGGCATATCTCGTTCAGATATCGAGAAATACCTTAATGTAGACCCAGAATTTGTCAAAGACTGGGTGTCCAAGAACATCCAGCGTAATGTTCTGGAGCAGTGGCTGCAGGAGAAGTTTGTTTCCGAGATAACCGTCGAGACTAAAACCGTAGAACCCGCCACAACAACAATGACAAGAGCAGCACCAGAGGCTAAGAATGCAAACTTTTTCGACCAATTTGTACGTGGCACAACAAAGCGCTCTGCACCACCAAGAAAAACAAGAAATGAACTGCTGAAAATGAACCAAAAAGACATGTTCATGGAACTAATTAGAGACATTGCTAACGAGTTGGATGTAAATGTTCTGTGTCACAAGATCTTGATAAACGTTGGAATACTGACACGTTGCGATCGAGGGAGCCTCTTTCTGACACGTGGCACCAGAGATAACAAGTACCTTGTGTCAAAGTTGTTTGATGTGACAGAATCGTCAAGTATCGAGGAAACGCTTCACACTGAGGAAAATCACATTACGGTTCCGTTTGGAAGAGGAATTGCTGGAACTGTAGCTCTGACAAAGTTGCCAATCAACATCAAAGATGCATATCAGGTCTTTACTGATTCTTCTTGAATGTAATTGTAAGGGCATTTTTCTTTTAATTTTTGTGTGTAAATTCATCCTTTCATGAAAACTCATAGGTGTTCAGCCTTGGTCTCAATCCCTCATCATTTTACATGCAGGTACTTAATCAAGGTAATGTATCTGTTTCAGTTTATGGTCGTCTTACATTCTTATCTTATGGAGTAATTAGGCCTATAATCATAATTGTCAAGTTAGTGCATCAATGTTTGTGCTTCTGTCAAATAAGTCTTGTTTTAGGGACAACTGACATTGTGAAATGCATGTAAGAAATAATTATCAAATGGGGCAGCTTCAGGGAGATCTTAGAAGAGCAGCTCTTAACCCCGTAACACTAAACTACACTAGAACAGAATGATATTTAAAATGCTGGCAGAAAAAAAAGGAACAGATGTACTGTGGAGATTTTAATGCAGATTAATAGATGACTTATGCCTTAGTGATGGAACAGAAACAGCAAAACTTATATGAGCCTGTAATGTATTGTATTGTATTGTATTGTATTGTATCTAAACATTTATAAAGCGCCTCTCACAGTATTCGCCAATCAGAGGCGCTCCCAGTGCGAAAGACCCAGTGATTAGAAAGAGGTTTTAAGACAGCGGAACGAGGCACCTGGGCCACCAGCCAATAAAGAGGCACGTGTCAATGGAGGAAGTTGATTCCATAGAGCAGGACCAATGCAAGAAAAGGCTCGAGTTTTGGCCATAGAGGTCAATGTAGAGCCGAATTTCCCCCAGTCTAGATGCTACGAAGGTCCTGCGCAAAGTGTAGCTGTAGTAATGAGAAACCACTTAAATTATCACATTTTATGACCATAGATTTGTTCTCTATAGAAATCACCTTATGTGTTACATGAAGTGCCTTGCAGGTTAGAATGTTACCCTTCATGGGAATTGCATGAACAAAAGGCAAATGAAGGAACTTTTGTGTACATTTGTTTAGGATGTACGGTTCAACAAAGATATTGACAAGAAGACGGGATACAGAACGAGAAACATCCTCTGTATGCCTATCCTGGACTATGAAGGTGAAGTGATTGGCGTGGCGCAGATAATGAACAAAATGGATGGTGGAACGGAATTCACTCTAGAAGACGAAGAGGTAAGTTGAAGATCTGTGTTTTATTTCAGCCACTAGGACTTAAAATCACTCTCTGACCTAGTTATTTATTAACTGCAGACTTTGTAAGGAATGTTTGTAGGTATGTATGTAGCAGATATCACTAACCTATTAAAGTTGGTCCCAGAACTGATACACTGTGCGATGATCTAGAATTGACAAGGACACACTGTCAAATGACGCTTGCAGAGCTCAAGACAATCTGCACAGACATAGGCGGCGATCCCGGGCTTTGAGGGGGCAAGACAGTGTAGGGGACACACTATAGAGTTGTCCCCCCCCCAATTTTCAAGAAACACCCAAAAAGGTGAGCAAAGTTTTTGCCCAAAAAATTTTTCATCTCTTTTTGACCAGATCAGTTCAAAAGTGTTTCTTTCCCTCCCCCCCCCCCCATCTGTCAAACAAGATCGCCGCCAGTGTGCACAGATTGCCACAGAGAGGTTCTAGAAGACATATTTTTGAACAATTAGAATTTAATAAGGATACACTCTCTGGAGACAAGTGATGCTTGCAAAGCTGGAAATTATCTGCACAGAAAGGTTATAGAAGACACAGTACCCCTTCAAGGTTAAGGATAATATATGTAGCGATACATGATACAGAGTGCTTGGTCCATAACTGTTCTGAAATTGGAGAATGGCAACAGGCTGGGGAAACTGGAGCAAGTCCAGTTACACCCACTGACCCGTTTAATAACATGTCTATTCATGAATTTATTCCTTCAGAGTATTTATGTAGTATCTTTTAAACTATGTAGGATGCTGTGCTGTATTAGCAACGAAGTTGTTATTTCTGTACTGTAATGGTAAATGTGACTAGCATCTATTGCCAAGTGAAATGAGTTGACTGTGTGACTGTACATTGTGGTACCTGGCACAGTATGAGAAACTGAAATGCCAAATTGAAGTCATTTTGAAGCATTGCAATCTGGTAGAAAAAGCTTTCCATGTCATCTGTTGCCAGTCTTGTTGTCCTCGAGACCAAGGTCTTGGTCTCGAGTGCACTCGAGTTCGTTTTTAAAAGTCTTGGTCTTGGTCTTGAGGTTCAAGGTCTTGGTCTTGGTCTTGGTCTTGAGGTTCAAGGTCTTGGTCTTGGTCTTGAGGTTCAAAGTCTTGGTCTTGGTTTTTCAAGACCAAGACCAAGACTTTTGTCAATATGAACAGTCATTAATTTTAACAAACGGCAAGAATTTTAAAAATTTATCCAATAATTACTCATACAGTTATTGCTTTAGTATTTACACGGTGTGAATGAGGCTTCACTGTTGTTTTGGACAATTATTTTGACTTCCGGTTATTTACCATGGAATGATTTCAAAACAGACTCATGATTAATTTGTACATTTGCATCCGGTTCTTGAAAAGCTGCTTTGTATGCTAGCGATTTCAGCACTTGTAGACTGTGTTTTTTCACATGGCAGAATTTTTATGAGGCCCCACAGGTCAATTCTGAGCAAATTGGTTTTTATAAAATTCAACAGGCATTTGGAATAACATTTCGCATGAAGGACTTTTGTAAATACGAATTCGGAATTCTCTGCAGTCTCCATTTAGAGTTGTTTTTTCTTGAATTAAAGAAAAAACTCATGTTTTCAATAAAATAACGAGTAGTCCGACTGGACAATTTTTAGTAAGGAATAGAAGTCTGGATACGACTGTGATTTTTTTGGGTCTTGGTCTCGGTCTTGGTCTTGAGGTTCACGGTCTTGGTCTTGGTCTTGGTCTTGAGGTTCAAGGTCTTGGTCTTGGTCTTGGTCTTGAGGTTCAAGGTCTTGGTCTTGGTCTTGGTCTTGAGGTTCAAGGTCTTGGTCTTGGTCTTGGTCTTGAGGTTCAAGGTCTTGGTCTTGGTCTTGGTCTTGAGGTGTAAGGTCTTGACAACAAGACTGTCTGTTGCTGTGTTTCCATTTCAATCAGAATATCAGAGGAATATTTATACGTTTCTACCTCTCTTTGTATTTCTGAAACTGAGAGAGTTAATTGTTCTCTATTGTTCTGTAAATTTGGCAGGTGTTCAAGAACTACCTGACTTTCTGTGGTATTGGTCTGACTAATGCACAGATGTTTGAGATGTCTGTTGGTGAATTTAAACAAAATCAGGTGCCATTTGAAAACCTATAGCGTTGATGTTCTAATTTTCTTGTAGTTTCATAACTATGGCATGTTCAGATTTAACTTGTTCACTTTGACACATCTGGAAAAATAGGAACATATATTAATATAAGAAGTAATAAATGCTTTTTCTGAAAACATGTCTTCATATATGCATACTTATAAGTACATAGGTACATACTCGCATACATACAATGTAACAAAGCTTTCGTTACTGAGTGCTTAGGAATTCCACTGTAAGTAAGTAAGTAAGTAAGTAAGTAAGTATATCCTTTATTAATCCAACTGCTAACCGCATTTTGGTTTACACATGTATATCACGTCCAGATTAAAGTACTAAGGCCTATATTCCGGTGAAAATCATCCTAATTATGAAAGATTTACGAGCTAGACTGTCAGCAGTCGGGAGAACCCGATTATGAACACGGGGTCGCAAAGTATAACCCGTATGCTTAACAGGAGGTAATAGCACATGAAGCACATGTATAGGACATGTAAGGACGGTCGTGAAAAGTTTAGAATCAGCAGTACGGATCAATTGTTCGAATTTAGGGTAGTCTACAGGAAGATAACCAGCTTTAATCAGTCTCCTAAAAATTGCTTGTAGTCTCTCACGTCCCCACCAAGCGGACGCAGCGTACGTCATCCTCGTCACTGGTGTACGTATGTAAAATTTCATTAGTGAGTCATGCAGAACATGTATCCACAGTGATAGAGTCCAATGCATTTTTAATGTATACATGTCCTGCAGCAGGTATTTTCTTATGTTTCGTTTTTTCTTTGCCTGTGATTGATATTATCTAACTGTAGTTTGTTGCCATTCTTGCATTACAGTTGCTTCTGACTCTGGCCAAAGGTATATTCGCCGAGCAGACAAGTCTGGAAAAGTTGGTTCAGAGAATCATGTTAGATGCACAGGATCTGATCAAATGTCTCCGGTGTAGCGTCTACCTCGTAGCAACCACTGGTCAGGTAACAACAAGTGAACTGTAATAGTATTTGTAATGTTATAATTGTAGTTTCAAACGTATGTAGCACCTCTTCAAGAGGGGTGCCTCTGAAAAACAACGCAAAACCACAAATGTCTATCTGTCTAGCACGTTAGCCTTTTCAGTCTGGGTTTTAAATCCTTGTGCATCAGTTGTTGTCAGGCAATGCAACCCATAGGGGACATCAGTCTGGTTGTTGGATTAGTATTGGCAAGTTTCCATCATAAACTTGTTCAATCTCAGGATCATGCCTACGGTTGCAACAATCAATACAACTGCATTTGATATGCCCTCCTTAAAAAATTCAGTAGTACATACACAACTATATGACATAACATACATGTTGCCGAACAATTGTGTGTGAAGGACATGCTCAGAGTCCCTACACAGAGACTGCTTCAGTGGAGGCTCAGACTCGTTTGAAGCACCTTGTGAGATTTCCAAAGAGCCACTATATAAATAGCAACAGACATACATGAATACTTCCCTGTGAGGACTGTTTTGTAGAGGTAAACATGTAGAAATAGTGAAATGACCATATTGTACATTGCTTTACTTTACATTACATAAACATTACTCTAACAAGCACTAATAGCAAGCTTAGAGGTTTTCTCTTGTAGCACTTCATTGTGTTGTAACCGTATGTGATTTATCTGTTAACTTATTGTGTGGAATAAATGAATCTATCATGGCTTTTACAATTTACAGGATGTTCAGATAACAAAGGCTTTTGAAATGAATGCTGATAACCCGGATAATATAATCATTCCCAGGTAGGTTAAAAACATGTTGCAACTAGATTTAATTCGAAAGCTGAGACCAAGCCTAAAGGCCTTAGATCTCTGATCAAGTCTTAGTGCCTGAACACTTTCTTGAAACTATGAAACTCTGTCTAGGAGTTATAGAGAAGGGGCAGAGGGAGAAATGTAAGTGTATATGTGTTTCTATAGCAACCATTAGGCCTTAAACCTGTTTATTTCTGAATGAATTGATCAGGCAACATTCTTCACCACTGCTGCCTGTTTTATCATCATGTAAGGACCCCTGTGTAAAGACTGTGCTAGTTTGAGACACTAAAGTCAGTAATAGTGTTCGATGTCTGCTCCAAGTGCCAGCATCTCAGTAGCGATTAAGGAACACTAGATTGCTATGTTGGGAGAGCATCATATTGTAGTACAGTCGCTGCTTAGCCTCCTCTGTTGGACATCAGTGCAACATGCTGACTGTTGACATGGGGCACAGATTTTGCAGAATACCCTAGTGGGGTCTAAACCATTGACTCTACCCTATTAAAAGCATTCATTTTCTGTTTTGTTTTCAGGTTTTCTGCTATGTTCTTGTCTTTCTCAGATCATTAGTTTAAAGTGTTCGGATAAGTCTGATGTGATGAACATTCTATCATTTGGAAATGTTACATCAGGTTTGCTTCATATTTATGAATTAAGTCTAATGAGATGCTGTAAAAGTTGGTCCAGTTGTACTCCTGTGGTTTTGTTCTAGTGTTCCAATTCTGCAGAGGGCTCGGTCAGCCATGTTTGCTCGTGTTGTCGCAATGTCAGCTCAGGTAATTTCCCCAACTCGGGATTTAGAATATGTTCAGAATCTTGGCAGCTGACGGGTTAGTATTAACTATTAACTTGCTAAAGAATTAGTTTCATGGCATCTGTGTAATAGGCAGGGTTAGGATATTAAGATAGGGGTGACTGGTCAGAAATTCCATGTTTAGCTCCATTGTGGCAGCTAAGAGAAGTGACAGTGTTTGAAGAAAAGTTGACAAGGAATCCCATAAATCTGACAAAAAGGTAATTGTTTAAAATCAAAATACTTTTGAGAGGTTATTTGTGTTATACATCTACAGTTCTACACAAAATCATGACATATGCTATACTACATGCACACAGTAAGACTTCCAGTAACCATGTAAGCATGCTTAACGTTTCATGCTTACGTTGTGTTTGTAGATTCTCAATATTGCAGATGCTGTTTCTGATCCAAAGTTTGGTAAAGAGGTAGGATCTTTTCAGAAGTTGCGTGGAAACTCATATTTTTGTGAAGTCTGGCTGTAAGGATTTCAGTGTGATCCTTGGTTTCTTATTACATGACAGTATTTTTTTCAAAATTGGTGACTTCTGCCCAGAAGTGACTATCAAGTCTTAACTTCAGTCTATTGACTTTGATCATTGAATGTGAGAAGACTCGGAAAATGCAAAATTAAATGTACAATCTTTTCCTTAGCGACTGTATGACTTCTACCCTGCTTGTTTTTCAATAATTTTATCAAGTCCATTTAAGGTCCCTGTGCACGGATCATAGATGTAGCGTTGATTTGGCTGTAGATAGAAGACTACGATGGATTCCGAATCAAGAGCCTGCTAAGTGTTCCGATTACAAATGGAAAGAAGAAAGTGATCGGTGTTGTCCAGATGATGAATAAAGCTAACGGAAAGCCATTCACTGAAAGTGACATCAGCACGGTGGAGGTTGTTCCAACTCTGCTTTCTCTTTCATTTAATGTTGCTTAGAGGTGTATGACTAGTTACTTGACTAGTTAAGTAAGCATACATTTAATTCTCTTGATTGAAATTTGCTTATTTTGTGTGTGTTTACAGTAATAGGTGCTCGGTTGAGCCATGCTGATCATCTGATGCATTTTCTGTTCGTTTTTTTGTTTTTGTTTTGTTTTGTTTGTTTGCATTTTCTTGTATTTTCAACTAGTCCTTTACTTTTCATTCATACTATACCTCAAGGACATTATTTTCAGGACATGGTTTTGTCCCCATCATTTTCTTTTTCTTTTTTGGTGCCATCTTATTACTATGTTACAAATAGGCAGCCCTAATTAAGCGGGACTTATGTCCCTTTTGGGCTTTCCCTATTGTATACCGAATGTTTTTACATTCCGATTGGTGCCTACTGTACTTTTGTATTGAATTCGGATCAATAAAGTTGAATTGAATTGAATAGTCTAATGGTTAGCATGCTGGACTGTCAACAGAGAGGATAGGGTTCAAATCCAGCAAGTTTGAGAGATTTTTACTGCACCTGCACCCCTATCCACATTGGCTCTAATGAGTAAAACAACATTCTGCTGTTGGTGGGAAGATCAGACAGCTAGGAAAGGACTGGCCACAACCCTCATATGCGAGGCTAAGAAAATTAAATTGCTAGCACTTCACACCAAGTGCAACCTCTCAGACTAGCTTAAGGGGATGCTCTTCTCTTACTGGACATTTGTTTAGTTTACAGGGACATTTTGCTTCTGTTTTAAAACAGTGATAAGAGATTAAAGTTGAATGGATGACCATTTGACTCGGTCACTCACTCACATGCTCACTCATTCATCCAACCACTCAGTCGCTCATTTATTCATGCATTTGTTTACTCATTTGCTTGCTCATTCACTTGCTCACTCTCACTCACTCAACTTCTTACTTACGTTTCTGTTTCCACCGGGCTCATGCACTGAGGGCGCCTCTGAATAGTCTATACTGCGAGAGGCGCCTTATAAATTACTAGATACGACGATACTCACTCACACTCATTCATTCATTCATTAGCACTCAGTTACTATAGTTGCTTGCTCAAAAGCATTTTCAGTGTAACTTACAGTTGTTCCAGAATTCCAGAAATTCAATAGTTTCACCTTTAATTCGAGCATAAATATCTGATTTTTGTAAATGTTCAGTTAATTGAATACATAGTTGCTGTTATTGACTGGTAGACGTTTGCCATATTCTGTGGTCTGGGTGTCCACAATTGCCAGCTTTATGAGAATGTGATGAAGCTGATGGCACGACAGAAGGTTGCCCTCGAAGTTCTGGCCTTTCATGCAATGGCCAGTCCAGAAGATGTTGAGAAACTAGCGGTATGTGCTCTGATGCATCACCATCACCACTGATATAATCATCACTGTCATTATCTGTTGAGAGATCCATAAGAGACACAATTTCTCATACATACATACATACCAATGACCAGTAAATACATATGTACTGGTAGATACATCCGCACATACTTACATACTTGCATGAATGCAAACATACTTACATATATTTTTGTTAATTAGTTGACTGAAAGAAGGATTTTCAGCAGAAGATTATTTAAAATTGTTTAGCTGAAAACTTTTGTATATATTGTCTACTTTGTAACACATTATTACTTGCATTTGGCAATGTCTTTTGTTGACATGTAGAAAAGTACACTTGCAAATGCAGACGACTACAAATTATATGACTTTGACTTTGATGACACGACGTTTGATGACTTTGACACATGCAAGATTGTCCTCCGAATGTTCATGGAACTAAACGTCATCAACAAGTTCAAAGTTTCTTACGAAGTACGAGAAGTTAATTTTGCTAGATACTGCATTTCTTATTTCCTTAGATGCTAAGTTTTAGACCATTTTTATAGTGGCTCTTGTGCAAACTATTGCTAGTATACCTTAGAATGTTGGGGTCGCTTGTAACTTGGTAGGCCTTTAAGTACACCAGAGACTTATTACAACATGCATAATTATTACTTAACTTCTGAGATAACACATTTAAAGACTTTGGATCCATGAATTATTTAATCTATAGCATGTTGTAATATGATTTATGGTCTGATGTGTTACTGATATGGCCCTGAAAGACAGCATTGTAACTAATTTATTATGTACTTCTTCCTTTTGGAATGGTATAATTGTGTAACACTCTTACTGAAGCTGAAATATCTACTTGATCTAAATGTCTAAAAGTTAAGTTGATACGGTTGGTAATGATATGAGATGAGAATGTTGGTACTTGTATGTGAAACTCTACGGTTTAGGGTTAGACCAAGTTCCTGAAGATCTAACTGTTGCAGGTGCAAGATAATCTATTTCCAGGTGCTTTGTCGTTGGACGTTAACAGTGAAGAAGAACTATCGCCCGGTTTCTTATCATAACTGGAGACATGCAGTGAACGTGACGCAGACAATGTTTGCAGTGCTTTGCGTAAGTACTGGTACTTCAAATATACAGCTCAAATGTATGGTATGGTATCTGGGAATTTATAAAGCACCTCTCACAGTGTGAACTATTCATAGGCGCTCTCAATGTGTGAGCCTCACGGAAACAGAAAAGGCTTTAAACGATGAACAGCAGAGAGAGCACCTAGTAAGTAGGATCCCACGCAGTACCAAGGGAAATGTAACGGTTGCAAATTCAAAAGAGTTGTAACAGCTGCATGAGAATGGGGCATAACCGTGTTGAACTTGTCAAAGGCCCTTGTAATGGCATGTGTCATGTTACGGCGCTGTAGAAATTGTTGTATTCATCATCATCAGCATACCCTTACTTAAACTTGGTGGACTGGGCTCCTAACTGTTTTTCTTGTTATGTTATAAGAATGTATATTAATTGCTGACCTTTTGTGTAGGGAAGGAATCAATAGCCTGGAGAGTTAGCTAAGATCGCCAATGTAGCACCCCTCACTGTATTCGCAATAGCTGGCATAAGTTGTTCTCTAGACAATAAGTGTTATAGTTGGACCTGTGACAACTACATGATGAATAAACGAAAATTGATTGATTGATTGATTGATTGATTGATTGATTGATTGATTGATTGATTGATTGATTGATTGATTGATTGATTGATTGATTGATTGATTGATTGATTGATTGATTGATTGATTGATTGATTGATTGATTGATTGATTGATTGATTGATTGATTGATTGATTGAGACCAAAATGTTTTGTGCTGTCTCTAACTTCAAATCTTGGAACGACTGATGTCATTTCAGTTTGGTTTGGATTGCTTTACAGACTGGCAGTTTATCCCGTCTGATGGAAGATCTTGAGATGTATGCATTGGTGGTGGCCTGTCTTTGTCATGACATCGATCACAGGGGAACAAACAATGCAGCCCTTACCAAGTATTTAATCTTCTTTCATGCAGTAAATTCTGCTTAGAGTGCAAAGGTGCTATCTCCAATGCTTATCACCATGGAGATAGCACCTTTGCACTCTAAGCAGACGAGTTGTTAATTGTACGTGATCATAATGTATATATCACGACATTTACAGTAATATAACGACTTTGAAGTAGCACTGAAAATGAAGTACCATCTTCTAATTTTGTTGCTATATTAATTTCTAATCCTATGGTTTTGTTTATTATGATGTATATTATGATTATTCTGTTTAATATTTTGACTCAGTCTTCACTCCTGTGATTTGCTGTAGCTGAAATGAGAAGTATGGCAGAACGTGTAACTCTTAATATTTGATAATTAATTTCTTTGATTTTTTTTCATAGGGCTGACTCTCCGCTAGCAACTCTTTATGGGAGCTCATTACTGGAGCATCATCACTATGACCAGTGTGTCATGATCCTCAGTGGTGAAGTAAGTCATTTCTTTCCACATGCTTGGCACCATGGCGTCCAGATGAGGGCAAGGGGGGCATTTGCCCCTGGACTTTGCAAATATATTTTACAAAAATAAAATCTTTTGATTATTACGATTATTACAACAGTCCCAACACTACTTTTAATGCGAAAAACAATTACTTAGGTAAGTCCTTGACCATTATTTATTTAGTTCTGTGTTCATGAATCAGCTGTTTTGAACAAATTCTATGCCAAAACGTCATTTTGCTCCCCCTTACAAAAATGTTTTCCCCAGAAAAATTTTGGCCCCCCCACAAAAATTCCTGTGGACGCCCATGCTTGACACTCACCTACTTTAAGCCCCTACTGTCTACTGTAAAGTAATGTTTGCAGTTTCACTTTTAACTAAAATGTTAATGGAAACTGATATAGTTTCACTCACAACTGGAACCGATATTCTTGTCACTATTTTTATTTATTTTATTTATTCCGGATATTTCTATAGCGCCTCTCGAAGTCAACTACTACTCAGAGGCGCTCCCGACTACAGCATTGGTATACTGTGCCGGAATTTTCACGCCGAAGCGCCACGAGCAATTGCGAGTGAAGGACTTGCCCAAGGTCCATACGCAGCGGCTACAGTGGGATTCGAACCTGCAACCCCCCAGGTCACAAGGCGCCAAACTTACCACTGAGCCACCACGCCCCACAAATGTGCACTAATGCTGTTGTCAGGTGCTTTTCAGAATAAAAGTGCTGCATCATTAACGTCATAGTATCCAACTGAGCCTGTCATGCGGGTGAAATTTGTTGCTTGGCTAGGCAAATGTATAATTTTGTTCTGTCTGATATAATTATTTTTCTCTGTTGTAAATCGGTTTTTTTAATGTTGATTCTGTCTTCTTGTGGTTATCCACTTAAATACAGCTACAAACTGCGAATCATCCATTAACAGAGAATACAGAGTCTTTCTGTTAGCTACAACAGAAATCTACCTGGAAATTCATATACAACATCTTTCTATTAGTAAAATTATATATGTATATATGATATATAATAATTTATATATATATATATATATATATATTATGTATACCTATTGTATCAACAAACTCATTAAGCCCACTCAGCCATCTGAATTGGCTTCCTGTGAAATTCAGGATTGACTTGTAAACTTCTTAACACAAGCACTTCAATGTACCTTCAACCATTAGTGTCTCTTAATTGGTATCCCTCCTCACAGACTGTGATGTTTGGGTACAGGTACAACGTTGCAGAACTGTTGTGCATTCTGTACTGCTGCCCCAAAGGAATGGAACCCAATTACAAATGTTTCTCTGACGCTTGAACCGTTTTTTATATCCTCAAGAAATACATCAGAACTCAATTTTTCTCACTGAACTTCAGATATCTGGTTACCTAACTTCATTTCACCTGACTATAACTTTCACCTGGCAAATTACTAGCCAAACCTCAACTTCGCATATCTGTGAGACTTTGTGTGCATTAAAAATTTTCGTGTTGATATATAATAGTAATAAATTCTTTTTTGTGACCTTTTATTAATGCTATAACTTGAATGTGTTTCTGTTACTTGATAATGGCATAGATGATGTATCGGAGGGATGGATCAGTAAATCTTTAATTAATGCTTATTTGTAGGGAAACAACATCTTTGCAAACCTTTCTGTGGAAGAATACAAGAAGATGATGACTATAATTGAGAATGCTATCATTGCTACTGACATGGCTGTCTTCATAAAGTATGACTTCATACTTTTACATTATGCTTATCATCTTAACAACCTGCCTGCCCAGTGTGCCCACCCACCTGCCCACCTGCATGCCTGCTTGCCTGTCGGTCTGTCTGTGTGTTTGTTTGTCTGTCTGTATGGACAGGCGTGAAGAGCAGTAGGTACCAAGATCGAATCCCGTAGACCCCGTAAGGTTTATTCAGCCTTCCACTCGCTAGGTGGCGGCGGTGGTTAAATGAATAGTGGGCCGTGATTGGCGCTCTATTGGCTGCCATATAAACAGTTATAATCGACTCCTGTAAAACTGTTATCATGTGCTTCTACTGTGTACATGTATGTGTGGCTGCCATTTCTACTATATGTATGTTCACTGTACAGCGCAGTGCGGTTAGCAGGCGCTTAAATAAAGAAAAGATTATTATTATTATACTTGAAAATAGATAACAGGTCTACCGTACTAATCATTACAGTTGCAAGTGAATAAAAGTTTATTAGAAAATGTGGGTTATTCTAATTTCTCATAATTATCTTGATTTGCAAATTGTTACAGAATGTTTAACCTGTTGCAATATTCACTTTTCCAATCATTCAAGATTCAACTTATCTTGTATGCATAGGAGTAAGTACACAGTCATTATTGTTGCTGAATGATGTCTATGTGCGAACATGTCTGACCAATAATTGTTCTGCAATGTTTTAGGAAGAAAAAGGTGTTTTCTGATGTTCTTGCACTGGGAGAAAAACATTGGGCCGATCCTTTTAAAAAGGAATTACTAAGGTACAACAGAATGATTGGGTTTTTAATGTTTTCACTACAGCATAAGGGAGTCATGTGTTTCAGTACGTATCTGTGGATTAATATTTTCAATTGTAAATTATCTGCAATAGTTTCACTTTTCTGTCTGCATTAATTTCAGTTTTAATTTCTCAGCATTTAAAGAGCCTAAAATATGTTAAAACAGTTAAAACTCACGTCTTGCTTCACTCATTCAACATCATGCTATATCATCTCACGTGATGTCTGTAAATTTATGTAGTCTCACTTCTAGAGACAATCATCAGAGGTGATCCAAGTGATTTATTGTTTCAGTCTGAATTTTTGACTACAGTGTTGTACCTTTTGATATGCAGCACCTCTGAATTTTCTGTAGAAGTGACACCATATATATAAATTTGTGATTACAACGACAGTTGCAGTTATCACATTAGATTACGTAACATTATAATAATAATAATAATAATAATAATAATAATAATAATAATAATAATAATAATAATAATAATAATAATAATAATAATAATAATAATAATAATAATAATAATAATAATTATAATATTTGTTTATTAAATTCAAACTGACAAGTAAGCAGTAAGATTACATGACATATTAGCAACAGATGATATACAAGTTTAACAGGAGTCTAATTTAACTCTATGGCAGCCTGCAAGGCACCCATCTGTCCTGCACATTTTACAGTCGCCTAGGGAGTGTATGGGGGGGAAAGGCCGAGTCAACCTTTATGGGGCTAGTGGGTGTCGAGCCGCGTCCTTCTGACCTTCAGCCATCTCTCCGCCCCATGTCGAATGTGTTTTTGAAGTTCAATGTAATGAACATTTGTTCTGTGTTGAAGAGCTATGATGATGACTGCCTGCGATGTTGCTTCCGTCTGCAAGCCCTGGGAAGTGCAGTACAAGATAACTCACTTGGTTATGAGTGAGTTCTTTGACCAAGGTGATGGAAAACATGAACTGAAGAAGGAAATTGTGGTAAAATGACATCAGCATATATTATTGTGTAGATTTTAAAAAAATTTACATATTAAATTTGCTTCTTTATTTATTTCTTCTCTTACATTGTTTCAACTTAAAACTATTTTATACATTTATTTTCTATTCAAGTATATTTTCTTTTTCACCAACTACAATGTACATCAGTAACAAGCAGTGCTTTTTTTCAGCCGGAACGCGCCGTAACCGCGTTCCGGCCCCTGTTTTCAGGTAAAAAATTTTTTTTATTTATTTTAATAATAAAAGCAATAATTTAGTTATTTTAATTTAATTTCAGTGTTTTGAACTGTTTTCAGTGTTTATTGAGACCTCTGCCAACCCCCAATCCTGTTTTTCTCAGGATTTTAGCCCGCCCATAATTATTCCGTTCCGGAACCTATTGTTCCGTTCCGGAATCTTTTTTTCCAGAAAAAAGCACTGGTAACAAGCATATATGAAATTGGACGGATTTCAGAGTGCATTGCCCTTACAAGAACAGCAATGTGGTATTGTGCATCACTCTGTCCTGATAATGTCTAGTAGCAAGAAATTCCATTTCTCTTTGTATAATTTTGCATTGTGTTTATGTTATTATGTATTAATATACTATTGTAATATTATATATATTATTATGTATTAATGTACTATTTTATGTTATTATATATTGTATTAATATACTATTGTTTTTGCAATACTAAGATGCCCCTGTTAAATCTCTTAGCCAGCGCTTTGAGTGGTTCTTACACTTGCACTCTATAAAAGTCCAGATACATGCATACATATACAATACTGGCACTCATACAATCAGACGTATTCAACAATGTTTGTGTTTGACAGTTAGTCGACAATGATCTGGATGTGGTTTGTGTTTTAGGGAACGGGGCGCATGAGCATAGCAGTCAGTCAGGCTATAAGTGAAAGGCGTAAGCTGGAAGAATTTCCAAAGCTGCAGGTCGGGTTCATCGATACCATTTGTGCCCCGGTTTTTCAGGTTGGTATTCATTTTAAATGCTGAAGTCCAGTAGATTGATTATTGCCCCATCACAAAGTCATGTATCTGAAAGGTTTGTATATGTGTATATATACATATAATATATATATACATATATACATATTTATATACATATATTTGTATATTTTCTGTATAGATTTTAAAATATAACTTCATTGATCAGCTTTGAACTTGAATCAAGTATACAGTGAATTGATATTTGTATGGTGATGTAATGCTAAGATTTCCTGGGAACATGGGCGGCGATCCTGAGCAGTCAAGGGGAAAGACCCCACCTTTAAGAGTGGAGGGACACAGTATACAGTTGTCCCCAAAATTTTGAAGAAACACCAAAAAAGGTGAAAAAAAAAGTTCACATGTGAGCACATAAAATTTTTCCACCTCTCTTTTGACCAGATCAGTACCAAAGTGTACCTTGTCCCCCCCCTCCACCTCTCTTTTGACCAGATCAGTACCAAAGTGTCCCTTGTCCCCCCCCCCCGTCAAATAAGATCGCCGCTAGTGCCTGGGAAGCAAATTCTCGACATTTGTTATTTATTTATTAAATTTGTAACGCGCTCGATGTCACACCGAAATGTGAATCTGAGGCGCGGATAGTCAGCCGCCAGGGGAAGATGCACTTAGATATCCAAGTGCTTGAAAGCCAAGGAGAAATAGTGAGTTTTGAGCCGCTTTTTGAAGGAAGGAAGTGAATTTGAGCTACGAAGGGAGAGTGGCAGTCGATTCCATTCCCTGGGGGCAGAGGAATGGAATGCACGCGAGTCCATGACTGTTCTGCATCGTGGCTCAGTCAAAAGACCAGTATTTGATGATCGCAGGCAACGAGGAGGTTAGTAGTGATTGAAGGTATGGAGGTGAGCTGGTGCTGAGGGCTTTATATGTCAAACAGGCCAATTTAAATTTTATTCTCAACTCAACAGGAAGCCAGTGCAGCTGATGGAGTAGGACTGAGGAGGAGCTCGCTCGTAGTGGAACATGTAGGACAACGCGAGCTAAGGAGTTTTGGATGCGTTGCAGCCTGTTGAGTTCATGGTCTGAGAGACCAACAAAAACAGCGTTAGCGTAATCAAGGCGAGAGGAGACAAGAGAACAGGCTATGGTTAGCGACATATTCTTGGTGAGAGCCGACCTGATGTGTCGTATTGCCCTGATATGATAGAAACAAGATTTACAAAGGTTGGTGATGTGTGGTCGGAATGTGAGCTTGCTGTCTAGGGTTACACCAAGTGTTTTGACAGTATCTGATAGTGACACAGCGGTGCCTGTGAGGTCATTGCTAGAAAGTGAAGGGAAAGAACACAAGCGTTGGCATGAACCGAACAAAATTGCCTCAGACTTGTCTGGGTTTATGGCCAAGCCATTGAAACAGAACCATGCATACAAAGATGAGAGGCACTCCTCAGGTTTTAGTTTACCAGACTGATTAGTGTGTGACAGAGCAATATGGAGCTGAGTGTCATCCGCATACTGTTGTAATTGGACTCCAAAGTGATTAGCTATACGACTGATTGGGGAAGTAAAGATTGTAAATAATAAAGGGCCAAGGACAGATCCCTGTGGCACTCCATCAGTACAAAAAGTGGGTTCACATCGAGCGGTACCGATGCCAACCTGCTGATTCCGATCACACAGGTAAGAAGCTAACCAGTTTAGGGCAGTCCCGGAGATTTCAAAGCTTTTATGAGTCTTGAAAGGAGTAGCTGGTGGTCTACTGTGTCGAAGGCTGCACTGAGATCAAGGCATAGTGAGAGGCAGGCTTGACCGTTGTCAATAGACGAGAATATGTTATCTAGTGTAGAGGCTAGAGCAGTTTCAGTGGAATAGCCTTCGGTTACAGGTTTCTTACTGTCTTTGAACAGTATCTGGTTTAAATTTCATTAAAGTCTTAATGTTTCTATGAAGACTAAGAAGTACAGTGCCTTGTACCCCTCAAAAACGCCGAACACATGTAGCTGTCAAGCTGATTTAATTGAGTGCAAATGAAGACTGAAGTTGAATGAGTACTATGCATAATTGTATTGTATTGTATCTAGAAATATATAAAGCGCCTCTCGCAGAATAACTATTCAGAGGCGCTCTCAGCACAGAAACCCCGGGGATACAAAAATGCCTTTAGGGAACGTGAGACTGACGAGGGAAAGCCTAATATTTAAAACAAGCAACTATGCTGCTGTTCTTCCTGTTCTATCTATCTATAGTACATCGTATGATTTCTGAATAATCACAGCTAATAATAAAAGTGGAGCCTGGCATAACACCTCTTTATACTTCCTTGATGACAAACCGAACCAACTGGCAAATACAGGCAGATCTGCAAGACCAGAAAGGTTAGCTTAACCTTTCATAACCTAGCTTCTAGAGGCATGCTGTTCGGGTTATTTTTAAGTACATGACTATATTCATTCACGTATGTTTATATGCATGCATGTATATATGCCTGTATGCCATCTTTGACATCATATAGGCTGGCATAAAGAGTGCCTCCAATTAGTTCCTTTGAAAATGCGCTATATAAATTTATGTTCACAGTTATTGTTATGAATTAACGATTAAGTACAAGTCATAAGCACTGTACTCATTAGCCGAAATGGTTGCCATACATATAAGTGTCGATAAAACTATTCCCAAAAGCCTGTGTATGTAAGGTAACAAAAAGGTAAAATCTTGTGTATTTGAATAACGATTAACGATTAAGTACAAGTCATAAGCACTGTACTCATTAGCCGAAATGGTTGCCATACATAAAGGTGTCGATAAAAATATTCCCCCCAGCCTGTGTATGTAAGGTAACATAAGGTAATTGTGTATTTATTACGAATTAACGATTAGTACAAGTCATAAACACTGTGCTCATTAGCCTATACATCAACATTAGTCCTCAGTCTAGAGTAGCAATTCTGTTGTGTTTGGTTCAGTACATGGCCTTTTTCCAGACTTTATCAACTTCTTCCTCATACTTCATACTTCAATAGCTTTGCTTTGGACGATTTACAATTGATTAGTACTAAAGAATTATCTTTTCTTTGTGAATGCTAATTGAATTTATAGCTGGAGCTATTTTATTTTCACATTTAAGATGGCCTCACTAACGAACCTGTAACTGCAGCAACGAGGGAGAACAAATCAGTTGTGGAGGGCAAAATTAAAGACACAAACAAAAAGGTAATAATATAATGATCCAAATTTTGCACTTCCAATAATACATTTGTATAGATAGCTCCTTGTGTGCATTGTTATTTAATACTTGGGAACAGGAAGCTGAATGGATAGAGCACACGGCGTCTAAAGCGGGCATTACAGGTTTGAGCCATCACTCGAGGAAGTGATTATGTAGGAACTTGAGCAAGTCCTTAACTCACAATATCTCCGCACCATCGATGTTCTGTAGCATGGTCATGTGAGCATCTCTGAACTTTGGAAGAACAACAGTATCAAATACAGTTGCATTGTATTGTATTATTATGCAAACTTACTTAACCCTTTAATGACGTGCATCTACTAAAAATGCATGAAAAACTAACCCCTCTCATCGTTAAAGGATTAAACGCAAAACACAATTTTAGTATAATTTCAATTCATATCTATGAAGGTCTTTAAATAATACAAATAGAAGCATATACAAAAAGCATGTTTTCTATATTTTTACCAGACAGCGTAATTCTCTCACCTTGGTTAGGTGGATCACCAAATAACAAATACCCAGCACACCAAGTACTGCTAACCATATGGAGCCGATATAAAACCCATATTCCCATATTGAACCCGTATAGAGCTCATATGGTCCCATCTAACGCCCATGGTAATGCTGACAGAGAACTTAGAAATTTGAAAGGTTTTTCCATACTGTCATGTTCGCTTTGCAATAGAACTTTGAGTAGATTTCAGCTACAGATTAACTAGGGAACTTAACTGTTTCTTCTGTACATTAATTCCACAGGAAATGGCTAAGACGATCGAGGAGAATGACCTTATGGATGTTGACGACCGACCAATCTCACCAGAAGCGGAAGTAGAGGCAAAGTACACGATTGCTGGAAATTATTTTCCGGAACATACGAAGGTTCGTGGAGCTGCGACGTCAAAGGCAGTTGTTAAATCCAAAATATGCACTATTTCATGACAATGCAGTAAAATCTCATGCACGTAATAACGCTTTTTTAAATAACGAAACAGAACTGTGATATGAAACAACAAATAACAACTTGTTACTTGAAGCATATTGCCACAGTTTTTGCATGTTAACAGGTTGTTTGTTACACCAGAAAATTAGAACTTGTCATGCAAAGCATATCAATATTAAAATGGGTGTTGATCATCCCTAAAATTAGTTCTGCATTTTGTATGATGTAGTTTTATATTTTCAATGACTAATTAAAGTGAATAGTTTAATGTGAGGCCAGTTCTTTGATTTAAACGTAAGCTAGCTAATGCATTCATTCATTCATTCTGAGAATTTATATAGCGCCTCTTCAAGAGGCCTACTCAAAGGCGCTAATGCATTTGTTTGCGTGCTGCTATAGGATTTAATTACAGCTAAAGTGCAAACATAATAACGGTTAACCTGGAAGTGGGCAATAATAATGGAATGATGATTTCTATGGTGCTTACTGTAGATAGCAGGCTACTTCAAGGCTTCTTTACAGTACAGTGTAGGTTGTGCAAGTACTTATTTATCGACCCTTGATGGATGACAGGCTCGGTTGGCCCAGTACTAATTCTGCTCAGTGCTGCTTAACTTCATCACACCAGCATTATATCAACAGTGCCGGGCCATCACTACTGTACAGTGAGCAACAGGTCATCTTCCGAAGTGATCCGAACTGCAGTCCCTATGAAGATACCGTCTCAGTTTTCTTATTAAACTGTGATATAGTTGCATGCTTTTGTAAATCATTTATTTAAAATATGATTGATGTTTGATTGGTCCCTTGTGCTTAAGCAGTGCAGTTTTCTCAACTTTTTGCTCAGAAGAAATGCACCGGAATTGTTAATGGTTGATTAATGCTTGGAATATAGATTCTTCATGCAGGTGGTCCTGGAACACCTTGCCGTATTAAAGCATTGTTCATCAAATATGTTCTTACCGACATTATAGAAGTTCTTAGATTGTTGTTGTTGTTATTGTAACATATCCTTACCACAGGCTGCCCATAACCATTTGATAACACCCATGTAGGCTCTACAAGGAGTTAAGAACCCCGTATGGATTTAGGGGGACAAGACCCCCACCTTTAACAGTGGGGGACACTACAATTTCCCCTCCAAATTTAGAAGAAACACCAAAAGGTCAACGCAATTTTTTCAACTCTACCAGATCAGCTCAAAAGTGTCCCCTGCCCCCCCTCACCTGTCAAACAAGATCGCCGCCAGTGCGTATGGGCATATGGGTCCCAGTGGATATATATATATATATATATATATATATATATATATATATATATATATATATATATATATATATATATATATGTGTGTGTGTGATATCGTACGGTCATACTGGCACTTTTATTATTTCAATTTGTGTTTTTTTTTCGTATGACCCTACGATATTATATTTATATACTGAGGAGACCCATAAGGGGCCGTAGACTCTGCTACCAGGGCCACCTGGGTAGTAATAGCCTAGAGCTTACAATTTGATGAAAAGCAGTCGATCTAACATCACTAGATATGCATTATAGGCCTACTTAACTAAAGACTTGATAGCATCATCATTATTAAGCCTATAATTATTATTATGCCTGTAATACAAACGGTGGCGTTACGATTATTTAACAGCCTCGAAGCTGAAAGAATGCGAAAGTTGGTACCCCCACTTTTTAGACCAAAGTTACGCCTCTGGCGTCGGCTATAGGCCTAATTGTTTTTGTGCCTTCTCGGATTCCCTTCTTGGCTTTCGACTGGACTCGCCCTGAAGTTTGGCTTGCACAACGATTTTGAGTAATAGCGACTATCGACTGATGCCTTGAGCATAAACTAGCGGTATATAATTCTTTGATTCGATTAGAATAATAATATGTCTTTTGTATTATACCACCGTGAACTAAAGTAATGAAGCCTTTGTGACGTCTCGCTATGGCGTAGTGATATGGCCTATTTTGTTGTTAAATTTGTTAAAACCAACATTTTGAAAGATAACTTAAGGCAATAATGTATATTTATTAATTGATTAATTAGAAATATTTTTAAAGGGACGTTTAGTGATACAAATATAGGCTTTTACATTATTTTTAAACGTCAGAACACACGGCGGATGTACACAATGCAACCGTAGAGCAGACGGCGTTGCATGATGGCAAACGGACAGAGCGAAACATCGAGTAACAACTGAAGGGAAACATCATAGATTTACCGTTTTAACATCTAATAAACGGTAATAAATGACGATTTTTGATTGATATCGTGCATACAGTGTTAGATATAACAAACTGTGCATGCATATGAGGTATTTTATCGTCCCAAAGTAATTACGCGACGGAACTGGTTATTAATAAATAAATAATTATTGAAATTGAAAATAGCGTGAAGTTACAGGATGCTAAGGTATCAAGATTTAAAGTTCGTGCAGAGAGGACAAATCTTAATGGAAATTCTACATAACTTTTAATTTAAATCATGTCAAACACACCAACACTTTAAGTACACAGTAATCAAATCCTCGGTTTTATTTCTGCTGTGCCATTTGCCTATTTACTTCTGTCTTCCAGTAAAAGCTGTTTCTTCCATGTCTGGTTTCTTCAGTAGGCCTAATCATTTAAACAGAAACTTCATCATATAATTATATAAAATTATGGTTTGAGCAAACATTTGAGTTTACTGAACCTGTGTTGCCAGTAACTGCATTGTCTAGCTTTGTTGCTTGGTGCTAAGCAGCTGGACTGTCTCTCTCTCGACATATGGACTTTGTATAATCATATATTATGGGACAAATTTTGAGAGTGGAGGCAATAGCAGTTCTAAGAGACAAGGACTGAAATCCAAGGATAGTAAATTGATGCTGTAACTAGATTTTTGACATTTCAGGTACACATCTTGAAGATCAGCTGCGAAAGTGTGGGCCTGAAAGCTGGAAGAATGGAAAAGTAGATTCCTTGATGTAGTTTGAAACTTGGCTGAATAAACTCACGTTCACCTTCTGCTTCTCGGTAAGTTTCCTGAAGTTTAATGTAATAATATAACCTAATTACTTGTGGTAAAAACAGCTTAGATAGGCTACAGAATGCATGTTTGGCTTGCCAGCCATTAATTTTTAGAGCAAATCATCAAGCTGAAGCCAGAAGCCAGGTGCCCCAATTGAGAAGAGATGAAACTGTCAATTTAGCCTCAGAATGTCCCTTGGTATGGGCTTCCAAGCCAAACATTACTGGCCAAAAAAGACAGTATGTGTTTAGAACCAGTGAGGACTAATTTAATATGTTCCTATAATAAAATTATAACTATAGTATGCTGCAAGGGCTAAGATGGTCTTCAAGACCTGACATCACTGGTTAAAAGGTCTATTTGTGATCAGAACCCTTGAGGACTAAAAATTTTCTTCCCACAAAAGTCAAGTTATTAACTCAGAATGACCAAGTTCAGACATGTAACTTACACAGCTGTATGCTGCATAAATTATTAACTCGGATTGACCAGACTAACTCAGATTGACTCAGATTTACCAGGTTGAGGTGTGTCAATGGTATTTCAGCTCCTTGAACAAAACATTTAAGTGAATTTAAAATGTTAAGACAGAGCTCTAAACTTGAATTACAGTAATATTTTTATTGTTGTAGGATTTCAGATTACAGAAAAACAAATTTATGGCCATAAATTCGGAAAAGCAAAACACATCTACTATGGCCGACTGTGGTAAACTTGGAGACTAACTGGTGACAGAAACGTAGAAGAATTTTCATTTATGTGCTTCATTTGATCAAATTTTCAATGGAAATAACATACGAGAATTTGTTTGTCGACACTGAAAATTACCAACCACTGAATAAACTGAGGGCTAGAAATTCTGGCTGCGAAAGGCTGTGCTCGGTACTGTCAGTACCCTACGTTGAGTTGGCAATGAGTAGTCTTGCACTGCAGGACACCATATTGAACATTCCAGCGTGGGCTAGACTTGATCAGAATGACATCTGTGACAAAATCACTGGACCTGAGAAACGCTCTGCAGACGTCTCACTGCAATCTGGATTGCCACATAAAAGATCCAAATGCAGCGAGATGCAAACCAGTGCAACTCAGGTATTTAGTGAAACTAAAGGATGCTTTAATATATTATGTATCAACCGAAATGTCTAGTATAACTGACATTTTCAGTTGCTGAACCGTGGAATTCTCGTTTCATGAATGGGTTGTTGTTCAGAGCACCAGTTGTGGTTAGAAGCAGTAGTAGAGTAGGGGACGGTCTCTATCTAGTGTAATGATTGGGAAAATGCATCCCTAGTGGAAGAGAATGAGTCAGAGAGGAATTTCACAGCCATGCAAATCTTGATTGTAACTGAATTTATTCCAAGTCCAGCTGAAGATCAAGCAAATGAAGCCTGAATTCTCATTTGCCCTTAGAGTAGTTTCACACCTATCATCAATTGTTGCTATGGTTGTGCTTTATCAAAGTTGGACTGTAGAAGTTTAAATATTAAATTAGATTAGAGCATATTCTTAGGGAAGAACCCTTTGTGCCTTCTCTGTGGCTACACCAATGACCTGGAATGGGCTCCCCACCAAGCTCCTTCAAATACCATACCGATTGGTCATTTCACCCTGTTTCTTACTGTCCTCAAAACTGTGTTGTTCGACTGGGGTTGGGCTGGTAGTGCTCTCGAGTAGGCAATCTTGAAGGGGCGCTCTGTAAAACTGCTTTAGTAATAATAATAATAATAATAATAGTAATATTTTTGCCCGTAAAAGTTCAGTTAAGTGATATATCTTGATCTACTAGCAATTTAAATTTTCATCGATGCTCTTGCTGTGCATCCCGATTCTTTTAGTTAGGGAAGAAGGTGACCCAAACTCTTATGCTGAAAAATTTTCTGTGGAATCAAAATTCAGTTTCAATGCATGTCTCTCCAACTTAGTGTTTCATCCCAAGCCATGTTGTATATATAAAAACATCAGGTGCTATGAATGTGAAAGTCAGTAGCATGTTTACAGTATATAGGTGCAGAAATACAGGTATGTGCCCCAGGCGTGTTTATATATAGGTGTGATAATAGAGGTATGTGCCCCAGGCTTGTACCTATATAATTATGGGATAATTTTATCTGGGACTGTAACGTCCCTTCATTTCTCACTTGAAATCTGGGATTCACCCTAATAGACCTCTGTCTATTTAGTATTCAAAAGGTTAGCAACCTTGGGTATACATGCATGTGTCTTCACTGACTAAACGGCTTAGTTATATATCAGGTAATCATTTATCTATAATAAAGTTTTACATTTGTTTCTTAAGATTGTAGATACAACTAGAATTTGTAAGATGGTTGACAGCTGCACAAGTGAAGCCAAAATTTGTCAGCCCAATCTACTGCCTTACACTGGCCTCCATGCAACGTATGGCAGTCCACAGGATTCTCCGATGTTAGGCTGCAACAATAACAACAGCAGCAGAACCCAAAGGAAGAGGACCTCCTCTCGATGCAGAACCAGGCGTAGGAGCAGACACCGGTCGCAGTCTTGTAGTTCGACTAGGACTTCCAGTCGAGCATGCAGAAGCAGAAGCAGAAGCAAGTGCAGGAGCAGAAGCAGAAGCAAGAGCAGAAGCAGAAGCAAGAGCAGGAGGAAACTTAAAGGCATACTGAAGCGATCAAGATCAAGGAGAGGATCAAGATCACGAAAAGGAAGTCGGAGAGGTAGAAGGAGGAGCAAACGTAGAGTTCGATTCAGCAGGAAGATCACAATTTGGGAGGCAAGTTTTAACTGCTGTTTTGTGTATTTAAAATGCAATCTTTTATCTCTTGTGTCTTGATACGTGTGCATAATTACTTAAGCTTGTCTCACAGTCTGCTGTCATTACCAAACTGCAATTATTGTAATATTATTATGACAGATGAATTAATTATATATCATATATACTGCAGAAGGTGGGACGTGGTGGTGTAGCGGTATGTTCTGTGCCTTGTAACCGGAGGGTTGCAGGTTCGAATCTACCTCAAGCCACTGTGTAGCGACCTTGGACAAGTTGCTCACCCACAATTGTCTGTGAGGAAGGCAACCGGAAAGCACCTCACTCATCTCATCCCCGGGTGGCATAAAGCCAATGGACCTGCCTTCGGGCAGAGAACTCATCATCATACTGCAGAAGGTATCCCAGCCCTGCAGCGGTAGGAAAAGGTAGTGCTCAGATGTTGCCAATAGGTGTATGTACTACAGTTCCACTAGGAGATGTAGTGGTCATTCAAAAAAAAGCTGGTGTAACCACTGAGAAACACTGTGTGTGCTGCATTGTGGAAACCTTTGTGGATTCTTCCCTTTATAAACTGTCACCATACTCATTCCATTTACAAACTGTCACCATACTTGAAATCTGCCACTGCCATTTTCGGGTGGCAACAGTCTCAAGCCTTGATAAAAGGAGGAAGCCGAAGTCAACAGCTGTGGCAGCCACATGATGTCATTAAACACTGGAAACTGGTTGCCATGGTTGATCTTTTGTGCCCTAATTATAATTTAGATGGAATAATTATTATTTATCATAATTCCCACATTAGATAAGCAGTCTGTTGCTTTTACTGAAGATATGTTGGAGAATGAAGAACTATAAATATTACTTGGTAAGTGGCTTTAGGAGAAAATTATAATCACTGGTAGTTTTCTACTCATTTAGAAGATGCTAGTATTTGTCCTGGGGCTTTAGAAATGAAATGACTGTTAAGAAACCTTGTTTTCTTCTGCAGTGAGAAGGAGAATTGAGTTTTGCAATTTGACATCAACAGACCTGAGAACAAGTGGACGGGAAGTAACACAATGGTCACAAAAGTTTACAGAATAGCAAAAATAAAACAGTACTAAGATCTAATGCACAAAGTTTTATTTCACTGCTACGTTACTAGATTATTTTAGTAGCATTTACACTCACAAAGTTTTATTTCACTGCTACGTTGCTAGATTATTTTAGTAGCATTTACACTCACAAAGTTTTATTTCACTGCTACGTTACTAGATTTTTTATTTTAGTAGCATTTACACTCACAACGTTTTATTTCACTGCTACGTTCCTAGATTTTTATTTTAGTAGCATTTACATTCACAAAGTTTAATTTCATTGTTACTTTACTAGATTTTTATTTTAGTAGCATTTACACTCACAAAGTTTTATTTCACTGCTATGTTACTAGATTATTTTAGTAGCATTTACACTCACAAAGTTTTATTTCACTGCTACGTTACTAGATTTTTATTTTAGTAGCATTTACACTCACAAAGTTTTATTTCACTGTTACGTTACTAGATTATTTTAATAGCATTTACACTTTTTACATTATTTCTGTCATTCTATCAGCATGATCAAATAGAAATGCAGTCTGTTAAGTTCAGTTGATGTGAAATTCATGAACTTGTGCAATTTGATGAAAATGTACTGTGGAATTTTATTCTTCAAAAAGAAACCAACATGTAGATATTACGGAAGTATTCAATACACCAAATCTTTAAAGGCCAAGTGTTGTTTTATTTTCATTTTAGAAATTTTTAAAGAAATGATTAGAAATGATTAAAATGCTGATAACACCTACTCAGCCAAGTCACTGGGTTCGTAGCAGGCCCACGTTGACACTGGTGACATTTGGGCCAATCGTTAACTCAGTAATTTTGTAGGATAGAATTCAGCAACATCTTTATGTCGGTAAGTAAGTAAGTATATTCTTTATTACACCATTAGCAAATGCACAATGGGACAGTAGCTAGAAGCATTGAATGAAAAACAAGTAATAAATGAAAATAAAAATTATAAAATAAGTAAACAAGTAAGCAAGTGTTTTCTTATCATTTATGAAACATGGATTAGTAAGTGTTTATGGCAACTATAATACTAAAAGATTCAGGAAGTTGATTCCAGGCAGATTAGTAAGTGTTTATGGCAACTATAATACTAAAAGATTCAGGAAGTTGATTCCAGGCAGGCTTTAAAATACAATAGTACACAAATTTCATTGTCTATCTCCAGTCCTAGAAAGGCCTAATTTTCTTTGAATGTTTATTTTGCAGAAACAAATACAGGTAGTTATTGTTAAAGCAAGGTGACAAAGAGACTGGCATTGTAGAAATAGCATTACTCATATCTTGTCAAAACTGTTTCTGTTGTTACATGGAAAGAGGAAATATTAGGAAATTAAGAGAGCATGAATGGCAGGTCGATGTTTTTGTCTCCTCTTCCAAAGTATACGGATCCATATTGTCTGGTGCCAGGCACATGGTAGAAGACGTAACCCAACCAGAGAAGGCTCCTCAGTGTCACCAGCCCACCACCACGTTCCATCTGCAGGCTCCAACATCCTACAGGATATATTCAGGCATTATGTTGAATTTGTTAAGAGTACAATGGCATTCAGTCCTCAACACTAAACTAAAAACTAAAAACAATTACGTTGGACCCAACAAAAACAGCATTTTCATTACAATAGAGTTTCACCCATTTTTACTTCTACCACAACTGTATTTATAATTATTTTAAGGTTATTTCTTGATCTAAAGCAAATTGTTGGCAACAAGGTGTCAGTTGATTTCTTTTGCATTACTAAACCCAGTCCTGCAGTGGCTTAGAAAACATGGTTGATCATAGAACTATTTATGGCATGCAGCTTTATCACAAAGTACTGATAGTGGTTGTACAAATCTGATAAGATTACCAACAGATTATATCAGCTAAGGTTACACTAGACATCTTTGCCTTTAGCTTGTTACCTTTTGGTATGTCTTCTTCAATGGTGTCCATGAAGTCAATAGACTTGTCTAAGTTCGACCGCTGTAGTAACGTCTTTCCAAGCAACTTCTCGGCTTTACGAAAGTGTAGGAAGTTGTACAGTTGACTGGCTTCAGACAAGGAGAGACCTGAAACAAAAGAAAAACACTAAACAATTGTTATACATAAAATTTGGTCACATTTTCTGACAAGCTTAAATAATAAAAAAACATACTGTACTAGAACATAAAATACATGAAAGGTTTACTGACTTGGAGATACCAGCTCGATGTTTCCCAAACCCAGGTCAAACAAACTTGGGTCACAAACCTCAATGGCTTAAGGATGAATTCATTTCATACAAAAAACTTTAATTACAGTCTAGTACTTTATAAATTTGCATTTGAATAAAGATTTCTCAAATGAAATGCCATACTATCCTATGATATCCACATGGGATTGAGCGACAATGACAGGAAGGGAATGGTATGCAATAGAGGAGGATGGTTACACCTAAGGATCTGCCACATTATGACACAGTACATCATGACTCAGTACGAAAAAGACATTTACCATCAAATGCTCGGTTCTGGTAAATTTCGCCAGTTGGTGATCTAACAAATGCCCCTCTTGGAACAATTGCAACATCGTGATCAATTTCACTGATTACTGCAGCCAGCCTGTCTTCTTCCTTTAAAGTTATCTAACAAACAGAAGGCAGTTCAGAAGATATACAGATACTTTAACAAGTGTTGTTGAGCCCTAAAACCATAAAGACGTTATTTCAATAAAATTCTGACAGATTGTTTGGTTTAGCAAAGGCACCCAACCGCTACTTTTTAAAGTGCAGTGATTTCCAAAAATTTCATACCCAAATTAGCATAAGTTTAAGCAGAAGAACGTTCTAGGTAAGCAACCAATAACTGGCCTCACATTATGGAACTATCTAACCTCAGAAATTAGTAAGACTCGTATTAGTATAAAGGTATAATGTGGTAGTCTTTCAGTTGTTAAAATAAAAGCCAAAAATAGCTTTTATCAGTTCTATCCTGCAGTTATATTAATAGAATAAATTTTACTCTGACTTGCAGAAAAGTCTCTTTTTTAATATGCTACAGGGAATAACTGGGATATATGTACCACTTCTTCTGTTTCCTCATCTCCGTCTCCAACTTTCTTTATCAGTTTCTGTTCAAATTCAAAGGAAGGATCTCCTGTGAAATAGCCGGTTATCTGTTTTGCTTTCTGCTTTATTTCTGGTGTTGGTGGTGGAAGAATACCCCAATGAATGCAGTCCTTGCTGTGAAAATTTTTTACATAACACATGTATTCAAAAATCACACTGATAATTAGTCAGCATATAAGATAACTGAATCAATAAACAGTGATGGGCAATAGTTAACTAAAAAGTTGCTAACTTTTAGTTTAACTAAAATTTTTTAGTTAAGGTGAAAGTTTAACTAAAAAAAATTAGTTTAGTTAAAACTATAGTTTAACTAAATTTTTTTAGTTGCTAACTAAAAAGTTTAACTAAAAAAATCAGCAATATATGCAACTATTTTTCCACAATGAACATTGAACACTGTCAACAAAAAACCACTTTAACACTGCATGATTTAAGCATTAACAGCCTGTGTTTTCAAATTCAAACACTACTTACAGTACACCTGTAACTTACTGTATGTCAGAACAGTACACATTGCACAGTTTGAAGGTGAAATTGTCATTGACGCTCTGCATTATTACAGTTCACTTACCTCTGCTATTGTGAAAATGTTTGTCGTAAATAGTTGGAAAGAAGTTGGAAAAAGTTTAACTACTTTTTTTTAGTTTAGTTAACTAATTTCCAAAATCAGTTGCCAACTTTAGTTAAACTATTTTATTTTAGTTGAAAAATAGTTTTAGTTTAACTAAAAAAAAATAGTTTAGTGCCCATCACTGTCAATAAATAAAATAATTTTATGCAGCAAGAAGAAGAAGCTTACTCCATTTTACAGCACTGCAACAATTTCACTCAATATTTAAATGCTGCAAGAAGTTTACTCATTCAAAAGTGCTTGACAAACTAAATGAATTCCAGTAAAGTCAAAGACATTGCCCAAAGAACTAACCAATTTGCACTCTATATCATTTTGGATAATTATCCTAAGACTCAATATTTAACTTTAACTTTTAGCTGAAGAAACAGCCCTTGTAACATATATTAGCATATACACTGCATTTTATGCTAGCAAACGCTATTCAATCACATATACTGTACCCTGACATACACGTTCGATGGACATCTGTGGTGTGCCAGCAATGGCGGGCCAGCTATACTGCCTCAGTGCTGGACCACCATTGCCAGTTGTGACACGATGCAGTCTGCTCAAAGCTCACTGGAACTTACTTTCTGACTTCTGAGTATACAGTTTGACAAAATAATTACAATCATTGGTGCGATCTTGTTTGACAGATGGGGGAGGGGCTTTTGAACTGATCTGGTCAAAAAAGAGTTTTGAACTGATCTGCTAAAAAAGAGGTAACAAATTAGTGACTTTTTCGGTGTTTCTTCAAAATGGGAGGGGGACAAATGTATGGTGTGTCCCCCCCCCCACTGTTAAAAGTGGGGGTCTTGTTCCCTCTCGGCCCCACCCCGGGATCGCCGCCCATGATTACACTTACGTTGTGTCTAAGTAAGGCTTTTCCAGTATAAAAATCTTAATCCTGGCATAAATTTTACTTACCTATAAAGCGTTCGCTTCTCTGACAAGTAGTCCTTGGTGATACCCTGAGCGATGTAATAGTCTTCACGGCCTCCGATTATTTTGCCCCAGAAGACAACGTTCTCAAACTTCTGGTTATTCTGCAGAAGGACGAGGGAGGTCTGGAGTGCAGCCTTTTGTTCTGGGCTGAGGATGAATCCACTGCTGCCAACGGCATCGACGCTGAGATGCAAACTCTTCGACTCCATTGCTGTCTGAATCTCTTCGATTATCAGTATTCGTAGCCTCTTGTCGGTGTGGACAACTACCTGTTTATGCTGCGTTGCTTATAGTTACCGAGCATGCGCACTAGACGTTTAGAATGATGTAGCGCACACCTTATGAAATTCTTGTTACTTCTAAGAGTAGAAATACTATTGCTCCAAAATGAGAAAGATTCCTTTTATTGTGATATACTTTACTCACAGTCAAAGTGTAAATGAGGACTCAAGACGATGAAGGACTAAAAATATGAATAGTTTGAAAGATTTTTAAAAATAATTAGGCCTATTGGATTCGCTGAGGCAAAAAAAATATTTAATGACTAGCACAGTATAAATAATTACTGTGTGACTAGTCTCATTGAATTATATTCGTGTGTTGATGTTTAGAGGTACTGGCGACAGCATATTTTCGTTGGGGGTTTCGGGTATACTGGTGAGATAAATGTTAATTTTTCTATAGCGACAGTATGGCCTCAATCCTGGTAATTGTCAACGAAATTATCGGGTGAGATCCTTCACCACTGCTTCCCATGTGAATGGGTTGCCACATCATTTGATGTGAATCTTTGAAATAAGCCACCATCAGCATGCAAACAACCATCTTGTCATACTGTCCCTTTGGGGTCTCCATTTATGACACTACCTGTTAAAAATACCTGCCTGTAAACTATATCTTGCAAGTTGTGTTATAATAAACGGATTGATTGATTGATTGATCTTCGCGCACACAGGCGCTTAGACGTGAATTGATATCACAGATATTTAAGAAAATTGAATTGCAAACGTGTTTTGAATAATGCTGGGTGTCTAATATTAAGTATTGTGTTTTACTTAATTTTTGGAAGGAATAGCAATTTTTGGCCATAAGTTTCTACTGAAATGCTCTTACTTGCTTGCTCGCTCATGTAAAAAAGAACTCGAAGTAAGCTTACAAGTTGAAACGTTTACTGGTTGCACATGGAGTTTAAAGTTGGGTAAATTTGGTAGAAGTATTTTATTCATTGGAACATCAGAAATTATTTTAGGTCCGTGAAATCAAGTATTTCTTAAGGTTAGTGATCTGAATGTTTAGAGTCTTCATTCAGCTCAAATAAATTGTGTACATTTTAGCCGTGTGCCTTCTCAGGATGATCATAACAAAAAGGGGCGAGTTGCATGAGATTGCCATCAACCACGTTACTTCATTAATGTATGCCTCCCCTCATGATGGGGTTACGTGAGTCAAGGAGAAAAGAACAGATTAGATAAGCTCCTAATGCTTATGCGTAAAATGGACTGCCTCCCTACGACCATCCAGAAAGCAGATGATCTCGCTTGGCAGATGACCAGCTATTTAAATCCAACCCACAACATGTTCTTTCCCCATACTTCCCAAAGAACCGACCCACTCCTTATCTTTTTCACCATAGGGCTAATAACTTCTCCCTTCCAAATACAAATGACAAAAACTTTATATCGAGGGTTCTCTACTGAAACTTGTATTAGCACTGGAAATTGGTTAGGGACTGTTGAGAGATTATCTAAACACTCTAATACCTATTAGTAGATGGAGTCAGCCCGAATCCCCGAAACCCGAATCCCCGAAAAGAATTTCGCCCGGATCCCCGAAATCGATTTTCTATAGGGCGTATTATTATAAGTATTATATCTATATTCTATATTAGGCTATATCGAGATACATCAAGGCAACGCTAGGTCTATGTCATGTATAAGAGTTTACAATTTAACTCTGAATAGTTTTCGGGAGTTCAGCCACTTTCTATAGGCCTAAAACTGTTTTCGGGAAATCGGGCTTTGTGTATTTTCAGCGTTTTCGGGGATTCGGGTTTCGGGGATTCGGGCCGGACCCTAGTAGATTGTAAACTAATATGCGTTATGTCAACTGTTATGTAAAATAAACGAAAATTTAATTTGATTTGATTTGATTTGGAAGTTCGAAAACAGGGACAGTTTTGAGTTTACCACATAATGCAGAGTCCTGTAACTTCCGGCATGTAAACAATATGTTGGTAAAACTGTATTACAATTTAGGGATCAGCCGGAAATCACCTCGGACATTTGCCTCGGCCGGAAATCCCGTTTCCAGAACTATTCGCCTCGGCAAATACTGTAGGCACAAATAGCTGCAAAATTGTTTTTCTTTAAACAACAATTTTTTTCTTTAAAAACTTATTCAATAAACTTACGTATATAAAATTATAAATGTTCAGCCTTAAAACAATTACATATCCATTGAATTCAATTCCATTTTCTTGAAATTATGTCAATTTATTGAATGTAATGCAATTTTAGAAAACTTCACAACAGCACAGAAACAACTCAAATTCAAAATGTATCATTCACTCATTACAAGTACACAAATTTATTTAGATAATTTTTTATCACATGAAAATGTGAAGCTTCGCATATGGAACAAATGGTACCCGGTTCGTTTCCGGATCCGGCAAATCGTACATCCACATACTCTGATTCGGAACTCGGTGGAAAATGTCTACCCGGTTGATCCCTATTACAATTTATGTTCAGCAGAAACTAACAGTATAATTTATTAAGCATTATGAATGAGATAATTATAGTAAACTAAACATCCAATATTTTTAGTTTAAAACTGAATTCTTATGATCGAAAATGAATTAACTTTCTTGGTAAAACAGAGGTATGTAGTGATAGATTTGATTCGAAGGTATGGCTATTGCTTAATGACTTTTATGCTTCTTGGTTGGTATTCTTTGACCAAAGACTACATTTCGTGTTCCATCATTCGAATATAAAACTTGTGATGATGTACATATTGTACATCAGCAGAATGCATGAAAACACTGTATTTTGATTACTGGGTACTGCCAAAGTCTTAGAACTGTATCAGAAATTGCAACTCGTATTATTGTTCGATGAGTAATAAATTCCATTATTCAAAGTACTATGACATTTTGCACAATCAGTGTGCGCGCTCTTAGTGTTTTGAACGTGTAAACAAGATCGGCATCTGTTTTTAACTGTTTAATTTGTAATTTTGTGACTACAACAATTAATACGTCATCATTATCAGTAGCTGTTTTTGTTGATTTCTCTATTTTGTGGTAGCCTTTACTTCAAACATACCATCCTTTTGCTCAGCTTAGGTTTTTGCTGTTGTAAGGCTACTGACGACTGCGGTGTGTTATTTTAAAATATTTTGTTTAAGCATCAAAGATGTTGTATGTGTGTTTCTTTTGCTTGCAGATTAAGAATGTCGATTACTAAAAAACACCAGTATGTAACTAGAGAGGTGCTGGAGGAGTTTGCTTTGCCAGATGAAGACCACCAGATCGTTCGAGTTAGTGTTCATTTTAGGAATTTGAAACACATTGAAAAACTTGCTCATCATCAATTTTTCATATTCAATCATGCCTACGACTTTGCATTCTTAGTTATTTTCTTACATAAGAAGAGAAGAAGAGCAGTCCATAAAGCTAGCCCTGAGGCAGCCATGGACTATGAAGTGTTAACGACTTCATTTTCTTAGCCTTGGCATACAAGTCCTCTCCCTGACCGTCTCGTCTTCCCATCGATGGTGTATGGTCAGTACTCGTTATAACTGAGTTGGCTATGGGTGCAGGTGGAGCAGAAATCTCGAACCAAATTTCTACCCTGGCGGGGATTTGAACCCCCAACCTCTCGATTGACTGTTCTTACATAAGCTAAAGCAAATAGTACACTGGAGTTTTGTTATTGTATGTTTTGCTAGAACACAAATTCTGATACATTTTTAGGAACATGGATCTCAAAATTATTTGAACTGTGGAAAATGACCTCATTATAATTATTGGAAACCTGTTGTAAAGTAGTTCGTGATATGGCTCGCAAAGAAAGTGGTTTAACGAGTCTCTGGAATAGTAACAGAATAGCACCAATGTAACAAATTATAATCTCATTGACCTTTTGAAGAATATCTAAGTAAGTTGTTTGGCAGCATTGCTGATCGTCTAATTTTGGTAATTGTTCAGCAAAATAATCGAAGTATTTAAACTGGTGTGTTTTTGGCAGTTTTCATTTGTTACAGTTATGTAAGAAAGCGTTAAAATTACCATAGATGAATGCAATTATTGGCAGAATTAATTATTTCAGAAGAGTTTATCTGTGGTTTTTATCTCTTTTTGTTCAGGTCATAGCGTCGAAAGGCAATAACTTACATGAAGTAGAAGCTGCGTCTGGAGAGACCTTTCTGGCAAGCATGCCGACAAAATTTAGGAAATTGGTTTGGATCAAGCGAGGTAGGCATATTGTTCGTCTATAGAGATTGTTATGTTGATAAATATGTATTCATTTGTTGTTGGTTGCAGAATACTGTGGTTACTGTTTTTAGAGTGCTTACTAGATGACTGAAAAGATAAATTTCTTCTTTTGAATATTATGACATTTTTATAGGTGCTTACTGGAATAGTTCAGTGATAAATTTCTTCTTTAAGTCCATGGGCTCATCACCCACTGATGCCAATCGCATATTCACTCTGAGACAATGCGTCATGCTATTGATTTCTGTTATCTTCTTTGTTTTGTGGCTGTAAGTATCCGAGTTGAATACGAAAATAGTGACTGCCAATATAGTGGAAGCGCAATCTTTTTGGTGCACCCGAGTCACTAGGGTTTCCTCCTGTCAGGCACAGCCTCTTATCAATGTATCTATGTTTCGATTGTCTGATTAACGTCTGTAGCTAATCCATATGCCTGAATGACAACAACAGCATATCTGATTGATATTTACCGACTTCACGTAAACAGAGGATAAGTGGTTTGCAATTAGGAAGCATGTGATTCATCCAGTGCGTGAAACCTTGTGTTAATATTTGTCTAAGTAATTCTGTAATTCATTATCAAGTAAGTATATTCTTTATCAACCAATTGCTTATGTCACTTTGGTGTACAGACATCTAATAAACACAGTTAAAGAGTATATATAATGTCATTTGCAAACAATGTGTCCAGTGGGAACATGATTGTGTCATAATAAAGCCGATTTGAATTATCGAATTGGTAGGTGTGCATTGATATTAAAATGTTTCAATGTTTTCAGGTGGCTTTGTCATGGTGGTACAAATCAAAGAGGGAGTGAAAGTAAAGGGAGAAATATCGCACATTCTTCTAAAACCACACATAGACTACATTCAACAGCAGGGATTATGGTTCGTACATGTTTATTCCAGTTATTGACACCAAATCTAAACATGTTAAATGACCACCATTGCAATTTTGAATGTTATTTGTAAGATATACTAGACATCCATGACCACCATTGCAATTCTGAATGTTATTTGTCAGATATACCAGGCATCCATGACCACCATTGCAATTCTGAATGTTATTTGTCAGATATACTAGGCATCCATGACCAACATTGCAATTTTGAATGTTATTTGTCAGATATACTAGGCATCCATGACCACCATTGCAATTCTGAATGTTATTTGTCAGATATACCAGGCATCCAGTGCCATATTTGCCAATCTTCGTATTATGCATGTACTAGCAGCTCTTATCTAGTCTGATGACTTTGATAGTGCCGCTATCATAAGATATCAATCAGTCAGTGGTCTGAGCTGGGCCTGCTCTCTGTTGCTTTTGCCTGTACCTCTACCAGGTAGCGTTGCGCTTTCTCCGTGGTGGGCCCTCTAACCTGGAATAGTCTTCCTCTAGCACTCCGCTTGCTCTCCAGAACCTTTACTTCCACTTTCTTTTCTCGCCTTAAGACCGCTCTATTCAGGGTTGCTGGAGTTGGGAGCACCTCTGTGTAGTTCTCCCTGAAGAGGCGCTATGTAAATGTCCAATATGAATGAATGAATGAATGCTTTACTGGGAATCCTTTATTCTCAATGTAGAAGTGGTTTGATGTTGATAGCATATGCTGATGTAACGTAATTACATATATATAGCTTTGTCAGTAGCAAGCCATTTGTAGTGTGCTTTGCGATGTCAACAAGTACTACTGATCTGCAAGTACTAAGAATTACTTGTTTTTGAAAGCAGGAACACGGCTTCCTGAATATATGCCATAAAGCATTTCTATACATGCACATGGGCCTAAGACCTGAAAGGTCCAATCATCCACTCTTTGTTGTGGCACAAATGCATAGACAGACTTTGGTGAATACAGCCACAATCGATTATGGTATATTGATCCAAGTATTGAAACTATTGCATCCTTACATGTGGGCCTGCTAACCTTTGTTAACCTTTATTTCAAAATAAAATGTTGATTTTCAGGCCAACACAGTTTCCTTCGAATCAGAAGTCCGAGTCCAGTGAAATGATTCCGCAAGATATGCTACCTCCGAGCGACGAAGACGAGTCCTGCTCAAGTGACGCAGAAGAGGAAACGGAAACTGGTGTTGTATGCAACCCAAATCGGCGCTGCGTTCAGTATCACGAAGACAATGAAACAGATGACAGTGATGAAGATGTTGAAAACTGATTTCGTTTTTGTCCGAGTTAGTCCGTTGTAAATAAATTCGTTATGCGATACAGGTTGCAACGCTGTTCCTGGTGCCACTCTTCAACTTTTTAGTGTTACTTCTAAAACACTGGTCTGTGTAATGTAATGCAACGTTTATTTAGCACCCCTACATTACACAGGTAGTTGTATGTACATGTCTAAGCATTTACGTTGGACGTTTTGAAACTTAACAAATTAATATAAGGTTAGGTTGTTTTTGCTCCTGTCCTATTTATAATTTTTTGTCTACAAGACAAAGTTCTGCATGAATTTCAAATATGTCGGTTTGTCTAGAGTTACAATAAAACTGCCATTCTAGTTCACTGGAATCCGATCATTCAAGTATTTCACACAGGGTATTGCATTGAATAGTTAGATCTTTGCCATATTAATGTCAACATGATGGTGAATTGATTGGCCAATTACAATGAACTGTAAAGTAAACAGGATTTTGCCTCCCCTGCAACACTGAAAGTGTGGAGACTTCTATTAAATCAGAGTTATTTGCATCTCTAATCGATTCCTTGTTCTTGTTGAACAGCTTCAAATGTATACAGAAACTGCAATGTATGCTTTCTCCAACGGAAAGTTCCACGGAATGACCATCATCACAGTTAGTCCTTGAACGGTTCTTCACAGGTGACATACAAATGCTCAGATGTATACAGTAATTAGAAACAGGAAGAGTCACCAGTGGCAGGCCAAAACACGTGTGATGCCCAACCAGTGGATTCCCATCCATATTTGACAGTATCATCTTCAGTCTCTGGAACAAGTTGTCGATAACAATAGATTTATGACAGGTGGTAGTGTCCTAGGCATACAATAACGCCATGACCATTGCAGTCCCTCATTGGTCGAAAATGACACACATCTGGCCAGGTCCACATGGAACAGGTATTCATCACCTGTAGGTTGGTAGATTGAAGTGTCGCCAGTGATTTGGGTACGGGTCAAGGTTAGACCAAAGATCCGCGTCTCTCCGCCGAGACGAAAATTAACCGGCTGCAGATGGCATATGCATGTCACATATGACAGCCACACTTCATGAAGCCCATCCCTCCTCATGCAGTCACATAGGCAAATTTGTTATGTAAAGCAAATGCTGTCAAAGCAAAGGCCCTAAAAACCTGCAGCAGAAACAATGAATAAGCCTAATGTGAAAACAACAACAGTAAACTCCAACATGTTAGAGAGCAAATTCGGATTTACACAGAAATTATCTGCCAAGCGACAGAAGATGAATAACGACCCACACAGCCGGTGACATGCGCAGAATGTGTAATGTATGTACGTATGTGTGTGTATGATGTACATGTGTAAAATGTATATATGAAGACATTTAATGTAACGTGTTTTAAGGACGTCACAAAAGCACTGCATGCACAACTATCACTGTGATCTCAGTTCTTTAGACCTACATGATCTGTGGCTCAACGCCGTGCCTATGCATCTGTTGACCCGTCCCTCTGGAATGATCTTCCTTCCATGACTCGTTCTCATATCCCAACTGGGGTCATTGATGCTACTTCTCGCTGTCAATTGCTTTTCTCTGTTCCACTTTTGCTTTTAAACTGCCTTGTTTGACTGGGGTTCGACTGGCAGCGCTTCTCAGATAACCTTGAAGGGGCGCTATATAAAACCTCTGTAACAATAATAATTAAGACTTCTCATGGCAGCGCCTCTCATTACCTTGTACTGCATGAGGCACTTTATAAATTCATCAATACAGTACAGTATCTACCTGAAATTAACAGAGCATATTAAGACAGTTTGAAAATACATGTATTTGCTAAACAGAGTCATGTGTAACAGTACAGCAATAGACTGTTACTAAAGGAAGATACAAGACACGAGAAGGCACAGTGGGCTCCGGCTGATGTGTGGAAGCTCAGCACCCACATATCTCCACAGGCAGATAACAGATTGAAACTGCATGTATAAGCTCTCCTTTTTGCTACATTGCAACACCACTGGTCTTGCTCATGACTGCTCCCAAATAAAAAAAATAATAATGATGACAATTTTTATGGTGCTGTAACAGTCTTGCCATTACATGTGTGCCTACACAAAACTATAACATCAAGCAGAGTAATAAGCCTTGGTGAACAGTTAAGTCTTCAGGACTCAACCGATTCTGCAGATAGCAGAAGGGAGACTGTTCCAGCACCTGGGACCGGCAGCTGAAAAAGCATGGTGACCAAATCCAGTATTTCACCAACATTTCAGAATATTGTTCAACGTTTTTAAGGGATAAATTAAATAAGTAAGTTTAGGAAGTAGGAGTAAAACTGAATATGCAGTGTGGATGAAGATTTATTTTTGACTGAGCATCATTATGTACAGCAACTTCCTGTGTAGATAATCTACGTAAAGTGCACGACAAAGTTGCGTAGAACTTGAAGAAAAGTACTTAATTAACGTAATATACATGCTAAACTACACACACTAGTCATGTTCTTCAGTTTACTACACACACAACATCGTTCGCATACCCATTTGCATAAACAACACAACAGTTATGCCATAGTTGAGTTTATACAATACAAAGACTGTTGTTTGAGACTAGGGTTACAGTTACCAGCTCCTCAGAGCACTGCTTGATGTTCAAGATTACTGACTATCCCGTTAAGTATTATGGGGTAAGGAAAGGTTGTCATTTTTGCTCATTCAGCTCAAAGATCGCCCAACTTGAGGACCATTGAATCCGATAAAATTTAGTCAAGTAATACAAAAATGCTTGTGTTAGACTACAAGCAGGCAGCGATGACCAACTAGAAGACGCGTTTATCAAGCCACAAGTTTTTACACATCCAGGAAAATAACACTGAATTAGTTTAGTCAGATACACAGTTTAATCAATTGTACAGCAATTCTATACCCTCAGTACTTAGCCAAAAAAGAAAAGAGAAAACATGCATTTGCAACATCTTCATAATTCCTAGACCAAACTGGTGAGCCTTCTCAACCCCTAAGGATAGTGTTACTCTGTCCAAAAGGTACAAAGCAATGGCAACAAATTAGATCTGCCCTACGTGTGCATCTGGCCACTTGCACACTGCCATCAACAACCTATCTTGCTAGTACTGCAATCCTGTTTAATCAACACAGAATATTATCACTGTGCCCACTTCTATCAAATAAAATACAATTTTGACAATACAAAGCATGTAAGGTCACATTTACAAACGCGAGCAATTGGTTTTACGCCAAATAAAACCTGAGAAATATGAATACTGCAACTTGTTGAAACTAGCTTTTGAGTGCAAAAGATTTCAAACACAAGCACATCTTGTGAGCAACTAAATATAATAAGACAGTTTAAAAAGCAGAAAAGGTGCAGTTACCTGATTGTTGAGGTAAATCTACCTTGCAATACTTTAAAAGCACTCAGATGGTCATACTTTGGCATGGTGCCTTCCAAATGCACAATGTCACCATGTTGCCTAAGCACCACTGTTCACTCTCAAACTTCGTGTGTCAGGTATTATGGTATTTTAATATCTTGGAGAACACCAATAGAAGATAGTCTCTAAGGCTGACTGAGTAGCACATTTCTGTTTCATGGAGGTTGGTGACATCAGGGTAAAAGCCATGCCAAAACACAAGAATAATGCTTAACCTAAAAGAGGATTCCCATTTACACTGCTTAAAAGACAGGTTATCGCAATGAAAATACTAGGAGTGCTATGGCAAGGTTTAGGTATATTAAGATTTCTTTAGTAGCCATATTATATACATCTGTAACCTACTTTGTAACCACAAGGCCATAAAGAATATTTTCCAAGTATACATATGTGTGTAAATGTATACAGCTTTACACAAGTGCATGAATGGTAATATACACATAAATATATCATACACGATCATATATACAAATATGTATTATACACAGGGTCAGATTTACCAATAGGCGCAGGCCTAGGGCGGCAATATCTTGGGGGCAGCACATACGCCACCCTTCAAATTTTCTAAATAAGAAATATTAAACTTATACATCTATTTAGGTATACAAATGTCGATTTTCATTAATACCCACAATAAAATCTGTCTAAATATGTTTTCACTTAAAATAAATTTCCTTTTTTTGTTAATTTCATTTACATGTTGAGTTTGGGCAAGGGGGCGGCATTCAGTGTGGGCAGCAGGGCTGTAGTGGAGCGTATACGCGGGTATACAGCGTATACTTACCTCTAGAGAAATTTGAGAGCGTATACTCACGAGGGTATACGCGGGTATACAGCGTATACTTACCTCTGGGAACGAAAATTTTTAAAAAATGAGAGGTTTTTAGGGCGAATGACTAAAAAAAAAAAAAAAAAAAAAAAAAAAGGTCATCAAGTTTTTCAGAGACAAAATCGTAAAAAGTCTGAAAATTTTCTGAGAATTGGTGAAAAGTCAGAAATTTTTCCTAAAAAAAGTCTTCAAATTTTTTTTACGCCGCTGGTCACCGCTAGCGTATACTCACCTCAAATTTTACCACTACAGCCCTGGTGGGCAGCCTATATATAGGTGGAAGACTACTAAATCCGGCCCTGATGATACAACGTGAGTGGAAAAAGCAACCCCCTACAACTGTTATTTATATAACTATGAAATATTCATAAATGTATGGATTCAAATCAATTTTAATCTTCACTGCAATGGCTAACAATTTTTTTAAACCTTGGATGGTCCCCCATTAAATACAACGTCATTTATGAACAAATAACTGTATGACAAATGGTGGTCAGCGAAGTCGACAAACCAGTTTTAAAACTTTTATGCCAAAATATGAATTTTGGGGTTAAATGTTTCTTACAAGTTTCCAGAAAAGATGGAAACTCAGTGGACTGAAGGTCCTTCTTGAAAAGATTGATAGAACTGGATTGTCAGGCAGGTAGTGGCAGACTATGAGAAGTAATGAAAACATTGAAATGGTTCAAGATCTTGTTTTAGAGTCAAGAGGACAAACCCGCAAACTTATCTCACACAGTGAGATTAGAATAAATGAAATTGTTAAGAAAGACCTTGGATTAGTCTAAACTCATGGAGACCAACAAGCCTAAAATCATTTGCTTCATTCTTGCTCAACTTTCAGTTAATTGGTAATGGTTTCAGTTGGTGTGTCTGCACTTGGCAGAATACGGATACACTTCATGGAACCTGGCATTAAACTGAATGGTGCACACTGCCAGAATATTCCGTTAACAGAGAAGCTCTAACAAGATATACAAGAAATGTCAGAGCATCACGCATGTCAGCAGGAAGGTGGTTCCACACACAGAGCTTGGAACCATCAAACCGGTGATGAACGAAACTCCTGATTTCATACCTCCTACACTTTGACCTCCAAAAATTCAAAATGTTTATGAGATACGTCACGAATTTGGCAAGCGCGAGATGAACTGGATCAATGCATAATTGACACTGCAATAAGTCATGGCGGGCGTGCCTTACTGCCTGCTTCAAAGCTGAAGGACATTCTGGGCACAAATTACATGTATACCTTAATGTGTCAATGATCTTAAATTCGTGCTTTTCCAAATTTGATTAAGATTTCCTAGTTATTAATTTTGAATGCAAGTTACAATGAAGTTTATGCTTTTTTCCACTCACAGTATAATGTGTAATATGCATGCGTGACACTACAATAGTGCCTTTAAAGAACTCAAACGCACATAACTATACAATTGCCTCAGACCAGTTTATATTTTTACGTGTGATAAGACAGCATGTGATGCATAAAACTGTGCATGCTTTAAGTAGTACCAACAGTTGGTAAACAGCATCTGACATTTATGCAGAAAACAGACAGACATTCAGTAGAATTCAAACTGGATTCCACAAACGAATACTGTAAGAAAAGCCATATGACAATTACAAAAATTAATTGCTTTCAGTGTGAGCATCTCACACAGAAAATAGCCAAACAAGACGTGAAATAACTTCCAGAAACCACATTACACACTCATTTAGAGTATGCTCAATTCCTATATCAATGACAGAGATGTTGCAGTTTTCACTTAGCGAAGACAGCAACATCTCCACAGGCTGCATTCTTTACTTTAGCAGACACATTGACCTTTGAACTGCAGGTTTTGGTGCACTATCGATGATGCTTATGAAGCAATATTATTCTGGTGCCACAATCTGCGTTCTACACAGCTTCAGACAACGACAACCTAAGATCACAATAAGTAAGTATATTCTTTATTTTAACCAGCTGACAAAACACACTCTGGTGTACACTGCATGCAAAGTAGCAGTTTGTAATTCACAATTGACTGTTTACTAATTGCAATTTACAATATATGCTTTGCTGAATAATTTAAGACGTATTTTAGGCTTTTAATCTTCAAATCACAATGATCTGTTTCTAACAATGCTAATCTCCTCCTCTGGTAACTGCCGAACTAATTATTAACCCTACAATTTTAGTAATTCATATTCACCAACACTATTGTAGCAACAGAACTTGGTTCAGAATGAGTTAAAAATACTGTCACTGAACAGGTCGATGCAAGATCCTTATGTAGGCATTCAATAGCTCTGTAGTAAAATTGCCTCACATCAAAACCTGCATTGTTCCCTTTAAACTATTACACAGACTATAGAATAGCATTACAGTAATGCAAATTTGTCAAAGGAGGACATGACTTATGATACAACAGGTAAACCAGGCCATTTGTAAAAAGGGATAATGCTGAAAGTCAATATTTAGCACTGTACTGCGGTTCTTGTATGGCTCATTAACCAATAACGGTAACCAATTGCGTTATGGTAATAGGTTTGGGGACATGACACCACTTTGCATTATGCAGAATGGTGCGTAAAGTGGGAGTGCATAAACGAGTCCACACCGTACTTTATATAATACTGTGAAATACTGACTTCATGACTTAATTATCTGGTTTTTGCTTTCAAGGCAGAACATTGCTTCTTCAACAACATCGAATCTAATCTTCACAGAGAACAGAATTTCTACGTAAGAACACTAGATATAAACACCATTCTGAAAAAATAATTGTTACGGCAATAGACACATTGAACTGTGATCTTAAACATCTGATTTCTTACATTACAACATATCTACAAGAAAAGCATGTCATGTCACGTGCTTCTGTACAGTAAATAATGGCCGCAGTATAATGAGATGCTTCCCAGAGTACTTCTACCCGTTTGCAGCACCGAAAATCTCTAGAAATATACCACATCTCAATTTCCACAAGCCTACAATTAGCTTGCCATTGGGATAAAAAAATCAAAGTCTTTAATTACTGAAATACAGTGGAATCTTGCTAAAGAACATAATGTTACAGGCTGGATTTTCTGAATAAAGTGATCAGCAGGTGGCTCTTGAATTCACCAACAAAAAATGTGCATTAGTAGCAGCAGTTGAACACAAAGAAAACTTGAACTGCTTTTTTGCAACAGGTTCTTGGTATGTTTACATAGTCCGAGTGTAAAATCGAGGCTTTAACAAAGAGCGCATAATAACTGGACCTTCACCTCATAAGTAACTCAAAATAAAATGCAAGATACAGTAATTTAAAAGTTATAAACATTAAAATGCATATAAGAATGCTATCAGATGCTTCAGGGTAAACTCATTTAACAAAAAGTCTCATTTAATAAGTTTAAAATTTATCAATCTGTAAACAACAATGATGAAAACTGCCAATCAGTGACCACTTATGTTTAACATCTAGTCTCTGAATGGTTTAAATATGCCAACCATTTATCCATGAGAAATAAACTTCCATATGTCATGGAGAGAATATTTTTACCCAGATTTTCTTTACGAATGCTGTAATAGGTCCACAACCAACCAAGGTCACAACCTGAAAAGTCATCTGAAGTACCAGAAATTACCCTACATTTTGAATAGCAATGCTGCGACCATCACCACTTCCACCCAATATGATTGAGGAGAACACAACACAATATTGCACCTCTGAACCTTTGAATGGGTAAAAAAATCTATTCTCCTCCTATTCTATCTTTATTACAAATACATGTATTGAGCCATCATATCAAATCTAGTAACATCTTATCCAAATTTGTGCTCAGCATAACCACCAAAAATGTTTAATATTTGCCCTTTATTCCTACACAAGGTTTGGTAATCCCAATACTAGATGTTTAAGCATATGCTAAAACATTGTTAAAACATTGTTGAAATAAAAGAAGTACATTATGAAAACCAATACTGACAACCTTGCTGCCACTACTCCACAAATGTACTTCTTTAATGAACATTCTGTACTAAATTGCACACATTTTCCTTGAACTTGGCAGTGCAAGACATCACTAATCAAGACATCAACAATAAAGTTTGGCTTTTCAATAACTGTATTCACGCAAGAGGCACAGTAACCCAGCAGTTTGCTTTTCATCTCATTGACCTAACCTGAAATCCCCTATCACATCAAACTGACACTGATTGCATTGTTGAACTGTGAAACCTCAGTGGCCCTCGTCTTTGATACGAGCACCTCCGTACACCCAATACAATGACACTCGTACCTGATAAGAGAAAGATATTGACTTAAATACCACAGAGACACAGACTACTTGAAGAGGTCAGTGACACAAAGGACATGCACTGTTCCTACTACTACTTTGTGCTTGTTTACTAATTATCAGAACCATGTCACTAATGATCAGTCTCAGTCTTACAACGACTACTTCTCTGACAACATGATCAGGCACATAGTAAAAAGATGTGGCAAAATAAATAGTCAGTTACTTGCTAAAATTGACTGTCACCAACAACCTGACATGATTGGTAACAAAATCACTTTGTTTCCTCTCTAACTAAATAAAGATCTGCTTTTGCAATAGTATTACCATAAACGTGCAATTGTAATTAAATACTGCTAGGCCTGTGAAACAACAAATGGCAAAAAGCCCAGCAACAGCCAGTAACAAGTTTAGCAGCAGTACCTAAAGACAACAGTCTAGCAATAGCAGTTCAACTTAACTGTAAACCTGATTTCAGTTTGTTTGAGTGTCTAGTAAGCGACAGCAGTAATAAAGCATATAGTCATAAAAGTCGCACGTTATTGCCATTTAACACATAAATACAACAAAGTTAAATGACAGTATAAACCCTGTTGGGCTAATAAACATTCCAAAACATAGGATTGCAGAGTGGAAGAAGTCATCGTTTACAGGTCATCATATTCTCGAACAGCGTGAGGTCTTTAACAACCGAAAAATCCTAACACACAAACGACATTTACACTAAAATTTTAACATCTTAACATACACACATCAATTTTCCAACTCTAGGCCTGACACACTAGAGCAAGCACTACATCTAACTTAGGATGCAGAACTTTGTGTAAACGTATCTACAGCTCTTGAAGTGTCGCAAAGTAGTCCCGAAATACTTTCGTGCCTTGTGCGTTAAGTGTTGGATTACCTTAGGATGGTGCATTTGGCCGGTACTGATGACCCCTAGGTGGCGTATCAAGCACCACCATGCTTTCGTTATTAACATATTCCATGTCCTCCCGCATGTCGTCTAGAAGATTTGTGCTGACAGCCCTTCCGCTGGCCGGGATGTAGCGCGGTCTCGGCTTGAACAGACTCGGAAGGCCTTTCCAGCTGTCTTCTTCCACTTCCAGGCTCTGCTCATCCTCTTCTGGCGTTGCATTTCGCGGCGTCATTCCACAAGAGAAGAAAGCGCGAAATCGTCGACTGCTTTTTGGGCTGTGCAGCGGTGTCACGGTCTGACTCTGAGCTGGGGTCACAGGAAGCGACTGGACCATGCGTGCATATGAGTGAGGGTCAGACGGGTCGTCGCCGTACTCAGACACAGTCATGTCGCAGTAGTTTCCGGGTCTCATGGAGAAGCGTCGCTTTGAAGGCGAGAGAACGGATTCGTAGAGACAGTGCTTCATGACTTCGGATGAGATCTTACGCGACTTGGCGTCCTCTTGCATCGACATCATTTTCACTGGATCAAGAAGATTCTGATTGGAACCTTCACATAATTACAAACATAATTCATGCAATAACAAAGAAATCTGGTAAGCTAGAACGCATATATGTATCGAATAATAACTTGAAGTCATGTCTTCTTTTGCACATATTATTGTTATACATTATTATATATGGTTTCAATAAAGAATTATTTGATTTGATAGGTCTCTCTGTAGCCATTCTAGAACTTGCACAGGAATGCCAACAAAATTGCTCAGAGATTCATGTATGACAGATGTATCTAATGCTAGAAAAGGAAAGGGAGCAGAACAGAAATAGGTTCTGCTGATCCTTCATCATTATTACCATAAGAAATATATCCTGTAAGTAACTAAAATCATCAAGACAAGTTAATGTACTTTTACTCATGGCTAAGAATCTTATAAACAGTTTGACATTGCACTGCGACAATCAAGTCAGTTCCACCTGCCCGAGTTACATGATTTTGTGCAATTTGTCACACGAGCCAGAATAGTTCCCACTTAAATAGTGTGATTTGGACCTGGTGCTCAGTTGGAAAACTAGCCAAACCTGTAATGCAACAGCCAATGTTCCCTGACCAGGGCATAAGAAAAGAAACCCTTCAAATATAAACATAACAGTAACAATAAAGTATAAACTCAAAAAACGGATATTGTAATGCAAAGCCATATTTTTTTATTAAGAGTCTAGAATATAAAAGCTGCCAAACTAAACTGAGTCAGAGTTTTTTTGCAAATACCTGACAATGTAGCTAGACTACTGTTAGAACCCAACTGTTCTCTGGAAATAGACATGCCCTTATATCGGCTCCTATGGCCAAAGTTTCGGAAACGTCCCACTGGTTTTGGAGGGTGATACGAGAAATTTGCAAAAGGATCATCTGCAGAGGTTCTTCCCATTGCAACTGATGATGAACTCATTCCACCGTCCGACATCTTTAGTTCGTTTTAATAAAGAGAAGGCAGTTTCTAAAAAAGTTTATGTGCACATAAAATAAGCGAATAGTTAAATCATGAAAAGGAATTTGAGTAAAACTAAGTGGGTAATTTATCATTTTAACGTCCATTTTTAAGGAGTTGGATGAGCAATGAAAAGATTTCATACTAAAACTCAAACTAGAAGTATGATCATGCTCACACGGCTGGTTGATGAAAATATTTCATACTAAAACTCAAACTAGGAGTTGGATGAACGATGAAAATATTTTATACTAAAACTTAAGCTAGAATCAATCAAGACGATCAATGAAAAATGTCATACTAAAACTCAAACTAGAAGTATGTAACTTATATGGCGTAATGATATGGGGTCAACCCGAATCCCCGAAACCCGAATCCCCGAAAACGCTGAAAGTACATAAAAGCCCGATCTCCCGAAAACAGTTTCATAGAAAGCGGCCGAGCTCCCGAAAACTATTCAAAGTTAAATTGTAAACTCTTCTACGTGACATAGATCTGGAGTGGCCTTGCATTCATCCGACTTCTATTTTCAGTTACATTTTCATCACTAATCGATTTCGGGGATCCGGCCGAAATTCGTTTCGGGGATTCGGGTTTCGGGGATTCGGGCCGGACCCAATGATATAAGGGACGCCAAAACGATAAATTACCATCAGGTGAATCAAGAAAACTTCGATTACAAGAAATCAGCAAAAAACTCCAATATCACAGGCATAATAACAAATGAAGAGATTGATGTTAACACATAAAAAGCAGACCTTTATAGTGCTACATCAATTTCCAGGTTGCGGCATCTCCGCAAGTGAGATGCCGCAACATCACTAAGATTATAGATTTCTTCAAACCTTGTTACAGACAGTATAATTCACAACAAGCGTTTTTACTTACTTTATCTTTTCATTGTCGTTAAAATAAATCTTAAACTTTTAACAAAAGCAATTTTGCAATAAACGCTCATAAAAGAAATTTCCTGATAGTCGATGTTTATTTCCCTGCGGCCATTTTATCGACGACTTTTTATTCCACCAGAAGCTAACTGCCACTCAAACAGTGACGTCTCAACTTTCCAGTTTCATCCAGATAAATACTTGACATTTAGACGCCCAATGGAAGGCAGCGTCTATAGAATTGACACAGTCTTTGAATTGAAAGTGGAAGTGACACCTACAGAAGCAATAAACAGTTACATTACTTTACATTTCCTCACCGTCCATAGCTAAGTTTCATTCAAGACGTATATAAGCTGTTTTCAATTCTTCTCTAAAGTTTATAAAAGGCCAACTTACGTAAGTTACGTTGCGTATTAATATCTTACGCTTCTTCCACCTATAGGCTAATGAAGAATTCTATAACGACATAATAATTTATAATCTGACAATATATTGTAATAATGAATGTGTAATTTCGGGATTATACATTCAAGTCTCTTTTGGCCGTGCAAATCCTTTGCTCTCGAAGAAGTAGGCCTACGTCTGATGTTCAATAATTAATTTTTCAGCTGACCATTTCTGTTTAAATAAAAGCTCAGCTCGAGATTGGAATCGTCTGCAAAATGTACATTACCGACTAATACCAGTTAGCCTCCAAGCGTAACTTAATGTATTATGTTGTAGACTAAGCGCGTACAACTTTGGCACTTTGCAGATTAAATTCTCAGTTTGCATTTGACGCTTAGGCCTATTGGTTGAGACCTGAATTTTGTTTATTTTCTAAACGCTTAATTTGTAAAGTGTTATATGTTAAAGAATTCAGTTCTGTTCACCAGTTTGCTGTTAAGCCTACGCCTAGGTTTGGAGTAGCGCTTTAGAGGTGTAACGTTTACGATTACGACTGTTGTGCTTAAATTTATATTATCACGAATTCTGTAAATTTGTGCTGACGTATCTTTCTGAAAGCAGGGTACCAGAGTGTTAATTGCACATGTAGTCGTGTTTCCGGTGGCCGATGTGGTGGTGCGACGTAACACAGCCGGTTGTTTTACAATTTACTTAAATTTCGCCAAAGATGTCTCAGAAGGATCACCTTGTAAACAAGGCTGAAGATGTGGCCGACCAGGTAAACACATTGCCAAGTAGATGCACCCGCCACTGCATCATCATACAGCTGTAGGAGTTCAAGCGGATTTGATATTTGTAGGGAAACAGAGTGCACGGTGAAGTTAAATTTTGAATGGTGGGGATTTCTCCAACTGTGGTTAAGGGCCATTTGTAGGGCTTTTAACGTGGTGTTGGGTCAAAAACAAACTGATTCTCGTTGTAATTTTAAGGTGTAAATACATATCAGCTTATTCGGGCGTGTTGTGCAGTGAAGCAGCAGCCCAGTCGCAACAGATTGTCTAAACGATCTAAGTAAGTAAGTAAGTAAGTATTTTCTTTATTAACCGGTTGCAAGAGATTAGCACTCCAGTGTACAAGCATAAAATAATACAATACATAATGCAACAGTTAGAAAAACAACAGTATCACAATCAATATGAATACATGTATAGCATTCTTCCAATGAAATTTTTCCTCGTGTTATTGTCCAGAGGAGTAAGCACTCTATCGTGAGCCCGAGGTCGGAGAACATAATTTTTAGGTTTCTTGGGTGAGAGCAATTTGTGGAGTACATGACCAGGGTTGTATAAGACCCCTGTGAAAAGGCCGACATCCGCTTTCCTACAGAGTTGGTGAAACGTTGGCCCACCCTCCGGCAGGTACCCCTGCCTAGTCATCTTGTTTATAGTGGTTTGGAGTTTATTTTTATCATGCTGGGATGCAAATCCCCACCATGCGGGGCTTGCATATAGCATGCATGCCACTGTCGTCGCCCTTGCAACATCAAAGACGTTTGGGCCTTTAAGACCGTGGGCTTTCATCACCCGTAGTGCATACAGGGACTGCCTTGCCCTGCAACAGACGCAGTCAATATGTTTAGCAAAAGCAAGTGTTTCAGTAAATGTAACACCCAACACCCTCATTTCTTCCACTCTAGAGATACCTGGTATAGCAGGTATCTCCCCGTACATTGGTTGTCTGTCATTTAGAACTTAACATATCGTCTTGTCACGTAGAATTTTGTGATGTAACATATATGTAAGGATGGATGGTTATTAGAGTTATATTCATGTAGTTTTTACCTGTGGGTTTGGTTTAACAAAATAGTTTGATTTAACAATTTATAGTGTGATTTAATGTGGAGCTGCTAAGAGCAACAAACTTGTACAATCGGGTTGCCTACATACTATCTGGGTGGGTGTCTTTGCATGGTGAGGTTCAGGGTAAGGGTCGGTTAGGGCTTAGGGTTAGGGTCAGTGTAGCCTATGTATTTGTCCAACTAAAAAAAACTATACCTGTGAGTGGAAGCTGGATTTTAAAATTCAGGGCTAGGGTTAGGCACCCCGATTGTACATATTCGCCCTAAGAGCTACCTATTACAGTTATGCAGAAAGTCACATTAGTTATTCATTCCTTATTTGCCTTTGTAATGTACTGGATGTTTGTGTTTACAGTATTTAATTCTGTCACTTCTGTCATGCTATTTTGAAAGAACTTTATATGCTGTTTGATTCACACAGGCACTGCTCTTTAAGTAAAGTTTGTCTCATTAACATGGGCTGCTTTCACCTTAAGTTTGTTCTCATTCACTGGGCCTGGGTTGGGACATCTCTGTGAGGATACATAATATGAAGGTGATATCGTTTTGCATCAATGTAGAAACATTATTATCAAGGTGCAGAACGAATTCTGTTTAGCATTAATGTATGCCTCAGTTATGCATTCATGTTAATGTAGGTCTATATTATAGAGGTGCTATATAAATTATGTGTTGCATTACTTCTTTCAGATTGTTTTGGTCATCATTGGCAAAATCTTGCTTTAGGTAAGCATGGAGGGAAAGAACTATTATGCGTGCAAAACTGAACAGTCACAGTGCTTTCTGTTTGTAGGCTTTACGACACGGCAAGCACATTCTACCCCACATTGCCCGTCTTTGCATCATCGGTACATTCATTGAGGATGGAATTCGAATGTGGATGCAGTGGGGTGAACAGCGAGACTACATGAATGTGACTTGGAAGTGTGGACAATTTCTTGCCTCCATCTTTGTGTTCTTGAATCTAGTGGGTCAGCTTGGCGGCTGTGTCCTAGTTCTCATCCGGAAGCAAGTCAGCATTGCCTGCGGTATACTGTTTTTCATCATTGCCCTACAGGTATGGATTGGATCTTACTGAATTTAACTTAATGACTGCTATAGCTCCTTTATTACAATGCACAGGTAAACTGTAATCAAGTATCACAATCCATGTTAATGTAGGTCTATATTATAGAGGTGCTATATAAAGTATGTGTTGCATTACTTAGAACTTTCAGATTGTTTTTGGTTGACATTGGCAAAATCTTGCTTTAGGTATCTTGCTTTAAGTATCACAATCCACTGACAAAGCCCAGTTGAAATAATGAACAGGAATAATGTATTTCCACTGTTGTTGAAAGTTTTTAGTGTGATTCAATGTACGGCAAATTTCATGCAGTGCCGCTGAAAAATCTATTAACGAGTGCTGTCAGCTTAATATTTATACAAGAAAAGTGGACTTGAAATGACAGTTGGCCAGAGATCTTCTGTGTTTTGCTAATCTCAAAATACGACTATGTGAATAAATTGCTATAAAAGCAATGAAAATTAAGTTTACTTTAAAGCTGTGCATGCAACAGGTGCAAAATTGAGGCATTGCAAGACTTTCGGTGCAGGGCATGGAAACCGTGGTTTACAATACCAAACTAGCATTGACAAAGACAGTTGTCTGACACAGTAGTTTCAATGTTACTTAATAACAACTGAAGAAATGCTGTTTTACTAATATATTCATTTTTATTGTAACAAATATTTATTGAAAACATCTGCAGAATCAGTAATTTATTTGATGAGATACATATATGCCATAGCATCGCATTTTGCCTGTCATGTCTAAAAGTACTTACATGTAATTAAATAACATTGCCTGGTTCCAAATGCATTTCTACACAAGTTTCTTGTTGACACTTAAATCTGTCTTCAGTGGTTGATGAGATATTTTTTACCCTGAAGAGGTAAAATAGACCAAAATCCAAAAATATATTTGACCTGGACCAGAACAAGGGCTAAAATATCTGGCATGCAAGGGGTTAAATGGTGGATTTCAAATCATAACATTAAATTGGCTTCTAGTGTGTATATGTAATTAATCCTTTAACAACGAGAGGGATTCGTTTTCCATGCACTTCAGTACACACTCGTCGTTAAAGGGCTAAGTATGTAGCTATTAATGCAGCATCTTTTACGACCTCAAAAGGTGTCAGTTGCATGTTTTTCCTAATGCCAACATTTCTCTTTCTCATTTTAGTCAGTGGCATACAGCGTGCTCTGGGACCTGAAATTCTTCCTAAAGTAAGTGAAGTTAACTAGAATTTTCTTAATTTTAGTTACGTGTTTCTTAAATTATCAATGAAGTAGCTTGAAATGCATTTAATTTTATCTTTAGTAATAATGAGGATGGATCTGCCAACTCCAGCTATGCTAAAACAGTGTTTTGTGAGTTACAATAAGCTGATCTGAGTAGCCATAAGATGTTGCTAAACACTACACTACCATTATGAAGAAGGGCTTTGACTTCTGCTATTGATATTCAGTGGGATCTTACATAATTACAATTTTCTTCCCAAACTGCATAAAAAAAGTAATATTTCTGTTTTTTCTTGTTACAATTCATTGTTTAACCTTGATAATCTTCGTTGAGCAATGTCTCTAATGTATCATGATGGATCCCTGTAAGTAGGTACCAGTATGGTAGTTAAGAAAATAGAAGTTTGGAAAATTAGAGGGAGAAGATTTGAACACTGCGTCATCTTAGTCTAAACCAATTCACTGAATGATTTTTTGGCCAATTGACCCACGTACATGTTTATTTACAGTTGGTCTGCACTTCTGTCTGTGTTATAGGAATCTTGCTTTGACAGGAGGTGTGATTCTGCTTTTGGCCGAGAGCAAATCTGAAGGCCGCAGTCTGTTTGCTGGTCTGCCATCATTGGGTGAAAACACACCGAAGACGTATCTGCAGCTGAGCGGCCGTATTCTGCTCGTCTTTATGTTCTTGACACTGCTTCGATTTGAGATGTCCGTTCTGCAGTTTGTCCAGAACGCTGTCGGAACGGCTTTGGTGTTGTTGATTGCGGTCGGCTACAAGACAAAGCTGGCCTCCCTGATTCTTGTTCTGTGGCTGACGGCTCTCAACTTCTACAGCAACGCGTGGTGGAACATCCCAGAATACCAGTATAATCGTGACTTCCTCAAGTACGACTTCTTTCAAACGCTTTCAGTTATCGGAGGACTTCTTCTTGTGGTGGCCCTGGGACCAGGTGGCTACAGCATGGACGAGCATAAGAAGAAGTGGTAGACTTCCAGTGACTCTTAACTCAAAGTACAATATTACCATGAAACCATTACTTCCTGTACCCACCTAATTTAAAGGAAGTTGATCACTACTGCCTGTAGAAATTCGTACTGCTTGGGTAACATGTCTTGGTTGTTTTTCATGCTTCATCATCATCATTGTCTTCAAATTTGTTGGTATTATTATTATTATCTTCTGTGTAAAACAGAATAGACTTTCAACAATGTTGAATTCCTGAGGATTTATGAATATTAGAGTAGAAAATTTCTGAGGACTTAGGATGACGATAGAGTTCTTCTGCTGATCGCTTTATATTACAAAAACCACCAAGCGGCAACAGACTATACAGAAATGATGTCCAGTTTATGTATAAAATACTGAATGTCAAATATTCAAAAATATTCAATGTACATACAATTATACAGTCGTCAAAACATGTCATTTATTTCTGAGACCAACCTATCCTATTCTCTAAAAATCTGCTTAAATCAGCATCAGGTGAAATTTGTTATCAGATCCTTCCCATGGATTTGCATGAATAAAGTGTCGAGTCCTTGGCTGAATGAGTTGTCATCTCACTGATTCTTGCATTCTTCACCGAGAAAAAAGACGAACTTGTTAGGTTGCACACAGTCAACTTCAACCAAGCTTTGTTTCATTTTCATAACTTTTTCCGCAAGATGTTGACTGATGTCGCACCAAACTTTGTGTATTAAACTGTTTGTTATCTCACAATGACCAAAATGTGCGAAATTACTCGGTAGTCAGTTACTCGGTCTCGATTATCCATCACGGTTTGTTCAAGGCTATTGCCATGCTCACATATAAATTCCGTTGATTGATTGATTGACTTGGCATGAATAACTCGCTTATCATGGTGCAAATAACAACCATCTTACTCATGGTTCATGAATGGCTGTTGATTCAGATTGGATATGTTCAATAGGAGCGTCCAAGAAGTTTGCTATGACTTGATCTAGAGTTCAATACGTGGTGTTTTTCAAACGAAGCATCTCCATGTTCAAATATACAATTGATCAACCTCGGATGTCCCGCGTTGTGCAAAACTCATTTGCTTAGAAGTAGTTGACCTATGTCTTCACCAAAGCCTAATTAAATATTATTAAGCCTTATGACTCCAGTGCTGCAATTAATTAATTAATGCCAAACAAATATACATTTACAAGTGGCAATCAGCATAGAGAAAATGGCCGCTAATATTTGGATTATTATTTTAAGAATTATTCTATTTTATTCTGTGTGACTATTATCATATGTTGCATAGTCTTGTAATCACTTCATTGCCCAACCTATGGAGTGAATGTCCAAAATGCCATGGAGTAAAGCCGTCATGATTACTTTGACTAAAGCCAAATGTTGGCTCTAATTAAAGGCTGGAATTTTGACCAAGACATTTAATACTGATAATAAAATAATAATAATAACCCAGTTATTTGTCAAATCCCAGAACTCTGCTGTGTTAATTTTTACCTCGGCTTTAAATTATGGATGCTGATGATGGTAACATAAATCATTATCGGTATTCTGCTATGTTCTGCATTTTGTAAATGCTAGAACGAAGTAGCCGCCGTCTGCATTTGGCTAAACATGTAGCTCAACATTACCAACTTTGACACTGATCATGTTTAGGTTTGCGTTGAAACGGTTGCTGACAATTTGTATCATGAATTTCGGACATTCTGTATAACTGTCAGTGTTTTATTGTCCAATTTAAACTGGAACCGTCTTTACAATTGTTTTAGAGGTGAACTCTATCAGACCGAAATGTAGTAGTGTATAACAGTTTACCGCAAATCAGAAATTGGGTCTTTCTGGTAGCTTGTCCAATGTCCATGCAATGATAAGAGGAGGAAGCCCTTAAAGAAGTTCTCTGTTGAGCAGCTGAAAATAGTGGGAATGTTGAAGACTGCAAATTTTAATGGTTTGTTGTCAACCGAAATAGAAGACTTGAAATAGGTGATGATATAGCAGTAAGTTTTCACAGGCAGTTAGTGGACTTCATGCTGATAATTTCCTTAGCGATTGTGTTTTTGTATATAATATTATGTTACCACTATCATGGAGAATGGTTTCCTTATAAGTTTCGTGGCAATTAAGTTTTTGTTCGGAGTATGCGCCCTTTTTCTGGTTTTCTGCCGCATTGATCTCTTTTGACTCTTGCATGCTGTAATGCTGTTGTCAAATCAAAAAGCAGACTGACTTCCCAGACTGTGTAATAACTGGTTAATGTGCAGAGGGCTGGAGAACTTGTTTCACGTGTTATTCCTTGTCGCATGATAGTTAACATGTTAGACGTTCATGAGGGCACTGAAGAGGCATATCCTCGTTGCGGTGCTGTGAAATCCAAGAGGCTCTAATGTCATTTCAACACGTTTAGTTTAATTTCTGACATACTGCATATCCATGATGCTACTTGCGCTGATAGCAGACGGCATCTGGTTTGCGCCATTTACTCAATGATCTGCTTCTGTTTACCGGGTGGATGCTGAATAGTTATAACCCTATGAATTGGCAGCATTAGTATCGTATTGTCACGTCAGCATTTCATTTCATTAGCCATGTCCATGTGCATTGTGTGGAATGTGGACTGAAATGCTTGTTGGTCCCTGCAAATCTTCCCGATTCAAGACTCAAAATTCAAGAATTTATCAGGTAGGAAGTTTGGTTTTCTTTGAGGAACTTGAATAATTTAGTTTTCAATTTGTTGAGCTTTCTCCGTCACTTGGCTTATTAAACTGTTGAAATACAATAAAGCAAAGACTTCTTTTTGTTTCAGAATATTTTGTGTAAATGAAATGTTAAACAAACAAAAATATAAACAGTCCTGAATTTTTCATAAATAAAATATCTGATGTGTGCCAAGCATTTGCATGTGTCGAAGAATGAAGTGTTAAAACACCTTACCTGTTTCAGAGTGTTTATAATGATATACGTGGTAAGTTTTATAATATTCGAGTGGGTGAAAACCATATTAAACTATGTGTTTTCTATATATTGTGACAATAATAACATTAAATACTAATTAATGCATTTAGAAATGTTACAAATACAATTATATATGGTGTATACAGTTTATACAAAATGTTGTCAATAGCCCCCCCTTAGCCCCTGATAAACTCCGCCCATGGGATTTGGTCCCTTCCTTAAAACTAAAAGTAAACGCTGAATTTAAAAAAGTTCTCCCTGGCGGGGAATCGAACCCCGGCCGCGGCGGTGAGAGCGCCGAATCCTAACCACTAGACTACCAGGGATTAGATGTCAAACAAGTATTACAGCTCATCACAATCAACTATAAGCCTACCGTCATTCATGCGTAAAATCATTCTTATGCTGCAGGTGCTTGTAATCAAGTCACCTAACAATTCTGGCAAAACAGAGAAAACGTTTAGCGATTCTATATTGTTTAGAAAGACATTTCTATAAAAAGATTTCGCATTTCACAGAACATGCGACATCTAGCGATCACAAGTATTACAAAATCATCTACTTTAGTACTAAACATTTTGTCTGGCACCCACAGGAAAAAATGTGTATTTTAGTCTTGTGCAAGTTACCTACGAGTGTCTGCTGTTGTTATACAGAAAACAGATTTCCTCTACAGCATGAAATACATCGAATTATAACACCTTTTAGTCGTCGCGGTCCTATGGTGTAATGGTTAGCACTCTGGACTTTGAATCCAGCGATCCGAGTTCAAATCTCGGTAGGACCTCATCTACGCGAGTGTTTTGCAACGATGCAGTTGAATGATTCGGTGTTCTGCGACAACCAAAGCAGTAACACTCCCAATAACACTAGTGATACTGCGATTAATCCGGCACAACCTGAACGTAGACAATTATTGGAGCTCCTTATAATGCTAGAAATTCGGTTGCTTTAGAGTTTTTTTGGAGGTGGGGGAGACCACCAGAACGATTGGCCAACAGGGTGGGTAGCCTGATGGTGCCCGGTTTAGTCAGACAGTCCGGTATTTGTGCCGTGTGCCTGGTGTTTTTATTTGCTGTTAAAGTGTCAGATAATGCTACAGGTATTTCAACGGGACATCCAAGCTAAAACATGCAACAGCTGTTAGTCCGATCTCTTGTAACTTTTAGCAGCCTAGGCATTGTTACGTAGCTGACATCATTTATTGAACTATTTATCTTCCTTTAAGATACGTCTCAGCACTCACAATTTCACGTTGGTTTTCAAGCATCTGAATGTCGGACTGCTCTTCACCTGGCAAATCACTAACCAGTAACCACAGCTCAGATTCACATTTCTGTGTGACCTTGGACACAACTGTTTTGTAAATAATACAGCCCTACGTCCTGTATATTGAAAGGAGCCACCCCACATGAAGGTAAACTCATAAAAGACATCTTTTCATCTGTATTAAATACCTCACTCCCAAGTGCAAACTCTCCATTTTTTCCTTTAAATTCTCCAATAAAAATTCTCCAGTACTGCACACAATTCTCAAGTTATACAAATTCTTGAGCACACATAGGGGTCATCCATAAAGGATGTCCGCAATGAGGGGACATCGAAATGCGCAGAAGGGGAGGGGTTATGACCACTGGCGTAAACTTGTCCAAAATATTGGTGGGGCATGGGGTCTGGATCAGAGGTGCAAAAAACCAAGTTTTTCAAGATGAAAAATTGTTTTGTTTTTTGTGTGTTTTTTTCGTTTTCTTTTGTTTTTATGGTTTTTGTTGTTTTGCTTATTTGTTTTTAAGATTTTCTATTTTGGATCACAAAAATCATGAAATTGGTATAAACAAGAGCTCCAACTCAGTTTAATTCAGTTGCGATTTTCGAAAATTAAAAATCATTAAATCAATGTTAGGCTGTTAAAATAACTTCTACAAGAATAAGAACAAAAATTTTAAAAAATTGTTTTGTGGTTTTCCTTTTCTTGTGTTTTTTAAACCAAAAACCGAAAAAAGCTCTTTTGCACCTTTGGTCTGGAAAATCAGCGAGCCTCAGAGGCTTCCGGTGTTACGTAATGCACATGAAATGAGTGCTTTTTGTGTACATGTAAATTGTTCTAAATTGAAGATATTGAAGAAAAAAAATAAATCTTTGTTTTCATTAAGAATTTCTGATGGTATTTCAGTTCTTTGTCTCTGTTTTTCTGTTTCTGAAGAAATTTGTCTATATTGAAACATATTTTAATATTTGAAGAAATACTCCTCTCGATTATTGGGGGGCATTGCCCCGGCTCCTCAATTATTGGGGGGGCACGTGCCCCGGCTGACCCCCCAGAGTCTACGCCTATGGTTATGACCAGTGTGGACGTCCGCATCTAAATTTTTAAATTTGATAGTTTTTTAAACACCACCTTGTTTCAACCTTCCCAAAAAGACAAATAGGTCAGTGAGCATGCATGGTATAACCTTAACTGCAATTTTAAAGAGGCTTGTATTACTCTACACCCTGGAATAATTGTAAAAATAAAGCTCATGACATTAAAAATTGGCTTTGGCGTGCAGACGTCCACAAAGGGGGAGGTTGGGGGTAAGGTCAAATGCGGACAAGGGGAGGGAGAGGTTCAAAGGTCATATTTTGCGGACGTCCTTTCTGGACGACCCCATACAATTTCTCATGTTTTTTATAACATATTCTTGAACACCAACTACGAATTCTTTATTGCTCAAGTTAAGCTCTTGAGCAGACTAAATTCTTGGACAAGAAGAAAAAGTCTTGTGCTTTTCAGCTTTTGGTACAAATACTCGAGTTCTAGCAACAATTCCCTTTCCTAAATGTCAAGTATGAACGCTTGAGCACCTAGGATAAATTTGCAAGCATTTGCCACAAAATGGCAGCGATTTTTGTGTAGCCATAAAAAAATTCGTGTAGCCGACTGGTCGAGGAATAGCCCGACAATCATTCAGGCATCTGTCATGCAAATTATGCTTCATTCAACCGAACAGTTTGACTGCATTTTCTTCCTGGGAGACTCTCAATACAATCACTCTCACACTGGCAAGTATAAACAGTTATCAACGAGTATTTTCACTTAATATCAGGACGCTGTTGATAGAGTTACAGTGTTTTGAGGACGACATGTAAAATCTAATAAAAACCTGCATTTCCAGCACATAGTATGAAAGTTCTGTTGAGTATTTTGTGTGCTCTACTGTAAAATTCTTTTTGCGAAATTGGCAAAGACAAAAATCTAACTAACAAACAATATCAATATGTGTGGACAATATTATATTCCATGATGAAGATCAAGTTAAGATCTGGTATGTGATTGATGTATTCTCCTCTGCTGTATACAGCTCAACAGTGCGAACGGCCCAAAACAGCATCTGAAATGTAATAACAATGTCCATTCAACTCCATTCTTTAAAGACCTGAGCAACAAGTGAGGCGGCAACAGGTCCTTACGCAAGTATTTTATGAAACGGAGTAGGTGATACATGCCAATAATGTTCATATTCAAGACGGCAGAACTGGCCAGTAGACCATCATCATAATACTATTATTATAAACAGTAAGTAAGTAAGTAAGTATATCCTTTATTAATCCAACTGCTAACCGCATTTTGGTTTACACATGTGTATCACGTCCAGGTTAAAGTACTAAGGCCTATATTCCGGTGAAAATCATCCTAATAATGAAAGATTTACGAGCCAGACTGTCAGCAGTCGGAAGAACCCGATTATGAACACGGGGTCTCAAAGTATAACCAGTATGCTTAACAGGGGGTAATAGCACATGGAGCACATGTGTAGGACATATAAGGACGGCGGTGAAAAGTTTAGAATCAGTAGTTCGGATCAATTGTTCGAATCTAGGGTAGTCCACAGGAAGATAACCAGCTTTAATCAGTCTCCTAAATATTGTCTGCAGTCTCTCACATCCCCTCTGCCCCACATAACCCCACCAAGCCGACGCAGCATACGTCATCCTCGCCACAGTGGTAGCTGTCACTACATCGTACATTGGGGGGCCAAGTAGTCCATGAGTAGTCAGGATCCGTAATGCATACATTGACTGTCTTGCACCAGTGCACAGATTGTCAACATGCACATCAAAGCAGAAGTCATCGGAGAGCGTGACACCCAAGATCTTCATGAGCCTGACTCTGGTAAGACCAGAAATCTCTATCGGCTGGTTTTCATTCAGTTTTCTTCTCGGCTTACGGACAACCATTTCCTGGGTCTTTGCTTGGTTAAGCTTTAGATTACAATTATTATACTTAATCATTTATATCGGAGAGCTCCTGAGCAGACTGAGCGCTTCTGAGTAGACTGCCTTGAAGGGGCACTATATATGTAGGCTAAATGTTCCTTAATAATAATAATCTGACATTTTCATTCCACAATTTAAAACATTCACCTCCAAACTGAAAGCAGCTGTTGAGTTTTTTACAAGAAAAATCCTTGTACATGGGCATCCCGAGGGGGGAGTGGGCATTTGCTCCCCTGAATTTTGTGCATATTTTACAAAAATTAAATCTTTTGATTACTATAATTATTACAACAGTCTCAACGCGATTTTTAATGCCAAAACACTTTATTACTTAGGAAAAGTCCTTGACCATTATTTTTAAAGTTGTCACGTGTTTTGCGTTCATGACGTTTTTTCAATGCAAAAACGTCATTTTCCCCCTTAAAAAAGTTTTGCACCCCTACAAAAAATGCCGATGTCCTTGTAATATATGTTGCTTGGTAAATCCTCTTGATGTGCACACAAACAATTTCTTCAGAACCAGATTAACTAACGTTCCAAATATGGAAATACATGGGGCCTCCATCTGACAGAAGAACAGTAAGCCTTATTAAGTGCCTTTCCTAAGCCCTTATGTCCCTTAAGCTAACCCCAACAGGCAGCCAAGAGTAGGACATGTAGGTATTTTTGTTTTCTTAGTCTTGGCATACGAGGGTTGGAGGCCAGTCCTCTTCCTCGTCATCTGACCTTCCCATCAACAGTGTATGGGTCAGCTTACTTATTTATAGCAGAGTTCGTTTGCTACAGAGCTCAAATGGTGCAGAAATGAGGCCTTGTGGAAATGTAAATTTGACATACTGAATCAGTATAATTGCATGATGCCGTTGATGGCATACTTTAAACCAGCTATTTGTTCACAAGTTTTCATTAAAAAAAAGAATTTGTACTATGATCATCTTGCAAAGTTGAGTCAACAAGTGGAATCAACATTGCATTTACATACTTTCAACACATTGACTATTACTAGTCTTTATAATAATTATTCCTATCATCCCATGCACAACTGCATGGGATGATTGGGATGCCATAAAGGCCTGGTTTGCATGTTGGACCCCAGGTGGTTAATCCAGCCCAGGCTTTAATCCAGCCCTCTCTTTAATCCAGCCCTGGCTTTAATCCAGCCCTCTCTTTAATCCAGCCCTGGCTTTAATCCAGCCCTCTCTTTAATCCGGTCCTGGCTTTCCTGGCAATCTGATCAATACAAGATAACTCTGATAACCTACCTTTGATGAATAGCTGTTGAATGCAAAAACGTAATAAAGGCCTGGTTTGCATGTTGGACCCCAGGTGGTTAATCCAGCCCTGGCTTTAATCCAGCCCTGGCTTTAATCCAGTCCTGGCTTTCATGCCAATCTGATCAATACAAGATAACTCTGATAACCTACCTTTGATGAATATGAACATGAGGGCAGTGACAAGAAGAGCAACACAGAACGTGAAGCCATCCGAAGGCTCAAACAGATCATGCAGAGCGTCCATCAGAAGCCTTAACTTGCAGTCTTCCCTCACCGACTCCGGTTCGTTAGGATTCTGAAAGAAAAAGGATTGTGAAATACAAGGGCTGGGAATGACCTTGTGTTGCCTTCCCTGACAACCACATTCATTGTTCCCACAGCAGGCCAACAGTTCCCCCAGTGGCACGTTGCAGGCCTGCTATTAGGGGCCATCCATATATTACGTACGCATGGAGGGGGTAACCGAAATGCATGTTTTGCGTACGCTTGCAAATGGGGGAGGGTGGGGTCTACTGGTAATGTACGTACACAAGTTGATTGGCCTTCAAGTGAGCTAGAGTTCAGTCCTTCCAGCTATCTGGTACTACCAGAGGAAGTAGGACTGTGGGAGAGGTGTCACTTGTATGCCACCTCACCTCTGAACGCTATTAAACTATCACACAACTCAACAGTGAGTCCATGGATTACTCATCCTTCAATCTGGCCTAAAAGTCGCTGCCTGAACCTGTGTGACTGACACATTCTGCAGCTGATCTTGGAGGGGGTGCGTCAACTGTACGTACACAGGTGGGGGGTGGAAAAAGTACGCGTGCGAACAGGGAAGGGTCCAATTTTTCCGGATTTTTGCATACGTAATATATGGATGGCCCCTTAGCCCAATGAACGTGGCTGTCTGGTTCCCATGTTCTTGCACTATTCTCTACTTGGACATCCACAGGGCACAAATCTTACATGAAATGTTGTGTTAAGCTCAGTAAAAGCAAACCAAAAGCACACTCAACCCAAACTCCATCAGCCAAGATTTTGATAGCATTCTCTAGAATCTGTTAATAATAATTCAATTTTAAATGTTCTTTCTTCAATTACAGTATCTTACCAAGTTACCTTTGACCTATTATTTTAGACTGGGCTTAATACTTTATAACGTGATTACATTAGATAGGGTCTCGTACTTTATAATGTGAATTATAACCGATGAGCGACGGGTTAGATAGCAAAATAAATTTCATGAATGGAAATTTTCCTTTACAGCCGCATAGTTTCAATAAGCAGCACCTAGATAAATATCAGCCTTCCCCAATTACACCATTTTACACCATCTAGCAACCCAAGTTTAAAATGTTCTGATAGTCTAGATATTCTGATAGGTATTTAAAAGATGAAATTTAAATTTTTTCGAAGCACACCACACAAAACCACAAAAAACAACCATATTATGTGAGCTACATGCAATTTACCATAATATGAACTATATTTTATGGTACACTTCAAAACAGGAATTTTTTTTAACAATTTCCGAACTATTATCGGCATAAATTATGGAATACGACATTACCACAAATGGCTTTAAATTTTCGAAAATGCTACCTTGTAGATGCCAGCACCCTTCAGGTAATTGACAAAGGAAGGTTCCGTTTTCCAGACCATTGGAAGATATTCTCCAACGGACGCTCGTCTCCACCAATTCGTTGAAGTACTATAGACATGAATGAAGAAATAACAGAAACATTCACTTAAAAAAATAATTCTTTATTTAAACAGACTATAAACAGACCAGTGTTAATATTTCTTACATTTTATTATAGCGTTGATTACTAATGATAAGGCACAGTTGATGGAGATAAGGTGCATTAAGACAGTGGTTTCCAAACTTTTTAGATCAGGGACCTTTATTTTTTCTAGGCACAGCTCGTGGACCCAAGTATTTAAAAAGTAAAGTTTATCACTTAAAATTGTATCAAAATAACAGGCGGATTATTTCCACAATACAAGCTTTTTTATGACCATGAGGACTATTGTAATATAAAAAGTTACAGGTGTACTATAAGTAGTGTATGAATTTGAAAACACAGGCTGTTAACGCTAAAACCAGTGTTAATAACAGTGAATCAATATTTTCACAACGATCTTGCACACCCGCAATATCCTTCGCCGACCCCTCTTGGTCCGCGGACCACAGTTTGAAAAGCACTGCATTAAGGGCTTTTCTCAAACTTTCAAATGACCATCTTATATAGGTTTAAAACCAGTAGAGTCTACTGTATACAATACAAGGGGCAATCGCTCAGATGATAATCACTGTACCACTGTAAAGCCAAAAGATGTATGCACGTGGCCTCTATTATGTTCTCATACAGATTAACCAGCAAATTACTGAGCAGAGGAATCCTAGCAGCACAGAATTTCTCAGTTTCTGCTTTGATTTAGTGATGATTGCTTTACGCAATCAGCCAGAGCAAAACCTGCACATCACAGCAAATGGTAACCTTCTGGAAATGTACAATCACTGAAGCATTGTGGACGGAGTTGAATAACAATTAATAATTTAGCATTCTGACATTTACAGTATTTGCTCAATACACAGGTACACAAGAATCTGCTAGTTTCTCATTCGAGGATATCAGTCCCAAAGTTTATTCATAAAGAAACAGTAAGTAGTTGTAAACTAAACATTTGTAACACCTGCATAACCTTTGATAATGACTTCATAAGATATCAAGACAGATAAGTGTTGGAGGTGATAAACTGATATCAGCTCACCTGTTGAGTGGAGTGAAATGATAAGTGTACAGCTGTGCACGGATATAATTGGGAGGAGAACTGTCAAACGGACCTTTGTCAATCAGCTGCACAACTAAAAAGAACAGAAAACGAAATAGTTGACCAGAAAGCAATACAGCTGCCAGTATGAGAAAACATTTCTTGTTTCACCACCACCAGGATAAACACATGATAAAACTCAAGCATAGCACATTTGCAGTCAAGAACAATGACTTTAACTGTAGAAGGAAATAAAGCTGGACAGATAAGGCTAAACTCAACCTTAAATATATTGCAGGATGAGTTACTCAGCTTTCAGTCTTTCTCAATTGAGAAATGCGCAAATTGGCAGCCTACCAGTCACAACTGTAACAATTTCAATGTTCAATTTTAAATGTTCTTTCATTAATTTCAATACATAACCAAGTTACTACCTTTGGCCTATTACTTTAGACTGGGCCTAATACTTTACAACGTGATTACATTAAATAGGGTCTCACATTTTATGTGATTTAAATTAGACGAAGCCATATAAAGTAAGAACGGGTTTAATACCTTCCTTTTGATTCATCAGAAGTCTATAAACAAGGTTGAGAAACCATGGATTGTAGTTATAAGATCCAAGAGCAGCAAACCACATTTGCCAATCCAGACGAGGTTGGTGGGGCGCTGGAACAAAGACGAAAAATAACAGGCTTCATTAACACACGAATTCCGATCTAGTGCAGCTGGATATAGATCCAAGATACTTAAAATTCATTACAACATTGGCTAATTATAATGTAATCCTTGCTATAGATCTCAAAGGGTAGAATTACTGGCCGGTATATTAAGCTTCCAACGTAGCCACTTAGCCATATTTGCTATGCCCTTAGTTGGCACCAATTACCGGTACTACCAGCATAAAACTGCTGGTCTGCATAGGTCCATTTACAGTGCCAGTCTGTATAACACACAAGTTAGCAAATTGTGGCTGATCTAAATTAAACCAAATTTATATGATGCAAAAGCTAGTACACAGACCATCTTCAACGTTTTTAATATCTACTCAGAACCATGTAAACATGCCAAATGTACCGTAAATGCAAATGTGCGTGTTTCCTATAGCGATCATATGGCCTTGACCCTGATCATTTTTCAACGAATTGACTGGGCGAGATCCTTCACCACTGCTGTAAGTATGTTTGTATGTATATGTGTTTGTATATGTGTATGTATGTATGTGTATTGTGTATGCATGTATGTAGGTAGCTCAATGTTTACAATATGTGCTAAGCATCTCTCAGAAGCCTGGAAAAGCCTTCATCTGTAGTCTGAAGACTTTCAGGGCACAATTCTAAGTGTTACTCCAGTGTTTTATGAGCTTGACTAAAATTCCAAGGCATACCAACAACTGGCGGTTGCCGCCCAACATCTCCAGGTTTATACAGGAAGTTATATTCTTTCCAGCCTTTGTCAGGGTATTCACTGCCCTCGACTATAACTTCAGGTCGTCCTCCGACGCCAGTCATGCTGAAAATGAAGACAAGCCAATTAACCTAATGCTTAAACCTACATCTTTAAATCTCAACCTCATTATACTTCTGTAAATAGACTCTATGGAGCCTTAAAAATCAAGATAACGAGTGCTACTTGTGACAAAGTATCTAATTTCAGACCACATCAATGCTTGCTCGAGATAGGCCACATAATGATGAATTCACATATAACACATGTCTAGTAGTTAATTCACATAACACATGTACATCACTTAATTCACATGAAACACGCACATTAGTTAATTCATATAACACAAGTACTTAGTTAATTCACATAACACAAGTACCTTAGTTAATTCACATGAAACATGTACTTTAGTTAATTCACATAACATGTACATTAGTTAATTCACATAACACATGTACATTAGTTAATTCACATAACACATGTACATCACTTAATTCACATGAAACACGTACATTAGTTAATTCACATAACACAAGTACCTTAGTTAATTCACATAACACATGTACATCACTTAATTCATGAAACACGTACATTAGTTAATTCACATGAAACATGTACATTAGTTAATTCACATAACACATGTGCATTAAGTTGCGTTTCCTTGCCCTACATATTAGGTACTGACTCTACTGATGTTACATAACTAAATGACCCTGGAACATATTTACATGAATTCCAATATAGTTAAGAATCCCAATTAAATTCAGCTCTATATATAAAGACCTTCTGAGAGTCTTGACATGGTGCTGTAATGAGTTTATGGTGCAACAATGGTCTTGATTCTCCTCTGCAAATGTGCTATGTCCAAATGTAAGTACTGGTAAGGAAGTTAAGTACTGAAGTACGTACATAACCAGTATGTGGCATTCGAATTAAATCAAACTCTTCTATCATCAGAGGCTTTCATGGACTTCTGTGTCAAACCCACTTTTAGCACTCGCTTTGCCATGAGAAAAAAGGTTAAACAAGAGAGACTACACCACCTTCTGAAGAGACCATAGGCATGCGTCAGTTGTACTGAAGATGTGGACTGAAACCAATTGTTAAATTGCGTTGGCAATCGTTGCTGAGTTCCTCGTTCAATGTCTGTGTAGGGCACCTAACACACACATAAAAGCAAATACGAAAACATAGGATCACACAAAACTGGACAGAATATTTAAACAAGAGTTTCAGCAGAAATGGCAACGAAAACAGAGACAGATAAACACAAATTAAACAGAAACAGTATAAAAAAAAATCAGACAACTGCAGAAATAGCAGCACTCTTATGAAGTCCCTAAAAGGCGCTATATAAAGTGTGTACATAAATAATTAGCAGACGTCAAGTGTCCGCTGAAAAACAACACAATTTAATATCATCCAGAAACTTCTTTAGCACCATTATCATAAAGTGCAATGGACCAATTGTTGTGCCAAAGGCTCCATTTTGATACAAAATTCATCAGATTACAGCAATCTGAATCTACCATTTTGAAACAAAATTCATCAGATTACACCAATCTGAATCTACCATTTTGAAACAAAATTCATCAGATTACAGCAATCTGAATCTACCATTTTGAAACAAAATTCATCAGATTACACCAATCTGAATCTACCATTTTGAAACAAAATTCATCAGATTACACCAATCTGAATCTACCATTTTGAAACAAAATTCATCAGATTACACCAATCTGAATCTACCATTTTGAAACAAATTTCATCAGATTACACCAATCTGAATCTACGATACCCGACAAACAGAGGACAATGGCAAAAACTAGTTAAAATACAAAAATCCAGAACTAGCCGTCAGAACAAAAGCATAAGTTACATCATTAAGTAAATCACACTCCGGTACTTACCAAGCTCAGACAAAACATCCAGATGGCCACAAGTCCAAAGAAGACACAGCCTAATGTATTTGTGGTCTTCCTTAGGACACTGCTCTCAGCAAACAATGACCTGAAAGCACAGGCACGTCTTTCAACTTTAAACCTCCAAGTCAATTTTTGACAATAAAATAAATTCTAACATGCACTGCAATTCTCACATCCAAATTACATCTACATTGACTAATGCTAAGAAAAGCACTCTACTTACAGAACCTGAAATAAATTAGGAAAGTGTCAATCTAATTGCAAAGCTGAAAATAATCATTAGAGAACGCATACTCAAATTACATAATCAGCTACATTCATCAATTGAGGAAATATGAAAATGGCTCACAGACATTTAGTAAGATGAACAAACATAGCATGCATGAGAAAACTAGAGCCTCAGATAAAGATCACACCTTAGAATGCCTGAGATGATTTCCACAAAAAGACAGACTATCCCAATCCAGATGGACAAAGGAACAGTTTTACGCAGGAATTCTTTGAGATCATCCAGCGTAAATGCTAAAACAGATTATGCAACAAACGAACATTCAATGCACAATTATAACCCCTCCTTCTCTCAAAGATCTCCATTTTTCATATCTTTAGATCTTGCTCTGTTTAAGGTTCTCTGCCCATGGAAAGCTTCAAATGACCAATGGCATAGTTTCTCATGGAGTGCTTCCCCCTTCAGCTTTATAACTTCATATAATTTACATAACACAACATAATTATATCAATTATCCATAATATTTAATAACTATAAAAAATGATATCTATAACATCATGTATTTACATAAATTCAAAACTATTTTTTCGCCTTACTAAAACAAGAAATAAGCAAAAAAGCATCACGCAAATTTAGGTTGTAAAAAAGGCTTATTCAAAAACAAATGCTTTGCAGTGAATTTAAGACAGCATATTCAAAAATAAAATTGAAAAAATTGAAATATTATAAAAGTATGAAGTGGAAACTCACCAGTGCTGCATTCTACTGAAAATGACCGGAGACTCAGTCGAATGGAAAAGTAGTAGATGGTGCCAAGAAGAAGAGTCCCATAGACAAACAGGTTAGCCAGACACTTGCCAAGGCAGCACAGTCTTGACTCTTGCATCAATCGCTTTGGCTTTTCCTCTGATCGATATTGAAATTCACCACATTCGAAATCAACAAAAGCAAAATTACCAAATGCAAAATCACCAGCAGTAAAAATCACCAAAGACAAATTACCAAAAAGCAAATACCAAAGGCAACAAAAATCACCAAAGGGCCACATCACCAAAGGCAAATTACCATTTTGAAGGAAAAATCACCATTTGAAGGTAACATAACCAAAGGCAAATTACCAAAGGCAAATTACCAAAAGCAAAATCACCAAGAGCAAAATTACCAAAGAGATTTAACCAGCAATTGTTTCTTCTTATAGAGACTAGAGATAGGAATGTAAACGAATAATCCACTGACCCTCTTTTGCCAGCTTCTTTCTACTCCTGGTGGCAGGTAGGAAGTCATCATCAACCAGCGCCAGACATAACACAATTGTAATCCAGTTGAAGAAGTTATAATTTCCGGTCAAAATGATCAGAATCATTAGCAGCACCTTAGAGTAAAACAAAGATAGAACTTTCTTTAAAATTTTCACTAACTGCACAATAGTTCCTGAACAGATAGACAAATTAAGGTAATTACTCTGACGAGTCTCTGAGCGCCTCTGATGAGTCTCCCACGAAAAGCATCTGGAACCAGTCAGGTATGTGATGTTTCAGCGCAGAAACACACTAAAAAAACGCAGCAAACCATACAAACTTTGGAGAAGCTAAATAATTGAGAAGGACTTACCTGGCCGTAGAATGCAACAATCCTCTGGTTTCGAACTGGAGAGAAGAAAAGGAAAGGAAGAAGAATTTCTATGACGTAGGTAACAACAGTGGAGATCTTCTGAAACCAGATCGGAAACTGGTGGAAGTACCAAGCAACTGGAGTAGGAATACACTGAAAAACAAAGCATCCACCACTGAAAGCTTAACTAGAACAAATAAAAGAATAAATTGCATAGGTTACAGAATGTTAGAAGCAGCTTGATTATCAAGTTGACCAAATTGTTTGCAAATAACTCTACAAAAGACTTCTGGCAATAAACTATAGTTTAAATCAGAGAGATTTTTCTAAGCACTGGGAGTTTGGAGGTTGGCATTAAATTCTAAAGAGAAAGTAATTAATTCTGTGCTAGCACATGTATGTAACTGGCAACTTATAAAGCGCTTACTAAGAATCTCACAAGAGTGCTTAACATGGCATCAAACAGAGGTGTGAAAATGTTTTTTGGTCTGTGACAACATAGTTCATATATTTAATAGCATGTGTGCCCACAGAGTCATACAGTAGTTAAAGTTCAGGTTTTGCACGATAATCAGAACAGAGCAACTGTAAATGACAACCATGCACAGCAACACGACATGTTATGACAACCAACAACCCAATAAGCAGAGCACAACAAATCCAAAACACCAGCACAGATGAAGCCTAGACCAGTATTTAATTCTTCCTACCTGAGATTCATAATGAAATGTCAGTGCTGCAAATAAAATGCAGATCTTAGGTAAACAAAGAGAAATAAGCAGGTTAGGTATGAAAGTCCACAACTTCCACAAACAAACAAACTGATCAATTTAAGTAAAACAATACTTTTAAACTGTAAATTCCCATCAGAAAATCATCATGTAATGCAAACATACCAGTTCAGACATCTAACCTTAATATACCATGAACACTGAAGAAAACTTGGAGGTAGATTTAGGAACTGATGTCGTGGGCACAAAATAATTGGGTGAGAAGCACAATGAGGAAAAGACCCTGCATGTTAAGTTGAGCCAGATTCTCATACATGTCGGCATACATGAGCACTTGACAATTTGCATTGGCTCCCCATTGAGAAGAGAATAAAGTTTAAACTGCTCCTCATAAGCCGGGCTTCAATCACTGGCTCAGCACCAGGCTACATCTCGGAGCTCTTGACACCGGTTTCAAGCTCTCACACATCGGTGCAAGCCTTTTCCTCTGTGGGTTGTCTCTCTGGAACAATCTGCCACCAGACATAAGATTGCAAGCATCTTTAACAGTTCAGGAAACGTTTTCTGTCCATCTTACAACACATTTGCTTGGTGATTTCTAGGTACCTGTGCAGGAGGGTTCTTACGAGTTACTTAAAGGGCACTATACAAGCGCTCTGATACATACATTGGTCTGGCCCCTTTGTTGTGCATAGTGTTACTAATTTTGCAGCTAGGACAAGTTCGCCTGCTTCGAACAGCTCTGCCTCAGATGAATTTTATCACATAGAAGTGTATCTAAGAATTATATAGGTAAATATGCTTTGCTAATACATACATTTATTAATGTTCCCACCCCAAATTTGCGTACTTCTGGTGCAACAACGAAGTATTAATTTTATACTCAGAAGGAGTGATGGATAGTTGAGTACCAGTTCACAATGAATTCAAGAACAAGGGTCATATTTCAACTAAATTTCTGACACCACTAATAGCGATTTATGACTAGCAAGCAATCAACTGACTACATTACATGCAATGCATAATAGCACACAACTACTTCATAGTTTACTTTAAAGTATGCATCCTCTGAAAAATTGTAGGAAAGTCAGGAGCCCGCTCAAAACAGGCTCAGGTACCCAAGTCGTATTTTTCCTAACATTTTGACACCCCTATTGAACACTGAAAAAGAGAACAAACCCGTAAGACCCCACCACGTGGGGCAGTTGCTCAGCAGTTTCACGACACCAGAACAGAACATGAGCCGAAACGTCAGCCACTTAATCAGCCAGAACGTTATTCCATCATGCTGATGAAACAAACGCGAGCGAATGCTGCGTAGTCCCAGAGGAGCAACAATCACTGTCAGAAACCCAGTCTCCAGTAGAAGGGTATCCCTGCATCAGAAAAAAATGGACTTGTACAGGGCTGTAGTGGTAAAATTAGGTGTGTACACGCTACCGGTTAGCTTTCTGAAACAAATTAGAGGTGAGTATACGCTACAGCATTTTGTGAGTATACGCTACAGTATTTTAATGTAAATAAATATAAATATTTTGTGAGGTGAGTATACGGTCTCTAGAGGTGAGTATACGCTGTATACCGGCGTATACCCTCGACTACAGCCCTGGACTTGTATACGAAACTTAGCTACCCTGATCACAGTCACAAATGTCTTAGCGTTAGCTTGTAATGGCATGTGCTGTGTTATGGTGCTGTAGAAATTGTTGCATTCATTTACTTTCTTACTCTGCATAGTGCCAGCTGTCAAGTAGTAGGGTTTGAAATATGATGGAATTTAATGCTAACCGCTAGGGCATAGCCGGGTGCCGTTTTTCAACCGGGTACCGGGTCCGGGTAGTTTGAATAAAAACCTGCCGGGTCCGGGTACCGGGTCCAGGTATTAAAACTAAAAGTAATCTCAAATCCCTAATCCGAACACAATGTCGTGAAAAAATAACTCCACTCTACCCTCTACGAATCAACTTCAGAACATTTTAATAAACAAGGAAAACATCTGCAATGATTGAAAAGGGTGGGAGGGAGGGACTAGCTGGCGTTCTCAATAATCAAAGAGAATTGTCAGCATATAGGTGAAAGGAGGAGGGGAGAGGAACTAGCTGGAGCTCTCTATATTCAAAGGAAATTGTCGGTGCATAGGCGAAAGGAGGAGGGGAGAGGGACTTGATGGAGTTCTTAACAATCAAAGGAAATTGTCATAGGCAACAGGAGGAGGGGAGAGGGACTTGATGGAGCTCTCAACATCAAAGGAAATTGTCCAGGCATTGGTGAAAGAAGGAGGGGAGAGGGACTTGATGAAGTTCTCAACATCAAAGGAAATTGTCGGTGTTTAGGCGAAATGAGGAGGGGAGAGAGGCTTGCTGGAGCTCTCAATAATCAAAAGAAAATGCCGGCAGATCATGGACAGCCAAAGGCCGTCGCCAAGGCAACTTACTGTTCCTGATGTCATTACATTATGTTACTGTTAACTGACATTTACCCACCCGGACCCGGATGACCTTTCAGCTCCGGGTCCGGGTGTCTTCCGGGTGTTCAATACCCGGAATTTCCGGTTATCCGGGTCAGTACCCGGCTATGCCCTACTAACCGCATAACACGTGACGTTAAATGCATAATCCCCAATGCAGAAGTTGACTGATATAAAAAGAAACTATCAAAGATAAAGACAAAGTGACATGACAAGTCACATTACAACAGCAACACAGACCAACAGTGCTATAAAGCAAGACAGATGGACAGACAGACAAACACATACAGGCAAACAGGTACTGTAAGGAACATGTTTTGATCATTTTCCAGTGTTTAGGCGACATAAAGGTGTTCCTAGTTTAATATTTAACTCTGAAAACTCACCACTGGAACCAAAGGAATGTTTGTCCAACCTGCAAAACAATTTGAGTTATTGTAACCAACAAAACTGTTATTTGTGGTCTAAAAACCTAATTCAATCTGGAGACTTCTATTATCATTGTCATAATATTGATACAAAGTGCAGCACTCTCTGGTCATTTCAAATCAAAACCAAATTCCATAATCATGACCTTTTGGTAATAATCACAAGATGAACATTACGGCTCCTATGTCATCAGTATTACAATGTTAGTTTCATTGTATGTTAACCTAATTTAGGTCAGTGTACCAAGACAAAGACTTTACCCTCATTGGTTAATTACCCTCATCACATCGCTGGCATTGAAGAAATTCATGATATTTAACCAAATGTTCAAATTACAGAAATGACTAAACGACAGGAAGCTTATTCTACACACTGCTGTGGGCAGAAATATTCCTTGAGCCAAGCATAAAGGGCATGACTTCATATTTCTTGGCCTCAGCACATGGGTGAAAATGGCCAGTCCTCTCCCATGCTTCCTTTTAAGCTCATCATCAGTGTATTGTCAATATATTCATTTTTACTCAAGTCCACTATGGGGTGCAAGCAGAGCATAAATTTATAAACTTCTGCCCAGGTAGGATTTGACCTCTAACCTCTCAGCTGACAGTCCAGCTCACTCACTTCTAGACTATCAAGCATCCCTGCACAAAATATTATGCTACCAGCTTATTTGAAAAAGTGATTAAATTAGACGCTCACCGTAAAGAGCGACAAGTACAACACCCAGAGGATAAAGTATGTCACAGCATTTCTGAACATCTGTGAAATGATGGTCAGAAATGACAGAGTAATGCCAAGTAGGCAAAGGCTGTCCATGCCCGTCTGGACATCACTGATACCAAACCACGGCAAAACACGTAGAAGTGACGGCTGGCTTGCAAGCAGATCACGCAGAGAATCCGGTGCTGTTGGAAATGCAAAAAATTCCTTCACACATTACACCATAAATATCTTCAAAGGCTGTGTAATACATAATAAGCTATATCGTGTTAACTCAGCTACTAATAATGATTGTACACCTGACTGCATTATTAAGAGAACATACAGAAAAATTTGGCCAAGGCTGATCTATCTAGGTCAATTTGGAAAAGTACCTCCACGCTTTGGAGCATTTACTTGTTCTGCATACATGTATTAAAGAGGTAATAGAACAATTATGACAAAAAGACTGTACTGCAATAAATCAAACTAAGTTGTGGTCAGACTGTTATCTTTCGCAGAGGTTGGGCTGGGAGCACCTCTGAATAGTTTCCTTGAAGCGGCGCTATATAAATGCTTAGTTGACTGATATGAAGTATTTGCATGTATACGTAAGAAACCTACCTTTCTGAAGAACTAGTTTTACGGGCAATATACCATTATCTCCATATAGACCTAACAAACAGGAAACAAAGTGTTTATACTACAACAAGACATTGGTACAATCCAAATACATTTTTATTTATGTTTTCTCACCATAATTTTGAAAAGAGCACGGTGGTAGTGAAAGATGCTGATGAGAGCAAGGGCACAAAGCAGTACAATGAAAAACTGTCAGCGTAGTAGTTTGATATTTTCTTTTAGCTGCTATCTCAGCAGCAGCACTCACAACTTTGGTTGATCTGGCATGGTATGATTCTGCCAGAGTATTGATAACACTGGCATCCCACTTAAGGCATTTGGCACTCTCACAAGGTGAGAGTCACAGCGTCTGGATATCTCCCATCAGACCTACCACATCCAGTTGGCTCCACTCTAGCAGGGAAGTCAGCTCTGTTGAGGCCACACCAGATGTCAGTTAATTAGGTGTGTCTAGCAGGCTGACCTAGTGCAAGGTTGCACAACAACCTGTGGGAGCCATCCTCTCAGACTCAACACGGGCATATCCGTGCGAAGCACACAAGTCAGCCATAAGGTGCAACCCTTACTGCAGTACAGCTTGCATCATCATCCAGCCTCAATCCAAAAGCACTTGTGAGGAACACAAGGAGCAATCACCTGCATGCGAAGAAGTGACAGCATGCAGCCAGGCTTAGTGATAATCAGTTCTTACTGAGGCCTGTAAAGCTGCCAATTATAATTATTATTCTTATTATTATTGCACTATTACAAAATTTCGTAATTTATTGCATTTGTTACACATGTACAGTCAGTGGATTCGAATCTGCAGTGCAAATTGTCAGAGGACCTTCTCAATGTTCCTACACAATACCTGTTACTGGGTAGACACGAACCCATACTAGAGCTGTACCGATAAGGCTTTTTGCCGATTATTCCGATACCGTGTATAGCCGATTATTGTAATAGCCGATACCGCGTATGAAGCCGATTATTTTATTATCGCCCCAAAACTACGCATACGACGTTGTCTAAGGGCTATTCAGGAGTTTCCAGTCCTGTGTATAATAGGTCCTAGGTATCTACGGTGTCTGCTAAGTAGTGCAATGCTAAATATAAATCGATAATAAGAAACAAGACATAGATACTTGTGCTCATTTTTCTATTTGTAATGATTATTGTGCAAAAAACGTCAACTGTACCATAATTTGCATCGCCGCCGATACTTTTTCGCCGATACCGATTATGCCGATTCCTTTAATAATGGGCCCGATTACGAATGCTCCCGATGCATCGGTACAGCTCTAACCCATACACTCTACCTTAGAAACTGAGTGCTCTGACAATCGGCTACCGTGCTCCACACCATCATTTTATAGCTCTAGCTACTCCACCTTTATGCATACGAAATTCCTATAAGAACTCCTTAATCCATGCTAATAACCTGACCTATGGATTTGATTTGCAACCAAACCTGACCATACCCGCATCACCCAGTTTCTTTTTAAGTGACTCTGGATAAGCTCTTTTTTCTTGGCAATTCTGTATACAATGCTTTTGATAAAACTGCCCTCCTTCCAAAGTTCAGAAGTGCATGCAGGACCATACGACAGAGCATCGATGGTGCTGGGCAACTGTGCATGAAGGACATGTTCAAGGTTCCTACACAGTGTCCGCCTCGGTGGACACTGTGTAGGGACCAGTACTCTTGACGTTAAACGCCGAGCGCTCTAACCAATCTGCTACCGGGACCCAAGCGTTGTTCGAACAGCTTAATCAAGGTACGGTTATGGTCATAAGCACCGACTTTTGCTTTTTTCTCAGGGTGCATGGGTTCTCCCTCCCTTCCCCTACACCTTTTCCCTCCCCTCCCCTCCCTTCCCCTTCTCTTAGGCAGGGGAGTTTTAGTGGATTTTCGGAGAAAGAAAATTGTTTTCTTGTCAAGGGTTACGAGGTTAGAAATTTTAAGTATTGAAAATCGGTGACGTTCAGACGTTCCAGCGTCATAATTTATTTATTAATTTAAAAAAGAAATAAATAAATAATGTATGTACTGGCTGTGACTATGAGATCATGCAATGTTGGGTATTTGTGTTGCAGTTATACTTCTCAAGTGTCAGATTACTTAGGTGTAAAAAATATGAATTTAAGGTGCGAATTCTTGTGGCACTTTCTGAGTGCATTTGCACCCAATGCTCCCAATGAGTCGGCGCCTATGGTTATGGTCTCCAACCTCACCTCTAGCATAACGGCATTATTACAGAGCAGTTTATATGATCAGATACCATTATACGCCTTAGCACAAAGCAAACGAGTAACACACAACGAGGTATAATCTAACGGAAAGGATGGTAAATCTCAAACACGTGAATCCAGACCAGACACTCAGTTCACGAAAACTGCAGAGCAACTATAAAACATCCGAACCTGGAATCTGAACGAAGAGAGAGGCAAATGCAAACAAATACATAATACTCGTAGACCAAAGAAACAGCTTGACGGTTCGCTTCGTTTCCGCCATTTTTATAGTCGGTTTACAGAGTTTCAATCCGCAAAATTTCAAAATCTCCCACAGTCTAAGCAACCATTTTCCCTCGGAAGTCAATCACCGTCAAATGGAACCGCCCATTGCTCTCAAACGCTGAATAAGGTAAACGACACCGAGTAGGGTCCGACAGTGCATTCATTCATTCATTCAGTCATTCATTCATACTCAAAATGTATACAGCTCCTCCAGATTATCTACTCAGCAGCACTACCGACCCAACCCCGGCTGAAAAGTAGTCTTAAGACGAGTAAAATATGGCGGTATGGGTAGGCCTTCTTACCGTACTTTGGACCAGAGGCGTCTATCCCCACCCCCAAAGTCATTAGAGCAACTTCCCCTCCCATCCCTTCTCTTCCCCATTCCCCTTCCTCCCCCCAATAATGATGACACATGTATACATTGACAGATCCCCCTATTTCTTGGATGGAGCATTTGCTACAAGGTTTCTATGGAGTAGACGCCTCGACTGCATGGGACTAACAAAGCGCCACAGGGAGCCCGTTTCAGATTGCCAGTCCAGCGATGGAAAAAGCACGGCGCTGCCTAAGGGCAGTCAACTAACGGAGAACTAGAAAGTCAGCCTGCTTAGAAGAGCGCAGAGAACTATGGCGCTGGGTGTTCAGAGTGGTGCGGCAATACTGCTGTAAATACAGAGGCCTCTCCCACAAGGCAGCGCCACATTAGGGCGGAGACCCGAAAGGCGGGATAGAAAGCAAATTTATACAAAACATCCCGCATGCACGTACTCAGTGACATGGCCAATTCTCGGGATGCGATATATGTGGTTAGCTGAAGCACAAGTCGCTCATCGAAGTTCTTAGAGTAGCCTACACTAGCCTATAAGATCTCTCGAAATTGTTATCTTCGTATTTCTGAAGAGCTACTCTAAAGCTAAGCGCAGGGCACTATCTTAATTATCCGCGAGCGCTGCATCGTATTAATTAGCGTGTGCTGTAGGCGATTGTTGACGGCGCTCGTTTTATTAGTCCTATACCCCGAGAGTATTCGCATATTTGTGAACTACTTACTTACTTAATGCTTATACTTAGTCCAAATCTTTGAGCGCGGCCAACGGCGGTAGGCCTAGCCTAAGGTTATTGATCGTGTTCCCGCGTATTTTACTCAACTTCAATTAGGCCTATCTCGTACTCGGTCGAGAGTTTCAGCTATGTAAGCCTTAGCTTTTACACTGTATATGAGGACTAATGTTGATGTGTAAAAAATACACAATTACCTTATGTTACCTTACATACACGGGCTAAATCATGATGTTAAAATCATTTGGCACAAAAAGTTAATAAATAAGTGGAAGTGCTGATTATAACTGCAAGTCACCACTGCAGCGAGCTCCAGCAGACAATCATGCCTAACCGATGGATTCCCATCAGAGCTAACAGTTGACACCATGTTCGGAGTTCCTGAACTCCGAACATGGTGACAACAGTACTGTTAGCTCGAAGAAGAGGAGCGAATTAAGAGACTTCCATCACGTACGTGGACTTTAAGTCTTTAACACCCAGCAGCCCCTCGCAGATGATATTAGACGCTGCATATATATGGGCATCCCTCTGCTATCGAGTCTGTATATAGAAGATGACATCCCTGTCAGCACCAACACATGGACTCTTAATCGTGACCTTCCCACGTGGTGTCTGACACGATCGGGTTAAATGTCACCGAATGTAGGTATTGTACGTGGGGCCGTCCACATAAACTGCCTACTTTTGACCTTCCCTCTTGTTTCTGCATTTGACAGTATACCCTCCCCACCCCCTTGCGGACGACCATACTCCAAGGAAGCACTATGCTACTATGGCATAGACTGTGTTCTCCAGCGGCGGCGATCTTGTTTGACAGGTGGGGGGACACGGGTCACTTTTGAACTGATCTGAGGTTTTAGAACTGAATGCTTAAGGTTTTATGCAATCACCTCACTGACATTTTCGTCTTTCGAGGAAAGTTGAAACAAGGTGGTCTTTAAAAAACTACCAAATTAAAAGTTTGATGCAGACGTCCGCACTAGACACAACACTCCTCCCTTGTCCGCAATTGGATGACCATCCCTCCCCGCATTGCGGACGTCCTGTATGGATGACCCCTATGCATCAAGGTCAGATGTGTACCGCCGCTCTGGAACACGTCTTTTCTCTTCTCTGCCAGTTGGTGACCCCCTCCCTCTCTATTTTGTGGACGCACTTACTGGACGATCAGTAAGTGTCACAGACGCAAAACACCTCATATCAAAGATCTTCCACTGTAGCCTTTAGTCACACGTTTATCACTGTTACCAACATAATATTAATATCCGATGTCCCGTCTGTTATTCCGTCGCGTAACTTTGGGCTATAGGCTAAAGTGGGCGAAGCCCGCCACCTCCGCCAGCACCCCGCTGCCGGGCATAGCCCGGTACGCGGGTCCTGCTGACCTATCGACCTCTGGACAAAGCGTATGCACGCCGAGGGCCAACAGAGAGAAGCACCCGCACCAATACAAAGAAGGCTATATAGACAGAAAAACATATCTATAGTGAGAAATCATCCAGAACCAGTCTTTGCACATGGTCAATTGTATGTTGCATTTACTCGAACAAGAAATCAACAATTACTCAAGGTCTTTGTTAAGAACACCCATGAACAAGTAAAAGTGCTGCCCAACCATAAGCATCAAACATTTACCAAAACGTTTCATCAATTATAACAATTAAGCTAACTTTTTTTAAATCTATATTCTTAAGCAGATTTCACTTTTCAACATTACAACTTGTTATAAAGTTTATTTACATTCCTTGATCTTTCACGGATTATAGCCAGTTTCTAATATAGTGCAACATCACAGCAACTCTTGTTTTAGCAGTCAACCTTTGCCTTCTAACACCAGTTTGGTAGAAGACTGGAAAATTTCAATCACAGTACACCTACAAGTGTTACTTAAAGCACAAAAGTGTGAATAATGCATTACTTTAAATAATCGTTTTCCCTACATACGTGTATTAATTCAATTAAAAACAAAATTCCAGTGGAAATGTATCTTATGATCATTCTGCAACTTTAAAGAAGTATAAATGAAAAACTGAGTTCAGAGGTTTAATTTAGTTTTTTACATCACAAAAGAATAGGCTGATTGGTTTATGTATTCTTTTTATGCGTTCTTTCATGTTCAATTCGGTTACTCAGCTGTCGGAAGGCCTTTTTACAAATGGTGCATTCATAAGGCTTTTCCCCCGTATGGATCCTAACATGAGTTTTCAAATGTGCTTGCTGAGAAAAAGTCTTTCCACATTCTTCACATCTGTACGGTTTTTCACCCGTATGAGTCCTCATGTGTAGTTTGAGAGAGGGATTGTCAATAAATGCTTTCTTACAGACGTCACAGGTAAACTCTTTCACGCCACTATGAATTTTCAGGTGAATCTTAAGGTAATGTTCATTTTTGTAGCCTTTTCCACACGTTTCGCATAGATGTGTGCCATTCGAGTGAATAGTAGCGATGTGTGTCTTGAGACAGGACAGTAGAGTGAAACCTTTGCCACAGGTGGAGCACGTGTGAGGACGGTGGCCGGTGTGCAAGCCACCGTGGTTTTTTAGACCGGACAGGTTTGCAAAACCCTTACCACAAATGTTGCAAATAAACTGTTTTGGACGTCTGTACTTTCCAGATGCACCATGGGTTGTCATCAAGTTCTCGCTAGGCTGATTATGAACTTCCATGTGTGAACGAAGGTTCGACTTCTGATGAAACCCTTTGCCGCAAACCTCGCAAATGTGACTTTTAACTCCGCTGTGAGTTAGTCGATGACGGCTCAGGTTGCTGCTGTGGACGAAAGCTTGTCCGCACTCGTCACATTTGTATTTCTTGATGGACTCTGGTAGAATATGTTTCTTAATATGTTCTCTTACATGATTTAACGATGCAAACTCTATGTCACAGAAATTACACTTGAAAGGGCATTCGTCAGCGTGTTGACTGGCTTTGTGCGCTCGAAGTGAGCTGGGGTGCAGAAAATGTTGTCCGCAGGTCTCACAGAGATACTGCTTATCTGACTTCTGAGCATTATGGCAGTCTGTTGCATGAAATGCCAGATCGGTCTGGCTCTTGAATAGCAATTCACAGTTTGTACACTTAAACAAGACCGCTGTTCTTGGTGGTTGTCTTGCAGAGAACGATTGCAGGGAACGCGTCGTGCCATAAACCACCCCACTGTTTTTTCCGAAATCACCAGACACTGCTGGATTATTGTAACAACTTCCATTGTCTACTACTCCAGCAAAGTCATCAGATTTTTGTTGCACAGTAATTGTGCTCCACTCCAGGCCATCTTCAGATTTCAGATGACCATTCCATGGTAACACTGCAACAGCGTCGTCAACAGGATCACAAACCGCTTCCACAGCATCGCTACCACTTGCCTCATCTACTTCAGATTTTACTTCCACTAGCTGCATTTCTTCCGGCTGGACAGTGCCTTCAGTAAGCGCATACTGTTGACCATTTTTAATGATTACATACTGATCACCCATTCTTACATATACATCGGTATTTGGCGTGGCGATGTCCTCTACATGTTCAGTCTTTAGCTCTACGTTGTTCTGGCTCTGGGGAACAAAGCAGTTTTCAAGTGCCACAAAATTGTCGTTTTCAACTTCAATCATGCTGCAACTTTCTAGTTGTATCAAGCTGCCATCTTGTGTCCTAATAAAACTGCCTGGCTGAGGCAGCAGAAAGGTACCATCTTCCAGTTGTATTAAAGTGCTGCCATCTGCAAGATCAAAGTCAACCATATCGTGGTCCTGTACCTTGTGATCTGAGCCTTCGATGAGATTGTCTTGCTCACCAATCATGTAGCTGTGATCCAACATACAGCTAGTAGAAGGCTGTTCGTTATCCATATATTTACCTGAAAAATACGATAAAATTCAGTTCAGTAAATACATCACAGAAAAGACACAAAGGCAGACCAAGACTATGCTGGATAGATAATATAACTGAGGACATAACATCACTTGGACTAACACTAAGGGGGTGGGGGGGGGGAAACTGACTTGACAAATGACCGAGGACAATAGAGATCATTTATTCGTACCCATCGCCGCCAAATGGCAGGCATCAGGAACTGATGATGATGATGATGAAATACATCACAAGTGAGGATTTTCTATATATTCAATTAGTAAACTGTGTCAAATCGTTAGCTCCACTTTTTGATTAGGGCAGACTTCACAGGCATTTCAGATATCCACTGACTGTCTTGTTTGCAACTGTTTACAATGTGAGTAGCATATGTGGTTCTCCACACAATCTGATCTCCAAACAGTTTGGCAACGACCAAGGACAGATCCAGTCAACCAGTAGGCTCACATATTCTAAATTCATCATCTATAACACTATTCCTTTGGAGGAAAAGGCCAAATCCTAGGCAAACTGCTGTCTGCAGCCAGAAATTAAGTTTTGTGAGCCAAGGACTTCAGTGTCTCCAAAGGAACATTTGCGTTAAATGTACCCAATTTCATTTTAGCATGGTGCTTCTGCAGTGGAAGATTCCGCCACTCACTGGATGCAGAAATCCATTGTGGCAGAAAGCTTCTGCCTTTCTAATTTTAGCGGAATTTTTACTTCTGCGGCGGAAGCTTCGGCAAGTCAGATGGGTTGTCCAGCAGGGTAGTCACTGTTATATTGTGCCTTTGTCGCACTGGGTGACAATTTCGAGCACAGTACGAAGTAACGAATTGTTCAGCTTCTTGCTGGCTATCAAAGGTCTGTCCTAAGAATAAATGAGCAAGTTGTTCAGGTTCCAATGCACATGCACAAAGGTTTGTGCTTGAACGTTTGTTTTTTGCACGAAGGTTTTTCGCCATGGAAGCAGGCCCTTACCCGCCATCCGTCCAAAGGATGGGTGAAAATTATTTTGGACCGGTGTAAATTGTGCATGATTCGCATCCAGCACCATCCAGCTTCTTCTCTAGAGCCACTGCCAGCATTCAGATGACAGTTCTGTAAGGAGTAGGGGTTGATTAGGCTTTGTAAACAGCATAGGGGCACAGCAGTCGAAATCCTATGGCGGCGGGACTTCAAGCGTTCGCGACTTCATACCCTCGTGGCATGGGGCGGTCACGACTTCGAATGCTCTTGGACGGTCAACTCTGCATTTCTGGCTAAGGGCCTACACGGAAGTAATATTTTTCTATCTTATGCAGTGGAATATTCTGCTGCAGAAGATTTATCCTTCATTTTATGTATTCAAAAGGTGCTTGCTGTTTCCTTGATCAATAATAATTTGCAACAGCTTGCTACCACATAGAATAAATCATATTGGAGCTAAACAGCCCCTTTGAGTTATTTTGAAACATTGCAAAAATATTTAAAATTTTAAGTACTTCATGACACATGCAGTGATCACTTATCCATCACTGGAAAAGATTTGGTAAACGACCCGTTGAGCAACTGAAAATATAATTTTAAAACTTGTTCATGGTCAGATGGTTTTGCACAGAAGAAACGATGATCTGGCTAAACACAATACAATACCACTGTAACTTGATAATGCCCTCCTTACTAAGTTTGGAAGTGCACATTGACGGCAACCATTAAGAGCCATAGGTGGACTGGAAGAGGTAAGTTTTCAGTCTAGAGCAGAGGTGGCGAACCTTTTTTAAGATGCGTGCCAAAATGCTGCTAAATCATTTTTTAAATACCGTCGCGTGCCCCTCAGAAGTTTGCACAGTATATAACTACTTTTCTAATATAGGTTTTAGTTAACAAAGCGTAACAAAAAGTGAATTAAAGACGCTAGGCCTACATCAAAGATAGTTTTGAATGGTGTTAATTAAAATTAAGTCCTTCAACAAAGAAAACATGGATTTGTACAGGGATATTGTATTTCTAAGTTTGAATTTTTGGAAACGCTTTGAATTCCGCGTGCCCTAAAAATTTCAACGCGTGCCACTTTGGGCACACGTGCCACTTTGGGCACGCGTGCCACTTTGGGCACGCGTGCCACTTTGGGCACGCGTGCCATAGGGCACGCGTGCCATAGGTTCGTCATCCCTGGTCTAGAGCAAAAGAAAGTTTCGCCAAGAGGGCTGCGAACATGAGGAGGTAGACAGTTCCACAGGCAGGGACCGGCAACTGTGAATGAATGCCAGCCAATGACAAGATGTGTACCAGGAACAACATACTTTCCAGCAGATGCTACTATGAAGAGAGAAGCAGCCATTAAAAGAGTTGCAAGGTGTGACCATGGATGATAAGTACGATGGCAGATGAACTGCTCATGCTCTGCACATAGAGTGCCAGTTTGAAGCAGGCATGCTTACAGACAGGAAGCCAGTGTAGATTACAAAGAGCAGGTGTGATATAGTCTCGGTATGAGAGTCCAAAACAAAGTCTTGCAGCCTGATCCAGCACTCTGGTTAGAGGAAGCAGTGTGCATTCAGGGAAACCATGCAGTAGTCAAAGCGCGACAGAATAAGGCAGTGTAACAGTTTTCAGTTATGCTCAGTCTTGTTGTCAAGACCTTAAACCTCAAGACCAAGACCAAGACCTTGAACCTCAAGACCAAGACCAAGAACCTCAAGACCAAGACCATGAACCTCAAGACCAAGACCAAGACCAAGACCTTGAACCTCAATACCAAGACCGAGACCAAGACCCCAAAAAATCAGTTGTATTCCTTACTAAACAATTGTCCAGTCAGACTACTCACTATTTTAATGAAAACATGAGTTTTTTCTTTTATTCACACAAAACAACTCTAAATGGAGACTGCATAGAATTCCGAATTCGTATTTACAAAAGTCCTTCATGCGAAATGTTATTCCAAATGCTTGTTGAATTTTATAAAAACCAATTTGCTCAGGATTTTCTGACCAAGACGTGACCTGTGGGGCCTCATAAAAATTCTGCCATGTGAAAAAACACGGTCTACAAGTGCTGAAATCGCTAGGACACAAAGCAGCTTTTCAAGAACCGGATGTAAATTGTACAAATCATGAGTCATGATTTTAATCATGAGTCTGTTTTGAAATCATTCCATGGTAAATAACCGGAAGTCAAAATAATTGTCCAAAACAACAGTGAAGCCTCATTCACACCGTGTAAATACTAAAGCAATAACTGTATGAATAATTGTTGAATAAATTTTTAAAATTCTGGCCGTTTGTTAAAATTAATGACATATTGACAAAAGTCTTGGTCTTGGAAAACCAAGACCAAGACTTTGAACCTCAAGACCAAGACCAAGAACAAGACCTTGAACCTCAAGACCAAGACTAAGACCTTGAACCTCAAGACCAAGACCAAGACTTTTAAAAACGAACTCGAGTGCACTCGAGACCAAGACCTTGGTCTCGAGGACAACAAGACTGGTTATGCTGAATCCATAGTAGAGCGAAGGAGTCGAGAAAGGGCGGCTATATGAGAGTTTAGAGAGTGTTTGTCACGAGTGACCAATAGCTTCCGTATTCATTATTACATTTTATTACCTACATCAGCGACTGACGCTCACAAGAAGAATCATGAACAAAAAATGTGCGGAACTCTACCTCGACTTAAGGTAAAGTCAGAAAAGCACTTGCACTGATCGCTTACCAAACGTACGACCATAATTTGCCTAGACCATTGTAGGTGAATATCCACATGGGGTCAATATGAACACTTTACGATACACGGAATACATAAATAATGTTGCGAAGAAATCATAAACTGAAACAAAACATACATAATCAAAATAGTCGCATACCGGTGCTTTTGAATTTATTTACGATCTTTGGTTTGCACGATCCGACGATAATAAATATTTTCAACACAAAGAATAAGAAACTCGAAGACCACTTCACAGGAAGTTTCTCATTGCGCAGTCTCCAATGTGTGAGTTATTTCTATAGCGCAGTATTTTCCTACCTACGTCTGAGCGCTATGTTGTATACTACAAAAATAAGAACATTATTAATTTATATGGCGCTTGATTCTATAAATAGTGGCGCTTAGAATTATAAACAGTTGCAATGTCAAGTACATTCATATGAGCCAAGTTATAAAGAAGGAATGGAACAATGACTTATCGCTTGCATCACAGCAAGGCAATTTATGCACAATAGCCTACTCCAGCTGTCACAGTCGGAAAGCGCTTGCTCTGCAATCTAATTTTGCCTTCTAACCCTCGACTGAAAGCAAATCTCTTCCTGGACTTATTTCCATCGTAAGCAGTTGCCGTGTGTTTTGTGATTTCATTATTGGATTTGAGTCGAACTATCCCCTTAATCAGATTAGGCTAGCATCACAGTATAAATAATTATTTAAATAATTATTTTAAAATTTATTTAAATAATTATTTATACTGTGCTAGCACCACAGTATAAATTATTCAACGATTTCGCGAAGTTGCGATCATCGGATGATGCCTTGAGCATTATTGAAGCGGCGCTACAGAAGCTCTAACAGTATCGATATATATGCGCGTAAAAAACTAAGAACTTTGGTAAGGGCTTTTTGACTGAGGGATTGACTAACTTTTAAAATTAATGCCTCACAGTTGAGTGGTTTTCATCTCGTAGTAGGCCTACGTTACGATTATCTACAATTGGTTAGAGCGTAGGTTGCGTCCGATGCACTTCTATTTGAGAGAGAAGCGGTTCGCTTCCCGAAGGTGGCCTATTTCAGAGATTTAGGGCCTACATCTCGGGTTAGCGCTGTCCGTAAATAGCGTAGCTTCCATTCACACTGGCAGCAATGAAGGATTTCTCACGATCAATTCATTGAACAAATTAGCAAGGTCGAGGCTAAACGGTCGCTATATAAAAACGTGGGTATTTATATTTACGTTTGCGTCTGTAAATAAGCTGGTTCCCAGGACCTTAAGTTTTTAGTCTTACTTTTTTATACCTACTGGTTGAGAAGACGGTAGTTCAGTTTTTTAGAACCTCTGCATATTACCGGGAAAGCCTCTTAGATTATTTGTAAAATAATGTGCCCACCGAATCAATGCTAGCATGCGACCTATCTCGTCAAGTATACGTATGAACCATTACAGCCAAACACACTGTATAGTCCCAACATGTTTGGAACTAAGATTTCAACATTATTCACGCTGATAAGTGAGCGACGGTGAATAGGTTCATTTTCTTGATGTAGCTCACTTAGACATAAATCAAATCAAACATTAAGCGTGTAAGCATGCATTTAAAAGACATTTAAAAGAGGCAACGGAACATTCAAATTTACAAGAAGTGAGCGATAATAGAAGAATTAGTCATAACTCCAAGAAATCAAAGCGTGAAGCGGTGTCTTTAGCTTCTGGTGTGACGCTTGAATTGTGATAGAAAAAAGCATTAAATTTAAAAAAGAACTCAAGTTGTGTTGTATTAGGTACTGTGTTGAGGTGACGTTGTTTTAGGGCCTGGTGGAACTCGTCTTCGAAGACCATTATGTACACTTGGTAGCTCTCGACTTTTCAAAGGCTTTCGATATGATCCGATATGCGTATCTTGTGGAGCAACTAGCAGAGCTGCCCATTCCGGACTCTGCATGACTGGATTTTAGCTTTCATGACAAACCGAAACCATATAGAACCAAGCACAACGGAATGGTCTCGGATGCTACTAACAATCAGCGCCAGCATTGTTCAGGGGTTCGGTCTGGGCACTTTGAACTTCATGGGGGCCACATCCAGGCTCAAAACAGTCTATCATAGCAATCGTATAATTAAATATGCCGATGACACCTACCTGTTAGTACCAGCCAAAAACAGTCACACAATCAGGGACAAGTTGGATCATGTAGCAAAGTGAGCAAAGAGCTGCAATCGGAGCCTTAATCAAAGCAAAACTCAGGAGATGTAAGTCCGCCGCACAGGAAGGGAGAGGGGCAGGAGGATGCACCGGCAGAGGTGCCGGGACTGCAGCGGGTCCAGAATATGAAGATTGTAGGAGTTGTCATGACTGAAGAACTAGGTTTCGAGGCGCTTATAAAGAGCGCTTGCGTCCACACAAGATAGTCAATGTGTGCTTTGTGAATCATGACAGCACACGGCCTGATGTGCCCAAGGCTACATGACGTGGTAAAAATGACCACATTAACCCGTATGTTATACATGTTCCCGGCATGGTGTGACTTTGTGGGTCAGCAGGAGTGGGCTTGACTGCAGTCCATGATTAACCTTATGGTGCGCCTGCATTATCTCCCTGCAGATACCCCAACCTTCGAGCAATTATGTAGCCTAGCAGACAGGGACCTCTTTGCTGCTGTACTGCATGACCAGTCCATGTGCTGAACCCTCACCTACCAGCGCTAAGGCCACAACACTATTCCATGAGGCTGAGACTGCACAACCGAGTAATACCTAGGGTGGACAGTCTAGAGGAAAACTTTTTTGACAAGAATGCTCCATATCGTATAAACTATATGTAAACCAAAGTGCGGTATAAGCTGTTGGTAGTAATAGAGAATTTACTTACTTACTTACTTACTTACTTAAACATTGGCAGTAAGGTGTAGTTTTCAGTGTTTAACGGCATATTGTGGCTGCCAGGGCTGTTGACTTCGACCCTACCTGGCCAGGTCATTTTAAGTTAATCGTTTTGCCGCAACTTTACAAAACCCTACGTTTAAGTCAAGTATTTGTTTGTTTACATTCATACCCTCTAACTGCAACAACCTGATGTAATGTCATGCTAGCGGACAGGCAACCCTGCTCCTCTTTGTTGAAATGCCAGTCGCTGTTATCCTAGTCCTCTGCCCACTGGCGTAAACTTGTCCAAAATATTGGGGGGGATTTTGGGTATTTATTCTACACTTGTTGCATTAAATGTAGTCGATCTCAATTATTGGGGGGCACGTACCCCGGCTGCCCTTCCAGAGTCTACGCCTATGCCTCTGCCTGTCTACATACCTGACATTGTGAATTTTGACTCGTAACTGAACTGCACGCTACTGCCTAACCAATTTGTTTTAATTGAGCCTGTATGGATAATCCAGTTCCCACAACTTGGCTGGACACACTGAAGAACTGCAGCATTTACACTTAAAATGTATTGTGTTATTCACCTAATTAACTGTTTCATTCCTTTATGATTTGCCAAAATCACAACCTCCAAGTGTGTGACTTTTGATGGGATCAATCTTGTCTGGACTTCTTGATCAAGTTGTATAGGTGTGTGTAATAGATTTGCCAATTTGTGCCTCTGTGAAAACGATCTCTTACCATAGCATAATTAATAAATCTATAGTTTCATACTTTCAGATAGTATATAAGTCCAGGCTGAACATTGTCCAAAGAGGAATGGCCAAAGGGGAACATTTTGTGTACAACTGCATGTATTCAAAATAGTGGTTGGGCAATACAAAATGGGTTTGGGACTTTTAAAATTTACCTGATGGCATGTGGGAACACAAGTGGTCTCGTGTTCCTGTTTCTATCATTTATGTGCATAACATGCACCTGACCATGTGAAGAATGCACCGTCTATGGATACATTTAAATCACAGCTCAAGACCTATCTTTTAAAGTATCATATGATTAACAGGTGTTGCCTATTCAGTGTGCGATTAGAGGATTTGTACTTTTGTACGTGAGGCACATTATTAATTCATTTCTCTATAGCACAATAATTTTCTGTAGAGGACAATAATTTTAATTTTTTGTGAATTTCTGTTTGTAATGTGCAGCCTTCCTTTCCTATAAAAATGGGACCGAATGAATATGTTAAAGAAGTGATGGCTACAATGAAGAAATTTCGTGAACTGAACATTCTGTGTGACACCATCCTTGTTACAGATGACCAAGAAATATGGGCTCACAGTGTAGTACTCGCTGCAGTCAGTCCATTCCTTTGCTCTACATTCAAAAGCCTTGGTAGTACCAGAGAAGCCAGGAAGATACGGTACAATGTGAGCCTTCCTGGTTGCAGTGCTTCAGATGTTGAACTCGTTCTTCAGTTCCTTTACAGCGGTCAGCTTACCATGCCTTCAGTTTATCAGCAAGTAGACGAATTTTCAAGAATCCTGTTTGTTTGCAAATCACTCAGGATTGATGTTGGAAAGCTGAACGGAGCTCGTGTTACTTTTGAGAGCAGCGTGGAAAGGTATTAAAAAGCCCCATGCCTTTTAGACAGCTTGTATTAAAATTCCATGTAACAATGTCAGAACGTCCATACCACCACTGTAATAATGCTCAAGGCATAAATCATTATTATTATTATTATTATTATTATTGTTATTGTTATTATTATTATTATTATTATTATTATTATTATTATTATTTATAAAGATTTGTAAGCACAACTTAGTATAACTAAATACTTGGAAATTGCACTAGTAGGAGCTCAGCTTGGTCAGATGGTATGAGCAGGCAAGTCTTTAATTTCTTCATGAAGCTTACAATAAGACAGTTACGGATCACAAGAGTTTGATGGCAGGGCATTCCAGACCCACATAGAATGATGGAAACTGCTAAGAAACTTCACTGTGCAAGCCAAAAATATGCCTAGAATAATGTTAATAGAGGAGTGTAATAGATCTGCGATTACATTGCCTTTGGGTCGTCCAAAGAGGACGTCTGCGAAGAGGGGAGAGTGGGATAACACAAATTCGGACAACATGTGGAAAAGGGGAGGGAGGGGAAGAGTTGCTCCAAGTGCAGAAGTCCTCATTTAACTTTTTTATATGCAGTAACTTCAGTACATCCTCAGCCTTTAACACCAACTTCAGTCAGACAGCAAAAAGTCTATACTGTCTTGTATCTACTTCGAGTCCTTTTGCTGAATAGGGCAGGATCAAAGTACCCCATCTCATAGCATAATAGCCCTTCAAAATCAGCAGATTAGCCTAATCTATGCCTTATAACTCAGCTGCAGCGTGGGCATGTGCAGAGAGGAAAGGGGAGGGTAATGCCATTTGCAGACAAGGGGACCAGAGGGGACCACTTGGTCAATTTTTAAGACGTCTTTTTGGACAAACTCATACCTTTGCAGTAGATAGTTTGCATGTATTGTGTATTCTTACAGAGGTACAACATAGTTTCTGGAGTGCCAGGTCGATTAGATATAACCTCAATTTCTACAACTCAGTCTATGATTGTATTATGTAGTTTTCCTTTCCTTGGGAAAAATGGGGCCACTTGAAGATCTTAAGGAAGTTATGATTGAGGTGAGGTAGTTTTGAGAGATAATTCTATGTAATTTAACTTTTAATATGTGACATTCTTTAGCTGCTTCAAGGTTTTTTATTTTTTGTTGTTGCAGGACTGCAGCAGCATCAGTGGATCAGTGGGTTGAAGCATTTAGCATCCCAGTTGAGGCTGAAAGTTCCAACTGTGGTAGGATTGTCTGTCTATAGATTGTGATTGTTCTGCTGTGCTGAAATGGTGTATTGTGATGTACTTGACTGTGTGAGTCATTGACTGATGAGATCAATGCTGAAGTCTGAGTCACAGAAATTAAAACAAGGACAAATGTCAGTGTCAGTGACCAAAAATGTAGATGCACAACTGAATGATGAGAGACGGTTTCTGCAGCTCACGGGAATCTGCTTGTCTCTTGAGTCAGTGCATCTACTCGAAAACGTTTTGCTTTTAGATGTATGGACCTTTCAATTTCACACATCTGAAGGTAAAGGTTATATATGTGTATGGTTTGTGAATTAGTGGAAACTCCTGAGATCATGATCCTGGAGCTCAGAGGATCTTTTCCTGAGACTCGTTTGCTGTCCATGGGTGAACTGCGTAGACGGCCAGATTGTTCTAAGCTCTCTAGGCAATTAAGTGGCATTGATGTATAATATACAGGAGCAATACATAACGCATATACTGTAGTTGTCTTCCATTGAAATACCATGTATTTAATATCATGTATTAACATGGGACTGGCCAGCTTCTATCCACCTAAGCCAGTTATGCACTTATCCGTTATGCACTGTTAAACAAGTGTTTACTGGAAACACGTGCGTCCACCCACTGGAAACACGTGCGTCCACCCACCAAATCAAATCCACACAAGGAATTGGCATCGCATCGATATTTTTGTTAAACGGCAATACGGCATGTTAAAGCATTAGATGTTATCTAAATTACATTTTTTTACGCTTGTCACTACTCATTACTGTATCTATGGTTTACTCATTACTGTATCTATGGCAGCTATTTCAATTTTCCTACTTATATCTATGGTAGCAAAACGGGCAAGCGGCAATATTATTTATGTACGAGAGGGGTGTGCGTCCAGTTTTTAAACCTGTGAGGGCCCGTGTACGCTGTCTTCGTTAAGGTGTTAAGAGCATTCATCTGATGACAGTGACAGATGTGTTGAATAGTGCTATATAAACGTGCAGATGCATTCTCAATGCACTTTACCTTTACATACTGTTTCCTCCGACTTTGTGCAGCATGCATATGTCGGCACATTTGCAAACTGTCTGAAAAATAGAATTGTTGGACCTGTTCGATAGTCATAGGTGCAGTGCTTTTATGAGGTACTTATGATGTGCTGTATTAAGTGTCGTTTTCATACATACTGTGGTTCAACACCCTGTTTTTGCCATTGTTGGCCCTTCCTTCTGGAATGACCTACCCCTCAATCCATAGTAAGATTTTTTATGGGACCTCGCCCTCCTCTATCCACTGCTTGAAGACTTTGGATGTTTCTTTGGGCTGTCACGCTGAGAGCGCCTCTGAATAGCCTATACTGTGATTGCCGCTTTACAAATTCCCATATACGAACCTAACACGAGTGCCACTGATTAGGTTGTACTGTGAGAGATGATTTATAAATTATTAGATTGTACTGTGAGAGGTGCTTTAGAAATACAATACAATACAACACTTGTCTTTTGTAACTTTGTTAAATTTCTGACAGGTGGACAACTGCACAAAGTTGAAGACATTCGAAGTGAATACGAATCTGGTATATCTTCCTTTCCATCTGGCGATAATGTCTTGATGAGTGACTTGCCATCTGGAAGTCAAAACACTGGTCTGAACACCAAAAAAATGTCATCAGATATGCCTATGCCACTTTTATCAGCTATGGTGCCTGTGATTTCTTCAAAGCCTTCCAGTAATTCGGCAAAAGGTGTGGTAAGAAATGCCCCTGGCCAAATCCTGACACTGAGTGGTTCAGCAAGGTTAGCAACAAGAAGAAATGGAACTAAAGAAATACCAGCAAAAATCTTTCCATCTGGCGATAATGTCTTGATGAATGACTTGCCATCTGGAAGTCAAAACACTGGTCTGAACACCAAAAAAATGTCATCAGATATGCCTATGCCACTTTTATCAGCTATGGTGCCTGTGATTTCTTCAAAGCCTTCCAGTAATTCGGCAAAAGGTGTGGTAAGAAATGCCCCTGGCCAAATCCTGACACTGAGTGGTTCAGCAAGGTTAGCAACAAGAAGAAATGGAACTAAAGAAATACCAGCAAAAATCTTTCCATCTGCCGATAATGTCTTGATGAATGACTTGCCATCTGGAAGTAAAAACACTGGTCTGAACACCAAAAAAATGTCAGATATGCCTATGCCACTTTTATCGGCTATGATGCCTGTGATTTCTACAAAGCCTTCAAGTACTTCGGCAAAAGGTGCGGTAATAAATACCCCGGGCCAAATCCTGACACTGAGTGGTTCAGAAAGGTTAGCAACAAGAAGAAATGGCACTAAAGAAATACCAGCAAAAATCTTTCCATCTGCCGATAATGTCTTGATGAATGACTTGCCATCTGGAAGTAAAAACACTGGTCTGAACACCAAAAAAATGTCATCAGATATGCCTATGCCACTTTTATCAGCTATGGTGCCTGTGATTTCTTCAAAGCCTTCAAGTAATTCGGCAAAAGGTGCGGTAATAAATGCCCCGGGCCAAATCCTGACAATGCGTAGTTCAGCATGGGTAGCAACAAGAAGAAATGGCACTAAAAAAGGACCAGCAAAAATCACCAGAAGAAAACAGGGGTTGACCGAGGCCACTTTGAAGGCTGTGAGGAGTGGAGATGAAAAGGATCTGCTCTTAACAAACAATAACGCCAATATTCCAAGAAGTGGCAACAGCGACGATCACTTGGATATTAAATTATCTTCATCACTTGTAGAAATGTCTAAGTCAGATTCTGGTGACATTCTAAAATATTCCGTCGAGGTCTGTGAAAAGACCAATGCAGAGAAGTTGACAGTGGGCAAAGATTCAGAAAGAGAGCAAAAGTTGTACTCGTGCCTAACCTGCGGTAAAGAATTCTCAATACAGCGTAGTTATCAAAAACATGTCGAATCTCTCGTTAGCTGTGGAAAATCACATGTTTGTGACAAGTGCGGCAAGATAGTTCGTTCGATCGTTTCATTGAGAGTTCACCAGAAGATCCACATCGATGTGTTTCCACATGTATGTGAGATATGTGGGAAGGGTTACAAGTTTAAACGAAAGCTCCGGATCCATGCAATGAGACATACTGGCGATAAGCCAATCCTTTGTGACACATGCGGACGAGGATTTTACTATCGTGGGTCTCTGAGGCGACATGTTCTTATGCAGCACACAACAATACGGCCGTACGTCTGTGGCATCTGTGGAAAGGGCTTCACTACGCGCCAACGTCTGATGAGGCACAAAGAGAGCCACTCGGAAGAGCGACCGTACAGTTGCGAGACCTGTGGTAAGTCATTCAAGTGTGCTGTGAACCTCAGCCAACACAAAATGCTTCACACGAGCGAGAAGCCATACATCTGTCCGGTCTGTTTGCGTGCCTTCAGGGTGAAACGGGCGATGAAGAATCACATGAAAACTCATGCCGAGTCTGCCGACCAGAGAACATCTTTTGTTTGCCAGATCTGTGGCAAGAGTGTGAGCAGGCAGTCCAGCCTGAAGAAACACATGCAGATGCATTCACAGCAGAAGCCACACGTTTGTGAAGTCTGTGGCAAGTGTTTTGCCGTCAAGGGGTACCTGTCTCGTCATGCCGTCATCCACGACGAACTGTATGTCTGTGAAATCTGCAGGAAAGTTTACCCAAGCGAACGGTCTCTGTTAGAGCATTCAAAAACTCACACTGCCATTCCATGCGGAAAATGTGGGAAGGAGTTTGCGGGACCGAAGGCCCTTCAAAACCACATGAGAGTTCATTGGAAGGAAGAGACTTTTGTGTGCAAGGTGTGTGGGAAGGGATTTGAATTGCAAAGCAAGTTTGATGCACATTCAAAACTGCATTTACAGTAATGCACTTAGCAAAATAGTTTTATGTACTAGTAAAATTTATAAATACTGAAGTGATCTCAAACTATGCCACATTTCGTGGTTCTATGTGTGCACACTAATGTGACATTGTGCACCTTCCGGGACCTTCCCTCTGAGGAAAATCCCATGTTACTCGCTCCTATCAATGTGCCTTGATATTTTTTGCCTCAGACTGTTACAATTTTTTAGAACTTTTCTCCAGCATGCCTTTGTTGATGGCTTATTTTTGGCATGTCCTCTATACAGTGTATGCTGTGTAGAGGACCATGCATATCAGTCACTGCGTATACTACTGGTATATGTGCAGTAACCGAGCCAGTCGGCTCGACTCGGCCCAGTATAATGTTCACTGAGTTCTGTGGAATGCTGCACCGTGCTAAATGGGCCACACACACCATGCATCAAAACGAAGCTGAAAATGAGTAGCTGTGCACTGGTCCATTGTTGAAGTTCTTAAATAGTGTCTGTGTTTGTGTACCTGCCCCATATTCCTGGTTAAGTTTAAAGTAATTACTTTGCTCTTGTTTTCGCAAGAATCTTGCGGGGATAAAGTAAAGTAATTTCTGATGGTGCCTTTCTTACGTGTCGCTTTTCTAATTATACTAAATGGACCATGCATCTAAAGGACAATTACAGATGGTTAGAAGTTCTTGCATTGGTATAATATAGTTATCTTGCAATATAGCCTTTGTTGTGTTGGTTGTTCATGACCACTTTGTGAGATGGAGTGTATAAAGCAACTAGGATATGAAGGAGGTGCTTGGATAATGTATAGTCCAGGTAGTATATGACAAGTGCTTGGCAACAAGTTTACTATCCCAGGGGGCAATTTCTCTCCTTTCTCAATTTTATTCGATCTGTTGTTTGAGGTTTATGTTCTCTGCTTTTGCATATCAGTTGGCCAAGCGACAAGGAAGTCGAGTGATGAATGGTTAACGACTTCAGTGGCTTCAACCATATTCGTTTTATGTCTTAGCCTTTCTGGAAGAGACGACTGTTGCAGTTTTCTAGGTTAAAGCTTGCTTTTCCTGCAAGTTAAGGAAAGATTATGTACATGTGTAGACCTTTATATAGCGCCCTGTTGGAACTTCTCAAGGTCACTGACATGACAGCTAGGTTTCCATACAATAAATGCTGTTTGTGATCTTTATCCTTGATTAACTATAATTATCATAATTGAACACCATGGTGTAATATATTGTGATAAGCACAGATGTTATGTAGTCGACTTGGCATCAGATTAGCTGTTATTGAGCTTTGGACAATTTTTGGTTCAAATACAGTGTTCGTATTTTATTATTGGGATGCAACTGATAAAAAATGGCATTGTAGCGATATTCAATAGTCAAAGATGGACTGACCAGCGGGACACATTACGCATTTCAATAAGTTGCATGGCTTGTTTCTGTATGAATTTGTACCCTACTGTGTCAAGTATAAAAGGCAGTAAATACGCTGGGACATTAGCTGGCATTTTTAGAATGGAGATTCAGATGGTTACAGGTTTGGAAACAATCATGTTTCGGTAACCTACAACTCCTACAATACTGCCAACCACAGTATCTTTGAGAACTCTTCGCCATCCCGTCACCCCGCTCTACCCTATCCTATATCACTTTCCCGTCCCCAGTCACTACTCGTCTCAAGTTCAACTGATCCCCATATCCCACAGTGCACCTCGACTCTGGAACGAACTTTCCTCTGAATTCCGCATATTCGTCGGTCCTCCACTAATACCACCAATCACCCACCGTCATCTGCATCAGGCTCCTTTACTAAGTTATCCTCCCACAGGCTTTCCATTGCAAATTGAAGTCTCACCTCTTCAAGAATTCCTATCCAATGTCCATCAGATCCTCAGCCTTCAAAGCTTTCTCGTCCTCAACGTAACCCGCCTTGGCAGCTGCTCTCTGCCTGCTCTCTCTATAGTCTCTCTGGTATTAACCAGACTCAACCTCCAATGGACTACCGCTCTGATACTACGCAGCACTACGTACCTCTCTTTCCTTGAATCGACGCAGGCGACATTATCCAGCTCAGCTCCACAGTCGACATCATCCTGTTCCTCTTCACAGGCGACATCATACAGCGCCTCTTCACAGGCGACATCATCCAGCGCCTCTTCACAGGCAACATCATCCAGTAGCCTACCTCTTCACAGGCAACATCATCCAGTGCCTCTTCACAGGCGACATCATCCAGCGCCTCTTCACAGGCGATATCCAGCTCCTCTTCACAGGCAACATCATCCAGCGCCTCTTCACACGCGATATCATCCAGCGCCTCTTCACAGGCGACATCATCCAGCGCCTTTTCACAGGCAACATCATCCAGTAGCCTACCTCTTCACAGGCAACATCATCCAGTGCCTCGATCTTCACACTCAGGTGTAAGCAGAGCTGAAAACAAAGTATACCGACAGCTGAACGAAAGCAACCGTGTAAGTGTTCAGTAGTAAGTTGCAAAAGCTGGAATTCTTCGTTGTGAATGGAAAGCCTGAGGACTGACAGAGGAGCTTGAGATGATATTGGTGCAGTGGATGGCGAATTGGTCCGCCTTGCAAGCAGGCTTATTTTTGATCGATGAATGCTCGCAAATTACTATTAATATAAACAAATTTTTTTTATTTAAAATGATCCCTCAGACACTTTGAAACTGCCTTAGAAGAGTTAAGTTCCAGAGTTTAGCGGTCATCGTCCACGATTAACTGTGCAAATGTGCCTCGAAAAGCGACGGCGTTAAATCGTTGAGTGCATATAGAAAGGCGCTGGAACAAGTGAATTGTCTCGAGTGGGTCACCCGACATTGTTGTCAGTCGCCGGCCTAACTCTGTAATGAATTCACAGCCAGAACTGTTGATGGGGCCCAGAGTTTCGAGTGCAATGGGGACAAAGTCATACGTAGCAGGAAGGGCTGCATACTTCAAGTTTTTTCGCGTCGCGGCCAGTTCCGCCGCTGCCCCAGGCGTTGTCGACGTCAAGTGGATGTATGAAGCAGCGCATGTATGGACGCTGGTGGCATCCCAGGCGTTATTAATATTACTATTAATATTACTTTTCATTATTAATACTAATATTATTATTATTATTACTACTACTACTACTATTATTATTATTATTATTATTATTATTATTATTTTATGAAGATTTATAAAGCGAAAGTTAATATAACTACACCGAAAATATATGCAATTACTATACGTTACGAGACAGTTTATGTTCAACTACAACTCTGGAAATAGAAGAAATACGAGTGGGCCACTGGGCTCAAAGTGCCATGAACGCTAAATTACTTACTCACTTTCCGAATAAACACGAATACTAATGACGCATAATTTATGTAAGACGTCATTTTGTTAGGCCCTAGAATTGTTTATCCGATGACGTCATATCTTCGGAGCGATCGTTCGCGTCGAGGTTGAAGAATGACTTAGGCGAGATGAAACGAATTCACAGAAAATCGTTTAAATTGTCAATCAGCAGAAGTACAAATTTTAAATTCGATAAAATAACTGTTTCTTTTGAAAGAAGAAATCTACCAGTCATCGAACGATCGAACGAATTTATCTTTTCGTAAAGAAAACATCTGAGAAGATCGCAGCTAAACGTAAGAATTAAAAATTGTTTCGCTTTATGACACCAATTTGAACTCCCCAGCAGGGATGATAGGAACTTTATTGCCAGATCCCTATTTGCTATTATCTGTAGCCATCCATAATCTCCACCAATTATGCTAAATCAGCCTGTCACACTGTGCGTTGTGACAAAAAACATCATTTTTTTAGATTTAGCTATATTATTCTGATGTGATTGATTCCCAAGTTAATGTAGGCATACCTGGCTGCGGTGTGCACTGCCATCCAGTTTTCTGTGATACAAAAATGTTATCATAATGCGACAACGGTCGCTTTACGCAACCACCCTACTGTAAAGGAGTAACCAGCCGAGATCGATCCGTAGTTTCTCTTTAACGACGCTGTGTCATAACAAAGGTGATTATCGTCGCCTCCTTTCTCCAGGCTAGCGACTGGCACTACCAGAGTACGGGCAGTGGCAGAGTTTGATCGATCCGACTGACTGAAATACGTTTATTTAACGACGCCGTCATATCAAAGATGATTGGCGTCATACACAATAACATATGTACAGGTACATAATATGTCACGTTTGGGGTCCAAGACAGGTTAAGCTGACGGCCGGCTGCCAACCAAGAAAACCCCCGTGGGGGAAGGTGGTGGTAGGATTTTCCCATGCACGGTCAGCGGAGTTGGGTTTTCTCCCCTCCCCCGTCTTGGTTACATTTGTGGGGCTTGCTATTTACATAGGATAGTTCTCTGTATACTGTTAATATTGTTAATATTGTTCCGAGTTTTATTTACACTAAAAGTTTATGTTCTTCTATCTTCTTCTTGGTCTTCTTCTTTGTCTTCTTCTTTGACTTCTTCTTGGTCTTCTTCTTTCCGGTGGGGGCAGGGGCCGCCTTCAGATCTTTCGACCGGAAGCCTCCAGCCACTTGTAGATGGTATTCAGGCAGCTGGTTTGACTGAGTACGGTGTACAGATCGAAAGACCAGTTTTTCCGTGCGCACTCTCGGAGGAGCTGGTCTTGGAGTCCAGCCTGAGAAGGGCACTCCAAGAGGAAATGGCGCACGGTTTCCTGGGCGTCACCGCACTCGTCACAGTTTCCGGTTTCGTGGCGGCCCCACAACTTCAACTGCGCGTTGAGGCAGCAGTGCCCCATTCGGAGTCTGGTGATGGTGACTTCCTTCCTCCGGTTTGGGTCGGTGTATCTGCGGACCAGGCTGACGTCTGGCTCGACGACCCTATAGTCGGAGCCGGTGTCTGAGGTGGTCCACTCTGTTTGCCACTTCCGGAGGAAGTGGTCGCGGTAGAGGTGTCGTGCTTCTGGGTACTCGAGCGTCATCGGGAGGTCCACGGCGGTGTTGTGTAGCGCCTGTTTGCACAGGGCGTCTGCCGTCTCGTTGCCTGGGATGCCGAGATGACCGGGGATCCAAACGATCTTCGGTGGCGACTCTGCGTGTTGCCCGTAGTCATCTATGGCGTGGATCAGGTCGACGAGATGATGTTGTCTTGTCCCGGACTGCTGTTTCTCCAGACTCTGCAGGACACCGAGGGAGTCTGAAAAAATAACAACATTTGGTACGTTAGCGTTAGCGGCCCATTCCATCGCCCTGCCTATGGCCTCCATTTCTGCTGCCAGGACTGACGACCCGTCGCTCATCCTGTAGCTTCCATGGTGGCCACAAGAGGGCACGTAGAAGGAGCACGATGCATTACCTGCGGGGTTCTTTGAGCCGTCCGTGTAGATCGCCACATGGCCATCGTAAGAGCGGATGTGGTCTTCGACCATGGACTTCTTCCTTCTGAGGTAATCTGAAAAAACAACAGCATTAGCAGGATTAGGTAGATCTCTGATCTTATTCCTGAGTGTGGTGTCTATGATCGGTTGGCGGAGTGTCCACATCGGTCTTGTCGTGCAGGCGAGTGGCTGGATCGTAGGCTTTGCGATCTCGCTGTTGATGTTTCTCGCCTTCACTCGGATCGGATCCATGTCGTCTTTGGCCGCTTTCGTCTTCCGGCCGCTGGTGATGGTCTGCGTCGGATGGTCCGGGATGGCGTCTATCTTCATGATGAACTCCATCATCTGCTGCTTTCGTCGTAGGTGGAGTGGCATCTCCCCGCAGTCTACCTGCAGAGCGGAGAGGCTCGTTCCTCGGAGCGCTCCAGAAGCTATCGTGAGTGCCTTACACTGGATAGTGTTTAGCACTTTCTTCTGGTTCGCCGAGGCACTCTCGTACGCGATGCAGCCGTAGTCGATGACGGAGCGGATGAGAGCTCGGTAGACCATCAGAAGGGTGTCTTTCGACGCCCCCCAATGGGATCCTGCAATAGCGCGCATCAGGTTGAGACGCTTCTTGCAGCGATCCGCCACGTACCTGATGTGTTCGGACCAGGTAAGATACCGGTCGAATATCACACCCAGGAACTTGACGCTATCCTTGTAGCTCAGAAGGGAGGTCCCGAGTCTCAGCGGTCGGTGTGCTGTTGGTGTGCGGAAGCGATGGAATTCGACGGCCACGGTCTTCGTCGTAGACACCTTGAAACCCCAGTCGTCGAAGAATTTTTTCAGTCGATCGAGGTAGGATTGAAGGTGTCGCTGGTTCACGTCCGGGTTTGGTCCTGCTCTCCAGATGGCGCTGTCGTCCGCGTAGAGAGAAAGCTTGACGCCGTTCTCCGGATCCGGGAAGTCGTTCATCATGATGATGAACAACACAGGGCTGATGACACTGCCCTGTGGCGATCCGTTCTCCATGTGGAAGAGTTCGGACAGCTCTGCTCCCACGCGGACACGGATGTGTCTGTCGGTCAGGAAGTCCCGGATCCAGTTGAACATCTGACCGGTGATGTTGTGTTGCTGCAGCTTGTGCAGCAGTCCGTCGGTCCACATCAGATCGAAAGCCTTCTCGAGATCTACAAAAACACCAGTTAGGCTGTATTTAGAGTGGATGGCTCTCTGGATGTCGTCTTGGAGTCGAACGATGTGGTCCTGGCAGCTCCGGAGCCTGCGAAAACCAGACTGGAATCTGTTGAACAGGTGGTTGGTTTCCATGTGCCAGGTCAGCCGGTCCGTCACTAGCCGCTCCATCAGTTTGCACAAGACGGATGTCAGGGCAATCGGGCGGTAGGAGTTGGCGTCGAAGGCTGGTTTCTCCGGTTTCAGGATAGGAACAACGATGGAGTTCTTCCAGCAGGCCGGGAGTCGTCCATGTTGCCACACCATGTTGAACAGCTCCAGCAAGGCAAGCAGGCTCGGATGCGGAAGCTGGGCCAGGATCTCATACGTGATGGTGTCTTCACCCGGACTTGTATCCTTCTTGCAGCGCAGGAGAGCGATTCTCAGAGCCTGGATGGTGAAGGGCTCGTTGAAGGGCTTCTCGTCAGTCAGAAGGTGCTCTCCGTGAAGCTCCTCAGAGTGCTCGGCTTCAAAAGCGTCCTTACGCTCCTGGAACTCCGCGGAGTGGCTGCCAGTGCAGCTGACTTCAGAGAAGCATCTTCCGAAGAGGTTCGCTTTCTCCTGGTTCGTCGCGTAGGTGTTTCCTTCTTTCTTCAGCGTTGGAATTTGTGGTCTTGACCTTGTGCCGGACATCTTTCTCAGGGTGCCCCACACCCTTCCGAGCTTCGTCTTGTCGTTCAAGGTGGTGCAGTATTCTCTCCAGGATGTCTTCTGCGCGTCCTTGATGGTCTTCTGGGCGATTCCCTTGATGTGACGGTATTCTTCAACATCCGCCGGGTCCCTGGTCCTCTTCATCTTGTTGCGGGCCTCGGTGCGCTCCCCGACGCGGCGAGTGCACTCCTCTGTCCAGTACGGCACACTCCTGGTCTTCCCCTTGGGAGGGGTCGTCCGAGGTATGTGCCGCATGGCGACCTCCATGAGCGAACCGGTGATGTTGCTGTGGCTCACCTCAATGTCGTCGGTAACGAGGTCGATGGTCAGCGCCTCTCTGCAGTCGTCCTTGAAGGCCGTCCAGTCGGCCTTTCGATGGAGCCACCTCGGGATGAAGGACTCTTCGACCGGGACTGCTTCATCGATGGTGATGAGGATCGGTGAGTGGTCGCTGCCCATGGAATCGTCGAGGACAGTCCAAGTGCACCTCCGCGCCAAGGGCGTCGAGGCCATCGCAAGGTCCAGAGGGCTGGATGCTCCAGAGGTGTTGCTGACGAACGTCGGGGTACCAGTGTTCAGTAGGACAAAGGCGCTGGCTTCAATGTCGTCTTCCAGCTGGCGACCCCGTGCGTTGGTGATGTCGGACCCGAAGAGAGTGCTGTGGGCGTTGAAGTCTCCCAGAACGATTGCAGACTTGTTACGGAAGAAGGGCGTGTAAGCGTCCGGCAACAAGGGGTCTTCTGGTGTTGATTTTGTATGGTAGATGTTGATGATCTTGATCTTTGTTGGGAGTCCGTCGATAGAGATGGTGATCGATTCCGGGACGTCAGTGGTGCTGATCAGGGAGTAGGCGATACCCGTCCTCACGAACGTCGCCACTCCTCCTTTTTCTCCAACGGAACGGTCGTGCCGCACACAGGAGTACCCCGGGATCTCAAAACTGATGGACGGGCTGAGCCACGTCTCCTGGATGCAGATGACCGCCGGCGGTGTCTGCATCCCGGAGACGCGGTGCCTCAGCTCCCCCACCCGGGCCCTGAGGCTGCACGCGTTCCACTGGAGAATCTGGAGATCAATGATGGCGGTTGACGGGTGAAGTGGCTGACGTGGCTGACGATATGCCGGAAGTTGTCGAGGCGACTGGATAGACGGGTGTCATCGCGTCGAGCGGAATCTTGAAGGCGGCATGGATGGCATCAAGGATGACCTCGATCATCTTTGCCGGAGTGACAGCGGCGCCTTCATTCGCCCCCATCGCCGTCATTCCCTCTACGAACAAGGCGCAGGCGCGGGTGAGGGCGTCCAGAGCGTGTCTCTGGGCGGAACCATCGTCGTCGGTCTTCGCGATCTCCTCCCGAACCGGCGGCAGCACGGTGACGTCTGCAGCAGGATGGGTCGCCTTGGCCCGTCGAGGCTTTGGAGAGGGACGCGATTGTGTTGTTGTCGTTGTCGTTGTTAGTGCAGCGTCAGATGTAGTTGCTGCGGTTTCGGCTGCAGCTGTCGTCTGCTTCTGAGGCTGAGCGTTGTTGATCTGCGCCTTAGCCATCCGGAGCGCATCGCTGTATCGGACGCCCTGACGTACGCTGATGGTGGTCGCTGCCTTTGCTAGCACGTACTTCGGACAGCTGCTAGACAGCGCGGGATGCGGTCCTCCACAGGCTGCGCACTTCGGTTGGTCCCGCTTCGTGCAATCGGCAGCCTTGTGCTCACCGGCACAGATGCTGCATCGCAGGGTCTTGACCCTGCAAAACTTAGCCACGTGGCCAGGTAAAAAACAACAGAAGCAACGGGTTACTGGTGGCTCGTACAGATGTAGCTTAAATGTCAGAAAACCTACATGCAATCGTGCAGGGACAATTGCACCAGGCAAAAAACTGATTAAGACAGCCATAGTTGGCACCTTCACCTTGTTCACAATCTTGTGAATACGCTCGACCTTGATCACAGGCAGGTTTTCGTGTTCTTTGGCAGACTCGTGTATGTCCGAGTCAGACAGAGCATGTGACACTCCTTTAATCACTCTCTGGACATATTTGCCCCTGTGGCGCACGATCTCGCGTGGCTCCGACACCTTGATCTGGTAATTACAGACCTTGGTACAGGCGAGCAGGCGCGCTCTGTTTGCCTCCTTTTCAGGGCCGCCAAGGTGCACACGCACACTCGTGGCCGACGGGGTCACCAGGTCCGCAAACAACGGGCCGAACGACGTGTTCAGCTCCGTCCTGACAGCGGTCGCGTTTACCTTACACAAAGGCAGACCAATAAACTCTACAAACAATCGGTCTTCTACAGATCGGGAGACCGTCACCCGAGTGGCAGGCGCCTCTTTCATCTCTGTTGATTGATCTCCTTTGTTTACTAACCTATCTCCAGACCGTGTGGTGGGAGCCTTTACCAAGGCTTTCGGCGCAATTGGCATGCGCCGTTCCACAGTGGTTTTCTTTACCTTACTGGGAGAATGCCTGAGGGAGTCCAGGGTGACACCAGTGAGCTTCCTCTTCTTCTCCGACTTACGGGCAGTCTTACCAGTAACCGTTAAGAACCCGTCGTTATCGTCATCGCAACTCGATTCTTCGGAATCGGTCGCAATTATTAACCTGCCACTATCAGGCGAGTCGTCACACGGCTTCATCCGTTTTTTAGACGGAGTCACCAGCCCTAAGGAATCCGTACTGTCTTCGACCGACTGCAACTGAAGTGCAGAGTCGGAGACAAAGGGGCCCGCACTAGAACTCATGTCTAGCCAGGGCGACAAGAATTTAAAACTAACAATGAAATCAAATCTAAGCCACACTGATTATACAAAGAAAGCAATGGCTACGCAACAGAACAAAGAAACAACGGTGTCGCTCACCGCGATAGATCTTTGCTGGTCCACTGAGTAAACAATTCTTCGGCTCGACTGCAAATGTTTCCGCGTACGTCTAATCACTTCGAAGGCTAAACTCCGACTCCTCTCTGATCGATCCGAGAGATCCTCTGACTTAAATAGGCCCAACTAGTTTAGGTCAAAGGTCATTGTATGAAAGGATCACGTGATTTCATTTTCTTAGGAGCCATTCTCTCCATTTCCGCCTGATCTTCCCACTTATACGGTGTACGGTCAGTGGACCTATTGTTGCAGAGTTGACATGGTCGCGCAAATGTCTGCCTCGGCTTGGATGATTGGATTTGAACCCCCGACCTTTCGATTGACAGTCTGGTACACTAATCACTAGACTATCACGTATCACAAAGCCGCCAAAGCGTCTTATTCCTATTATGCTGGCCTGATGTATTGTTATGATAAAATTATTAT
>OY744616.1:34199120-34251620 GCA_963556255.1 Allolobophora icterica
GCGTAAAACCCCGTAAGCTCCATGGGGTACTACGACTAGGTGTGTGTGTGTGTGTGTTGGTGTGTGTGTGTGCGTGTGTGATGGTGTGGATGTGTGTGTGTGTGGGTGTGGGTGTGGGTGCGTGTGTGATGGTGTGGGTGTGGGTGCGTGTGTGATGGTGTGGGTGTGTGTGTGTGCTAGTCGTAGTACCCCATGGAGCCCCTGGCGTGGCGTAAAACCCCGCAAGCACCATGGGGTACTGCGACTAGGTGGGTGTGTGTGTGTGTGTGTGTTGGTGTGGGTGTGTGTGGGTGTGGGGCGTGTGTGATGGTGTGTGTGCGTGGGTGTAGGTGCGTGTGTGTTGGTGTGGGTGTGGGTGCGTGTGTGATGGTGTGGATGTGTGTGTGTGTGGGTGTGGGTGTGGGTGCGTGTGTGATGGTGTGGGTGTGGGTGCGTGTGTGATGGTGTGGGTGTGTGTGTGTGCTAGTCGTAGTACCCCATGGAGCCCCTGGCGTGGCGTAAAACCCCGTAAGCACCATGGGGTGCTACGACTAGGTGGGTGTGTGTGCTGGTGTGGGTGTGTGTGTGGGTGCGTGTGTGATGGTGTGGGTGTGTGTGTGTGTGTGCTAGTCGTAGTACCCCATGGAGCCCCTGGCGTGGCGTAAAACCCCGTAAGCACCATGGGGTACTACGACTAGGTGGGTGTGTGTGTGTTGGTGTGGGTGTGTGTGGGTGTCGGGCGTGTGTGATGGTGTGTGTGCGTGGGTGTGGGTGCGTGTGTGTTGGTTTGGGTGTGGGTGTGTGATGGTGTGGGTGTGTGTGTGTGTGCTAGTCGTAGTACCCCATGGAGCCCCTGGCGTGGCGTAAAACCCCGTAAGCTCCATGGGGTACTACGACTAGGTGGGTGTGTGTGTGGGTGTGGATGCGTGTGTGTTGGTGTGGGTGTGGGTGCGTGTGTGATGGTGTGGGTGTGTGTGTGTGCTAGTCTTAGTACCCCATGGAGCCTCTGGCGTGGCGTAAAACCCCGTAAGCACCATGGGGTACTACGACTCGGTGGGTGTGTGTGTGTTGATGTGGGTGTGTGTGGGTGTGGGGCGTGTGTGATGGTGTGTGTGCGTGGGTGTAGGTGCGTGTGTGTTGGTGTGGGTGCGTGGTTGATGGTGTGGGTGTGTGTGTGTGTGCTAGTCGTAGTACCCCATGGAGCCCCTGGCGTGGCGTAAAACCCCGTAAGCTCCATGGGGTGCTACGACTAGGTGGGTGTGTGTGCTGGTGTGGGTGTGTGTGTGGGTGCGTGTGTGATGGTGTGGGTGTGTGTGTGTGTGTGTGTGTGTGTGCTAGTCGTAGTACCCCATGGAGCCCCTGGCGTGGCGTAAAACCCCGTAAGCTCCATGGGGTACTACGACTAGGTGGGTGCGTGTGTTGGTGTGGGTAGTGTGTGGTTGTGGGTGCGTGTGTGATGGTGTGGGTGTGTGTGTGCTAGTCGTAGTACCCCATGGAGCCCCTGGCGTGGCGTAAAACCCCGTAAGCTCCATGGGGTACTACGACTAGGTGGGTGTGTGTGTGTTGGTGTGTGTGTGCGTGTGTGATGGTGTGGATGTGTGTGTGTGTGGGTGTGGGTGTGGGTGCGTGTGTGATGGTGTGGGTGTGGGTGCGTGTGTGATGGTGTGGGTGTGTGTGTGTGTGCTAGTCGTAGTACTCCATGGAGCCTCTGGCGTGGCGTAAAACCCCGCAAGCACCATGGGGTACTGCGACTAGGTGGGTGTGTGTGTGTGTGTTGGTGTGGGTGTGTGTGGGTGTGGGGCGTGTGTGATGGTGTGTGTGCGTGGGTGTAGGTGCGTGTGTGTTGGTGTGGGTGTGGGTGCGTGGTTGATGGTGTGGGTGTGTGTGTGTGTGTGCTAGTCGTAGTACCCCATGGAGCCCCTGGCGTGGCGTAAAACCCCGTAAGCTCCATGGGGTGCTACGACTAGGTGGGTGTGTGTGCTGGTGTGGGTGTGTGTGTGGGTGCGTGTGTGATGGTGTGGGTGTGTGTGTGTGTGTGCTAGTCGTAGTACCCCATGGAGCCCCTGGCGTGGCGTAAAACCCCGTAAGCACCATGGGGTACTACGACTAGGTGGGTGTGTGTGTGTTGGTGTGGGTGTGTGTGGGTGTCGGGCGTGTGTGATGGTGTGTGTGCGCGGGTGTGGGTGCGTGTGTGTTGGTTTGGGTGTGTGTTGGTGTTGGTTTGGGTGTGGGCGTAAAACCCCGTAAGCACCATGGGGTACTACGACTCGGTGGGTGTGTGTGTGTTTGTGTGGGTGTGTGTGGGTGGATGTGGATGCGTGTGTGTTGGTGTGTGTGTGGGTGCGTGTGTGATGGTGTGGGTGTGTGCGTGTGCTAGTCGTAGTACCCCATGGAGCCCCTGGCGTGGCGTAAAACCCCGTAAGCTCCATGGGGTACTACGACTAGGTGGGTGTGTGTGTTGGTGTGGGTGTGTGTGGGTGTGGGTGCGTATGTGTTGGTGTGGGTGTGGGTGCGTGTGTGATGGTGTGGGTGTGTGTGTGTGCTTGTCGTAGTACCCCATGGAGCCCCTGGCGTGGCGTAAAACCCCGTAAGCTCCATGGGGTACTACGACTAGGTGGGTGTGTGTGCTGGTGTGGGTGTGTGTGTGGGTGCGTGTGTGATGGTGTGGGTGTGTGTGATGGTGTGGGTGCGTGTGTGATGGTGTGGGTGTGTGTGATGGTGTGGGTGCGTGTGTGATGGTGTGGGTGTGGGTGTGTGCTAGTCGTAGTACCCCATGGAGCCCCCTGGCGTGGCGTAAAACCCCGTAAGCTCCATGGGTGCTACGTCTAGGTGGGTGTGTGTTGGTGTGGGTGTGTGTGTGTGGGTGTGGGTGCGTGTGTGATGGTGTGGGTGTGTGTGTGGGTGTGGGTGCGTGTGTGTGTGTGTGTGTGTGTGTGTGTGTGTGTGTGTGTGTGTGTGTGTGTGTGTGTGTGTGTGTGTGTGTGTGTGTGTGTGTGTGTGTGTGTGTGTGTGTGTGTGTGTGTGTGTGTGTGTGTGTGTGTGTGTGTGTGTGTGTGCTAGTCGTAGTACCCCTGGGAGCCCCTGGCGTGGCGTAAAACCCCGTAAGCTCCATGGGGTACTACGACTAGGTGGCTGCGTGTGTTGGTGTGGGGGTGTGTGTGTGGGTGCGTGTGTGATGGTGTGGGTGGGTATGGGTGCGTGTGTGTTGGTGTGGGTGTGGGTGCGTGTTTGATGGTGTGTGTGTATGTATGTGTGTGTGTGTGTGTGTGTGGGTGTGTGTGTGGGTGTGTGTAGGTGGGTGTGGGTGTAGGTGTGTGTGCGTGCGTGCGCGCGTGCGTGCGCTTGTGTGTGTGTGTGTGTGTGTGTGTGTGTGTGTGTGTGTGTGTGTGTGTGTGTGTGTGTGTGTGTGTGTGTGTGTGTGTGTGTGTGTGTGTGTGTGTGTGTGTGTGTGTGTGTGTGTGTGTGTGTGTGTGTGTGTGTGTGTGTGTGTGTGTGTGTGTGTGTGTGTGTGTGTGTGTGTGTGTGTGTGTGTGTGTGTGTGTGTGTGTGTGTGTGTGTGTGTGTTTGTAGGGTCGCAAGGGCGGAGAATGGAAGTCAGAACGGTGATCGAAAGTCTCGGAAGCCGGATTCAGGATCGCGATCATGAGCGTCAATATCTGGAAACGGATAACGAGCAAGCAAGAAAAGAAATTATAAATTGGATGATATCCGACCCCGCTGTAACGAAACAAAACCCGCATATAGTCTTTTTAAAGTTATCAATGAACTGCTTTGCAAACCAGTTCTCTGCCCGTTCTCTGATCAGATCAGACTAGACGACTAGAGGTAGAAACCGCTTGAACAAAATATTATCATGTGCAGAACTGTCTAATGTCAGACGAACACTAGTATAGATTAACGTTGCAAGACATTTTTACTGCAAACTCTTCAATAATGTTAAACCGAATATACTTGCTGAAATTATGAGCTAATTATAATAATTATAATATTATGATAGAAAAAGAATCTTGCAAAATCAGTTACTTTGTTGCCGTATTTGCTAATAATCTGACACTGAATTGTCACGCTCAAATCATAATCATGCTACATGTAGGCCTAATCAGTATCAGTTTAAAATCCTCCACTTTGGTTAACTATATATATACGGCTGGTTAGCTATACATTGGTTAAAGCGCACGGCTATAGGCGTCTCTCTGTGCGACGATGTCACTATGGCGTAGCTATTGTAGAGGAATGGTGCAGCCGCATCGCGGGCGATGTAGGCCTATTATAAGGGACTTCTAAAATAGGGCGGCAAATTGAGGTGCTTAAGACAATTTTATCACCATCCTAAAACTTCAATGGTCATCACGTGACGACAATTAACGAGAGCCTATACCCCGAACTTGCCCGATGCGCCAGATTTGGCCGATGAGATTATCGAAACTTCGGACTCGATATCCTGTCGAGTTTTCACTCAAGTTAAACTGACTCAATCTGTCTGCAAGTCTGCCTGTCTATGAAAGCGCATGTGCGGAGTATTACGTGATTTAGCTATAGGCCTATAATACCACAACCGCTGTCCATAGGCGTAGCTACATTGAGGCAAGAGGCATTTGCATCCTCTTCGTTTTTAGATTTAAAAAATTTCCTTGGGTTAGGCCTATAGGCAGGCACGTAACTAGGATTTTTCGTTTGGGGGGGGCTTAAACCTTGAACATGGCAACATTTATACAGTGTTCATACGAATTTTAGCCGTAAGCATACAACGGCTTGACTTGTTTGGGGGGGCTTCAACTTCGTTTGGGGGGGCTTAAGCCCCCCCAAGCCCAACGCTAGTTACGTCCCTGCCTATAGGCCTAGCTCTGCCACTTCAAGTAGGCCTACACCTCATTAGAGGCGGATGTTGCCTCCTCTCGAACGGAAGAAATCAAATTTTGTGTTGAAGAAATTCGCAAAATAGGTCATCAAATGTTTTGGTGGAGAAATTCCCAAAAAGGCCATCAAATTTTGTTCGGAGAAATTCCCCTAAAAAAGTCATCAAATTTTTTGACAAGCAGTAGTTGCCTCCTCTTGAACTGAAGTCTGGCTACGCTTCTGCCGCTGTCAAAGCCTTTCTGCTCTTCATATGACACACTCCACATTCCTCTGTATGCCTGTCTGTCTGTCTGTCTGTCTGTCTGTCTCTGTCTGTCTGTCTGTCTGTCTGTCTGTCTGTCTGTCTGTCTGTCTGTCTGTCTGTCTGTCTGTCTGTCTGTCTGTCTGTCTGTCTGTCTGTCTGTCTGTCACTTTGTCTTTCAGGATAACACAAAATTACGAATACGATACACAAAATACGCAGTAGCCTACACAAGAGCTCCCGAGGTCGACTGCGCATTGCTCGCCTACTCGATCCAGCGCGATCGATTTTCAACTCGCCTACCATTTTCAAATCAGACGCACTGGTAGCAGACCTATAGCCTTATAGGCCTATTGATTGGTTCTATGGAGACCGTGCAGCATCGAATCTAAGAGTTCGTGCTATGAGTAGCCTATGACCAGTGGAAGGCGGAAGATCGTTAAACAAAAACTGAAACTCTATCTCTTTGATGCACTCACATGACTGCATTAGGCCTAGGCCTATGTATTCATTTGCACAGGCACTGTTGTTTTTTTGTTTTTGTTTTTCATCTCTTTTTAACTAATGAAAATTGATCTGTAAACCTTAGTTGGAATCCATATGTGTACTGATAGTTAAGTTCTTTAGTTAAGAGTTCTATCATTGTTTCTTTTACCTGCTGATCATATAACTTGATCGATGTTACCGTTAAAAGTAGGCCTATTGATTGTGCTGCCATTTACTTGTATTACGATAAATGTTAGGCTAACTAGGTGGCCCTGCTAAGCGGAATCAAGATCCCTTTGGGTCTCCTCTTGTTGCCTAAGTTCAAACTTTTATGTTGTATTTTCCTTGTACTTCAAATGGCTTCAATAAAAGGATTGATTGATTGATTGATCGCAAGCATTGCTGAAAAGCCAGTTTCGCTGAAGTGCTGAAGGGAATCAAAAATTGTAAAGTGCGATCAGAAATTAATCCATATTCATCTCTTCGCTTCAGCTAGAAGTCGCACAACATATGTCTTTCATGAATTCGTTGTTCAATCCACCATCACATGAAAGTTCAACAAACTGGTCTCTTTCCTGAACTGAAAAATCTGCAGGAAGCACTACGTCCTCGTTGGGGTCTACTCTGGCGTTCGGAATGCCCATCTCAATAGATTCAGTGCTAACGGTTGCGTTGATAGGTTCTGGCTTTCTTTTTCCAGCCATTTATCCATTATTGTTTTAAAAATAATAATGCTGCTATGCAGTAGCCTATAGGCATATTAGTTAGGCCTACTTGTAGCCTATAATAGGCTAATTATTTGCTGTGGAAAATAAATGAGGCGGGTATGACGTTTCAACATTAAAATAGGCCTAGGCCTATGCCCTAGCCTATATCATAGACCTTTGATACCAAATAAAAGAAAAATGGACATTAACTCATAGAAATTTAAACTTTTAAGAAAAGGAAGAGCATGGTGGTCGTAGAATAGCTAATCCAAGAAAGGTGGGCATACACTCATAGAAAATTTAAAGAAAAAGAAGCGTATGGTGGACGTAGAATAGTGACTTCAATCGTCAATAGCTAATCAGAGAAACATGGGACTCCTAGAAATTTGTTTGCAATTTTTTCGCGTACCCCTTAGCGACACCTGACGTAGGCTACCCCTAGGGGTACGCGTACCACCTGGGACCATGCCTGGGATTAAGGCCCAGGTACCACCGTTTGAGAACCTCTGATCTAAGTGATCGACCTGAATAAAATTCAGCTCACTTTCTTTACTTGCTGTAGTTCAGTTATGCATAAAATTAAACATTAAGTATATAAGCATACATTTAAAAGAGGCAACGGAACGCTCAAACTTTTTAAGCAGTGAGCGATAATAGAAGATTTAGTCAAACTCCCAGAAATCAAAGCGTGAAGCGGTGTCTCTAGTCTAGCGGGTGTGACGCATGAATTGTGATAGAAATAAGCATTAAATTTAAAAAAGAACTCGAAGTTGTGTTGCGTTAGGCATTGTGTCGAGGTGATGTTGTTTTAAACATTCGCAGGAACAAGTAGCTTTCAGTGTTTAACGGCAGATTGTGGGTGCCAGGGCCGTTAACGTCTACCCTACCTTACCATGTCGTTTTAAGTTAATCGTTTTGCTGCAACTTTTGCTGCACTGCAACTGTACAAGGCCCTACCTTAAATTCAAGTATTTATTTATTTACGTTCTTATCCTCTACAACTCAGGGACGTAACTAGCGTTGGGCTTGGGGGCTTAGGCCCCCCAACGAAGCTGAAGCCCCTAAATAAGTCAAGCCGTTGTATGCTTACAGCTAATAATTCGTATGAACACTGTATTCATGTTGCCATGCTGAAGGCTTAAGCCCCCAAACGAAAAGTCCAAGTTACGTTTATTTTATTTTATTTTTTTATTTACCAGACATTTATATAGCGCCCCTTCAAGATATCTACTCAGAGGCGCTTCTCTGCGTTTGATGTTAAAACAATGTCATAAAATTAACAAAACAATGCATGCACGTTGCTGCTATTACTGCAACCTCCTGATGTATTGTCATGCTATCGGCTTAGCAACCCTGCTCCTCTTCGTTGAAATTGCAGTAACCATTATCGTAGTCCTCTGCCTGTCTACATACCTGACATTTTGAATTTTGACTCGTAACTGAACTGCATCCTACTGCCTAACCAATTTGCTTTAATTGAGCCTGTATGGATAATCCAGTTCCCACGACTTGGTCTCTTATGGACGTTGAAGAACCGCAGCATTTACATTTAAAATGTCCTGTGTTATTCATACAAGTGCATGCATTCAACACAGTGGTTGGATGATACAGATTGGGTTTTGGGGGACTTTTAGTGAATCTGAAAAATGTACCTGATGGTATGTGGGAACACATGTGGTGTCTTGTACCTGTTTCTGTCATTTATGTGCACAACATGCACCTGACCGTGTGAAGAATGCACCATCTCCGGAGACATTTAATTTTAAGTGACAGTTCAAGACCTATCTTTTTAAAGAAATATATGACCGTCGTTGATTTTTGAACTTGCGTACACCACCCTCTTCTTCACCCTCTTCTCTCAGCTGTGCTATGGTGCTATATAAAGTGTTATTATTATTAATATTATTATTATTATTAACAGGTGTTACCCATTCAGTGTATGATTAGAGGATTTGTACTTTTGTACATGAGGCATATTATTAATTTATTTCTCTATAGCACAGTAATTTTCTGTAGAGGACAATAATTTTAATTTGTGTGAATTTTTATTTGTAATATGCAGACTTTCTTTTCTTGGGCAAAATGGGACCGGAAGAGTATGTTAAGGAAGTGATGACTACAATGAAGAAATTTCGAGAGCAAAACATTCTGTGTGACACCATCCTCGTGACAGATGACGGGGAAATCTGGGCTCACAGTGTTGTACTCGCTGCAGTCAGTCCATTCCTTTGCTCCACGTTCAAAGGCCTTGGCGGCACCAAAACCAAGAAGATACGGTACAATGTGAGCCTTCCTGGGTGCAGTGCTTCAGCTGTTGAACTCGTTCTTCAGTTTCTTTACAGTGGTCAGCTCGCCATGCCTTCAGTTTATCAGCAAGTAGATGAATTTTCAAGAATCCTGTTTGTTTGCAAATCACTTGGGATTGATGTTGGAAAGCTGAACGGAGCTCGTGTTACTTTCGAGAGCAGCTTGGAAAGGTACTAAAAATCCTCATGCCTTTTAGACAACTTGTATTAAAATTCCACGTAATAATGTAAGAACTTCTATTCTGCCACTTTCAGGGCTTATTCTAACATGCAGCTGTGTTGGGGAAGAAATTTGTATGTACAATTAAAATTCAGATTGTGTGCAGTTACCTACTTTTTTGTAGACCTAATGGTATAAACCAAAGAAAGTAGCTAATAATTAAGCTAGTGGTAAAAATATAAGACATGTTTAAGCGCAGTGAACTAACTTTAATACTTCTGTTGACTGTTTGCCCTTCTGGCATAAGATAGCCTACAAAAATGCAGATTAAGACATGGAATATTTAGGCCTAAATCAAGCTTCTGGTTCGCTGAGTCCGAAATAGGCCAAATAACGATTAGTCGAACGAGCTCAAGTGCAAGCAGTACTTGCAGTTGTCAGTTTGTAAAGGTTAAAAACGAAACAGTTACGAGCAAGTCGGACCATATATAGCTTCCTTGCTTTTGTGGCTGCGACTTGTCAAGGCATATACAAGAAAAATCGCATATACGTAGAATGTCTCCTAACTTCCCAAGCTTTTCCACACTTAAGCTGGCATAATTAACTTCAAAGATCAAAATGCTTTTGGTTTTGCAACAGTGGCAGTGTTATCTTGACCAAGAGAGTATTCGCATTCTGCCTGTTCACATCCAGGAACTTACCAACTTTTTTGTTACTTTTGGTATATGCAGTAACTTCAGTACATTAGGACATTTATATAGCGCCTCTTCAAGAAGGCTACTCAGATTACACTCCTTTACTAACATTATTCCACATATATTTTTTGCTTGCACAATCATGTTTCTTAGTAGTTTCCATCATTCAACTCGGTCTGGAATGCTCTGCCATCGAACTCCTGAATGCTTCAGGAAGAAATTATAAAAACTTACCTGTTCACATCATCTGACTATGCTGAGCTCCTAGTGCATTTGCCATGTATTTAGTTTTATTAACTTGCATTTGACAAATCTTCATAAATTATAATAATAATGACTGATACCTTGAGCATTACTAAAGTGGCCAGGGCTTATTTTAAGGAATTTTCTCAACTGCACAAGAGGGACGAATTAAAGAGTCTGGGGTCCAGAGACAAAGCTCTTGGGCAGCGGTTCGCCCCTCTGAAGCTGAAGAGATATGGCATTTAAAACAGTGAATTCAACTCATTTTTGGCAATGTTTTAGTGCATATTAATATTTCAGTTTTATGGCTACCAGGCGGATATCATTAATTAAGGCTGTTCAAAGACGATTCATACAACGGCCTCCTGGTCAGGCTGGCCTAAACCCTAAGGAATAAGAAAGGAACCTGAAATACCTATTACTTTCACATATTTATTTCACTGAGGTTAATTTTACATATTTGCCATTCGCCAAACCTCAAAAGAAGGCAGCAGGCGACCGTAAGTGGATTTAGATCGCCTGTATAAAATAATATGACAACCTTATTGCTGGTAGAAGCTGTGATGATGTCTGACATGGGAAAAGCAATCTCAAAGGTCAATGAGTAAATGACATACAAAGTCGGCAGATTCTTCGTGCATACGCATGGAGATGCAAGAATTTAACTCTTGGTGCATTTTCGTTTCTGGCAAGAGTTGTTGTTAGCAACGTATTGAACAAATGCCAGCATGTAAGAAAGAAATCTTACAATGTATTGAACAGAGCCACGAGAAATTCTTGCCAAAAAACTGAAAAGCGATGTATTGGTATTATCCATAAGCAGAGGCATAGCTAGGAGGGGAGCAGGGGGAGCGACCGCTCCCTCTGAGACCATTTTCCAAAATGTGAGGCCTTTTTCACAGTTTATTTATTCCAATCGTTCAAACGACATAAGAAATATGTCACCTTGTCCTTAAATGGCAAACCTCTTATAAATTGCACTACTAAACAGTTGGCTGAGACAAATTAAAAGGTATTCTTATAATACTTGATACGTTCGAATTCTTAGTTCTTCTAATATTCTGCGGAAAAGTGCTAGAGAAGGCTTCCAGTTTATTCACAGATATAACCTGAATTTCTAAAACTCAGTCTATGATTGTATTATGTAGTTTTCCTTTCCTTGGGAAAAATAGGGCCAGTTAAATATCGTAAGGAAGTTATGAGTGAGATGTAGAAATTTTGAGGGAAGATTCTACTATGTAATGTAACTTTTAATATGTGACGTTCTTTCAGCTGCTTCAAATTTTTTTAAAAATTTTCTGTTGTTGCAGGACTGCAGCAGCATCAGTGGATCAGTGGGTTGAAGCAATCCCACTTGAGGCTGAAAGTTCCAACTGTGGTAGGATTGTCTGTCTATGGATTGTGATTGTTCTGCTGTGCCATAATGGTGTATTGTGATGTACATGACTGTGTGAACCATTTACTGGTGAAATCAGGGAATCACAGAAATTAAGAAAAGGACAAAAATCAGTTGCCAAAAATGCAGATGCACAGCTGTATGATAGACGGTTTCTGCAGCTGACGGGAATCTGTTGGTCTCTTGAGTTGATGCATCTGCTTGAAGACATGTGCTTTCACATGTATTGACCTCTCAGTTTCACACATCTAAAGGTAAAGGTTATATAATATATATGTGTATGGTATGTGCATCTATGGAAACTCTTGAGAGAGTATGGTCCTGGAGTGCAAAGCATCTTTTCCTAAGACTCTGCTGTTTTGATGCAGCTAAACAAAGAGTATTCAGTTTAACTAAGTTGCACCTATTCTTATCTGATGTACAGTCGACGCGGATTAAGTGCATAGCCTCAAACAACCTTGAACCTATGCACTTTACCGACTTATGCACATAAGAAGAGAAGTTCATATGTACTCTGTAAAATTGGCTAAATGTACTGGTAATTAATAACAGAGATGGGGCCTACATACTCTAAAGCCTTCAGTAACCATATAGTTAAAGGAAATATAAGTGTTAAATTATAAATGTAAATGCCAGATACGCTGTACATGTAGTCCAACTTCTTCCGACAGCAGAAAGAAGTCGCTGATGGACGTTTGACACCGAATTCCAATGCAACCAACAACTGACTTTCTTTATTTTCCAAGCGTTTATTCGCTCCACTAATGTCAAAGTCGTACAGACGTGCCCAGCCATTTAACCTCGGAGTGTGGACCAGTAGCAATGATACATCACCAGGCAGAGTAATTTGCTGTCAAAGCGCGAACTGTGTAGTGTGTAGGCAGCCAGATTGTTCAAAGCTGCCTATGCAATTAAACGGCATTGATGTACACAGAGCAATGCATCACAGGCTGGTAGATGGTTATGCACTTAACCAAATTATGCACATATGCTACGATATGCACATACCTTAGTTGTCTTCCATTGAAATACCCTATTTTAAAATGGAACCTGCTAGCTTATATGCACATAACAGAATTATGCACTTATTCATTACTAGCTGGATTACCCGGCGTTGCCCGGGGTTATAAGTTTCACACCACCACCACCAACAACAACAACAACAACAACAACACGACTGCTTGGCAATCTTGGCAGTCGCCCTCTGGCGGCGACTGCTTGGCAGTCTTGGAGGCCCTTGTGGCGTCTGGCGACCTGTGGCGGAGACTGCTTCGAAAGTCTTGTAGACGCCTTCTGGCATCTAGCGACCTCTGCCGTGGAGTGACTGCTTCGCAGTCGCCCTCTGGTGGCGACTGCTTAGCAGTCTTGGATGCCCTTGTGGCGTCTGGCGACGTCTGGCGGAGACTGCTTCGCAGTCTTGTAGACGCCTTCTGGCGTCTAGCGACCTCTGCCATGGAGTGACTGCTTCGCAGTCGACCTCTGGCGGCGACTGCTTCGCAGTCTTGGCGGCCCTTGTGACGTCTGGCGACCTCTGGCGGAGACTGCTTCGCAGTCTTGTAGACGCCTTCTGGCGTCTAGCGACCTCTGCCGTGGAGTGACTGCTTCGCAGTCACCCTCTGGCGGCGACTGCTTCGCAGTCTTAGAGGCCCTTGTGGCGACCTGTGGGGGAGACTGCTTCGCAGTGTTGTGTTGGACGCCTTCTGGCGTACAGCGGAGACTGCTTCGCAGTCTTGTATACGCCTTCTGGCGTCTAGCGATCTCTGCCGTGGAGTGACTGCTTCGCAGTCGCCCTCTGGCGGCGACTGCTTCGCAGTCTTGGCGGCCCTTGTGACGTCTGGCGACCTCTGGCGGAGACTGCTTCGCAGTCTTGTAGACGCCTTCTGGCGTCTAGCGACCTCTGCCGTGGAGTGACTGCTTCGCAGTCACCCTCTGGCGGCGACTGCTTCGCAGTCTTAGAGGCCCTTGTGGCGACCTGTGGGGGAGACTGCTTCGCAGTGTTGTGTTGGACGCCTTCTGGCGTACAGCGGAGACTGCTTCGCAGTCTTGTATACGCCTTCTGGCGTCTAGCGATCTCTGCCGTGGAGTGACTGCTTCGCAGTCGCCCTCTGGCGGCAACTGCTTCGCAGTCTTGGAGGCCCTTGTGGCGTCTGGCGACGTGTGTGGGACACTGCTTCGCAGTCTCCCGTGGACTGACTGCTTCGCAGTCGAAGAGGGTGAACCGGGCGTTGGCGTGTTAAAGAAAACGCCAGAAATCTAGCCCTCACTGCCGGTCTGTAGTCGGCTTCGCCCTTAGTAAAACAGATTGGTTGTTATACTTGATATACTGTAAATAATTTAGATCTTTGTCTTTGAACATACATGTGTTAAAATTTTGCTGTAAAACGATGAATATACTTCGAATCGATCGTCATTATATTTTGTGCGAAAGTAAACAACTTATGTGCATTATTAATGACGTTGGGGAATACCGGCGCCATAAATAGAACCGCGGTGTCGTTAAGCGGATTATTAATGACGTTGGGGGAATACCGGCGCCATAAAATAGAACCGCTTGGCAGTGGAATAGGCAAGCTTGCGCGTTATGGACGGTCGGGTGGGTAGAGTTTTGGGGCATTTTCACCATGGTAGGGGTGAAAACGGGGATGCGAACCCCTCCACTGGGTGTCCGAAGCCGAGGCCGAGACATTAGTGAAGGTTTCGAGTGAAAAGGTGCAAAATTGTAGAAGTTAAGCCCGGTCAAACAGACAGACAGACACACACACACACACACAGAAAGCTGGCTTTATTTATATAGATGTACTTAGTGGTGTCGACTGGACAACCAGTATGCAGTGCTCTTTGAAGGGTCTCAAAGGCAACCATCTATGCAGTGCTTTTCAATGGTTCTCATTATGTACTTAGTGGTGTCGACTGGACAACCAGTATGCAGTGCTTTTTGAAGGGTCTCAAAGGCAACCATCTATGCAGTGCTTTTCAATGGTTCTCAAAAAGTAATCTATACATGTACATGTATATGTGCATATATGCACACATACATAATTGCATAATACATGCATACTGAGTCACACATACACATGAGGGACAACTCATTGGGAAATCTCAAAATAGCACATAAAGAAGCTGTTTAACACTTTAACGACGCGCTGCATTGGTCCTTGTTAAACTGTTACCATTCATCTGATGACAGTAACAAACGTGTAGATTCATTCTCAATGCACTTTACATATACATTCTGTTGCCTCTAACTTTGTGCAGCATACCGGCACATTTGCAAACTTAACTTATATGATTATTTATAAAGTGCCGCTCACAGTATAGACTATTCAGAGGCGCTCCCAGCGTGACAGGCCCAAGGGAAAAGAAAGGTCTTTAGGCAGCGGAGAGAAGAGGACGAGATCCCAAACAATATCTTGTTACGGAGAGAGGGGGCAGGTCAATCCATAATGAAGGGCCAAGGATGGCAAAAGCACAATGCTGAGCCATCAAATTTCTTGCGCGAGGGACTAGTAGATCAAGGTGGTCTACAGACTGAAGAGGGCGGGAAGAGAGAGCAGAGAGAAGTTTACGCATTAGTTCACAGAGGTACTTAGGAGCTTTTTCCTGTTGGGTCCTAGAGACCAGGAGGAGGACCTTGTATTGGATGCGGGAAGCAACAGGAAGTCAATGAAAGTACGTCAGTCTGAAAGACACTTATTTAAACCTTTTAGATAGTCATAGGTACAGTACTTTTATGAGGTACTTATGATGTGCTGTAATAAGTGTCATGGTACGTACATATTACGGCTTTACACCGTGCTTTTTTTCCATCATTGGCCCTTCCTTATGGAACGATCTACCCCCTCAATCCGTAGTAAGATTTTGGCGAGGACCTCCCCCTCTTCTCTCCGCTAATTGTAGACTTTCCTATTTCCTTGGGACTTTCACACTGAGAGTGCCTCTGAATAACCTACACTGTGAGCGGCGCTTTGCAATTCCCAGATATGATACTAACACTTTTCTTTTGTAACTTTGTTACATTTCTGACAGGAGGACAACTGCACAAAGTTGAAGACATTGGAAGTGAATACGAATCTGGTATATCTACCTTTCCATCTGCCGATAATGTCTTGTTGAATGACTTTCCATCTGGAAGTCAAAACACTGGCCTGGACACCAACAAGCTGTCATCAGATATGCCATTGCCACTTTTATCGGTTATGGTACCTGTGACTTCTACAAAGCCTTCATGTAATTCAGCAAAGGGTGCGGTAATAAATGCCCCGGGCCAAACCCTGACACTACGTAGTTCAGCAAGGTTAGCAACAAGAAGAAATGGCAGTAATGAAATGCCAGCAAAAATCACCAGAACAAAACAGCGGGTAACTGAGGTCACTTTGAAGGCTGTGAGAAGTGAAGATGAAAAAGATCTGCTCTTAACAAACAATAACACCAATATTCCGAAAAGTGGCAATAGCAAAGATCACACGGATATTAAATTATCTCCTTCACTTGTAGAAATGTTTAAGTCAGATTCTGATGACATTCTAAAATATTCCGTCGAGGTGTGTGAAAAGACCAATGCAGAGAAGTTGACAGTGGGAAAAAATTCAGAAAGAGAGCGAAAGTTGTACTCGTGCCTGACCTGCGGTAAAGAATTCTTGAGACAGCGTTGCTTTCGAAAACATATCCAATCTCACGCTGGCTGTGGAAAATCACACGTTTGTGACAAGTGCGGCAAGATATTTCCTTCTATCAGTTCACTGAAAGTTCACCAGAAGGCCCACATCGATGGGTTCCCACATGTATGCGAGGTATGTGGGAAGGGTTACAAGTTTAAACGATACCTCCTGATCCATGCAATGACACATACTGGCACAAAGCCATTCCTTTGTGACACTTGCGGACGTGGCTTTTACGTTATTACCAATCTCAAGCGTCATGTTCTTATGTGGCACACAACAATACGGCCGTACGTCTGTGGCATCTGTGGAAAGGGCTTCATTACGCGCCCACGTCTGCTGAAGCACGAAGAGACCCACTCGGGAGAGCGACTTCACAGTTGCGAGACCTGTGGTTCGTCTTTCACGAATGCTGGAAACCTCAGTCGCCACAGAATGCTTCACACGGGCGAGAAGCCGTACGTCTGTCCCGTCTGTTTGCGTGCCTTCACGCAGAAAGTGACGATGCAGAGTCACATGACAACTCATGCCGACCAGAGAACATCGTTTGTTTGCCAGATCTGTGGCAAAAGTCTGAGCAAGCTTTCCAACCTGAAGAAACACATGCATATGCATTCGCAGCAGAAGCCACACGTTTGTGAAGTCTGTGGCAAGTGTTTTGCCGTTAAGGAGTACCTGTCTCGTCATGCCGTCATCCACAACGAAAAGATGTATGTCTGTGAAACCTGCAGGAAAGGTTACCGAAGTGAACGGTCTCTGTTAGAGCATTCAAAAACTCACAATGCCATTCCATGCGGAAAATGTGGGAAGGAGTTTGCGGGACCGAGGGCCCTTAACACCCACGTGCGAGTTCATATGGAGGAAGAGACTTTTGTATGCAACGTGTGTGGGAAGGGATTTGGATTGCAAAGCCAGTTAGATGCGCATTCAAAACTGCATTTACGGTAATGCAGTAGTAAAATAGTTTCTGTACTAGTAAAATTTATAAATATTGAAGTGCTCTCAACCGTTGCCACGTTTCGTGATTCCTCTGTGCACACTAATGTGACGTTGTGTACCTTCCCTCTGAGGAAAATCCCATGTTACTCTCTCCTAGTCCTATCAATGTGCCTTGATAGCTTTGGACACAAACTGTCACAATATTTTAGAACTTTTCGACAGTATGCCTTTGTTGATGGCTTGTTTTGGCATGTTTTCTATACAGGATGCTGTATAGAGGACAGTGCGGGTTAGTCACTGTGTATAATACCGATATATATGCAGTAACCGAGCGAGTCAGTTCGACTCGGCCCAGTATATGTTCACCGAGTTCGGTGGAATGCTGCACTGTGCTAAATGGGCCACACACACACCAAGCATCAAAGCGAAGCTGAAAAACAGTAGCTGTGCACTGGTCCATTGTTGAAGTTTTGTAGTGTCTGTGTTTGTTTGCCTGCTCCGTATTCTTGGTTAAGTTCAAAGAAATTACTTTGCTCTTTTTTTCGCAAGATGGGCCTGTGTCATATATCGCCTGTTCTAATTACGTGTATACTAAATGGACCAAGGATCTAAAAGGCTATTAAAGATGTTGAGAAGTTGCTGCCTTTATATGCTAAAGTAAAGTTTTCTTGCAATAGCCTTTGTTGTGTTGGTTGTTCATGATCACTTTGTGAGATGGAGACTATAAAGCAATTAGGATATGAGGGAGGTGCTTGGATAGTCGAGGTAGTATATTACAAGTGCTTGGCATATCCCAGGGGGAATTTCTCTTGTTTTCAATTTTATTCGATCTGTTGTTTGAGGTTTATGTTCTCTGCTTTTGCATATCAGTTGGCCAAGCGACAAGGAAGTCAAGTGATGAATGGTTAATGACTTCAATGGCTTCAACCATATTCGTTTACGTCTTAGCCTTTCTGGAAGAGACGACTATTGCAGTTTTGTATACAGATAATTAGAAGACTCTGAATATAGAGACTGTATTTGTGATATGTGTCCAGAAATCGATACATGTTTGTGTAAAGGAGTTGCTGTAGTTATTAATTGGACATTTTTTTCATTCCAAAACTTAAATGCATGTACAATAACATATATAGTCTATGGTACTTCTTTATGCCCACATATTTTCTAAACCTGTAAAAACAATTCTATGGAAAGTGACATGTCATTCACAAAATGATCTTCATAGTAGTTTTGTAAATTCTAAAGAGTTCAAGAAATTTATTTAGCAAGTCTAATGTTATGTTCATGTGTCTTGTATCAGAAAGTTTGTTGCAGAAGTTTACACATCTTTAAAGCTTGCTTTTCGTGCAAGTTAAGGAAAGATTATGTACATGTGTTGATCTTTATATAGTACCCTGTAGGAACTTCTCAAGGGCACTGACAGGTGACAAGTTTCCATACAATAAATGCTGCTTATGATCTGTAGCCTTGGTTAGCTATATCATAATTGAACACCATGGTGTGATATATTTTGATAAGTAGGCCCTACAGATGTTATGTAGACTTGGCATCAGATTAGAGGTCGTCCATAAAGGACGTCCGCAAAATATGACCTACTTTGGACCCCTCCTCCCCCTTTTCCGCATTTTACCTTACCCTCCCTCCCTCCCTCCCTCCCTCCCTCCCTCCCTCCCTCCCTCCCTCCCTCCCCATTTGTGGACGTCCGCACGCCTAAGCCAATTTTTAATGTAATCATTATTTTTACAATTATTCCACAGTGCCTGTGCACATTTAAGTGACAGTTCGGGTTTCATATCGCAGGATGTGTTGTAATAAAAGCCTCCTTAAAGTCTCCGTAAAGGTTATTCCATGCAAGTGGCTCCAGGCAATCACTTCACTGACCTTTTTGTCTTTCGGGGAAGGTTGAAACAATGTGGTGTTTAAAAAATTGTCAAATTTAAAAGTTTAGATGCGGACGTCCGCACTGGTCATAACCCTCCCTTCCCCTTGTCCGCATTTCGATGACCCCTCCCTCCCCCGTCATTGCGGACGTCCTTTATGGATGACCCCTTAGCTGTATAGCCTACTGAGCTTTGGACAATTTATGGTTTCAAATGCACTGTTCATATTTCATTAACGGGATGTGACAGATAAGAAAAATTTGCATTGTACAGTGTAGATATATTCGACAGTCAAAGATGGACTGACCGACGGGCCACATTAGGCATTTCAATGAGTTGTGTGGCATGTGTCTGTATGAATTTGCACCCTACTGTGTCAAGTATAAGTCTGATGCGACGTAGAACTCGTGAATAAGCTGGTGTCCTGCGCTTAGCTTTAGAGTAGCGCTTTAGAGATTTGGAGATTAGGGTAACAGTAATTCACAATCAACTGTTCTTGAAGTTGGGTTGTTGGAACCTGTCAAATCGTCAAACGCTTGCACTTGCACACAAGCTGCAGTAGGCCTACCTACTATATGTATACCTACCTCGTATCATAATGTAATTGTGCTGAAAGTCATAAACAAAGTCCAGAATAAAATTTATTGCCACTAGAAAATTACCGTCTTAGAACTTAAAACTCTTGGTTGAAGTTGACACTGTTTAAATTGATAACCTGAATTGGCACAACGTGGAACACCAGTTGAGGCAGATTGAAATACAGTGCACTGATTGTCATTGTTTGATTCCAGAAGACGTGATGGATGAACGAAGAATCAAAATGTTTCCTAGTTCATGATACGGTAATAAATGCAAACACATGGCTTATTTTAAATTTTACATATAAATTGCATCTACATAAGTATATTAATTCAGCCATAGGCGCCGAGTTGACCCAAAAAGTGTGAGTGCCCAAAGAGAGTGAAAAAAATGTTCGCGCGTAAGCGCGAAAGAATTTTTTGACGTTTTTTCGTTACAATGTTACAATGCTAAAAAAATCATAGATCTCTCCAATATCAATTCTCAATTCTTTTGTTTTATAATTATAATGGCAAATTAATGTCAAATTAAAAATACGTGGCTTCTCTCGTCCAGTGTCAATTCTTAACTTTTTTTACTTTGGGATTTTCTATTTTTTCTTTGTTGGATTTGGTTAGGACACACTTATTGAAATTCTGCCTTTGACAGTAGAATCTGCACTGCAATCTACACAGAGGCGGCGATCTTGTTTGATAGGAAGGGGGCACTCGCACTGGGTCAATAGGCCTATTTATTCGCGCGTGAGCACGGAAAAATTTGTTGACCTCTTTTTTTTTGTGCACGAAAAATGCGTTTAAAAGCAAGGGGCAGGCACTTTGTAACGGCATGTAGATATAATAGTTTCATCAAATTGTATAATCGCATGCAACTAATTCAAATCTAAAGTTTATTGACTTATTAGTAACATAGTGCGAAACAGTATTGTATTGTATTGTATTGTATTGTATCTAAACATTTATAAAGCGCCTCTCACAGTGTTCGCTATCAGAGGCGCTCCCAGTACGAAAGAAGTAGTGAATATAAAGTGGTTTTCAGACAGCGGAACGAGGCACTTGGGCCACCGGCTAATAAAGAGGCACGTTGTAATGGAGTAGGCCTATAAACGGAATAATAATAAACAAAACTCATTAATTTTTGTTATTTGTTGGTGGCAACGTGTTGATATCGACGTGTCGGCTGCCTGTTCTCAGTGGTCAAGTTTCCACTTGGAAATTATTAATAAAAACAGCAATCAAATAGTTTCTTTAGAAATGGGGGGACAACTGCATACTGTGTCCCCTCACTGTTAAAGGTGGATGGGACATGTCCCACTCGTGTCAAAAATTCCAATGGAAATGTTACAGTGCTACAAAATGCCATGGTTCTCTCCAGTATCAATTCTTAATTCTTTTGTTTAATAATTATAATGTCTTTATTTGTTACAATGATTCGCAACTAAAATTCCTTTTCTCTAGGTCTCCCTGGTATTTTAAAAACTGCGAATTTCTTTTCGCAAAGGCCTTAGAAGGAGATAAGATCGTTGCAGATATTTTCAAGCGATAAGCTAGCAGTTTCTTCTAGGGCTGTGTCTATAGTATACAAGTTTGTCAATCGTTTTTGAGACATTGCTGAAGGCATAAAACTTACAGGACGAGTGATAAAGTTAATTGAGATTAAAATATAAGAAAGATGTTATATTATTTTATAGATAAGTAATGTCAATAGCAAAATAATCTCTTAAAAAGGGCTCTTTACGGACTGATTTCTGGTGGTGCCCAGGCATAGGCGGACCTCGCATGGGCAATTTCTGGTGGTGCTGGGCACTCACGGGCCTCGCAGAGTCGGCGCCCATGAATTCAGCTACTACTATTCAAACAGTAATTAATCTTTGCAATTCAAAAAATCATAATCTATTCTATTTAACGTGAAGAGGATGAGCGTTGGTTTAAAATGGTGTTCACCAAAGTAACTACCCTTAGGCCTATAGACCTCATTCAATCTCTGAATAGCTTAATATCGGAGCGAACATGATCCGGCAGCTCATTAGGTAGGACTAGGCAATGCGTCAGCCTACAAAAGGCCTACATTGCAATAGAATGCAATACGACTGCAAACTGATTATACCTTCTTACACTAGCTCATTGGTGAACTTTGAAGCTGGGCAACGGATAACAGAATATGACACTACAAACGATGTGCATGATGGGACTAGGGGCCTACTATTCAGGACGACGATTAAATAGGAATTACGTTTGCGTTTGATGTATGTGTAGCAGACCTATTAATTTTTTCTATGGTGGCCGTGCAGCGTCGAGTTCATGCTATGACGTGGATCTTAACCTGTTTTAATGGCTCGACAATGTTGTAGGTCTCCGTTTAAGAACTGTACAACAGCCTGAATTATTATTTGGCCCACAGCTGGGACGTAATGTGTGTCACTGGTGGCCAGTTAAGGTTCCATTATGGTCCAATTAATATGACTAGCAGATACAATTGTCCTAAATATAGTCTCGATCGGTAGGCCTATAGGAACTGGCTTCCACTTCCACAGACGTAACGCTCATAAGGAAATTGACACGTATATGGCTGTACGGTTGAGACCTCCACTCGAACCAGAGGCATTATATGTTACCATATGTGGGCTCTGTGGGGATCCCATGCGAGTATATGGATCCTGTATGGGCGTCATGTGGACATGATGGCAGGGCCAATCACAACATCACAGCAGGCTGCCAGCGTCAGGAGCCGCACTTCCTGAGGCATCTGCGTGGGAGATTTCGGCTGGTGATGCTTGGTCGGAGGAGGTTGCAGTGCCTGGTTCAGCTGATGGAATTATCGGTCGGTGGACGATGATCTGAAGTGATGCGGAAAATTCGATGAATTCTTCGACAAAGGAACCCAGATAGAAGAGCAACATGAGACCGGCCAACCACTCACACACCGTACTAGCCAAGTGCCACTGGTATGCCTAAAACCAAAGGAGTTCACACATTTCATGACATTTAGACCTATTAATTGTTATAGCGCTTCATTAGTATCGAACGAAGGCGCTATATAAGTATCCTGATAAATCAGTGCACTACACATCGAATATAATTCGGCCTCTGTTTCAGTGTTAGGCCTCACAACATAACCCCTCTTCTCAAATCACTTCATTGGCTAAAAGTTCCTCAATGCATCCATTACAAAATCCCTATCTCTCACATACAACGCCCCTCAAACCTCTCAACCCTCTTATTTAACCATCTTTTCACCATCCAACCGCCCAGGTCCACTCGCTCATCAACAAATCTCTCTGTGTCTCGGCCTCCAGGTTCTTCCTCTCTGAAATTCTGCAACCGCTCCTAGGCCTATATGCTGCGCCAGTTATAGATTTTTGGAATGAACTCCCAAAAGATCTTCGCCAGTTTGCTCATCCCTCCTATCTCATCTGTTAAACCTGACCTCTCCTCCACTTGACCTCTCCTCTACAACTTAATTTCCACTCACGACTGAAACCGAACTCTTCAATCTTAAGCTGTCCTGTCCCGATTCTACTTTTGCGTCACCGAACGACTACCATCATCAACGATTCACACCTTAGCAACGCGCTGTCTCCTCGGCTTGACCTCCCCGGTTTCTGACCTGGCACCACAACGGACCAAACAATCACTGGCGACGATCTTGTTTGACAGGTGGGGGGGCAATTTAGAACTGATCTGATCAAAAAGAGTTTTGAACTTATCTGCTCAAAAACAGAGGTAAAAAATGTTTTCGCGCTCACATGCGAAAAAACATGTTGACTTTTTGGTGTTTCTTCAAATGTGGGGGGGGGGGTAAATGTATGGTGTGTCTCCCACTGTTAAAGGTGGAAGGTGGGGATCTTGTCCCTTCGACCCCCTGGGATTGCCGCCCATGCAAACAATCTCGCTATAGCGGACTTGATTTGATATAGCGCCGGCGATTAAGCTGCAGGGTCTCTCCTACGTGGGTTTTGTGTGGCGCTGAGAAATTTCGGAGACTTACAGTACATTAGGCTTAATTAGGCTATAGGCCTATGTTTAGCGGTGCAACATTAAAATATAGGCTTAACATTAATATTTATCTCAACTTTACATAGCCTAATTATAATTATATACCGTAGGCCCATAAGACTCTGATCTCCACTTTCGCTTGATTATAAAGGTCTAAACAGGTAGGCCCTATAGGCCTACATATAATTGTTACATAAAATTATGATATATGGAGTTGTTTTAGAGATACGGACACAGTCTGACGATCTATGGAGTGCGATCGTTCTTGCTTAGATGCCGGTGCTATAGAAGCCTATAGCAACCAGAATTGAATTTAATTAAACAATGAATTTTCGAACAACTATTTACCGGGTCAGTTTTGCTCCAGTGCAGCTGAGCGGTGAACCGTTCCGGAGCAGTCTGATTCGGAAAATGCGCCTTCCACTGATTTCCGGAGACTTCTCTTCCTGCAATGGCTGCATTCTTTTCGTCAAAGATCAAAACACTGGACGCTTGAGAAAGAAGCAGCTGGGAACATTATGGCCCTTTTCATTTGATAGTTCCTTCATTCGTTCATTCGCTTCTTTCGTTCGTTTATGGAATTTAATTAATTAATTCGTTCGTTCGTTCATTCGTTTCCTAATAATTTTATGTCGCCATATCGTTAAGCCAATGAGTTAAACAATCAGCGATTGTGTGTGTGTGTGTGTGTGTGTGTGTGTATGTGTGTGTGTATGTGTGTGTGTGTATGTGTGTGTGTGTGTATGTGTGTGTGTGTGTATGTGTGTATGTGTGTGTGTGTATGTGTGTGTGTATGTGTGTGTGTGTATGTGTGTGTGTGTGTGTGTGTGTAGGTATGTGTGTGTAGGTGTGTGTGTAGGTGTGTGTGTGTGTGTAGGTGTGTGTGTGGGGGGTGTGTGTAGGTGTGTGTATGTGTGTGTGTGTGTAGGTGTGTGTGTGTAGGTGTGTGTGTATGTGTGTGTGTAGGTGTGTGTGTGTGTGTAGGTGTGTGTGTGTGTGTGTGTGTGTGTGTGTGTGTGTGTGTGTGTGTGTGTGTGTGTGTGTGTGTGTGTGTAGGTGTGTGTGTGTGTGTGTGTGTGTAGGTGTGTGTGTGTGTGTAGGTGTAGGTGTAGGTGTGTGTGTGTGTGTGTGTGTGTATGTGTGTGTGTGTGTGTGTGTGTGTGTGTGTGTGTGTGTGTGTGTGTGTGTGTGTGTGTGTGTGTGTGTGTGTGTAGGTGTGTGTAGGTGTGTGTAGGTGTGTGTGTTTAGGGTTTCGTTTAATCAGTTTATCCATGACCATTACTAATTACGTAACTCATTCAAATGGATAGCCAGTCATCCGTGATCGTGATTCTAAAGTAACACTTTCAAAATTAATGACCTAAATCAGTTATCGGAATTTCTGGTTCACATAACTATAAAAGGCTGCCATTCATCCGTTATCAATCAGATTCACGCAATTCAATCAGGTGGTCATTCGTCCGTGACCATTAAACTCAAGGATACAGATGCTGGCAACAATCCACATGAAGAGGACAACGACAGCGCGGAAGATGACGATTGTCTTCTTACTGTACGACGCAGTTCGGCGAAGGACAAAAGTGATCAGCGCATCGATTAGCGTATACAGCCCGACACCAGACGCCATCAACAGCGTTGCGACATAGTGAATATCGTACCTCCGGAATTCCTGACGATTAACACACAAAATGAGACGAAACAATACTACAATGTGACAGTACATTGCAACACATTGCAATGATACAGTACGATACGATATACATATCAAATTGCCTAGTGGGAACTGCCCCATCCAATCTCAGATCCTTGTGTATCTCTGCCCCATCTATTCCTGGTCGCAGCCTCGCAGGTCCTTCCGATCGGCTGCACACGGTGTCCTTGTCGTCCCTCGGGCTAGGTTGTCCACTACCCAGCACGGAAGTTTTGCCGTTGTTTGCCCTGAAACCTGAATAACCTTCCTTTCAAAATCACAGATGAGCTAACCAGTTTATCACCTTCCTTGTTTCGCAAGTGCCTGAAGTCTGATATTCTGTTTGATCGTGGCATTCGTGGGGCTGGTGAGTTTTTTCAAGATGAGTTTTTTAAATTGCTCTTAAGCAGTTTTCAATTATATGTTATGTTACTTTGGAACAATAATATGCAATATGTAACAATACAATATTATGGTAAAATGCAATCCAGTATGATACAGTGCAATTCAATTAAATACAATACGATACAATGCAAAACAATACAATACAGTCAACTTATTTTATGCTGTGATGTGTGTAGGTCTATAGTCGTGGGTGTTTGAGGATTTGTGGTGCATTTCTGCGGGTTTGTATATTATGTATAAACCTGTGTGTGTGCTTATGTTTGCTTGTGTGTGTGTGTGTGTGTGTGTGTGTGTGTGTGTGTGTGTGTGTGTGTGTGTGTGTCTTTGTGTGTGTGTCTTTGTGTGTGTGTCTTTGTGTGTGTGTCTTTGTGTTCAGACCTACCTGAAAATTGCCGACCATTTCTAAACCGAAAACGGCGATCAGTGCGCAGGTGAATTCAACGTAACTGGCTATTTGGATGCGACGACGCACAACAGAAGCGGCAGCAGGGGCATCGTCAGCATCTGCAGCAGTAGCATCTTCAATGACTTTCTGGATGCGTCTGTTTCTGATATACGCTGTCCACACGACTGCAACACATCAAGGACGGAGATGAACCTACGGTACCGAAATCTAATCTATGGGTCTAAATTATTTTGTCGCGAATTCAGGAATATTGGTCACCGTCAGCCGTCTGGAACATACGCCAACTCAGCAAGATTGAATACAATGAACGTGCACTGTCGGTGGGAAGATTCGACTGTGAGGTAGATGATTGGCCACCTCCACTCAGATGCCAAGGCAGAAAATGAAGTCGCTAACATTTCATAACATTGGATGCTTCTCAGGTTGACTTCTGAAACAGCTCTTCTGCTTCTTCTTCGGCTTCTTCTTCTTCTTCTTCCTCCTCCTCCTCCTTCTCCTCCTCCTCCTTTCTTCCACCTTCTCCTCTTCTTATTCTTCTTTTACTTCTTTCTTTTTCTCTTCCTAATCCTCGTATACTCATCTTAATCTTCCTCTTCCTCCTTCTCTTCCCTTCTTTTTAATGTCATTGTCATTCTCCGAAAATCTGCTAAAACTCGCCTACCTAAGGGTATACAGGTGGAAGGGGGAGGAAGGTAGAGCGGGACAAAAGCAAAAGTCGGCGCCTATGCTAGACAACCTCTCTGACACGACGCAGCATTCATGATTGGCTCTTGTACTCTACGCTTAGCTTATAAGTAGAGCTTTAGAATTACGATGACGATTGCGGTTATAAGGCAGGTTTGTTGGTACTATAGCAGTGGTAGTTGTCAAGAACTGTCGGCGATGAAACGGTGAAGTAAAGCGCAGCCCAGAAGTGTACAACGCAGGGCTCCATTGACTGTGAAATGCATGGGCGTCCACGTGAATTTTGGAGGGGGTCAAAATTTTTAACGGGGTAAACTTTTTGGGGATGACGTTTTTGCACTTAAAAAAATTTGCGTAGAAAAAAATTAAAAATAGGCTAAACAGTGATCAAGGACTAAACCTAAATAATTAAGTGTGTTTTCGCATTGAAAATCGTGTTGGGACTGTTGTAATAATCATAATAATCAAAAGATTTTATTTTCGTAAAATATTTGCAAAATCCAGGGGTCAAATGCCCCTTGCCCCCCTCTAGACGCCCATGGTGAAATGACTCTCAATATTTGATGATCGGATTTGTCTACGACGGCATAAAACATCAGACCGTCTTTAAAGCAGGTTTCCTCTTACTGCATAGCATGCCTGGCGTACCCTATAGCAGTGGGGTATGGGAAGGGTATTCTGAGTAAGTAAGGGGTATTAAACCATCCACGTTTACCCTACAAATCGCACCATGTAGGAGAGTAACTGTTTGAAATGTAAACTGACTTAGAAAAGCTGTTACATCAAGTAGCTGAGCGAAGATGCTCGATTCAGGGTAGAGGGCAGCGCAGTCGCTGAAACAGAGAACAATGACAGAAGCACTAAATCATCATCATCATCATCAATTCATCATCATCATCATCATCATCATCATCATCATCATCATCATCATCATCATCATCATCATCATCATCATCATCATCATCATCATCATCATCATCATCATCATCATCATCATCATCATCATCATCATCATCATCATCATCATCATCGTCATCAGCATCATCACTATCACCACCACCACCCCCACCACCACCACCACCACCACCACCACCACCACCACCACCACCACCATTGTAATCATCATAGTCATCACCACCACCACTACCATCATCATCATCATCATCATCATCATCATCATCATCATCATCATCATCATCATCAATCATCATCATCATCATCATCATCATCATCATCATCATCATCATCATCATCATCATCATCATCATCATCATCATCAAAAGCTGTTACAATTACTCAGATTGAGAAGATATAGGTGACCAGTATCATACGCCCTATATATAGTTTCCGTTTAGCAACGTTGTGTCATAACGAAGATAATTAACGTCGCCCTCCTCCTTTATCCAAGCTTAGGACTGTCACCACCTGAAATCGGCAGTGATGGAGTTTATCGCACTGGAATCCAACAATTAAACGACATCTTATGGCATCAAACACCATTGACGTCGACAAGAAACAGTTGTGTACATTTTCATCTAAAGGTTATCGTACGATTGGTACTTATTTTCTAGCGTTTAACGACATCTTCGTACTGCCAGGGCCGCGCTGACGTCGAACTGACCTTACCTATGAGGTAAGGTAGGCCTACCTATCACCTGTTGCAGTTACTCGCACGAACGATTGAACGCTGGCTTTGTAACAGCAAATAAGCATGAGCAATATTTTTTTTATTCCGGATATTTCTATAGCGCCTCTCGAAGTCAACTACTACTCAGAGGCGCTCCCGACTACAGCATTTGATACTGTGCCGGAATTTTCACGCCGAAGCGCCACGAGCAATTGCGAGTGAAGGACTTGCCCAAGGTCCGTACGCAGCGGCTAGAGTGGGATTCGAACCTGCAACCCTCCGGTCACAAGGCGCCGAACTTACCACTGAGCCACCACGCCCCACTATAGTCAGTGACAATCTCTGTAGCTAGGTATAAAAGACCTATCATACCTGATGTAGGGCCATACTGGATCGACATCGCCCTTCGTGACAGCAATTATGTAGACACAAACGAAGGTTGACGTCAAGAAGATGATGGCCAGCAGAGGAAAGATGGCAGCAGCAGGTCTCATAATTTCTGGAAGGGTGTTACAACATTCAAGGAACTCAGTTCTCACCTAAAGTCTCCACAGCTCTCAAATGAACCTAATCTAGAACAGGCTCATTTATCAAACGACCCTAACTCATAAAACTCAAAAAGTGTTAGCTGAACTTAACCTACAAACGACTTATAAACTCTCACGTGAATCTGACTCACGCGATTTAAACTGCTAGACCAGTCCGACTCGCAAAACTTATATAAACACACACAAAAGCTAAAGTAAATGCTCTGAAGCACAAGTGGTTATTTGCGTCACAGTTGAGTCAGCGACAAGAGACGATGTCATCAACTATTTCGATTTCTGGCTTGGAAACTATAGATTGACCTCCATTACAGAAAGAAGCACCGTCAGTCAACGTGTCTGCTTCTGTAAAGCAAAAGATGAAAAACCCATAGTGCGACCGTACGTTACCTCCCGGAATAACGTACGCGTACCGTACGTACGTTATCGAAAAAAATAACGTACGCGTACGTTAAAAATGCCACAAATTTATCTGATCATTCACAAAGAACCTCAATATTACTGTAGTCTTATAAGGTACGCGTACCGTACGCGTACGTCAAAAATGATCAGTTTAGCTCTACAGTATTGGACTTCCCGTAAGCAGGCCTATAGTTATTTACGAACGGTACCGAAATTTAGTATTACCATAGCGTATTTACCAATAAAATGACCACTGGCACTAACCACCTTAAAGTGTGTCGTAAAATCTTAATATTCTTCACACTAGGGGGGGGGGGGCAATACATTAGACAGAATATTAACAATTTGGAATTTAAAAGTTTGAACGTAGAGATCATTGAACAGCCACAGATGCTAAAATTGTTTACGACCGTCAATCGCCAACTATTATTGACTTTTCTTGTGCATAATGCTATGTATTAATTTTATATTCGTCATGAACTGATGTGAACGTACGGTAACGTACGGCATAATAACGTACGCGTACCGTACGTACGTTGTAGAAAAAAATAACGTACGTACCGTACGTACGGTCGCACCTTGGAAAAACCCCAAGCCATGCCAATTAGCAAACGTGTGGTCTCATCGTCACGACGGGTTACACAAACAAGTTTATTCAAACATTCCAAATTCCCCGCTCTGTGATGCACCAAAATTCCATGATCAGTCTAATTCAAAGTCACATGAAGAGCCAACCATTCAGTCAGGTCTTAGAATTGTTGAAAATTAGCTTAGGCTTATAATTATTTCTCTGCATAATTGCGCCACGAGTGTAATTGTGTTTCTGATCATAATCTATCTGCACACTAATACATATTGTGTAGGCGTCAGTGGCGTAGCTGGGATTTTACCATAAGGGGTTCGTATACTGCGTAGCAGTGGTCTGCAGAGGACCTGTAGATGGGCATTGACATGGAGCGATCCAGAGGTATCGAATTTTAGACAATCACGGAATCAACTTTCTCGGTAGCCTACTTCTTTCTCATTTTAACAGTTTCACAGCGTAACGTTCCACTTGGGCATGTTGACAGAGGACAGACCAATGACTGTGAATTTCAATGTTTATATAATTATGGAATAAGGCATACGACTAAGTCCAAGGCCGGATTTCTCTCGGGAACGCAAATGGCTGCCTATTTTCCAGTCTTGTTGTCCTCGAGACCAAGGTCTTGGTCTCGAGTGCACTCGAGTTCGTTTTTAAAAGTCTTGGTCTTGGTCTTGGTCTTGAGGTTCAAGGTCTTGGTCTTGGTCTTGAGGTTCAAGGTCTTGGTCTTGGTCTTGAGGTTCAAGGTCTTGGTCTTGGTCTTGGTCTCGAGGTTCAAGGTCTTGGTCTTGGTCTTGAGGTTCAAGGTCTTGACAACAAGACTGCTATTTTCCTCAATTTTACAACAACATTATCAATTTTCCTGGCTTCACCTGCGGCTATATCGCTGGCTGAAGTCGCTGAAACCAGCATAGTTTCAACGAAACGTTTGCATGTACGAATAGACGCCATTGTCGATGAAGACAAGTGCGTGAGATCAGGTGACGTTAAAGACATCTGAGTAGTGGTAGTAAGTGTAGCTACAATAATAATAATAATAATAATAATAATAATAATAATAATAATAATAATAATAATAATAATAATAATATTAATAATAATATTAATAATAATAATAATATTAATAATAATAATAATAATAATAATAATAATAATTATTACGGACTTACGCTGATACCATGGCGCAGAGGACGAAGTCTTGTATGGGACGTCACCGTAACTGACACTGTGGCGCCCTCTTACCTTCATGCAACGTCCGCGACATCAGGAGCAGCAGCGGAACTAGCGGCCACGAGAAAGAACAACAAGTACAGCCAGATCCGCGCAGACCACTTTTTTGTCCCTCTAGCTTTCGAGACCTTAGGCCCTATCAATGACGACGGCATGGCCCTTATAAAAGACTTGGGGAGATACTTAGCTTTAACCACCGGAGACCCTAGGGAGACTTGTTATCTACTCCAGCGGTTGTCAATCACCATACAACGCTTCAATGCTGTTGCCTTCATAGGAACTTTCATGCGGCCAGAACTTGTCGAATGATGTTTAAAAAAAAATAAATATATATAATTATAATAATAATAATAATAATAATAATAATAATAATAATAATAATAATAATAATAATAATAATAATAGTAATAATAATAATAATAATAATAATAATAATAATAATAAAAAAAAAAAATAATAATAATAATAATAATAATAATAATAATAATAATAATAATTATAATAATAATAATAATAATAATAATAATAATAATAATAATAATTATAATAATAATAATAATAATAATAATAATAATAATAATAATAATAATAATAATAATAATAATAATAATAATAATAATAATAATAATAATAATAATAATAATATTAATAATAATATTAATAATAATAATAATATTAATAATAATAATAATAATAATAATAATAATAATAATTATTACGGACTTACGCTGATACCATGGCGCAGAGGACGAAGTCTTGTATGGGACGTCACCGTAACTGACACTGTGGCGCCCTCTTACCTTCATGCAACGTCCGCGACATCAGGAGCAGCAGCGGAACTAGCGGCCACGAGAAAGAACAACAAGTACAGCCAGATCCGCGCAGACCACTTTTTTGTCCCTCTAGCTTTCGAGACCTTAGGCCCTATCAATGACGACGGCATGGCCCTTATAAAAGACTTGGGGAGATACTTAGCTTTAACCACCGGAGACCCTAGGGAGACTTGTTATCTACTCCAGCGGTTGTCAATCACCATACAACGCTTCAATGCTGTTGCCTTCATAGGAACTTTCATGCGGCCAGAACTTGTCGAATGATGTTTAAAAAAAAATAAATATATATAATTATAATAATAATAATAATAATAATAATAATAATAATAATAATAATAATAATAATAATAATAATAATAATAATAGTAATAATAATAATAATAATAATAATAATAATAATAATAAAAAAAAAAAAATAATAATAATAATAATAATAATAATAATAATAATAATAATAATTATAATAATAATAATAATAATAATAATAATAATAATAATAATTATAATAATAATAATAATAATAATAATAATAATAATAATAATAATAATAATAATAATAATAATAATAATAATAATAATAATAATAATAATAATAACCAGCTCCCGACACTCCTGAGACATTGGCACATTCAGGGACTCAACGGAGGACGAGGCCTGATCTCCTGGAAATAACATAACAACAAATTAATATCTAAGTCCCCAAGGGATCATATGTACCTTGGGGCAAAAAAAAATTAATAATAATAATAATAATAATAATAATAATAATAATTAATAATTAATAATAATAATGGTAATTACAAGGCTGCCATCCGCCTTATCTGCAGTGATGACGAACCAGCTCCCGACACTCCTGAGACATTGGCTGGATTAAAGGCGAAGCACCCGCCAGCTCCGTCCGACAGGAGACCAATCGGTGATCCAAAGCTTTCCGATCGGTTTGCACCGTTGATGATTTCAGAGCAATCGATCGTCGAGGCCATTTCTTCGTTTCCGGCAGGCTCGGCAGCTGATCCAGACGGCATCACTCCACAACACCTCAAAGACTTAACTTCGATTGGTGGCGATTGTAACCTCATCCACCTCCTGAGCGAATTGGTCAACCTGATGTTGGAAGGCAGCTTACCGATTGAAATTAACGAAATTATATACGGGGCCAATCTGATTGCTTTGAAGAAGAAAGACGGAGGCATCAGACCAATCGCGATCGGATACACGTTGCGACGCCTAGCAGCTAAATGCGCGAACACCCACGCTGTTGCGAAATTGTCTCCTCTACTCGGCCCTATCCAACTGGGGGTTGGCATACCAGGAGGCGCCGAAGCAGCAGTACACGCAACACGCCGCTGGGTCACGTCGATGCCCACAGATGGAGTTCTGGTAAAATTAGATTTTGCCAATGCTTTTAATACTCTACGCAGGGACTCTCTGCTGGAAGCGGTCGCAAGAGACATACCGGAACTTTACCGTTTCACACACGCCGCATATTCCTGCAAACCGTTGTTACGACATAGATCAAATATTCTTCGATCAGAAGAAGGAACCCAACAGGGTGATCCGATGAGTCCGCTGGAATTCTGCATCACAGTACAGCCGATCCTGCTAAAGCTAAAATCGGAGTTAAGAGTGGCATTCCTAGACGATCTCACACTAGGAGGCAAGATTGACGAGGTAGACCACGACATTCAGTTGATCACTGAGGACAGTGAGGAGTCAGCTAAGATCGGGCTTCAACTTAACCGCACGAAATGCGAAATAGTCCTTCACAATTATGAAAATAAAGTCGACGATCCCTCGTTCTACGGCTTCACACACACTCCATTAGGAGCGACGATCCTGTTGGGCTCACCTCTGATGCCTGGGCCAGCCGTCGATAAGGTGGTGAATAAGAAAGCGGATGACCTGGAACGAGCTGTAGGGAGGCTTTCCATGCTTCAGTCACATGACGCTCTAACCCTCTTAAGAAATGGATTGAGCGTACCAAAGCTTCTATACACAATGCGCACAGCTGTATGCGTCGAGTCGTCGACTGTCCTAGTCTAACCAGATTTGACTCTTTGTTAAGAAATGGATTGTCGAACATTTTGAACGTGGAACTGTCGGACGAGAATTGGCTCCAGGCATCCCTTCCAGTGAAGGATGGTGGCCTTGGAATACGCTGTGCTGCTAAGCTGGCACTTTCTGCCTTCTTGGCCTCTGCTGCGAGCACAAGCGAACTCCAAGCCCACATGCTGCCACCAGAATTAGCTGATGCCTCAGACGATCTTGTAACCACAGCACTGAAAGCATGGACAACACTCACGGGTGCGGAACCACCAACAGGATCAACAGCACATCGTCAAAGAGAATGGGACAGCCGCTGGATAAGTATGGCGTGGACAACTCTGCACGAGTCTGCGAACGATGCAGAGGCCAAGAAGGCAGATGGATCGGGCTCGTCTCTTAGCTTCTCGGGCACCACACGCGAGAGACTGGTTGCTAGTCCCTCCGGTTACTGCATTGGGCCTCCGCTTGTCGGATGAAGTGATACGGATCGCGGTAGGAATGAGACTCGGAACGACTCTGTGCGAGCCACATTTGTGTCACTGTGGCGAGAGAGTTGACGCCAGAGGACTCCACGGTCTTGTCTGCAGAAAGAACGCTGGCAAGCAACAACGGCATAACATGCTAAACGACATCATATGGAGATCGTTTGGTAGAGCGAACATCCCTTCCAAGAAGGAACCGTTGGGCCTCACCAGAGAGGACGGCAAGCGACCTGACGGCGTAACGCTTATCCCGTGGTCATGCGGAAGGTGCCTGACTTGGGATGTGACCGTTTCGGACACTTATGCAGCGTCACATCTGGCTGTAACATCAACCGGAGCAGGTGAGGCAGCAAACCGGGCAGCCGCCGCCAAAAGATCCAAATACGCCACTATCATCCGAACGCATGCTTTGTAGCGGTAGCAGTGGAGGCCATTGGGGCATGGAGTTCGGAAGGATTGGATTTTGTGTTGGAACTGGGACGTAGGTTGAGGGATTCAACTCAGGACACGCTTGAGACAAGCTACCTATTCCAGAGACTGTCGATAGCTGTCCAACGCGGGAACGCCATCTGCTTCTCATCGACCTTTTCATGATAAATTGTTTACTGAGTGACGCTGAGATGGCGCTTCAGATTATTTAATTACTACTGTTATAATAATAATAATAATAATAATAATAATAATAATAATAATAATAATAATAATAATAATAATAATAATAATAATAATAATAATAATAATAATAATAATAATAATAATAATAATAATAATAATAATAATTATTAATAATAATAATAATAATAATAATAGTAATAATAATAATAATAATAATAATAATAATAATAATAATAATAATAATAATAATAATAATAATAATAATAATAATAATAATAATAATAATCTTCGTTTAATATAGGCCTATTCAAACTGACAATAACGCAGTATGATTACAAATTATAATAATATTTATTCTTTAATTAAGCGCCTGCAAACGCACTACGCTGTACATGTACATGTTATGCGATAAACCTTAACTACTAACAGAACAGACAGCCTGCAATACACGGCGCAAATTGCAGCCTACAAAGCATGTCCGCCTATGGGACTCGATCTCTGTACCTCTCGCACTCTACGCCAGATGTTATCCAATGCGCTATCGGGCCCCAATTAGTATGAACGGATGATCACAAGTTATTACAGGAGTCGAATTTAACTGTACACAGCAGCCACGCAAGGCGCCCATCACGTCCTACATCTCATTTTAACAATGCGCCATCTCGCGAATGAAAGGCTGAGTGGACCTAAATTTGGGGTGGTTGCGGGAAGCGATCCTGCTACCTCTTGCTCTACACGCCAGTGATGTAGGCCCTAACCACTACTCTATGGACCCCCTAATGTGATAAGTACGTATGTAGTGAGCAGGGCCGCATTAAGGCTAGTGCGGGCCCGGGTGCTGTGATTACCTATATAGCCATCAGCGCGGGGCCCAATTACTAGTACAATAAAAAAATTAATGTACTTCCCAAAATGGGGGCCCCTCAAAACTGCGGGCCCGGGTGCTGCAGCACCCTTAGCACCCCCTTAATGCGGGCCTGGTAGTGAGGTAGTAAGTAAAGAACTGATGATCTGATATCGACTGATTGCTAGACTGTGTCTGTTGCACTGTGAGTCTGTGACTCTTACCTTATAGACAACTGCAGTGGCGGCGCGTGGGGGGTGCAAGGGAGTGCGGTCGCACCGGGCGGCCACTTGAGGGGGGGCGGCACTTTGACAGCCTGGAATATTTTTTCGGTGCTTTCTGTGGTCACCGTAGTGTTTCTATTGAAGTTATTATGTAATTCGTTGCTACAAATTTCAATAAAACTGTAATATCATAATCCAGTAAGCTGTAAATGTGTAAATGTTCACTGTTCATGCGAGCTTCAATGTATTTCTTAGTCTTAAATTGATTTAGATCATTTTAGGCCTATTTTCTAGAAATAATGATTGCGCTTGATTAAATTGATAATGTGGTATTACTTTTGATGAACACATCTCCTTCTCTAACCACATCTCCAACCTCCCGCACTCCTGTTTCATGCACATTCGTGACCTCGAGATCCGACGCATCCGGCCCATGCTCGACCTTCAAACTGCCTCCACCATTGCTACCTACATTGTTCATTCAAAGCTTGATTACTGCAGTTCCCTCTTCCTCTACCTTGACTGCACCCAAATCAAGCGTTTGCAACTTATCCAAAACTCACTTGCCAGAACTGTTACTAGAACACCAAATATCATCATATCACTCCCATCCTCGAATCACTCCATTGGTTAAAAATCCCAGAGCGAATCCACTTCAGTTCTATCACTAACCTACAACTCCCTACAATATTCCCGGCCCAAGTAGGCCTACCTCAGTGATCTCTTCACCAGCCAGGAAACCCGCTCCACCCGATCATCCTCCTATCTCGGTCTTTCTCGACTCCAAGTCACTACTCATCTCAAGTTCTCCAACTGAGCCAAATCCAACACAGCACCACGCCTATGGATTGATCTTCCTCTGAATCCCGCAGATTCTCGGTTCCTCTATCATCATTACAACCTGTCCTTCATCCTCCTCCTTATGTTCCTCTATCACCATCTGGATTTCCACTCAAAAGTGAAGTCTCATCTTTTCAAGTACTCCTTCTCTGACTCACCTGATCCTCCTCCTTCCAATTATTCTCACCCTAAACGACACCCGCCTTGACAGCTGCTCTGAATCTTCTCTTGATCTGGCCCCCTGGAAACTGGACTCGGACCTCTTTTGAACTACTTTCTGGAGACCCACTCTGATTTGATTTGCTAATGCTTAAAGTACACAGTGACACTAGTAGCGGATCTGCATCATCTGCTACTGCGCTCTAAACTAGGCTGCTAATATTGCTAAGGCTACTACTTACTACTATCATACACAACATAGACTAAATTTCACTAGACTACTATAGACAGGGCTGCCGCCTTACGGGGGAGGGGCGGCACACTGATGTTTCGCACCACCTTTGAAAAATCCACGCGCCGCCACTGGGCAACTGTTGCTCCTGTCTTGCTGCTGATATGATGTCTTCGTCAAATTGAAACCCAGAACTCGCGATTAAAATACCCGTAGCACGTTGTAAATAAGCTTACACAGTGATCAGTAGTATGACATCACAGTGACGTCATTTCCAAAAAGGTTGTTACATGGCTAAGAGTACGCTCAACAAAATAAGTAAATTAAAAAGTAACACTGGAGATTTGTAATGGATTACGATCCTACTGATTTTTTCTATAAGATCAACAGCGAACCAATAAATAAAGTACAGCAGAATGTGACACTTCACGCACCTTGTCAAAGTTACTTTGCGCACCATGTAAGACTTATATAGCTACGCACTGGTCTGTGTTTATGTCTGTGGGTATGTACACTGTGCTCGGGAAAAATTACCGTAAGAGGTCCCTTCCCCCTTTTATGTATTCTAAAAGCATGCATGTATGCGTGGCATTGCGTGCATTTGTTATGTATTATGAATAATATTATTATTGTGTATTCTGGATACATAAAGCCTAAGCCTGTTTAAATGTAGCCTGCATGCATGCATGCATTTTTAGTTTTCAACATTTTCAATATTTACTTGTAACAGCTGGATCCAGAGGCGTAGCTGTAGGAGAATGTAGAGGGTACACGTATATGTCCCCGGGCGCCAAAGGAAGGGGACGCCAAAATGAGGATTAAAATAAATAGTGTTACTTTTAATCTTAATTTTCTATGCAATTTTAACTAATTTATCCCAAATACATTTATAAGATTTAATTTTGGCGCCTCAAAATTATATCCAGTTATATCCTCATTACTTACAAACTAGTTAGTTGTCAGGTATGATTTTGGCGCCCCATAGAGCACTAAGGGGCACCATAATTATGTGTATTTTAAAATTCTATTTAATTTTAATTTAAATTGTCATTCGATGTATTCGGAAAATGTGAAATAAATAAAACGGGGGGGGGGGCAATTTCACAGGTCGTCCCCAGGCGCAATATTTTAGCTTCGCCTCTGGCTGGATCGTCTCCAAAATCTTTCACGTGCCTCAAAGACCGATTTAAACGAATTTGTAAGCACGAAATAATTAAGCCAGTCAAATGCAGTCAATGTTTCTCTAGAACCCATGCCGAGTTCTCATGGTCCTACGTATTGTGTACAAAATAATAAGAAGACCTGAACGTTTCATACTGCGCTTTAGCATAGTTTTATACTGTGCTTTTAATATAGTTTTATACTGTGCTTTTGACCTAGTTTTATACTGTGTTTTTGACATAGTATTGTCCTTGCCCGGCTAATCATCCTGTTTTCTAATTCACTCCTCAACCCCACCAATCTGGTTTAACTAAATACCACTCCAAAGAAACGTTATTTTTGTCTCTAGACAATAAACTAGTCTCTGACGTAAGCCACCAGCAAGTATACTGCCTCTGCCTCTTTGACATCTCCCCCGTATTCGACACCATCGACCACAGCCTCCTTCTTCAACGACTATCTTCTTGGTTTGGCGTGTCTGGCACTGCCCTTCTCTGGTTCCAGTCCTGCTTGTCTTCTTGATCCTTCTCAGTTATAGCCTACAGCCTCTGCTCGCAACCCTCAAGGCTCCGTCCTGTGTCCACTCCTCTTCATCCTGTATACAACACCTTTAAGCCATCTAATAAAATTCTCCATTTTGACCACCATTTCTACGCAGACGACATCCAACTTTATATATCATTACCCCAAGCTCTTTTCCACCTCCATCACACAATTACTCAACGTGGTTAACTTAATCTACAGTGGATGTCATCCATCCATGACTCCTCTGCCTCTAACCCTTCCAAAACAGAATTTCCTAGGCCTTCCTGATCAAATCAAGAAAATCTCCGACCCTTCCATATACCTATCGACAAACTCTTCGTGTCGTACCTTCACATCCGACTCTCTTGTCCGCAACCTTGATATTACTTTTGATCCCCATCTCTCCTTCTCTAACCCCGCATCCAACCTCTCGCACTCCTGCTTTATGCACATTCGTGACTTCCGCCGCATCAGGTCCATGCTCGGCCTTAAAACTGCCTCCACCATTGCAACCTCCATTGTTCATTCAAAGCTTGATCGCTGCAATATCCTCTTCTTCAACCTTAATTCCACCGAAATCCAGGATGATAATTATTGGGGTGGGGTTGGTGGTCGAACTCTCCTAATCTTTCTTAGGACCCCACAGTTAAGTCTTTCACACCCCCAATGGGGTCGTTTCCAATCCCCTCAGTTGTGCCAGTGTGATTCGCATTATTTGACTCTGAGTCTCTGACAAAGAGATGAAATTTCCATGCTGTATCGTGTATAGTAATGGTTTATTCTAAGATTTGTGACCATGTGAATTGTATACTAATAAATTTGGTGATGTCATCACGTTAGGCTAAGGAGTTTAAGTTTTCTATTGATCATTGAATTGTCTCAGCTTGCAAATTCAGATAAAATATTCACCTCCACATGGACAAAACTCATCAAAGTCTAACCCCCCCCCGTCTTTTGTCCACAATTCTCACACTGCCGAATCAAGCGCCTGCAACTCATCCAAAACTCACTAGCCAGGGCTGTCACTAGAACGCCGAAACATCATCATATCACTCCCATCCTCAAATCACTCCATTGGTTAAAAATCCCAGAGCGAATCCACTTGAAAATCCTATCACTAACTTACTTACAACTCCCTACAATATTCCCAGCCCATGTATCTCCGTGATCTCTTCAAGGTGGGAATTGTCGGTGGGTTAGGGGTTCAACCCCCTAGTCTTTCTTAGGACCCCACAGTTGTCTTCATTGCACACAGAGAAGTCGTTTCCAACCCCTTCAGTTGTGCTAGTGTGATTTAGCATTATTTGACTCTGAGTCTCTGGCAAAGAGAAGATATTTATATGGTGCATCATGTATGCATTTTTGAATTTTCTCAAAAATAGAATTGATCGTGATTCAAGTCTGACTTGCAAAACTGCTAGCACTGAAATCAGCTGCTTTCACATTTCGTTTACATCAGTTTGGAAAACATGTAGGCCTATAAGGTGTTCAACCTCCAGTCTTTTTTCTACAATTCCCACACACTGGATCTCTTCACCATCCAGGCAACCCGCTCCACCCGATTATCCTCCTATTTCAGTCTCTCTCGACCCTCGGTTATTACTCATCTCATGTTATGTTGGTGTTTGACTTATTTAGAACAATCGACAGTCTGCCCCAACAGTAACGTACGTAGGGCCTATACGACACATATGAATCCTATATGGCAATATTATATTTATATGTCTCGCAATATGGACCTATGCAGCAATGTAGGTCACTTGCAGCAATTTCGATAGGTTTCCATATGTGCTTAACACACAGTATGAGAATTGCAGAAAAAAGAATGGAGGGGGGGTTAGACTTTGATTCATGTGGAGTTGGGGTGTGCAATGAAGGCTTAACTATGGGGTCCTAAGAAAGACTATGGAGTTGAACCCCCAACCCCCGACAATTCTCACCCTGTTCACACATACGATCTTACTGCTATAGGGGTACCTTTTGTACAACATATTATTATACAGGCCTGCGCTGCTACATTAACTAGAAATGTAAGTAAGTAAGTAAGTAAGTAAGTAAGTAAGTAAGTAAGTAAGTAAGTAAGTAAGTAAGTAAGTAAGTAAGTAAGTAAGTAAGTAAGTAAGTATATTCTTTATTAATACCAACTGCTTATACCGCACTTTGGTTTACATATAGTTTATACATAATAATGCATTCTTGTCAAAAATGTTTTCCTCATTACATTGTCCGCTCTAGGTATTAATCGGTCGTGAAGTCTTGGCCTCATGGAATAGTGCTGTGGGAGATGATGCTGCGAAGAGTCTGCAAGGCTACATAATTGCTCGAAGGTGGGACTATCCGAAGGGAGATTATGCAGACGCACCAGACGGTCTAACACGGACTGCAGTCTATCCCGCTCCTGTTGACCCGCGAAGTCCCACCATGCCGGGGCCGCGTATAACATTTGGAGGAAACAAATGGATGAAACAAAATCATATGACTATACGCAAAAGCACCTTATAGAGCTAATTAATCCATCGACACACACAAATTAACGTCCGTAGCTTTAACCTTTAAAGCATTGTCTAAGCAGAGACTGAAAACGTATACAACAAAGCTGCACGTAGATAATTAATAATATTTATACCTTAAAACGACAGTAACTCGTGCACACATGCATAGGCCTGATATACCTATCCTATAAAAAAATATACATTCTGATATAGAGTGCTGAAAAAGGCAAGTTATATTAAATGTATGTATACAAGGCTACAAGCACGTTTTAAACGACGTTTAAAATGAAGCATAGTACAGACTTTTGCATTGATAGTTCTAGCAAAACATTGAATTAGAAGTACGAATGCTAAAATTTCACCAGACAGTACAACCTTGAGGTGAGCAATGAGCATTATTCTTGTTTATTTGATAAACCTATAGTCTGTACATGTACCGCTAGTTCAAAAAACGTCATACCTCTAGACTCGTGCCATTCTAAAGGTTCACATTTAAAATTACAAGATACAAAAGATTTCGTTTTTAAATCCAGTTTGTAAAAAAAAACGTTAAAGCGGCAACGTGTACGTATAAGGCCACAGGTAGGACCTGCCTATAAAATACCGGTTTAACAAAAAAAAGCTGACAATATATCACGTGTTACAAAGACGTTAATTAGATTATTGCTGGCATGCGTCGTAACAGTTGTTAACCAGGCCTAGCTAGAGGTCAAAGGGTCGAGGGCAAAGGTCAAAGCAAAGGTTTGCAGAATAGGTCAAGATATAATTATGTATTAGATGTATTAATATATTTCAAAGTAAGTGGATCCGAACCATTCTATGCATTTTCCGCACGACGACACGGTTCAGAAGCGATGCAGAGGCAGAATAAAGGAATTCCAGCGACGCAAGATTTGTCTTGGGCATTCAAGAATTGCATTGAAGATCGGCATTCAAGAATTGCATTGAAGATTGGCATTCAGGAATTATATTGAGAAGTGGCATGCAGGAATTGCATTGAAGATTGTCATTCTGGAATTATATTGAAGATTGGAATACAGGAATTGAATTGAAGATTGGTATTCAGGAATTATATTGAAGATTGGCATTCAGGAATTATACTGAAGACTGCCATGGCATGCAGAAATAGCATTGAAGATTGGCATTCGAGAATTGTATTGAAGATTGGAATTCAAGAATTACATTTTGTTATCGCATTCAGCAATCGTATTAGATATTCGCACTAAAGAATTAATGCACTTAGATTCTTCGTCGCATTTAGTTGTAGCATTCAGATATCACAGTCAGGAATCGCATCTAACAAGCGCATTCGGTAAAGCTGTTATCCACTCCCGATAGCTCAATTACTCTTCTCAGCCATGGCTATTAATAGCAGCCGACTGTTTTGAAATTCCGACTCTTTCAAATGACTGACTCAATTGGAAAACCCCAACCATTTAGAACATAGAACTCACTGAACTCTTGACATCTTGGAACCTAGAACTCTCTGGGACTCGAGGTCTTGGAACCAAGGCCTTCTGGAACTCGCAACTCTTCTAAACCCATATTCTTTCGGAACCTCTGGCTCTTTTGAACCTCCAGCTAACGTTTTAGAACCTGGGCAACCTGAGATCCACAGCTCTTTGGAACTTCTGGATCTTTCGAACCCCTTCCTCTTGTAGAACCGCTGGCACATAGGAACCTCTCGCACTTAAGACTTTTGGCTCTGTAGAACCACAACCGCTGTACAACCCTGGCTGTTCTGAACCCCTTGCTCAGAGGTGCAATTGGCACTTTGGAACCCCTGGTACTCCGGAGGTCCTGGCATTTGAACATCTGGATCTTTGGAACCTCTGATTCTCAGAAGCTCTGTAGTTTGCTCTTTGATGACATTCGACGAGTAAGTATCCTAAAGACCAAAACAATTGACCTATCAATAAACTATAGACTCTCCATTAATAAAAAAAGTATCAAGCCTTATTTAAATATACATTCACCAATAAATAGTCTAACCCTAGATTTCTAGTTATTTCCTCCTATTAATTATTTCTGTGTAACAAGTTGCGTTGATGTCAGCTTGATGCTTTGATAAAACCAAAATTGATTGATTGATTGATTGAGAGATCAATAACCAGCTAAACACAAAGAAACTGCTACACAAGCACATTGTCTATTGACTCTTATTGAGACAACAGGACTACGCAGAAGCGTCAATACCTCATCATCACCAGCCGTTGGTAAAGTGAAATCAAGGACTCGCAGTTTAAAACGGAGCTTCCGAAAATCCGTGACGAAGGAGAAGAAGTAGAGAATGAACATCACACCAACGACCCACTCGCTCGTTGAACCCAGGACGTGTAGGCTGTAGCCCTACAATTTAACCAAGCATTCACTTAGCTCCTTTATAAGCCGCTCAGAAGCCCCGGTATATATGTACCTTGTCTTTAAATGCATCCATCTGTATCCGGTACCGTCAGCCATGTCATTAACTGGAGAGACGTTCATATCCCAAAGTGCTTATATATATATGTTACTGGGTGAAGTTTCATACTGTTTTTCAAATCGGTTGGGAAACCGCGTGCCAAACTTTCATCAATGCTGACTTATTGTCGACCGGGCTCATATAGGGTAGGCCTATGTATCTATCACACAGTAGAACAGGAGCTATAGAAATATTACAAACTAAGTATATGTATGTTGAGCATAAAGTAGACCAATGCAAGTCAGATGTCACACTGAAGATTAACTGAGTTATTAGGTTCAGTTCTAAGAAGAGAGAGGATGATGGCCGATTAATTCTGCAGAGTGCCGATACACTAATCCAGGATCCACAGAATGGATGATCCATCCCACAGTAGGATTCAGACAGGCACAGCACAACTCTAGGTTAATGACATGCAAATGTATATCGATATCTGTAATAGCCTGACTGGAGAACGATGTATCTGGACTCTGGAGGCTGGATAGCCGAGTAGGTTACAGACAGAAAAGAGAAGGAAGGTAAGGGAATGGTTGGAAGGGTGGTTGCTATAGCCAACGGTATGGCTGTTGGAGGAGGATGGAGCTGAGAGGAGGGGACTGAGTTAGTCAGAAGGCGAGGGGATGAGAGGTACAGATCAGTTGGGAGAAGACCATCGACACAGGTAGATCGGAAGTAGATGTTGGGCAGAGTCAGGACATGGGTTAGACGCTATAGGAACAAGCTGACTGACATCCTAGAATGAAGTTGAGTAAATTAATATTATTATTACAATTATTATTATTATAGTTACTGCCATTATTATTATTATTATTATTATTATTATTATTATTATTATTATTATTATTATCTGCATCATTCTTAACCTTGTAATTTGTAACGCGAGTCTGAGCTCTTTTCATTATAATAAATGATATATTTTGTAAATGAGAATTATTTGTAAGCTAGTTTCTCCTAAGGCATAGGTACAGTGTGATAATTGGCATATTATAGAATGCACTCACTACCTTATTTACCAAACGATTAATTATTATAGCTCAGTTATACAGTATATATCTATGCAGTCCTGTGGGAGGGCGGCAAGCATTTCGCAGGGTCGCTCCTACATCAAGTATTGACCGACAATAGCAATTGCGCAGTAAGGGAATATAACTGTTGCAGACAGATAGGCAGGCAGGCAGACTGACAGACTGACAGGCAGACAGACAAACAGACAGATCAAGATGCGGACAGTCAAAGAGGCAGACATGCAAACATATATGCAGAAGCAATTTGAATCGTATACGAACCGGTTGGACGCTTGTCCAGTTGCGTTGCATATGTTGTCGGGTCTCCATGTCTTGGTTTGGATAGTAATCTGTCCAGATCATCTCGGACAATAATTTGCCAACCATCGCTTTATTCAGAACCGGTTAAGGAAGTGGCATGCCAGCCATATATCATTTAAATATCTTCCATACGGCTAATCTAACCACACGATCCCTATCCTATGCCATCCCATCTTATCGGATTCCTTCCACGATTCCCATTCCGTTCCATCCAATGCAATACAATATAACCTATTATAAATTGAAACTGCTCGTATGTTACAATGAACGAGACATCAATGAATTGTTACTTCTAAGTAAACTTATCATTCGTTGGCAAATTCGAATAAATGAACGAAAGAACAAAACAATGAGTGGACGAATGAATGAAATGATTGATGAATGGATTGATAGATTGATGAATTAATGGATTTATGTATGTATAGATGAATGAATTTGTGGATCAATTAATGGATTGATGCATGGAGGAATGAATGATTTGATGGACCAATTGGTGGATGAATGAGTTGATGGATGGATGAATGAATGACTGAATTGATGAATTGATGAATTAATGGATGGATGAATGAATAGATTGATGAATGAATTAATTAATTAATGAAAAGACGAACTAATGAGTGAATGAACGACGGATATAATAATTAGTAGGCCTAGGCCTATGCTGCATAGACCTTCCATGCGTAGACACGTGATCGTAAGGCCCTTTGACGCTAAAGGATACAGAGTATTATGAAAAGAGTGGACGTTGTTGCTATGGCAAAACGGCTGAAGCAGAGTCGTCTGGAGCCGTCCCGATGACACGTTACGAACGACAACCTAGTGTCGAGAATCGTGTAGGATGTGCCGAGGAGGAAGAGTAAGGCGGCTCCAACGAAGTGTATCCGGTCTGGCTTGTCCCCCTGCATGACAGAAACAAAACGAAACGCCTTGGACACGGAGGTCATCTGACCGGTGAAACAGGAACTCCCCACTCTCAGGCTATCTCGCATTGAGGATATCATTCCCCATACTTTACGCTCTTGACCATGGGTCATACCATCCCCTGGTTCGGCGTCACTTCGGCCGCATGCAGTGAGATACTTACAAGGCACTATATTAGGCGTCTTGATACTTACATGATACATACAATTCCCGCAGAGGATAGATTTCCCTATGCACTGCCAATATCTGATACATCAAAATACGAGCATAAAATTCCCGTAGGCCTACTTAAATCGATGCTTTTGCTACACATATAGGATATGATTCAAATTGGAGCGAACAGGCTAAATAAGGCCTTCAGGCATAGGCGTAGCCACATTGAGGCAAGAGGAGGCATCCATCTTGCTTTTTTTTAAATTTCCGTGGGTTAGGCCTATACCTTCCCACCCCTAGTACACCTGGATGTCTCCTGGTGTTGCTTCCACTTGAATTTAAGTCTGGCTACGTCCTTGCCTTCAGGAAACAGCGAACTGTATACAGCTTTAATTCCGGATGATGAACCATAAACATTTTGGAACTCTCTCTTCTCTTGTTTTATCTCATCTCATCTCATCTTACCTTACCTACCCTACCCTATGTATGAATGTATCTGGAATTTTATAAATTGCATTTTGGAAACCCTTGAAGCATCAATTATCTGATCTGATCTGATCTTAACTTAACCTTAGCTTCCCTCACCTCACATCATCTCATCTCAGCTTATTCTTATCTTATCTAGACCAAACAACCGCGGTCGGTATATAGCTTAAGCTTGGCTGAATAATGATAGAATGAGACGTGTAACCTGGAAGTTTCCGACGAGGATCATTCCGAAGAGCGACAACGAACCGATGATGAAGGCAGCCACGCTGATCCTTCGACCGTGCACGTGACCTCCGTCGTCCGGCAGCAATACGCGCATGCGCAGATAGCGTATCGAGAATGTACAGAACGCTACAAGAACATTCACATCCGATTCATCGGTTTAACACCGTATGTATGTATGTATGCATGTGCATGTGTACGTACGTATCATACGTATGTATGTATATATGTGTGTGTATGTACAACTCCCTCAGTTGTGTCCGTGTGATTATACTGTGCATATATTTTAGCATTTTCTTTCACAAGTCACTTTGTGGATTACTAATAAAGTAATGTTCTGGTTTATTGTGAGATTTATGACCAGGCGAATTGTATACTAATAAATTTGTTGATGTCATCACTTTTAGGAGTTTAAGCTTTCTGTTGCATTTATGAGCTTTCTCAGTTTGCAAAATATAGATAAAATATTCAACTCCACTTGGATCAAACTCATCAAAGTCTAACCCCCTTCCCAGTCTTTTTTCTACAATTCTCACACTGCAGCACTCACCTGCAAAAGCTGACATATCGAGCAGCTGAGCAAAGACATTGGTCTCTGGATAGAGCACAGCTCCGTCGCTACAAAGTCCACCAGTTATTACATATTAGACTTACATGCATTACTATTCATGTATGGATCCATTAAGCATATTATATGTAAGCCTAATATACAAATAATAATATAGGCCTATCCATTACATAATTACTTAACTGCACGGCGCTGTGGAAACAACGCTGGCAGACTCAGAACTTTCAGAAGAGCTAAGCAATTTAGAGACTTGACTACTGTCCAAGGAATATCCAGTTATTTACATGGGCTAACTCAACCCTTCATCCTTTACCGTCGGCATAGCACCGCAAGTGGAGCGCCTGTGAATAAGCTGGTTCCCGCGGCTTCGCTTTTGTGGGCGCTGTATAAATTTCGAGATTACGATTACGATTACGATAAATGGATATCCTGCTCTTGGATTGTTGTCGTCGTGTTTGCGCCTCAGCAGTAAGATTTTTCTAGCTCCGACAGGAAGCAGCACAGTGCCTGATGAACGAGCGAAGAGACTCAGTGCAATAATATGGGGAGTGGCAGAAATGTGCCGTTGTGCCACTCAACTTGTCAAGATAGGTTTGATAAAATGCACAGTCTTATACATAGCAGTTTATCTTCAGAGCAATAGATGTTTCAATCCTCAGTTCTCACTCTACTTAGGTCTAATCTCAAACTCTCTTACTTTTGTCGCTATCTATACATGGCATACAACGGGAGTTTTTAGCAGCTTAAAGCATGAATTAGGGTCATGACTCAGGTGACATGTGTGAGTGAAATAAGGGCTCTGTGAACTGAGTTTTGTGTACAGTCTTGCAGTGCGAGATATTAGCGTATATATTTAGTGCGCTTACTTTAGTTTCATGTGTATATGTATATATGATAGATGTATAACGTATAGTCTTAGTGACACGCGCGGCCGGCCAATCTCGGCAGCGGCGCGCTATATGTATATTATTAGATTTCACTTAGGCGCACAGAAGACAGGTGTGTCAAGAGGCGCGAAGAATTATGCTGACTAGAGAAGTTTGAATTCGAAGGTGTTCGCTGTAGTAGTGTGGCTGACTAGTTTGAGTTGTAATCGAATTGAGTTATGTCTGTTTGTTTCTTATTAAACTAAAAGATATTAAACTGTGTTGCTGATTAATTCAGGTTATACTTATACGTAGAATTAGTGTTCAAAAGGTGAACGTTAAATAGGCGTTAAGTACGAAGAGAACAAGGATTTAATCAGAAGGATTGTCAACGGAAGGATTGGGTTGACATTATTGGTGGCAGCGTCGGTGTGGATAAATACTCACGGTGGATAAAAACTCACGGTGGAACAGCGTCGGTGTGGATAAGAACTCACGGTGGATAAAAACTCACGGTGGATAAAAACTCACGGTGGATTAAAATTCACGTTATCACCTCCTTCGGCGGATAAAAGAATTTACAACGGTGTTAGAAGAATCTACGACGGTGTTAGAAGAATCTACGCGTTGTTACTGTGTGACGAATTTACGATATCATCGACGGTGGAACACGAGAAACGGTATAAAAATTTCGTTGTTTTCCACGAACAAATATAAAAGAAATCCCGTTTGTTTATCGATTCACACAACAAGAAAAACCGTGACTTCTTTGAAAAGAGAAATCACCAAAGTAAACAAGTAAGATGGAGAAACTAAGTGCTGAAAGACAAGCAGATATTAAGAAGATGTCTACGGAAAGGCTGAAACAGCGTTTGTTGAAAGCTGGTTTTAAAGAAGAACAATTAGAAGGTATGTCACGTGGTGACATGATGCAGGAACTCGCCGATGTGTGGGTTAAAAAAGAAGTCGAAGAAGAAGGTGCCGTTGGCGGTGCCGTCGAAAAGGCTATTGAAAAACCTCCTGCGCCTATGTCTATGGAGATGTTGATGCAGTGGATGATGATGAAAGAAGATAGGGAGGAGAAACGGAGACAAGAAGAGAAAGAAAAAGAGGAGAGACGAAGACAAGAAGAGAAAGAAAGAGAGGATAGACGAAGACAAGAAGAGAAAGAGATAAGACAAGAAGAATTACGTCTTCAGAGAGAGAAAGAAGAGAAAGAATTGCGCTTGCAGAGAGAGAAAGAAGAGAAAGCGGAACTTGCAAGGCAAGAAGAATTGCGCTTGCAGAGAGAGAAAGAAGAGAAGGCAGAATTTGCAAGGCAAGAAGAATTGCGCTTGCAGAGAGAGAAAGAAGAGAAAGCGGAACTTGCAAGGCAAGAGGAATTGCGCTTGCAGAGAGAGAGAGAAGATAAAGCAGAACAAGTGCGTAAGGCAGAACTGGAATTGCAAAAGCATCAGTTTGAGATTCAATTAGAACAGTTGAAACGAGATAGAGAAGATGCTGAAAGAAGAAGACTAGAGCAGATGATTGAATTTGAAAGAGCTAGAAAAAGTGATGAAGAGGTTCGTCAGCAACAGATTGAAGCAAAGAGAATGCGTGAAGAAGAAAAAGAAAAAGCGCGAACGTTAGAGTTGGAACGTGCAGAACAGATCAGACAAGAAGAACTCAAATTTCAGAAAGAAAGTTTGGAAAAGGCAGAGGCAGAAAGACAAGAACGTCTGAAACTGGAGAAATCAAAATTGACATTGAAAGAAACGCAAATGAGAGAAGAACGGGAAGCAGAAAGAAGGAAACAGCAAGAAAGTGAAACTTTGGTGTCAAAAATTAAGAAAATAGGTGATGCAATGAAGCATGTATTGCCTCAAATGCCAACTGATATGATGGAGGTGCCATTATATTTTGAAACAGTCGAGAACGCGTTTCGTAGTTTTGCTGTGGAAAAGCCGTTTTGGGTGAAATTATTACTACCATTGATGACGCCGAAAGCTCGAACCGTTCTGAATAGATTGTCATACGATGATCTAGACAATTATGATAGAGTCAAGCAGCACTTATTAAAAGAATTTAAATTGACCTCGAGAGAATACAGAGCCAGATTTGTGGATGCTAAGAAGACGACAGAAGAGACTTATACGATGTTTACGGCAAGACTGAAGAACTTGCTAAACTATTACGTGAGAAGTCGAAACGTGAACAGAGAGTATGATACGCTCTTTGATTTGCTGGTAGCGGATAAGCTAAAAGAATGTTTACCGCCAGGTCCACTACAGTTTGTATTGTCGAAGGAAGGAACTGACTGTCTCCAAGCTAGTGCAGTGGCAGACCTAGCAGACATTCATGTAAACAATCGAATTGGGTTTGCATTTCCAAATATAAACAGTTATCCTTCTCAACGTTCCGTAAACCAAAGCCAGAGTGGAAAGTGGAAAAGTAATCCAGAAACAGGGAATCAGTTCAAAGGTAAAGAAGTCAAGGCTAATGTCCCTGTACCCAATGAGACCAGAAAAGTGACGTTTGGTCGTCAGGGATTTAACAAATCGTCAGCGCCGTTTGCCAAGAGGGAAGGCAACACATCGTTTACGCAGTATAAGAGATATGAAGGCAATGAACAACGAGGTATGGTGGTGAAGCGTTGTCACAACTGTGGTTCAGACAAACATTTGGTTAAATTTTGTCCAGTTCCAGTGGCAGCAGCTAGTTCTAGCAGAAATCAAGAACACACAAGGGTGAATTTGATTCAAGTGGTTAGTGATACAGGTAATCAAACCACGGGTCAAGAAAACCAAGAGACTGAAGTGAAGTCAGTAATGAAATGTGGTATTCAAAAAGAAATTCTATTGGATGCTGAAGTTCAGAGAGAAGTCATAGGAAAAGATGACAATCGAATATTGAAGAAATCGTTCTTGCAATATGTCGAGGTTGAAATTCGTGGAGTAGACGGTAAAGAGCCAGTGAAAGTCAAAGCACTGAGCGACTCGGGTGCAGAGATTCCGGTGATTAGTGAAGAATTACTGGAAGGCATGAAGGTGGAACAAATTGGAAAAGTGAACTTGCAATGTGTGGCAGGAGATGCCATTCCTGCGAAGTTAGTGAAAGTCGATGTTAGACTGTGTGGTAGTGACGTGAAAGAAGAGGGATTTCCGCGTAAAATCCAGTGTTCACTTACACCTTATGTCACTTTGATGTGTGCTAGTATTGCAAAGATGGGCAGTACAGAAAGATTCTTGTTACATCCAGAGATAATTGCCGAATTAAAAGCCGTACCACAGATGAAAATTAAAACGATACAAGGAGATGTGAGTGTACAAGCAAATGTAATGACGAGAGCGCAGAGTCGGAAACAGGAAATGGTAGATGTTGATGAGAAGAGTGAAACTGAAAGTTCAAGTGATGAGGAAAACGACAGTAATGAGCAACGAAGCTTATCGCGAGATGGTATAATATCAGAGATGAACGAGCAAGAGATGGCTGCATGCGAGAATGGCACATTAAATGAAACTGAAGAAGACAATGAATGTGATGTGGGGATAGGAGACTTGTATAGAGATGAAGAGATGGATGAAGAACAAAAGGTGCAGATTGCCGATTCGAAGAAGTTCGAAGAGCAACAGAGAAAGGATGAATCGTTGAAGCCGTGGTGGAAGTTAGCACAAGAGAAAGAATCTGAATTCTGTGTGATCAACGGTTTATTGCATAAGAAATATCAGATATTAGACCAGACGATATATCAACTAGTGTTACCAAAAGAGAGACGAATTAAAGTGATGGAGTTGGCGCATGAATCGGTATTTGGAGGACATCTAGGAGAAGAGAAAACAAGAGAACGAATAAAATTATCTTTTGTATGGCCAAAGATGAGAAGAGACATTGTGAAATTTTGTAAGTCTTGCGAGAAGTGTCAACTAAAGGCAAGGAGTCTGGTGATGGATAGAGTGCCTATCACTCCGGTCTCAAGAGAAGAGGTCGCCTTCAGGAGAATGACAATGGACCTAATAGACAACCCGAGGAAATGGCACAAGAAAATTCCTTTTCACGAAAAGCATTTGAAAGAACTCAAAGAAACTACGGAGAAAGCATTATTGTTTGCAGAATCTTACTCTCAAGAAAAGCAGTTACAATACCCAAATCAGTATAACAAGAGAGCAAGGCACAAAGGAATTTGCAGCATACCGAATTCCTTTGATTTATCGATCAGAAGTGGAACGTCAGATCAAAGAAATGTTAAAAACAAACATTATTAAACCATCATCGAGCAGAATGGCAAGCCCTTTGGTTATTGTTAAAAAGAAAGACGGATCTTTAAGACTTGCCTGTGACTACAGATACATTAACTCATTCACAGTGGATTGTAA
>OY744616.1:34256620-34401620 GCA_963556255.1 Allolobophora icterica
GATATTTTTCAGCTTAAAAAACCGCCCAAAACATAATTAGATATGTATTGCACAAGATTTCAATCATTTCATGAGGCGGTCCCACTTTTTCTGCGCCACCCTGTATATGGAATACAGTTACGAAGACATGTGAATGGGCTTTATACTGCGCATGTACAGAACGTCAAAGAGACGCTGAATGTGTTTTGCTGTAGCTATGGACCGTATTAAATCATAATGAATGAAACTGAGTTGGCTTTCGATCGAACCTACATGTATACATGCAACATCTTCTCACCGTCTTTAATATGTTGTCTGGGTCTCTGTAACTCTGCCGTTCTCTTAGAATGTCTAAACTCCAAAGTTCTATCATCCATCCGAATCGCCTATACTAATAAAGCAGACAAAACTCTTTAAGCCATATTATGTAGGCCCCATTGAGGCCTATATTCTGGGTTCTATTGGTAAACAAAGAGATATGAACAAACTTATATAGCACATTTCGACCCGCATCACTGCCACTATGGTTCCACTGGGTCCCGGGACCCAGGCCTACCAAACATGTCATTAATAAGGGGCCTACCTTTGACATTAGTATGCTGCCTTAAAATTTTAAACTATTATTTCAGTTTTCTAAACACGCTAGTTTTACTGCCAAAGATAATCACTTGCAAATGGAGAGCCAAGAGATTTGTGACCCTTCACAACAGTAATGTTTACTCTGCTGTGGGCTGCTTATAGCCTCTAGCCTCTCCTACCCATCACCGTCGGGCGTCAGAGTCCACAGCACTATGCCACTACTCATCAGCCGGACGGCGCAGCTGAGTCTTGCCCTCGCCCAGCTGAAGGGTTTCTTGCATGCTGTTGCCAATGATAAACAAACTTCTCAATGGATTTGTAGGCCTACACATGACTGACACAATAATTCGAGCATACGAAATCAGACCTGCAGTCAGGTTCTACGCAAGTGGAGAGATCTTGGGTTATACGAGTGTGCATTACAGTGGCCAATTCCGGCCATCTGGTAATAAAAAATAAAGTCGTTATAACGGCTTTATTTTTATTACCAGATGGCCGGAACGGGCCACCGTAGTGCATGGCCAACCAGGCCAGTAGGCTTTTAGCGAGCTGGCGGGCCGCACAGAATCTCAGCACGGGCCGGCGGCTGCGTGCAGCCCGGCTGCCCGGGGGGGCGGTTCTGTATTTAAGTAATTTAGTTGTCTATTAATAAATTTGGAAATTCGGGTGTTAGTTGAGCGGGTTATAGATTTGAATTATTGCGTAGTTGGGCGTTTTGTGTACCGACAACAGTTTCGTAACATTTGGGGTTAAAGAAAACGTGTGGACGTATTCGGATTTTGCGTTTCGGTTAAATATCTCGTTTACGAAGTGGTTGAAAGGGGAAAAGGCATTGCATGATTTGAATAAGGGCCTGGAAGTGTTTAAAATGGAAAACTTTGTAAAAGGTCTGTCAGTGGAAATTCAGCGGTGGATGATTGGGCGTTATGAAAATTCGGCGAATTTCGCTCAAAGAAGCGGCTAAATTAGCTGACGAGTTTGAAGTAAGCTTACTCTATACGCAGTCTGATGTGGAGCTGCAGGTTGGTCCAAAACAAGAGTTTGATGATTGGGGTCGTAGTGCACAACAACAGGCTAAGGCGGGAAGTAAGAAATTTTCCTGTAAGCGTGGACGTTACGAACCTTTTGGCGTAAAGGGTTCCTGTAATTATTATCATGAATTTGGACTTTATAAATCTGCATCATTGCATGTGTGAAATTAAAGCGAAAAAACGAACGCGCTTACGAGGAAAATTGGCCTGTGGGTTTGGTAAATAGGATGGGTCCTGTTTAGGCCTATACGACTTCTGTGTTGAGTCATACTTCTTTAGTTGTGGACAGGCGAAATATGCATGGTTGTTCGAAGGATGTGTTGTGTTCTGATAGGGATCGAGTCGTACAATGAAGAGGTGGTTGTCTGTGCAAGACGGTGATTTATCGAAATTGTTTGATGAACCGAAGGAATCTGTAAGCATGTGTTCTGACAATGTGTATAGTGATAAGGTAGTTAAGAGGCAGCGGAACAGTCATAGATTATAGTCATTGTGGGTGTTGGGTCAGACTGAAGGAAAGAGTACGAATGAACGGAGTACTCGTGAATTGCCTGTGAGTAATACGTGTGGTCGTTGTTGTGAAAATGATTTAGTTTCGAAAGTTAATGTGCAGTGCAAAGATTTTGAGTGGGACGACTATGAGGTCATAGTCGTCCCACTCAAAATCTTTGCCGTTGTTTCCAGATGACTGCTTCAGAGAAGAGAGGAGTTCGTGATCTGGCAACTTTTGCAGTTATCATCCACCTCAAGACCTGCATTACTGCCCCAATCGGAGTTGAAGCACCTCTGAACGACTTCCGACTCGTGACTGAACTCATGAAATACCCACATAAAGCCATTTCCAGCACAACAAGGCAAAAACTTGGATTCCATCTATGGTAGGCTACCTTTCTGAGTAGCTGGTCGGAATGGCTCTTTTTGATTCTAGAGTGTCTGTGGAGATGAAGAGACTGATGTTAGCCGCCATGGAAGACCCAGTCCCGGATCATCCACCAAAGCGACTAAAAGTTCACCGGGGTCCTTGAGCAGTTCTGCACAATAAACAGAAAAGGACTGCTTGACCTTCCTCAGACTTTCGTAGCATTTGACCCGTCTGAATAGGATGAAGAGGAATCATTGCAGGAGGCCATGCGCATCAACAACGGGGTTGCAGTCGTTAATTGCAGGGCTGAGCAAAGCCCTCATTCAAAGAAGAAGAAGTAGAGCACGTTTCTGGACATTAGTTATTAATTTTAAAATGTTAACATAAATATGCAGGTAGAAAGTAGACATTCTGTTAAATAAACAATACAAATTGATTAGTACTACAACTGATGATTTATTATTATGTAACTTTACATCATTTCCCATTGTACGAAGTATCATTAAATTTAGATTCAGGGGCGTCTATCCCCCCTAAGTCATTGGAGCAACGTCCCTTTTCCCCTCTTCTTCCCCCTTCCCGTTCCTCCCCCCCCTATAATGGTGGCACACACACTGACAGATCCCCCCATTTCTTGGATGGAGCATTTGCTCCAAGGTTTCTATGGTGTAGACGCCCCTGTTTAGATCTAAACTTTACAGCCCTAAATATTATCCAATTTTAATGAAATTTTTTGTAGAATTTTATTTCTATGAACCTAACAACTTGGGAGGGTGAGAGGGACAGAAATTGAATTTTTTTAACACTATGCTAAGAGACACCCTAGTATATATATATATATATATATATATATATATATATATATATATATATATAATGATTTCCAAATCATTTGGAAAACCGTGTGCCAAAACTTTCATCTATATATATATATATAAGTGTGTATACAGGTATGTGTGCATATATGTATAATGTATGTATGTACTATGTATGTATATATGAGTAAGTAAGTATGTTATGTATGTAGCATACATATGTAGTAGCATACATACTTATATATACATGCATGCATGCATAGCCTACTACTAGTAGGCTATGCATGCATGCATGTATATATAAGTATGTATGCGTGTGTAATGTATGTATGTACGTATGTATGTATATACAATACAATACAATATCTTTTTATTGCAACCGAGTAACAATTCATAATACATTCAATTTACGTATATATAGTCAGCGGAATGCAAAAGGGAGAGCCCAAAGGGACCAAGGTCCGCTAGGAGGGCCACCTGAACATAAGATGTAAGCATATATAAGTATGTATGTATGTATTTATGTATGCATGTATAATGCCTTTCAATGTCTCGATAGATGCTCTTTACAATGAGCTACTATAAAGCTAAGCGCAGTGTACCAGCTTATTCACGAGCGCTACGTCAAGTCAAAGGGGTTGTCCAGAGATAGTCAAAGGGGCTACCCCACTACCTGTACTTTAATTAATTTGTCCATTCATTCTTTCGCTCAGTCGATCATTCGTTCATTCATACATTCATAATCCTCAACAGAAAGTTCTGATAGAGAACAGTTTTCAAGCGTTGATTAATTTCGGTTCAGATTTGACTTGTACGTTCACGTTTATAGACGCTGTAGTACAAAAAAATGCTCTAAGCCAGAGGTGGGCAAACTACGGCCCGCGGGCCGGATCCGGCCCGCCAACACATTTTATCCGGCCCCCACAATTCTCCAGAAAATTTAAACAAAAAAACAAAAAATTCAGAACGCAAGAAGTTTTCGTTTTACTCGTAATCGTAATCGCAATCTCGAGATTTCTGCAGCGTCCAAAAAACCGAAGTCGCGGGAACCAGCTTATTCACAGGCGCTTAATCAAATCAAAATCGATAGGCGGGGGGGTCGAATCGGTTCCAGGTCAAGATTCAAAGGAGTCAGTCACGTGGCGCTGCTCTCTTGCTTACTATTCCGGTCATCTTTTTTATAATAACTCTGTGTATTAACTGCAGAGGTTTATGCACATGATCTGTAGGCAGAGGTGAAATCCTTTCAAATAAAGCTAGATCTAACTTTGCTTTCAAAGGAGATGAAATAACAAAGCTACGAACAATTTCCTACCCTCCAGTTCAGGGGTGGGCAAACTTTTTGCACAGCGGGCCGCATTGAACGCCAAAAAAATTCGGAGGGCCGGGTAAGAATTTCTTAACTTTTAATGACGAATAACATGAAAAAAAGTGTACTTATTTATAATATATTAAATATACTTTGGCTGTTACTAGTGAGATGTATGCAACTGTGAGCATGAATTAACAAGTTTCGACACCATCGACCACAGCCTCCATCTTCAACGACTATCTTCTTGGTTTGTCGTCTCTGATACTGCTCTATTCTGCTTCCAGTCCTACTTGTCTTCCCGATCCTTCTCTATCAAAGCCTGCAGCCACTGCTCGCAACCCTCAAGGCTCCGTCCTGGGTCCACTCCTCTGCATCCTCGGCTTGACCTCCCCGGACTCTGACCTGGGACCGGAACGGATAAGGCGGACATGGCTATTGCGGACTTGATTTGACATAGCGCCGGTGAATAAGCTGGTCTCCCTGACGTGGCTTTTGTGTTGCGCTGAGAAATTTCGGAGATTTACATTACATTACATCCTGTATACAACAACTTTAAACCCTCTCCTAAAATCATCCTCTGTTGACCACCATCTCTACGCAGACGACACAACTCTATATATATCCTCACCTCGGGGCTCGGGCTCTTTTCCGCCTCGATCACACAATTACTCAATGTGGTTAACGGCTAACCTAATCTACAGGGGATGTCATCCATCCATGACCCCTCTGCCTTAACCCTTCCAAAACAGAATTTATCATCCTAGGCCTTCCTGATCAAACAAGAAAATCCCTGACCCTTCCATACACCTGTAGACTAACTCATGGTCTCTTATCTTCACCTCCGACTCCCTTGTCCGCAATCTTGATATTACTTTTGATTTACATCTCTCCTTCTCTATAGCCACGTCTTCAACCTCTCGCGCTTCTGCTTCGTGTACATTCGTGAACTCCGCCGCATTCCTCCCATGCTCGACCTTAAAACAGCATTGCTACCTCCATTGTTCATTCAAAACTTGATCGCTGCAGTTCCATCTTCCTCAACCTTGAATCCACCCAAATCCAGGATGAGAATTGTCGGGGATGGGAGTTGGGAGGATTGAACTCCCCTAGTCTTTCTTAGGACCCCCACAGTTAAGTCTTCATTGAAACCCCAGGTGGTCGTTTCCAACCCCTTCAGTTGTGCTAGTGTGATTTCGCATTATTTGACTCTGAGTCTCTGACAAAGAGATGAAATTTCCATTCTGTATCATGTATGGTAATGGTTTATTCTGAGATTTGTGATCATTCATGTGAATTGTATACTAATAAATTTTGTGATGTCATCACTTTAAGGAGTTTAAGTTTTCTATTGCATTCTTGAACTGTCTCAGCTTGCTGAATTCGGATAAAATATTCACCTCCACATGGACAAAACTCACTTGCTCGGCTGTCACTAGAACGCCAAAACATCATCATATCACTCCCATCCTCAAATCACTCCATTGGCTAAAAATTCCAGCGCAAATCCACTTCAAAAGTCCTATCACTAACCTACACCTCCCTACAATATTCTCAGCCCAAGTTTCTCTGTGATCTCTTCGGGGTGGGAATTGTCGGGGGTTGGGGGTTCAACCCCTAGTCATTCTTAGGACGCCCACAGTTAAGTCTTCATTGCACACCCCATGGGGTCGTTTCCAACCTCCTCAGTTGCGCTATAGTGTGATTTAGCATTATTTGACTCTGAGTCTCTGACAAAGAGAAAAATTTCCATGGCGTATCATGTATGCATTTTTGAATTTTCTCAACAAAAGAATTGACTGTGATTTGAGTCCGACATGCAAAACTCTGGCATTGAAATCAGCTGCTACATCTGAAATTTCGTTGACATCAGTTTGCAAGATACGGATAAAATGTTCAACCCCCAGTCTTTTTTCTACAATTACCACACCGGATCTCTTCGCCATTTAAGCAATCCGCTCCACCCCCTCCTATTTCAGTCTCGACCCTCGGTTACTACTGATCTCATGTTGTGTTGGTGTTTGGCTTATTTAGAACAATTGACAGTCTACGTTACAACAGTAACGTCGCACGTAGGACTCATATGAACCCATATGGTAATATAGTGATATGGGCTTCATATGTCTCGCAATATGTCCCTATGCAGCCATAGGACACTTACAGCCATCTCGATAGGTTCCATATGGGCTTCATACATGCGATCTCACTGCTATATATACTTTATATATGGGTACCTTTTGTACGACATATTATACAGGCCTGCGCGCCTACATTAACTAGGAATGGATGAAACAAAATCATATGAATATAGGCCTATGCAAAAGCCCCAGATAGAGCTAATTAATCTATAGACAAACACAAATTAGGCTAACACACGAAGCTTTAACCTTTGCACATGTTTACAGCATTGTTTAAACAGAGACAGAAGACAAAGCTGTAACAAAGCTGTCATGTAAATCATTGATAATTAATACCTTAAAACGACAGTAACTCGTATACACACATACATAGGCTGGATTACCTACATGTATATATAATATAATACATTCTGGTATACAGTGCTGAAAAAAGCGAGTTACATTAAATGTATGTATATAAGCATGTTTTAAACGACGTTTAAAATGAAGCATTTAAAATGAAGCATAATACAGACTTTTGCATTCATAGTTCTAGCAAAACACTGAAGTACTTAGAAGTAGGCTACGAATGCTAAAATTTCACCAGACAATACAACCATGCGGTGAACATTATTCTTGCTTACTTGATTAACCTATATAGTCCGTACAGTTCGCAAAACGTCGTACATGTAGACTCGTGCCATTCTAAAGGTTCACATTTAAATTACAAGATAAAAAAGACTTCGGTTTTTAAATCCAGCTTTGTAAAAAAACCGTAAAAGCGGTAACGTGTACGTATAAGGCCACAGATAGGAGCTGCCTATAAAATACCGGTTTAACAAAAAGAAGCTGACAATAATTATATCACGTGTTACTAAGACGTAATTAGACAATTACCGGCATGCGTCGTGACAGATGTTAATGAGGTCTAGATAGAGGGCAAAGGGTCGAGGGCAAAGGTCAAAGCAAAGTTTCGTAGAATAGGTCAAGATATATGTATTAGGCCTATATGTATTGATTGACTGATGGAATTTAGGTAGGCCCTATGCATTTTTATCGCAGTTAACAATCATATTAGAGATTCGCACTAAGGAATTATTGCATTTAGACTCTTCATCGCATTTAGTTATCGCATTCGGATATCACAGTCAGGAATCGCATCTAACAAGCGCATTCGGTTATTATACACTCCCAATAGCTCAATTAGGCTACTCTGCTCAGCCATTGCTATTAATAGCAGCTGACTCTTGAAATTCCGACTCTTTCAAATCACTGACTCAATTGGAAAAATCCAACCATTTAGAACATAGAACTCACTGAACTCTTGACATTTTGGAACCTAAAATTCTCTGGAACTCGACATCTTCGAACCTAGGCCTTCTGGAACTCAAAACTCTTCTAAAACCATTATTCTTCTGGAACCCCTGGCTCTTTTGAACCTCCAGCTAGCTGTTTAGAACCTCTGCAACCTGAGATCCACAACTCTTTGGAGCTTCTGAATCTTTCGAACCCCTTCCTCTTGTAGAACCGCTGGCACCTAGAACCTCTGGCTCTGTGGAACCACAACCTCTCTACAACCCTGGCTTTTATGAACCCCTCGTTCTGTGGAACACTTGGCACTTTGAAAACCCTGGCATTTCGGAAGTCCTGGCACTTTGGGACCTCTGGAACTCTGGAACCTCTGATTCTCAGAGATCCTCCAGTTGGCTGTTTGATGACATTCGATGAGCAAGTATCCTAAAGACTACAACAATCGACCTATCACTAACTCCAGCTAAACACAAACGAACAGCTCTACAAACACATTGTCCATTCGGAGTTCAGGCATACGTCGGTGGCAGAAGACGCGTTTCCTCATTGGCAGCCGGTGGTGAAGTGGAATCAAACACTCGTAGTTGAAAACGGAGTTTCCGAAAATCCGCGACGAAGGAGAAGAAGTAGAGAATGAACATCACACCAACGACCCACTCGCTCGTTGAACCCAGGACGTGTAGGCTGTAGGCCTACAATATAACCAAGGATTCATTTAGCTCCTATATAAGCCACTCAGAAGCGCTTAGTATATATGTGCCCTTGTCTTTAAATGCATCCATCTGTACCCGGTACCGTCAGCCATGTCATAACATTAACTTGAGAGACGTTCATATCTCAAAGTTATGTTAATGGGTGAAGCTTCATAATGATTTTCAAATCATTTGGGAAACCGTGTGCCAAAACTTTCACCTATGCTCACTTATTATGGACTGGGTTCATATAGGGTAGGCCTATCTGTATGCGGTTCTGTAGGAGGGCGACCAGCATTTCGCAGGTTCCCTCCTACATCTCTTCCTACATCCCGTTCCGTGCTAAAAACCTTTTTCTTCTCTCGGAGCCTTCGCACTGGGAGCGCTGCTGATTGGCCTCAGCTTTGAGCGGCGCTATACAAATCCCCAAATACGATACGATACATCAAGTATTGATGGAAAATAGCAATTGCGCAATACGGGAATATAACTGGTGCAGACAGATAGATTGACTGTAGACAAACAGACAGACAGATAGACAGACTGACTGACTGACAGGCAGAAGAGCAGTAAGACAGGCAGGTATACGCAAACATATACGCAGAAGCAATTGAACAGTGATCAGTGTTTAATCTAGACGCCTTTGGGGGTGGGGGGAACTCCCCCAGGATTTATGTATCCCCCAGAGGCCAGCAATATTATAATGTAGATACCTGTTTTGGGAAGAAATCCTCCCCCCCCCCAGGATACATGTTGCGCTCCCCCCCCCCCCCCAGAGACGAGCAATCGAGTAATAGAAGAATAAAATAACAGTATAAGACCTATGAAATTTTGTGAGAGATGAATTCCTAAAAAAAAGTTCGTCAAAGTTTTCATTTCAGTTTCGAAAAAAAAGTAAGGAAAGTGGGTAGGAATTACTGAAAGTTAACAACATTTTAGTTAACTATTGCCCATCACTGCAATTGAAATCGTATACGAACCGGTTCGCCGCTTGTCCAGTTGCGTTGCATATGTTGTCTGGTCTTCGTGTCTTGGTTTGGATAGTAATCTGCCCAGATCTTCTCAGACAATAATTTGCCAACCATCGCTTTATTTAGCATCGGTTAAGGAAGTCGCATGCCATCCATATATAATTTAAATAATCTTCTACACGGCTAGTCTCAAACATGATCCCTATCCTATGCGATCCCATCTAATCGGATTCCTTCCACGATTTCCATTCCGTTCCATCCAGTCCAATCGAAGACAATGCAAGTAACCTATTATCAGTAAAAAAACTAAAAATTGCTCTAGCTGCTCAAATGTTACAATGAACGAGACATCGATTCATATCTCGTTCACTGTCACATAGGCCTATCATTCGCTGGAAAATCCAAATGAATGAACGATAGAACAAAAGAATGAGTGGGCGAATGAATGAACTGATGAATGGATGAACTAATTGGTGATTGATGAATGAATTGATGGATAGATGAATTAATTGGTGAATGACTGGATTTATGATGGATGGATGAATGAATTGATGGATGGATTGATGGACGGATTGATGAATTATTGAATTGATAGATGAATTAATGAATTGATGGATGGATTGGTGGATGAATGAATTGATGAATGAATGCGTGATTGGACTGATGGATTGGTGATTGAATGGATTGATGTATGGATGGATGGATGAATGGATGGACGAAAGAGTAGATTGATGAATGAATTAATATATTAATAGATGAATGAACAGACGAACGAACGATTGAACGAACGATTGAATGAATAATGCCCACTGCATAGACCTCCCTGCGTAGACACGTGATCGTAAGGCAATTGTACGTTAAAGGATACCGAATATTATGAAAAGAGTAGATGTTGTTGCAATGGCTACACGGCTGAAGCAGAGTCCTCTAGATCCGTCCAGATGACACGTGATGAACGACAACCTAGTGTCGAGAATCGTGTAGGTTGTGCCGAGGAGGAAGAGTAAGGCGGCTCCAAGGAAGTGCATCCGGTCTGGCTTGTCCTCCTGCATCACAGAAACAAAACAAAAGCGCCATATGTATACGAACAAGGGAGTCGCTTGACCGGCGACCACTCTTTGGTTCAGACTATCTCCCATTAGAAGATGTCATTCCCCATATTTTGCGCTCGTTATCATGGATCATATCAACCCTTGGTTCGGCCGATGTGAGGTAGGCCTACTTAAAATGCGCTATATTGAGTATGCGCTATATTGAGTGTCATATACATACATGATACATGCAATTGCGGCAGAGGATCGATTTTCCTATGCACTGCCAATATCTGATACAGTTATACATCAAAATACGAGCATAAAATTCCTGTAGACCTACTTAAATCATTGCTTTGTCTGTATACGTTTAAGATATGATTCAAATTGGGGCTAATAGGCTAAATAAAACCTTCATGAAACAGCGAAGTGTAGCTGGATTCTATCTTATCTTGTCTTATCTCATCTTACCCGATGTATGTACGTATGTATCTGATATTTTATAAAGCGCATTTTGGAATTTCTAAAAAGCGTTTATTGATGTAGCGGATTTGGGCGCTGCATAAATGATAATGAACCTAATTGAACCTAAAGGGGTCCCAGGGAGGTCCACACGGGGTCCTAGGTACCTCACGGGGATCATGGAGGATCCCAGGTATCTCACTGAGGTCGTGGGCCGAGCCCAAGGGGTCTTGGCGCGAACCCGGGTATCTCACGGAGGTCATGAGTGGGGAGTCTAAGGGTTCTGGCGCGAACCGAGGTATCTCCCTGAGGTCCACACGGGATCGCAGGTATCTCACAGAGGTCGTGGGCCGAGCCCAAGGGGTCTTGGCGCGAACCCGGGTATCTCACGGAGGTCATGAGTGGGGAGCCTAAGGGTTCTGGCGCGAACCCGGGTATCTCACAGAGGTCGTGGGCCGAGCCCAAGGGGTCTTGGCGCGAACCGAGGTATCCCACTGAGGTCCATGGGCGGGGCTTAAGGGTTCCATGTAAAGAGACATAGGGATCCGAAGTGCCTCACTGAGGTCCATGGGCGGAGCAACCCGAAAGGAGGGGATGGAGTAGAGGTTGCAAGGGGGTTGGTGGCGCCAAATACCCACATAAAAGGGGGTTTGCAACAGGGCTCAGGGGAGTCGTAGTCGTCGTCGTCGTCTTTGCGCAGAGTTCTCTTTGGTCTTTTCTGTCAGTTCTGTGAGTTGATTATTGCGTTGTCGATAGTTTTATAGTTTATTCGTTCATTTTGTCTGGAGTATTTGAGTGCTTTGAGCTTACGAGTATTGTGTGCGTTGAGTGTAATCGTAATTGAGGCTGTTTTAAATCTTTCGAATCGATTTGGAATATATTTTGTCTGGCAAGAGCCTAAAGGAAATTCAGTTCATTTGGATAATAAAAGAAAAGTGTTTCACAAATTACTCGTCTGATCACATGTGTTCAAGAAGTCGGTCGGTCGGACTTGCCTAAGCCCTTCGACAAAAATCGGAGGCCTTATCCACGCGTAGCAGCAGTAGGATAATCATCATCACTGCCGCGCCTGACAAGAGAGAGACCTAGACAGACACCTGTTTTCGCCACACTGGTACCAGAATCGGGGTGTTGAAACGACGAGTTTGATCGACAACGACCTCTTGACACCGGAAAAGCGATGGAAGACGAGGAGGTGATCATAAGACGAAGACCGCGGGGCATCGAGGATCCGTCCTCGGGCACTTCAACTCCCGTGAGAAGACGACAAACGACGGAGGTGTCGCCAGAACAGAGTCTCTTGGAGGACATTGGCGATGGTGACCTGAGGCCTGATGAACTGAGCGGACGAGAGAAACCAGACGATGAAATGTCGCCACAGAAATTGCTGGATGGCATTGGAGGCCTATTGAAGACGAGACCGATGCAGATGAAACCGGGGAAGTTCGACGGAACCGGATCTTTGGAGTCCTTCCTGGCGCAATTCGAGGTATGTGCAAGGCATAACCGATGGACGGCCTCAGACAAAATCGACTTTCTGCGATGCTCATTGGAGAAAGCCGCGACTCAGCTGCTATGGGATTTCGGCGCCCGACAAGGTGTAACTTACGAAGAGTTGGTTGAGCGATTATGCCAAAGATACGGAACGGAAGGTCAAGCAGAAACCTTCCGTGCACAGCTCTACTATCGACGCCAGAAAATCGGTGAAAGCCTCAGTGATCTTCTCCATGACATTCGGAGACTGGTAGTACTCGCATACCCGGTACCATCAAATGAGACTACACAGATCATCGCCAGGGACTCCTTCTTGGAAGCCATGCGAGACCGTGAGCTTTCGCTCAAGGTACGCGAGCGAGAGCCGAAGACGTTGGACGAGGCCTACCGGACGGCGCTTCGTCTCGAGGCCTATCAGCGAACGTCGGATACGGACGACCGGAGGAGGCAGCCGAACCGAGTGAGAGGGACGCAAGAGACCGACGTCAACGCTCAGATCCGGTCACAACTCGATCGTTTTCTCGCTGAGCAGCGCGAAGAGCAACGGAGATGGCAGCGAGAGATGGAGAGTAACATCGACCGACAACTCCGGGAGCTGCGGAGCCAAGCGTCGACGACTGGCGCAGCCGGGCGAGATGCTCGGCCATTGGATAGCAACCAGGATACTTCGCGACGGGCGGCGACCTGCTTTAACTGTGGCCGACCCGGCCACATAGCTCGCAACTGCCGACAAGGCCGCCGGCCCTTCACTCGTCAGCCAGCAGTAGCAACGGTCGGAACAGAACCGACCGATGGAACCGAAGAAGTCGTCGCCAACCACACAGCACGGCCAAGGCTGCCAAACCGTGCGAGTAATAACGCCATCTACATACGAGGTAAAGTCAACGGACGACCGCAGACCTGCCTGATTGACACCGGATCAGAAGTAAGCCTGGTGCCATATTCTACTATTGAAGGGTTAAACTTACGTCCTTGCAATCGTTTTTTGATGGCTGCTAATGGGTCTGATATACGGGTCCTAGGAGAAGTAAACATACCAATTAAGATCCGAGAGGGTTTCGAAATCAACACGGCTTTCCTGGTATCTGACCAGATAGTAGAACCCATGTTAGGTATGGATTGGTTAAGGGAACACCGATGTCGCTTAGGCTTTGGTGCTGGGGCCCTGTTTGTTGGCCGTCGGCGTGTTTCCCTTGTAAGAGGTAATGGGTCCATGTGGTGTCGGCGCGTGATCGTTGCCGAAGAGGTTGTGCTATCCCCTAAGAGTCAACAGGATGTGTCAGTCAAGACGCAGTATGGGGATTTAGCTACTAAAGCGCCTGCATGGATGACTGAGGCCGCGGAGGTCCAGCCCGGTGTTCACTTAGCCAGAGTAGTGGTGGGAGACTCTGCAGATACGACCCAGGTAAGGGTGGTGAACCTTAGTGAAGACCCGGTTAGGCTAAGTAAAGACCAAGTGCTAGGAGGTTTACATCCAGTAGAGGTTGAACATAGCAGTGTTAGTAAAGAAGGTAGAGGTCAGGTTAAGGGTGATTTTTCCCTTGACTCTCTCCTGGAAGATCTTCCGGAAGAGGTGAGGCCGGATGATCGCGTACAGCTGCGAAACTTGTTGATAGAATACAAGGATATATTTTCTGCAACAGAAAGAGATCTTGGTAGGACGACCGTGACTACACATAAGATTGATACAGGTGATGCAAGACCGGCACGACAGCCTTTAAGACGACAGCCATTGCCGTATAGAATTGCAGTAGATAAGCATGTAGATAGCGTGTTGGCTGTGAGACAGAGCAGAATGAGAATAGCTAAGAGAAACATTTTCCCAGTTCTCCTGGTGTTTATTGCAACAGCACTAAAGATGACGTGCTGTTTGTGGGTTAACCAGGAAGCGACATCGGTGGCTAGTGTTTCAGTCGAGACCGTAATTGTGAGGTGCGGGGCCCCGTTGCGAATACTTACCGATCGGGGGACGAATTTTGATGGGAAATTGTATCGGAAACGTCGCAACTTATTAATAAGGTTATCTGCAGCCATCAAGATGGATTGGGACGAAGTTTTGCCCCATGTCCTTGCCGCCTATCGGGTGTCGCTGCATGAAACGACGGGCAACAGTCCGAACTTCCTCCTGTTCGGTCGCGAGACGAGAGTACCACTGGATCTTGTCTATGGACGACCCCCCGACGCCGGCCATGCGAATGCCACCTACATTGAAAAACTGGCTGAACGATTTGAAACTGCAAATTGTTTTGTACGAGAACAGCTGAAAGTATCGGCGGAGCGAGGTCGTCACACTTACGACTTACGAGTTCGTCCCGCTCAGTTCAATACTGTGGAACAGCGAGGTGCAGTGAACTATGTCATCCGGAAAACGCCGAATTCTCGACCGTTCACAGCACATGTCGATAAACTGAAGCGTTATTTGAAGAGGAAGAAGCTTATAAAGAAGATGATACGACCAACGATCAACCGGCGAATACGGTGATTGACTGTGGTCGGCCGCGACGTGAATCTCGCAGGCCGGCGCGATACTGCTTGTAGTGTCGGAAACGCTGTTAGAAGATGCTGGTTTCTGAAATGGCACGGATATTAAATTTAACCAGTAAGAAACAGAATGAATGAGTTTGATATTCATTGCGATCCTCTGATCCTGAAGTGTTTTGTTGTGTTACAAGACTAGTGGAGTAGGAAGTGCTAAGAATTGCGACTTTTTGTTGTTGTGTGACCACTTTTGTTCTTTTTGTGATGGAATTTTATTTCAAGGGTGAGGACACCCTTTTCGCCTGGAGGGAGGAAGATGTAGCGGATTTGGGCGCTGCATAAATGATAATGAACCTAATTGAACCTAAAGGGGTCCCAGGGAGGTCCACACGGGGTCCTAGGTACCTCACGGGGATCATGGAGGATCCCAGGTATCTCACTGAGGTCGTGGGCCGAGCCCAAGGGGTCTTGGCGCGAACCCGGGTATCTCACGGAGGTCATGAGTGGGGAGCCTAAGGGTTCTGGCGCGAACCGAGGTATCTCCCTGAGGTCCACACGGGATCGCAGGTATCTCACAGAGGTCGTGGGCCGAGCCCAAGGGGTCTTGGCGCGAACCCGGGTATCTCACGGAGGTCATGAGTGGGGAGCCTAAGGGTTCTGGCGCGAACCCGGGTATCTCACAGAGGTCGTGGGCCGAGCCCAAGGGGTCTTGGCGCGAACCGAGGTATCCCACTGAGGTCCATGGGCGGGGCTTAAGGGTTCCATGTAAAGAGACATAGGGATCCGAAGTGCCTCACTGAGGTCCATGGGCGGAGCAACCCGAAAGGAGCGGATGGAGTAGAGGTTGCAAGGGGGTTGGTGGCGCCAAATACCCACATAAAAGGGGGTTTGCAACAGGGCTCAGGGGAGTCGTAGTCGTCGTCGTCGTCTTTGCGCAGAGTTCTCTTTGGTCTTTTCTGTCAGTTCTGTGAGTTGATTATTGCGTTGTCGATAGTTTTATAGTTTATTCGTTCATTTTGTCTGGAGTATTTGAGTGCTTTGAGCTTACGAGTATTGTGTGCGTTGAGTGTAATCGTAATTGAGGCTGTTTTAAATCTTTCGAATCGATTTGGAATATATTTTGTCTGGCAAGAGCCTAAAGGAAATTCAGTTCATTTGGATAATAAAAGAAAAGTGTTTCACAAATTACTCGTCTGATCACATGTGTTCAAGAAGTCGGTCGGTCGGACTTGCCTAAGCCCTTCGACAAAAATCGGAGGCCTTATCCACGCGTAGCAGCAGTAGGATAATCATCATCACTGCCGCGCCTGACAAGAGAGAGACCTAGACAGACACCTGTTTTCGCCACATTACCTTATCTGATCTTATTAGCATTTTAATCAGTGATTGACAGATCTATGTCAGATTTCTGTTCATTTTTATTCTTGTCTATGATTGTTGCCAATTGCATGGGCGTCCGGAGGAGGCAAGGGGGCATTTGCCCCTGGATTTTTAAGCTATTTTACAAAAATAATATCTTTTGATTATTATGATTATTCCAACAGTCCCAACATGATTTTCAATGCTAAAAAACACTTAATTATTTAGTAAGTCAGCTACTGTATACAAAAATCGTCATTTTGCTTCCCCTAGAACAATTTTGCCCCCTTAGAAAATCCTCCCTTTGAAATTTTTGTCTTCCCCTAGAAAAATTCCTGCGGACGCCCATGACCAATTGCGTTGTGTCAACTGCGTGGTTTGAAGAATAGACGAATATTTGATTTGATCTTAACTTACCTTTACCTTAGCTTCCCTCACCTCACCTTATCTCGTATCTCACCTCACCTCAACTCACCTCATCTCATCTCATCTTGTCTCATCTCATCTCACCTTACCTTGTCTTATCTTATCAAACAATCGCTTAAGCTTGGCTGAATCGATAGAATGAGACGTATTACCTGGAAGTTTCCGACAAGGGTCATTCCGAAGAGCGACAGTGATCCGATGATGAAGGCAGCCACGGTGATCCTTCGACCTTGCACGTGACCTCCGTCGTCCGGCAGCAATACGCGCATGCGTAAAAAGCGTATCCAGAATGTACAGAACGCTACAAGAACATTCACATCCGATTCATCGGTTCAAAACCGCATGTATGTATGTATGATTCTATGTGTATGTGTGTATGTGTGCGTAGGGCTTACGGGTGTATGCATGTATATGTATGTACGCACGTAGTACGTATGTATGTTTTACAATGGTTATCGAGTAATGAATAGAATAGAATAGAATAGAATAGAATAGAATAGAATAGAATAGAATAGAATAGAATAGAATAGAATAGAATAGACTAGTTTTGAAATGAGATACAGAGCTGTTAAGTTTCTGTTCATTATTTCACTTAGCTATTGACTTGCTAACTGTGTTGTGTCATGGTCGGAGGAATAAACTATCTATCTATCTATCTATCTATCTATCTATCTATCTATCTATCTATCTATCTATCTATCTATCTATCTATCTATCTATCTATCTATCTATCTATCTATCTATCTATCTATCTATCTATCTATCTATCTATCTATCTATCTATCTATCTATCTATCTATCTATCTATCTATCTATCTATCTATCTATCTATCTATCTATCTATCTATCTATCTATGTATCTATCTATCTATGTATGTATGTATGTATGTATGTATGTATGTATGTATGTATGTATGTATGTATGTATGTATGTATGTATGTATGTATGTATGTATGTATGTATGTATGTATGTATGTATGTATGTATGTATGTATGTATGTATGTATGTATGTATGTATGTATGTATGTATGTATGTATGTTTATGCATATATACGTACGAACGCATGTACGTATGTAGGTATCTAAACTATATATATATATATAATTATATATATATACAGGAAACATCCCGGAAATGTGTGTGTGTGTGTGTGTTTGTGTGTGTGTGTGACTTTTAATGCTACTTAGAAGTTTTTTTTCTATACGGATGTGTCGCCCAACCGTTCGGCTCTTGAGTGTCTCTGCGCCCAAATAATACGGCGGCGTCCCAAAGTCCTGCTTCTATTCGGCGCATAGGCCTACGTGCTTGCATTTATGTATGTCTGCATGTCAGCAAGTGTGTATGCATGTACGTACGTACGCTGTGCACGTACGTAAGTTATATTCATCGCCTCTTGCAATCTCTCCATAAGTCCTGTTGAGCCTGTAATTTTAAAGCCTTTCAGAACTAGAAACCCGTCAGAGTCTGGAGAGTTTTTAGAAGGCGCTGTGCCACAGACATATTACGTAATATCATTGGGATGAAGTTCCAGGGCTCACCTGCAAAAGCTGACATATCGAGCAGTTGAGCAAAAACATTGGTCTCTGGGTAGAGCACAGCTCCGTCGCTACAAAGTCCACCAGTTATTACATATTAGACTTATTGCTACTCTTGTATACGGATCCATGAAACATATATTATATGTAAGATACATTATAGCGTTAAAGGGTATCCTGTTCCTTGATTGTTATCGTCGTGTTTGCGCCTCAGCCGTAAGATCCTTCTAACCCCGAGACCATAGGCGTAATTTGCGGGGGTACGAGGGGTACCCGTAACCCCACCTTTTGGACGGGGGTACCGTACCCCAGTTTTTGAACACTGCCAATCAATATTTTATTATTGTGCCTTCCCAGAGATCGCCTTGCTTCGTGTATTAAGAAATTGGTCCCCCCCCCCCAGTTAGACCAAAGTTACACCTCTGTCCGAGAGGAAGCAGCACAGTGCCTGATGAACGAGAGACTCAGTGGTGACAGAAATTTGTAGTTTCGCCTCTCAACTTGTCAAGAAAGGTTCGATGAAATGCACGGTCTCAAACACAACAGTTCACCCTAATAGCTAGGCCCTATATGTTTCAAACCTTATTATAGTTCTCACTCTACTTACATCTAATCTCCAACTCTCTTTCCTTCTACTCACCCTATACACGGCAAACAAATCGATTTTTTAAATATTTTAAGGCATGAATTAGGGTCATGACTCAAGTGACATGTGTGAGCGAAAGAAGGGCTCTTGAATTCAACTCGAAGTCAGTTCAAAGTCCAGTAAGAGGTAAGAGGGAAGTTAACAATTAAGCATGTGGGAAGAAGACGAAGTAAGAGCAACAAGCACTTCCCATATTCTGCACAGATGATGTATAGGCAAAGGCGTCGACAACGTTAGCGGTAATGATGACGACGACGATGATGATGACGACGACAATAATGATGACGATGACCAGAATCACAGCCTCCACCTAGTTAGTCTTCTACAGATTTTAAACTTAGCGTAGGCCTACACATAGTGAAAACTACGTTGTTGTATGTAAAGCAAGGGGCTAAGCAGTGGGTCGCGACGCCTTTGGACACAGAAGCTTCACAGAATGAACCGTGTTAACTTAAGTGGAGCTAACAACGGAAGGCACTCAATGGCATACTTAGTGATAGCTGGAGGGGACACGGAATCCGAAAGATGGCATGGTGAACACTGGCAGCGATCTTGTTTGACAGTGGGGGGAGGACACTTTTCAATTGATCTGGTGAAGAAAGAGTTTTGAACTGATCTGCTCAGAAAAGAGGTCCGGCTCGCATGAGCGCGAACAAATTTTTTACCTTTTTTAGGGGTTTCTTCGAAATGTGGGGGTCAAATGTATGGTGTGTCCCCCCACTGTTAAAGGTGGGGGTCTTGTTTCCCTCGACCCCCCCCCCCCCAGATCGCCGCCCATGATGGTGGAAAGGGTGGAAAGCAGGAGAGAAGGAACAATGATAGATATCAATGAGACTACAACTGATGGATGTTGATTATGTATGAACACAGAATGTAAATGGCTGCTAATAATGTTAATTGAAGATAACCGACATGGTTAATAAAAGTGTAACAATTATACTTAATTATATATGATTTACACCACTTGATAAACTGTACCAATTATACCTAATTAAACACTGACATCTGATTCTGTGGCTGCATATAGGATACTCGCGTTTCCTTACCATATGTCACAATGTGGTCTGGTTAAAATGAATATTTTCTGCTGCCACACAACGTTAGCTAGCATAGACTAAGAAACTACTGATTAGACCTACTAACCTGATATATGGCCAGAAGGTGGCGACGTCTCCCTTACCAACAGCGATGCCATATGAGCAGATGAGTGATAATGCCATTAGGAGGACGACACATGCTGGGAAGATGACGGCGTGCATAGTCACTTCCATGACGTCAGAGAACCTTAGGATGACGAAGACGAGGAGGAGACAGAGAAGGTGGAGGAGGAGGAGGGCGACGTACGAGTTGGGCTACGAACCGATGTATGTAGTTTAACTCTCTAGAAAACCAATATCAGCGCTATATATTACTGTAATAGATAGCATATCAAATCGTTTTCATCAAGTCAGTCAGTCAGTCAGTCAGTCAGTCAGTCAGTCAGTCAGTCAGTCAGTCAGTCAGTCAGTCAGTCAGTCAGTCAGTCAGTCAGTCAGTCAGTCAGTCAGTCAGTCAGTCAGTCAGTCAGTCAGTCAGTCAGTCAGTCAGTCAGTCAGTCAGTCAGTCAGTCAGTCAGTCAGTCAGTCAGTCAGTCAGTCAGTCAGTCAGTCAGTCAGTCAGTCAGTCAGTCAGTCAGTCAGTCAGTCAGTCAGTCAGTCAGTCAGTCAGTCAGTCAGTCAGTCAGTCAGTCAGTCAGTCAGTCAGTCAGTCAGTCAGTCAGTCAGTCAGTCAGTCAGTCAGTCAGTCAGTCAGTCAGTCAGTCAGTCAGTTAGACATTACACATGCACACACAAACACATCTACGCACACACCTACACACACAAAATAGCAAGTTAGAATAGGAATATGCACAATTGTCAGCCATTTTAGGTTAATACCCTATTTAAATACACCATTTACAGGCAAGAATATCATTCACATGTGCCATCGTAATCGTGATCTCCACACATGTAAAGTGTCAATCGAAGACCAAGCGCCTATTCACGAGCGCTGCGTCAAATCAGAGGGGGTTTCTAAAGAGCTGTCCAGAGGGACCATGAGAAACACAAAACGTAACTGGTTCAAAACTAACAACAAGTCATCCTCAAACGAAAACGAAACCTTCGATTAGTCGAAAGACTGACAAATACAAAATGCCTCGCAGGATTGAACACCAAACCCAAGTCTAACTTTAAATCAAGGCTTATCAAGCGCAGAGCCTTTTTTATAGGGTTTACATTTCTCGCAAGTGTCTAGTTGGCGTAGACTTCATACACGTACTCGGTTCAATACTATGCGCCGGATACAACAATATTATTAAGTATGGATAAATTGGATATATGAAATACAGTAGCGAAGCCCTGAGAAAGGTCTTCATATAGCACATAGGCGAAATCTACGGGGAGGGGGTAGACTTCATACACGTACTCGGTTCAATACTATGCGCCGGATACAACAATATTATTAAGTATGGATAAATTGGATATATGAAATACAGTAGCGAAGCCCTGAGAAAGGTCTTCATATAGCACATAGGCGAAATCTACGGGGAGGGGGTACGAGGGGTGCTCGTACCCCCACTTTATTGACTGGATGGTACCGTACCCCCACTTTTCATACCCATTGTTTTTGCCCATTATTATTTTATCTGAGGAAGCCCTCAATATTCAAAACATTTACCGAGCATTATCATCATTGTGATCACCATCATCATCACTCTCAGTATTATTATTATTATTATCACTTTTATTATTATTATTATTATTATTATTATTATTATTATTATTATTATTATTATCATCACCATCATCATCATCAGCAGCAGCAGCAGTACCAACATCATCAGCAACATCATCAGCAGCATGATCGTCATTATTATTATTAAGCCTATAATTATTATTATACTTGTAATACAAACGAAGGCGTTATAATTATTTAACAGTCGCGAAGTTGAAACAATACGAAATTTTGTAACCCCCCCCCCCACTTTCTAGACCAAAGTTATGCCCCCGATATAGCGCCTTTAGAGGACCTCAAAGAGACGCAGAATGTGTACTGCTGTAGCCATGGACCGTCCTTATGAATGAAACTGAGTTGGCGTTCAGCTGGACCTCTGCAACATCTGCTCACCGTCTTTAACATCTTGTCTGGGTCTTTGTAAGTCTGCCGTTCTCTTAGAATGTCTAAACTCCAAAGGCTTATAAATAAAATCCATCTGAATTGTCTATACCAACAGAGCAGACAAAACTTTTGAAGCCTATATGTAGCCCCATTGAGGAGGCCTATATATCCGTCAATGCTGCTGTTCTATTGGTGAACAAAGAGATACGAACTTACTTATATAGCACATTTCTAAAACCTCTCTAGAGTAGTGGTGCATGGCCATGGCAACAGCGACGACGACAACGATGATGATGATGATGACAACAACGACGACTAATATGATGATAACAGGCTCCGCTTGCTCTTCCACTATACACATACACAGAATTTAAACTTACAGGATACATAGATAGTGAACACCTAGACCTTTTGGTAATGTCTATGCAGCTCCGTACATACACTTCGCGTAGGCCCTATAGGCTTACAACGCGCATGGACCAAACACAAGCCTATGCGCGAATAAGACAATTATTAGACTAGAGGGTTACTAACTGTAAGCTATGTATACAAGGGGACTATAATAATTGGGCTACAGCTGTAGTCGGCTTTAGGCATGCCGTAGAGGCCTACAGATTAGTCTATTCATCTATTATCACCGACTGTCCTTTTTGCTGCATACTGTAGACAATCAAACTAATTATGCGCACACACGAGTCTTATTTAAGCGTAGAATAGGCCTACATATATATTATAAGTATGTTTGTACTTATGTATATACGTATGTATATATAAGTATGTATACAAGTATGTATGCATATATGTATGTATAATGTATCTCTGTACGTATGTATGTATGCATGTATGTATGTATGTATGTATGTATGTATGTATGTATGTATGTATGTGTATAGTATACACATGTAGTATGCATGCAGTATATGTATATGTGTATGTGTGTGTGTATGCATGTATGTACTGTTTCTTTTTTCCATATTTTGGGTTTGTTTTTTTCTTCCACGAAGGTAAATTATCGGTGTGCCTCCTATTTGTTTGGTGAGCGCTAGCCGGCGCTACATTTGTATCTTTTTCTCTAGAAGGTGTAACCGAGGCTTCCATGTGACGACAGTCTTGCAAGCGAAGTTCAATTACCAAGTAGGTGTCCCTACCTAGCGGGAAAACTCTTCCCTTTAGGGTCACCTTTTGCCTCCAGTGACGTGAATTACTAACAATTCTTGTTTACAAGTTCAGTGTGTCATAAAGTTTTGGATGCAATAAAAGATTTTGATTGATTGATGTATATGTGAGTATGCATGCATGTATGTACGAGTGTAGCTGGATATATTTATCTAGCGCCTTTACCAACATCTAAACGTCTAGTTGAGTCGCAAACACGCCTTCCTTCAACATGACACCTTTTCAGGCTAACATTTATTACAACGGACCCCCGGCCGAAAGGGTGGAGGGATGATTTGGCCCAGATGATGCGACCACTAACCGACCTCCGCTTGATTATAGACTGTTAGCCTATGCAGGGTTCAGACGGTCTAATATGGGGTGCATACTCATACAGGAAGAAAGCCATAATGATAGGTGATATGTCTAGTCTGTTACGAGCACCAAAGAACACGCGTCACTGACCGACGGACCGATGTACTGATATACTAACACATGAGTTCAGTTCACAGGTTCTATGTTCACACAAAGTGCACAGCCACCGGTAATAAAAATCAGACCTGTTGTAGGCGTAGGGCCTATATAGGCCTAACTTGGTGGATAATTAACATCGAATTTCCACAGAAAGCGTTGCATTAATTACGTTTAGCCTAGCTTTCCTTAGCGTGTATTCTGCAGGCCCATCACATATCCTGTTAACTAATTGGCTGATCATGCACATAGGCCTACACTTGTTTTTTTTTATCTATTTACATCAGCATATATATTTCTTACTAAATACGTCGCGACAAAGCAGCGCTGCAGTGTTAAGGGCCATTTAGCCCCTTAAAATCAAAATTCCTGATCCGATTGACTGTAACTGGCATGAGGTGATTACATCGTCGAGATCTCCACCAAACAGCGATGAGGATGGCACTTCCAATGACACCCAACATGCACCTGACAGAGTCTCCCACGTAATCGTAAACTCCAAAATTCTAAAGCGCTACTCTAAAGCTAAGCGCAGTTTACCAGCTTAGTCACGAGCGCTACGTCAAGTCAAAGAGGTTGTCCAGAGATAGTCAAAGGGGCTGCCCCATTACCTGTACTCTCGTCAACACTTTAAAACTGATCCATATCAGAACTTTCTGTTGATGATCGTGAATGTATGAATGAACGAGTGATCGACTGAACGAAAGAATGAATGAACGAATTAATTAATTAATTAATTCCAATTCAGGCTTGACTTGTACGCTCACGAGCTGGTCACACGTGTAGACGCTGTAGTAGTGTAGTACATAATATGATGTAAGGTTTAGAAAGGATGTCTGTAGTAGCGCTTCATAATGGCTAGTTTACAATTATTATCGTCTCCTCTTTAGGTTGCTGCAAGTAGCCCTCATTCTTAAACTGAAAGCTCTTCACTAAGGCCTAGTTAGAAGTTGTTCAGTTTACATAATGAACATATTATGTTGACCTAAGGGGGCAATATTGGCCTATTTTGACGATTAATGTGATAATATTGTTTCTCTTGTCCAGCGTTGTTGGCAAATTTACACGAACCTAAAGTAAGGCACAATTGCTATGATATTTCATACCACGAACTATTTCAGCAATGTAGTTTCACCAGACATTGTAAGTTCCGGTTGAATTATTCTAAGTACGTATATGGTAAGGTATGGTAATGTAAGTTAAGTAAGGTAAGGGCACGTAAGGTAAGGTAAGGTAAGCTAAGGTAAGCTAAGCTAAGCTAAGGATATGTCAGATAAGGGTATGTAAGGTACGGCAATTTAAGACAAAGTAAGTTAAGATAAGGTAAGGTGAGGGTATGTAAGGTGAGGTACAGTAAGGTAAGGTAATGGTATGTAAGGTATGGTAATTTAATGTAAGGTAAGGGCAGGTAAGGCAAGGCAAGGTAAGGCAAGGGTTAACCCTGTCAGCGGGACCTATAGGTCCCTTAAGGGTTTCTCTCCCTTTACTTCCCGTGATTGATTATAATAGTCTATCTTACTGTTTTTGTCATAACGTGTCACAAGAAGTAATACAGTTTATGGTTTATGGTTAAGGTAAGGTGAGGGCAGGTAAGGTAAGGTAAGGTGAAGTAATGTAATGTAATAATAATAATAATAATAATAACGGCAATTTATATGGCGCCATAACGCGGCCATGCCGCTACAAGGGCGCCTTACAACTCCTATCGGGAAAGATGAACAGGCTTCGACGCCCGCAAGCAGCCACAGCGGCGCTCCTACTAAGTAAGGTGACGTAGACGCTCGTTTGTCACATCCTGCTATGACCAATTATAGTCGTCAGAGGTGTGTATCGTCTTCTGGTTGAAGAATCTGTTGACTGAAGCTTAAAGACGGCTAGAGCAGTGTAACGTCCGCACTAAATGTCCTTGTGACTTATCGACACGCGCTTTAAATTTATCCTTAGCATCTGCCTTCTGACTGCAAGCTCAAACACATCCTGCCTGCCTGCCTGCCTGCCTGCCTGCCTGCCTGCCTGCCTGCCTGCCTGCCTGCCTGCCTGCCTGCCTGCCTGCCTGCCTGCCTGCCTGCCTGTCAACTTGCGTGACAGTTTTCATTTTGACGAAATCGAAACTGACCTTACCTGCGTCACAGGTTTTGCTTTGATGGTGTACTTTCGATGTTTGTCAGGATCGTACAGAAGTTCTAACTTTGGCCCAGTCAATTGGGGGCGCATTAGGCCTGTGTTAAAGCTGGAAGACTAAGTGATCCTTTATCACAAGCGTTGGCCTATAGCCAGCCATACTTCGTAAGCGTCTAATACAATGAAAATAGAATGATTACATTGAGCCAATAGTAAAGCCCAATGCACACATAGGCGGATAATGGGTTTTCTAAAACATGGCGCTATACGAATGACATGATTACTTTACCTTACATTAAGTCAATCATACAATTTATAATTATATTGATTTGTGCGTTATGTGCCATTGGTCTGCTTTCTACAGGCCCAGGCTCCTCTGGGGTCATGAACTCCGAATTCATTTCCATAATTGAATTTCCAGTAGGCCTAAAATCAAACTTTTATCCGTCGTGTCCTATTTGGACAACGTTTTGACTAGAGACTACCACTACTACTACCACTGCCACTGCCACTACTACTGCTACTACTACTACTACTACTACTACTACTACTACTACTACTACTACTACTACTACTACTACTACTACTACTACTACTACTACTACTACTACTACTACTACTACTACTACTACTGCTGCTGCTACTACTACTACTACTACTACTACTACTACTACTACTACTACTACTGCTGCTGCTACAATTACTACTACTACTACTACTACTACTACTACTACTACTACTACTACTACTACTACTACTACTACTACTACTACTACTACTACTACTACTACTACTACTACTGCTGCTGCTGCTGCTGCTGCTGCTACAATTACTGCTACTACTACTACTACTACTACTACTACTACTACTACTACTACTACTACTACCACTACCACTACTACTACTACTACTACTACTACTACTACTACTACTACTACTACTACTACTACTACTACTACTACTACTGCTGCTGCTGCTGCTGCTGCTGCTGCTGCTGCTGCTGCTGCTGCTGCTGCTGCTGCTGCTGCTGCTGCTGCTGCTACTACTGCTGCTGCTGCTGCTGCTGCTGCTGCTGCTGCTGCTACTACTACTACTACTACTCTGACTAACGGATTTCGGTCTGGCTTCTCTACTGGACTGTGACTTAGTCTACAGTTTCACTTGAAGCGACATCGATTGACACCTTGTGAATACAGAAGTTACTACATTAGACAGATTAGCCTAGATTAGAATAGAATAGGTAGGTAGGATAAGACTAGATTAGATTAGATTTAGACTAGATCAGACTAGTGTAAAGTAGACTAAGCTAGATTGGATTAGGAAGACCATATAACATTAAAGTAGCATCTCCCTTTATGGCAATCACGACGGCATTCAATCAATCAAGAAGTAGGCCCCTATCTTGCACTTCAAAACGCATTGCACTTGAAGCAGACGAGGTCAGGGCTGACATCTCCTCAGGTCGATAGATCTCGTCTTTTGTCAGCACAAATACCGACCGACTCTATAGTCTTTTCTCGCATCAGTAGCGCGCTGGGCTTTACCCTGACAACCACTTTAGTTGGGCCCACAATGAATGTATACAGTCGCCCACAGTTGCAACAGTGCGGGCACAGTGCGGGTCAGCAATGGGCCCAATGAAGGTGGCTGTCTGGGATCGGCCTTTCATGGTGTCTGGTCCGAAGGCGGATTTAAACTGCCCTGCGCTTCGCCATAGGCCACAGCTATAGGAGACGAGCCAAGACAGCGAAAAATAGGAAAGCGTCATGAAAACGATACCTCATCACAGAGGAACACGCCATCAATGATGATGATTATGACGACGATGATGATGACGACGACGACGATGATGATGATGATGATGATGACGACGACGATGATGATGATAATGACGACGACAATGATGATGATGGTAAATGATGATAATGATGACGATGACGATGAAGATGATGATGATGATGATGATGATGATGATGACGATGAAGATGATGATGATGATGATGATGATGATCACGATATGATGATCATAATGATGATGACGACAACGACGATGATGATGATTCGAAGCTTTGGGCTTCTCTATATGAGGTCTGTGCGCTCCCTCGGTTCTTCAACGTCGTTCACTTAAATCGAACATCGATTCATGACTTTTGATATTGTAATAACGTCATTAAAATAGATTAGAGATCATATTATTAACAACCCAGACTCGAGCAGTGGCAGAAAAGAATTAGCCTAATAATAGCGCTTACTGGCCGCAGCTGCCTTCTGGTCTGCGTGACTACCTCTTGATTGCACTGTCTTAGCCAATGTATTACGACGTCAACGCAGTGGTTTCTCACTCTGTAGCGATCATTGCGATAATGGCGCTACAGAAATCTTAAGATATGAATTGAATATCGTGTACTGTACACACATATATATCGACCGAAATCTTGGCTGTGAAATGTTATGATGCATGGCCAGAGGCGTAACTTTGGTCTAAAAAGTGGGGGTACCAATTTCTTACATACACGAGCAAGGCGGAGACTGCGATCTCTGGGAAGGCTCAATAATAAAATATTGATTGACATTGTTTAAAAAGTTGGGGTACGGTACCCCCAGTCAAAAAAGTCGGGGGTACGGGTACCCCTCGTATCCCCCATAAATTACGCCTATGTGCATGGCGTCTTTGTGAAGTTCTTTAGCGCCTTTCTGAGGTTCCTAAACGACGCGATCCTACATAGTCAGATTAAAAAGGAGTCTACATACATATAGATAGTTCTGGTCCGACAGCTTCGCTTTACTCTGGATACAGCATCACTGAAAACAATGTTGCGCTGCCTTATTCTGACGCGACTTGACTACTGCAACTCTGTAATCAATGGTCTCTTTGAATGCACACTGCTTCCTCTAACCAGAGTACTGCATCCGGCTGCAAGACCTTGTCTTGGACTGTCGAACCGACACTATATCACACCTGCTGTTCGTTCTCTACACTGGCTTCCTGTCTGCGAGCGCATTCATTTCAAGCTGGAACTCCTCATGTACAGAGCACGTGCAGATCATCTGCCATCCATGGTCATACCTTGCAACTCTGTTAAAGGCTGCTCCTCTCCAGGGACGTAACTAGCGTAGGGTTTGGGGGTTTAAGCCCCCTACCAAACGAAGCTGAAGCCCCCTAAATAAATCAAGCCGGTGTATGCTTACGACTAAAAATTCGTAGGAACATTGTATTCATGTTGCCATGCTCAAGGCGCAAGACCCCCCCCCCCCAAACGAGAAGTCCCAGTTACGTAGCTGCTCCTCTCTTCGATCAGCAACTGCTGGAAAGTATGTTGTTCATGGTAGGCCTACACATCCTGTGTTTAGCCGGAGGACATTCACAGTTGCCGGTCCCTCCATCTGAAACTCTCTACCTCCTCATGTTCGCAACTCTCTTAGCGAAACTGTCGCTTTAAACTGAAAACTTACATCTTCCAGTCTACCAATGGATCTTAATGTTTGCCCGGTTTCAATGTGCAATTCTGAACTTTGTAAGGAGGGCATTATCAAATTACAGTTGTATTGTATTGCATACATACATACATACATACATACATACATACATACATACATACATACATACATACATACATACATACATACATACATACATACATACATACATACATACATACATACATACATACATACATATATACATACATACATACATGCGTATACTACATACATATATGCACACACGTATATATACATACATCATGCACGTAATACATACATACGTGCAGACATACATACCCACATACAAACACGCATACATACATACATACATACATACATACATACATACATACATACATACATACATACATACATACATACATTATGGTCATTCACCTGTAGGCTAGTTTCTTAAATACATGAGTTTCCCGCGTAAACTTGCAATGCCATTGATGTAGCATATATCTAATATTCATTCAAGCTTACTTGATTCACACTTTTGCAGCTCCTGATTCGTATAGACTAATTTAGTCGGTCTAAGTCCAATGACCTATAACTTCAGATTCTCCTAATAGCTCGTCGCGAACCAGATTCGCTTTTAATTCAGCTCAACCTAGGCCTATAGGCGTATTAGGCTATCACGAATTTAGACCTTCTATTCTATTTTCAGGACGTCTGAAATTCCAGCTTTTGCTCTATGTCGAGCCATGGCACAAACAGCGGTAACACCGAGTTTTAATCCGGGTTCATGAGTTGGGATCGTCATTCTTCCTACCTGAAAATGTCGGAATTCCCGGCATCATCATTTCCATGACTATAGATGCATGTGATGTTGCCTTCATCGCACTTAGAATCCTGTAAGCCTATGTGCAGTGTGAGAATTGTAGAAAAAACACTGGAGTTGAATATTTTATCCGTGTTTTGCAAACTAAGAAAATTAAGAAATGCAACAGAAAGCTTAAACTCCTTAAATCACCAAATTTATTAGTATGCAGTTCACATGGTCACAAATCTCACAATAAAACCAGAGCATTGCTTTATTCGTAGGCCCTAACCCACAAAGTGAATTGTGAAAGAAAATGCTAAAAAATATGCACAATATAATCACACTAGTACAACTGGGGGTTGGGGGTTGGAAGCGACTCCCTGGGTGTGCAATGAAGTCTTAACTGGGGTCCTAAGAAAGACTAGGGGGTTGAACCCCAACCCCCCGACAATTCTCACTCTGCCTGTCCGTAGACCCTACTGAGTATTGCGCTATCTAGGAAAAGGCTTAGGCCTAATTGTTACGACTGACTACAAAGGATTCTAATTAAAGTTATTCCATATACGGACCGTCACATGAGCATGATCGACTTAGGTACACCAATTGTGACGAGCATTGACAATGAGCAATCACAATTAGCTAGGCTGCAGGCCATCTTGTTAATGATGCCGTGGTTTTATCCCAATGGGTTTATTGCCTCCGAATCGAGTGATATTTCGCGGTTTCTGGCTACACGTATTTCAGTTTTCCGAACGTACCGTCACATGAGCATGACCTAGGTAGGCCTACCAATTGTGACGAGCAATCGTAATTAGCCAGGCTACATGCCATCTTGTAAATGATGCTGTGGTTTTAACCAGATGGGACACATGCTCAACAATTAAAGGCTCAATTAAAGGTTAATCGCCAATTCAGAGAAGGCGGTTATTTAAAGCGCCAATTTTCCAAGGGATTTCCCTAAGTGTCGCGTAAACTGAAAGAACACAAAGGATTTTATGGTAGCCAGAAAAACCAAACATCGATGAGTGGAATCATGATGGAGAATTGGGGATGGCCAGGAGCGGCGATCCCGGGGGGTCGAGGGAACAAGTCCCCACCTTAAACCGTTGGGGGACACAGTATATATATACAGTCCCCCAATTTTGAAGAAACACCAAAAAAGGTCAAAAATTGTTTTCGCCTGAGCGCGAAAAATGTTTGAACTCTTCTTTGACCAGATCAGTACAAAACTCTTTTTTGACCACATCCGTTCAAAAGTCTCCCCCCCCCCCACCTGTCAAACAAGATCGCCGCCTCTGGAGATGGCGTCATCGACTTTATGGCACGTGGTATATCCTATCTCTGAATCGCATATTATCTTATCTACGATTGAACCTGTCTGGAATATCAGTTTACATCTATTCACTCTGAGATTTTACATTAAAAACTAGGCCTAAGTCTCGACTTCTTGAACTCTTATCCTGCCTTGTCGCTAAGCTATTTCTTTGGGACACTCGCTTAACGGCTTCTTTGTCTCTCCTGATATCTCTCTCTGGTCTGTCGGCAATCGTACCTTATCCAGAATAACCCAACCCACCTGTTGGCAGGGTGGGTGTTGTCGGGGGGGATGGAGGGTTCAACCCTCTAGTCTTTCTTAGGACCCCAGTTAAGTCTTCATTGCACACCCCAGGGGGTCGTTTCCAACCCCTAGGTTGTGCTAGTGTGATTATATTGTGCATATATATATCTTACAATTTTCTTTTACAAATCGCTTTGTGGGTTACTAATAAAGTTACATGTATGCTCTGGTTTATTGTGAGATTTGTGACCATGTGAATTGTATACTAATACATTTGCTGATGTCATCACTTTAATGAGTTTAACCTTTCTATTGCCTTTCTGAATTTTCTCAGTTTGCAAAATATTCAACTCCACATGGATCAAACTTATCAAAGTCTAACCCCTCAGTCTTTGTTGTACAATTCTCACACTGCCTGTAGGCTCGTGAAAAACAGGTTCCAGATCCCCGCTCCACTTGCGCCCTATAGCGAACTGAACAAGAAAAAAGGTAGGCCTACATTGACTCATTTGGCGATGATACGAAAATTGCAGTCGTTGCTATCCACGAAGCAGGGGCATCTAGTAAACCATTCTTTTCGCCATTTCTGTTGACAGTTGGACATTTACATGACATCACAAGAGCACAAGGACTATACTTGGGTAGAAAACATTTCGGCAGCGCTAATGCCCTATCAAACAATTCAGGTAAATGCCTCGATCAACACTAGTCTTAAGTCAGCTGAAACTTTCTTCAATCTCATGGCCACGCTTACGAGGATTTGAGTCCTCGCAAGAACGTAGGCCTACTCTGGCATTGTGCCCACAAGGGGCCCATTTGTGACCTATGTTACCATATGGGACCCTAACGGCCACATATGGGTCCCGTCAGATGTTCATGGGCAAGCTGGCAGGGGGTTTCCAAAACAGAAAGCTCAAAATCGTGTAGGGGTTTATTGCGTGGTCCGCTCTTTAAGAGCTTTTGAAAGGGTAACGGCAAGTGTTTTGTTTTTAAAACCCATATAGACCTATGCATCATTCGCGGAATATCATGAGACTGAGTGTCAGTCATTAGTACAGCCAGGAAAGTGGTATCGATACACGAAAGAAACCAACAAGAAAGCCAAGAGCAACGCATCCAATCGATTTATGAAGCAACGCAGAAGACAAGGGAACACAAAGTATAGACAGACGCAGAAGTACTTTAATTTCGTTGTGTACGTGCGTCTCTCGTATCCAAAATGCGATGCGAAGCCAGAGGTCTCTGTAGGTCTTGGACATTTCTTCATAGTCATCTGCCTATAGTTGTTATATATATATATATATGTATATATATATATATAACAACTTTATATATATATCCTTAATAGAAATTACACTATGTGCATAGGAGAAAAATTACACTATGTGCATAGGAGATCACACACAAAATTTACAAAGGTGTTCCCTATAAATGGGCGTCTTCGAAAGAGTCTTGTTCTTCTTGACATCCAGCAGTCCTTAATGTTAGGTTCCTGCGTAAAGTGCAGTATAGCCCCAACACTGCAGTGACTGACCTTGAAGATCTTACGGGGATGGCATTGCTGTAGGTGTAGTTTAGTGTGTTCAGTTCACAGCTACTGAGGTTCGCAGCTTCCATTCCGTAGACCAAGGATGGCTTGCAATAACCAATAAGCACTAACAAGTTTATAATAACCGTTTAAAATATTGCATGTGTTCTACTGATATTGTGCTATTGTGCTACTTTCGTCACTGCACGCATATTGTTGAGTAATTTATAAATGTTTAGTTGTATTGTATTGTTTATAATTATTATAGGCCTATTATAATAGCACGACGTAGTAATAACAGTTACGTCATTATTTTAATCATCCTCTTTTGGCGTTTGTTTGTTGGTGACGTCATAGGTCTATGACGCTTCACTAGTGACATAATGTAAGAAAATAATGATATGCTATTGATGAACGCTGTTCTTTGTCGCATATCGCATAATTCGAGAACGTTTGATCAGCTAGCTTTGTTCTTCGGGCGAAGTCAAGATCCAAGCACAATCACGAACAGGCCGCGGCAGCCGAACACCAAATGCTTTGGTAAGTCCTGGCTTTGCTCCACGGTGTAACGGTGAATAACTACCTACTAACACCGAAGAATACTAGCCCGCTCAGAGCAACCTCGCTAAGAGGAGCAACTTTGGTCTAAAACGTGGGGGACCAATTTTTACAGCCTGATACACTGCTATTAATTATACTTACTATTATTTTTTCCCGAGGTACATTATGATCCCTCGGGATTGCAAAAATTAGTGGGCATTGTTCTGGAATGGCTAGTCTTCACAGATGATTTATCGGTGTGAAGGGTGCTTGAAAAAGCGACTGCAATGAAGCGTTGGGTTTCCGAAGATAAGCCTGTATTTTGGTCTATACACGGAATTCTAAAGCAAAACATAATAGTTCCTTGAAATTTTGAAAAAGGCAAAGAGAAAGGCAATGAAGAGGGCAAAGCATAAGGCAAATAAGGAAGGCAAAGTAGAAGGCAAAGAGGTAGGCAAAGAAGAATTACAAGTAAAACGGCAAAGAAGAAGACCAAGAGGTAACCAAAGAAGAAGGCAAAGAGAAAGTAAAGAAAGAAGGCAAAGAGCAACACAAAGAAGGCGAAGAAGGTAAAGAAGAAGGTTGGTAAAAAAAGGCAACGAGAATGTCAAAGAAAGAGTCAAAGAGAAGGGCAAGGAAGAAGGCAGAGAAGAAGGTAAGTAAATAGGTACAGAAGGAAAAGACGAAGGAAAAGACGAAGGCAAAGAAGAAGGAAAAGAAAAAGGAAAAGAAGAAAGCAAAGAAGGGAAGTCAAATGGCAAAGAAGAAAGCAAGAAAGAAGGCAAAAAAGAAGTCAAAGAAAGTAGAAGGCAAAGACAAAAGCAAAGAAGCAAGGCAAGTAAAAACGGATAACAGAAGAAGGCAAAGAAAAGGCCAAGCAAAAAGTCAAAGAGAAAGGCAAAGAAGAAGGTAAGTAAAAGCCATTGAAGAAGGCAAAGAAGAAAGACGAGGAAGAAGGCAAAGAAGAAAAAGAAGGAAAGCAAAACGGCAAAGAAGAAGCAAAGAAGAAGGCAAAGAAGAAAGCAAAGATAAAGAGAAGTCAAAGAAAGTAGAAGGCAAAGATAAAGACAAAGAAGAAGGAACAGAAGAAGGCAAAGAAGAAGTCTACGAGGAAGTCAAAGAGAAAGGCGAAGAAGAAGGTAAGTAAAAGACAATGAAGAAGGTAAAGAAGAAAGACAAAGAAGAAGGCAAAGAAGAATGCAAAGCAGGTAAGTAAAACGGCAAAAAAGAAGGCAAAAAAGAAGGAAAAGAAGAACTCAGAGAAAGTACAAGGCGAAGATAAAGGCATAGAAAAAGAAAAAAGGTAAGTTAAAAGGCAGAACAGAAGAAGGCAAAGAAGAAGGCCAAGAAAGTCAAAGGAAAAGGCAAAGAAGAAGGTAAGTAAAAGGCGAAGAAGCAGGCAAAGAAGAAAGACAAGGAAGAAGGCAAAAAAGAATAAGAAGGTAAGTAAAACGAGAAAGAAGAAGGCAAACAAGAAGGTAAAGAGAAGTCAAAGAAAGTAGGAGGCAAAGATAAATGCAAAGAAGTAGGAACAGAAGAAGGAAAAGAAGAAGATCAAGAAAATGTCAAAGAGAAAGGCGAAGAAGAAGGTAAGTAAAAGGCAATGAAAAAGGCAAAGAAGAAAACAAAGAAGAAGGCAAAGAAGAAACCAAGAAAGGTAAGTAAAACGGCAAAGAAGAAGGCGAAAAAGATGGCAAAGATAGAGAGGTCAAAGAAAGTAGAAGGCAAAGATAACGGCAAAGGAGAAGGAACAGAAGAAGGCAAAGGAGAAGGAACAGAAGAAGGCAAAGAAGGCTAAGTGGAAGTCAAAGAGAAAGGCGAAGAAGAAGTATATATGGACCTGCGAAGCTTCGATATTCGATTCGAAAACGAATCGGGCGGCGGTATTCGATTCGATTCGAAAATGATATCATGATTCGAAAAGTTTCGAATCTTTTTCAGAAAAATGATTAGCCCTTTGTTGTAAACTAATTGTTTTAATTGATTACTGCGCGTGGATTGGTTGTTGAATTTCTGCGTGCAACGCGGCACGCGACGACAGCAAACCCTCAGCATCAGTGAATTGGAAAGGAAATTTCGTGAAGTACCTCTGATTTAGTTCTATCAACTGTACATTTCTCAGGATTCTTACCCTTCACATAGATTTCATGCCCTGAAAATGGTTGCACTGTTTCCAAGCACCTATATTCGCGAATTCGTGAACAGTTCTTCTCAGAGATGAAACTAACAAAATGCAAAAACGGATGCAGACTAACAGATGACAATCTCTCCAATGAACTTCGAATTGGCACTTCGAACATTAAAGCAAACATTCCGGATTTGTGTGGTGGGAAGAAGTGTCAGATCTCACCTTAATCATTATTATATATTAAATATTGCACATCTAGCAAACGGATGCATTGTACACAGTTTTATGTATTTTTAAAACTGAAGAAACTTGAAACATTTTTTTTATTGTAGTGTAAAACTGTAGGTATTAGGATAATTTATGCTTTCATCATAAAAATTATTTTCATTTACTTTAAACTTGAAGTTTAACCGTAAAAATTATTCCACAATATTTATTTTGAATAAAATTAATATTGTCTCATTTTCTGGGGCAAATAAATCTGCAGAATTTAGTCTGCGATTGGCATACGGCCCCAGAGCTGCCCTTAAAATCTTAGGGCGGCCCTCTGTTAAAAGAAGTTGCCCATGCCTGGCTTAGATGAATGTACACCAAAGTGTGGTTATGCAATTGGTACAATAAAGAATATACTTACTTACTTAACTCATAGATTATTTGTGTTATTGTTAATTCATTTAATTAGCTTAATATTTAGTTTAATTGATGTTAAACTACAAAAATGTTATTGAGGTATTGACACTGTGGTACGCCTGTGCTATCACATACACACTACATGAATATCAAATATCGTAAACGGTGATTCGATTCGAGATTCGATTCGAATTCGAATCTTTACCCCCGATTCGATTCGAGATTCGATTCGACGGATAATTTGTGATTCGCAGGTCCCTAGAAGGTAAGTAAAAGGCAATGAAAAAGGCAAAGAAGAAAACAAAGAAGAAGGCAAAGAAGAAACCAAGAAAGGTAATTAAAACGGCAAAGAAGAAGGCAAAAAAGAAGGCAAAGAAGAAGTCAAAGAGCATAAGGCAAAGATAAAGGCAAGTAAAAAGGTAGAACATAAGAAGGCAAAGAAGAAAGCCAAGAAGAAGTAAAAGCGAAAGGCAAAGAAGAAAGTAATTAAAAGGCAGAGAAGCAGGCAAAGAAGACAGACAAAGAAGAAGACAAATAAGAGAAAAAGAAGGTGAGTAAAACAGTAAAGAAGTAGGCAAACGAAAAGGCAAACAGAAGTCAAAGAAAGTAGAAGGCATAGATAAATGCAAAGACGTACGAACAGAAGAAGGCAAAGAAGTAGATCAAGAAGAAGTAAAAGAGAAATGTAAAAAAGAAGGTAAGTAAAAGGCAATGAAGAAGACAAAAAAGAAAGACAAAAAAGAAAGACAAAGAAGAAGGCAAAGAAGAAAGCAAAGAAGGTAAGTAAAACGACAAGAAGAAGGCAAAAGAGAAGGCAAAGAAGAAGTCGAACAAAGTTGAAGGAAAGGATAAAGGCAAAATAGAAAGACAAAGAAGGCAAAGAAGAAAGCAAAGAGCGTAAGTAAAACGGTAAAGAAGACGGCAAAAAAGAAGCAAAAGAAGAATTCAAAGAGTAGAAGGCAAAGATAAAGGCAGGGAAAAAAGCAAAAAAGAAAGGTAAGTAAAAAGGTAGAACAGAAGAAGGCAAAGAAGGTCAACAAGAAGTCAACGTGAAAGGCAAAAAAGAAGGTAAGTAAAAAGGAAAGTAGACAACAAAGAAGAAAAAGAAAGAAGGCACGTAAAACAGCAAAGAAGAAGGCAAATAAAGTAGAAGGTAAAGATAAAGGCAGAGAAGAAGGAACAGTAGAAGGCAAAGAAGAAAGTCAAAAAGAAGTCACAGAGAAAGGCAAAGAAGAAGGTAAGTAAAAGGCAAAGAGGAAGGCAAAGAACAAAAACAAAGGAGGCAAAGAAGAAAGCAAAGAAGGTGAGTAAAATGGCAAAAAAGAAAGCAAAAAAGAAAGCAAAAAGCAGTCAAAGAAAGTTGAAGGCAAAGGTAAAGAGAAAGGGAAAGAAGAAAATTGAGTAAATAGACATAGAAGAAGGAACACAAGAAGGCAAAGAAGAAGGCCAAGAAGAAGTCAAAGAGAAAGGCAGAGAAGAAGGTAAGTAAAAGGCAATGAAGAATGCAAAGAAGAAAGCAAAGTAGAAAGCACAGAACGAGGCAATGCGAAGGCAAAGGATGCTAAGAGAAATACAAAGAACTAGCTATTAAAGAAATAAAGAAGAAAATTAGGAGAAAGTCAAGGTTAAAGGAAAAGAGAAAGGCAAAGATAAAAGCTAAGAGGAAGGTAAGTAAACAGGGGCGAAGAAGGCAAAGAAGAAGGCAAAAAAGAAGTCAAACAGCAAGACAAAGAAGAAAGCAAATATAAAGAAGAAGGTAGTTAAAAGGCAAAGAAGACAAGCAGAAAGGCAAAGAAGAAGTCAAAGAGAAATAGAAGAAGGCAAAGAAGAAGGTGAGTAAAAACGCAAAGAAGAAGGCAAACAGGAAGGTAAGTAAAAAGACGGCGTAGGTGGCAAAGAAGAAAGCAGGAAAGAAGACAAAGAGAAAGACAAAGAAGTATAACCATAGAAGATGATAAAGAAAAAGGTAAGGAGAAAGTCAGGTAGAAGGCAAAGAAAGAGGCACAGATGAAGGCAAAGAGGAAGGTAAGTAAACAGGTGAAGAAGGAAAAGAAGAAGGCAAGGAAGAAGGCACAGAGCAAGACAAAGAAGAAGACAAAGAAGAAGGTAAAGAATAAGGTAAGTAAAAGGCAAAGAAGAAGGCAAAGAAAGGCAAATAAAGTCAGAGAGAAAGGCCAAGAAGAAAGCAAAGAAGAAGACAAGTAAAAAGGTAAAGAAGAAGGTAAAAGACGAAGACAAATACGAAGGTAAGTAAAAAGGCGGCAAAGAAGGCAAACAAGACAGGTAAAAGTCAACGAAGAAGGCAAAGAGAAAGACAAAAAAGAAGGTAAAGATGAAGGTACGTAAAACGGCAAAGAAGAAGGCAAATAAGAAGGCAAAGAAGAAAGTAAATAAGAAGACAAAGAAAGAGGCAAAGAAGGCAGAGAAAGGCAGCGTCTATATGTTAATTCTAAAACTAGACAGTGTTAATGACTACATGTATTTTCAGAACGCTCTCGCGGGACCCCCCACTCACCCCCCCCCCCTATCCCTCGCGGACCTCTATTGGACCGCGGACCAGTTTGAAAAGCCCTGTACTAGATGAGTACTATATTCAGCAATACGAAAAATTATGAATAGGATACACAAAATACGCTGTACACAAGAGCTCCCGAGGTCGACCGCGTATCGCTCGCCTACTTGATCCGGCGCGACCGATTTTCAACCCGCCTACTATTTTCAAATCAGACGCACTGGATGGAACACAGTTTAACCTGAGTTATGTAACGGTAACTTACTAAAGTTAGTACAGTATCCCATTACAAGGAACTTAAACTCAAAGCATCCTAGCAAAGACGTGCCGTCCTTCGGGGATCTATACACAATAGGGTCATCCATAAAGGACGTCCGCAATAAGGGGAGGGTCATCTCAAAGCGGACAAGGGAATGGGGTCATGACCAGTGCGGACGTCCGCATCTCAATTCGACATTTTTTTAGTACAGCCCGTCAGCCTGTGCTGTAAGCACCAACTTCAATCAGATGGCAGGCAATCTACAGTATACTGAATTGGTTCGTCATTAGTAATGGTCCGTTGCAGACAGCACAATAGCCATTTCACCAGCATGCACAAGGACTCTGGAATAATAGTAGAACATTAAAAAGTGGCTCTGAATTTGGCATGCAAAGGAAAGGAAAAGTCGGTTGATGGGCTTGCGATTGCGTGCTGCCACACTGTAAGTCTTGTAGCCAGTCGTCCTCTAGTGCAGACGCCCGCAAAGGGGTAGGGATGGACAGTAAGGCCAAATAAATCCAAAGTAGGTCATTTTTGGGGTCATCCATTAAGGACTTCTGCAATGAGGGGAAGGGAGGGTCATCGAAATGCGGACAAGGGGAGGGGGTTGTGACCAGTGTGGACGTCAGCATTTAAACTTTTAAATTTGGTGGTTTTTTAAACACCACCTTGTTTCAACCTTCCCCGAAAGACGAAAAGGTCAGTGAAGTGATTGCGTAAAACCTCGTGCATGGTATAACCTTTACTGCGACTTTAAAGAGGCTTTTATTACTGCACATCCTGCGATATGAAACCTGAACTGTCACTTGAACGCAGGAACTGTGAAATAATAATTGTAAAAACAATGATGATGACATTAAAAATTGGCTTAGGCGTGCGGACGTCCTCAAAGGGGGAGGGTAAGGTCAAATGCGGACAAGGGGAGGAGGGGTCCAAATATGTTACATTTTGAGGACATCCTTTATGGACGACCCCTTTGTGGACATCCTCCATGGACCGCTCGATTGCATATACACGTAGTACCGGTATGTAATGTGTGTGTGTGACTGTCATTCGTTCATTCATTCTGAAAATTTATATAGCGCCCCTTCAAGATACCTACTCAGGAGTGTTCCCAGTCCAGCCACGGGTAAAAAAGAAAGACTTAAGTGATTTATTAAACGCAGGCAAATTATTCAGAGGTAGTAATCGCAGTTCCAGTGGGAGCCCATTCCAAGTGGAGGGACACACAACAGAGAAAGCCTGGAGATCCCCAGTAGAACGAGCACATGGGACCAAGGGCTCCCCTTTGGTCAAGGAGCGAAGTGCCCGACGCGCTACGACGTCGGACACCGGGCAGCAAAGGTCGCAAAGGTAAGATGGAGCGCAGCCTAGAAGACAGCGAGAGACTAAGGCAGCGACTGTGTGCGTGTACGGTCATCTTTTGGTGGAAACTCAAGCGAAATGACCCATGAAATGCAACCTGTGTTCTCAGACACCAGTACATTGAGGATCTCTAGTGGTTTCCAGTGATGCAGTATGATCAGTCAGCAGTTTTACTCAGTCTTGTTGTCAAGACCTTAAACCTCAACACCAAGACCAAGACCTTGAACACCAAGACCAAGACCAAGACCTTGAACCTCAAGACCAAGACCAAGACCAAGACCTTGAACCTCAAGACCAAGACCGAGACCAAGACCCAAAAAAATCAGTCGTATCCAGACTTCTATTCCTTACTAAAAATTGTCCAGTCGGACAACTCGTTATTTTAATGAAAACAGTTTTTTCTTTTATTCAAGCAAAACAATGCTAAATGGAGACTGCAGAGAATTCCGAATTCGTATTTACAAAAGTCCCTCATGCGAAATGTTATTCCAAATGCCTGTTGAATTTTATAAAAACCAATTTGCTCGGAATTTTCTGTGGGGTCTCATAAAAATTCTGCCATGTGAAAAAACACGGTCTACAAGTGCTGAAGTCGCTAGCACACAAAGCAGCTTTTCAAAAACCGGATGTAAATGTACAAATTAATCATGAGTCTGTTTTGAAATCATTCCATGGTAAATAATCGGAAGTCAAAATAATTGTCCAAAACAACAGTGAAGCCTCATTCACACCGTGTAAATACTAAAGCAATAACTGTGTGAGTAATTGTTAGATAAATTTTTAAAATTCTCGCCGTTTGTTAAAATTAATGACTGTTCATATTGACAAAAGTCTTGGTCTTGGTCTTGCAAAACCAAGACCAAGACTTTGAACCTCAAGACCAACACCAAGACCTTGAACATCAAGACCAAGACCAAGACCAAGACCTTGAACCTCAAGACCAAGACCAAGAGTTTTAAAAACGAACTCGAGTGCACTCGAGACCAAGACCTTGGTCTCGAGGACAACAAGACTGGTTTTACTTAGGAAACCAGTCAATTTATGTATGTGTGCAACCAGAAACTTAATATGGCACCTCTTAGGTATCCCAACAAAAGTGCCACCTATGCTAGCCTAAATGAAGTTAGAATAGTTCATTCTTAGGCAAACAGCGCTCAGATAACTAGGTGTCCTCCTCACCTGCAGTGATTGATAGCCTGCGTGTTGTGTTAACGGTGCCATAGAACTTTGTTTCAACATCAGATTACCATAGGAAATAGTTTAGATAAGACAGATCACACTTAACACACATCAGCTCATATACTTGTATCAGTCGTCTGTTCACAAACGTCATGTACGCTCAAGGCTTAACATTCAATTTTCATGTAATTACATGTAAAATCATACCATAAATCATTGTTCTGTTAAAAAGAAGTGGCATGGTGTACATCCAATTAGGCCAGGTGGCTAGTCCTCTCCCGCAGTGCCTGATCTTCTCACCGACAGTGTACAGCCGATGTACTCATTTTATAGCCGCGATCACTAGGGGTTCAAGTGGAGCAGAAATCTTGAAACATCTTCGATCCTGACAGAGATTAGAACCCACAGCCTCAGGGTTGACAGTCCAGCACACTAATCACAAGACTACCATGCATCCCAGCATCAAAACCCAATGTTTAATCCATAAAGTATTCAACACTGGTCACAATGATCAGTGATCAAAACCAGTTCCAGTCTATGATCTGAACAACCCCGGTGAACGCCCAGGACGGCCAGTGAACCCAAACAAAATGGCTTATCAGAATATGCTGATTGTTGTCAGTGAAAATTTAAACTAACGTGTACTTCGTTTACATTATATGACTTGTGATTTTATTATCTCACGCTTTAGTGCACATACAAAATGCAGAAATCTGTCAACAGAGCAACCAGTCAACATTTTGTATCGGTTGTCAATTAGTGTCCCAATTAAACTGCAGAAAACTTATGGCAACTCCTGGAAAGATGATATCCGGGAACTTTTCTGATGGCCAGTCACTGGCAGAAATGATCAGATGTGATTTTTAGTCAGATCAACACTCATCGAATATTTCAAAGTCACCAATATTAAGCACCGCTTCTTCAGATTTCTTAGCAGAACCTAAAAACAAACATTGATGATTAGACTTCTTTCACATTTATCTAAACACGTAAAGCAATGTAACAGAGAATGACACAGAGCCCTTTCATAGTAAAAAAATCCTCAAAACAACCATGTTTGAGCTTGCTATATCTCCTCAATAGAAATCAACATAAGCATGATCTGCTACAATCAGTTTATCAGCTCTTCTCTTACATTCCGCGTTGTGCTCTATTTGCAGGTTTGCCATACATCGAGCTACACGCGTTTTATAATTTCCATCTTTTGGGTGTAGTAGCAAAATGTTTCTGTGAGAAAACTTTCCAAAACAACAGAGAATGTATTCAACATAAGAAGCAACCAGTGGTCTGCATCAGTGGTGAAATTTGTCGGCGTTGAGCACACAGGGCTATGTCGTTAGTTAAGTGCATAATAAAAATAATAATATTCGTGTTTACTGACAAGCTCACTGACAAACTGCAGTAACATTGCAACATATGACAGTACAATTATCAAAATCTGATAGAACACATATCTTCGCAGCCTGCTCATTTTACTGTCACCCCCCTAGGGAGTGGAAGGTTGAGTCAACCTACAGGGAGTTTATGGGTATCGAATCACGTCTTTCAAGATCTTATGTTCTTCGAGCAAGAGTATTACCAATCATCTATCCCCCTAGATTATTGCCCATCCTAAACAGTTTAAAAACATTTGAAACTGTATTTTCAAATGTGCGTGAAATTTATTGAGTTTCATAGTGTAAAAATTTGTGAAAATCTGCCCCTTTAAACCTGTTAAGATCGTTCATTTCAACCATTCGCCACCTAAGTAAATTAGTTTAAGCCTGTTTTCACCACCTAAGCAAATTAGTTTAAGTCCGTTTTCACCACCTAAGTAAATTCCAATGTCCGTCATTAAAAAATGTAACATAACAAATTTCTGTTTGTTTAGATTATTAATTGCGTAGTAATGCTAGCCGAATATCGTTCACGGATGCGAGATGCCTGCTGGCGAAAAGCCAGGAAGATCTTTGCCCGTCCTAAGACGCTTTAACAACAACTTTAAAATGTATTTTCATTCGTTTGTTTCAGCCTGTTTGCCACCTAAGTAAATTAGTTTAAGCCCGTTTGAAGCTGTTAGTTTTAAAAGAGCAGCCGTTTATGGTATATTTAAATTTACCTTGAATTAAGTGTAAAATGAATCGAACGTTGGAATGTCGCCATTTGTAAACAATGATGTCACTGGTCATGAATATTCATTAGTTGGAAGCAGCAGATAAGAGGAGTGTAACAAATGTTCACATCTTTCGTGACTTCGCGACATTTCTGTTTGTCTATATTATTAATAACTACTGTGCCAATATGAGGGGTTAAGAGCTCACCTGTGCTGATGGTGGTAGTCGTCATTGAGGTGGCCTGCAATCTCCCCCCAATTGATTTTCCACCCGTTGGCAATGGTGGAAATTTTGAGAATGGTGTGTTTGGTGAATCAGGACTGAAAATATCTAGTGTCGGCCCTTTTGGCTTGTCATTCTGAAGTGAGTTCTTTGCAGAGGATGATGCTGGGCTGACAGCAGGGTTCTTTGGGAAAGACGAAGCAGCAGGTTTAACTTGTGCATCAGCCCTTAGCACCCAGCCTGGTGGCCGTGATAATTCAGGCTTTCCCAGCGGCTTCTTAGCTAAACCAATCATCTTTGAAACGATAACATTTGAGGATGCTGACGTTGATGCTGAAGTCTTCTTTGTGTCCTCCGATGTGTTTTTGTTGCTACTCAGTTCAACTTTAGTGACTTCTACGTCTGGCGATGTGGAAACGACCTTTGAACTGCCCTGCTTCAGCGCTCCAGTAAATTTTATTTGGAACTTCTCTCTTGTTTCACGTTTGGAATCGTCTTCAGGATTCAAGAAGGCGTTAGAATACTTTTTTGTATCTGTGACTTCTGCATCTGGTTTTGACTCGGTCACTTGAGGCTCCTCAGCCACTTTTGCACGTGCTATGGCCATCATCACATCTTTGAGAAACTTCAGCTCGTAGCCAGAATTGTCATTTACGAATTGCTAAAAGAAACAAACAGACAATTATATTTGAATAATATTAAAAACTTCTGCATAAGAAGCTACATAGCCCTACATTCTACTGTTTTATATTATCTTCACTAACATGGAATAATGCAATGTTACCGGACATTTTATAACATTTTAAAAGGCAAAGTCTACATTCGAATAATAGACCTCTGCATATTTGAGTAGCATCTTTATTTTCCTTCAACATAACTTATATTGCCAGAAGTCCACAAAGATGAATAAGTACTGAGTCTCTTACTGTCAAGAATAATACCTCTGTTCGGGGTGCCTTTGACCACTGCTGCTAACAGATGCATAGAGTAGGTAAATGTATATTTTAAAGTGTCTGCTGTTGGCCAAGTTGTGCGTGTGCCTCAGCCGAATTATCCTTCTACCTCAGGACTATGCAGCTGAGACATTTCTACAGATGCAAGTAACAACGGGACTACTCCTACTGCTAAGAGCCAACCTATATCCGCTTCTTGCTCATCTCTCATGTGAACAAATACTCGGCACTCGCTCGAACAATGGATGATGAGACTTTTGATGTTTGCCACATATGAACATTACTGACCACTCGGGTTTTCTTGGTGGTTGGTTCAAAGAGTTGGCAATTCCCTGCCCATATCAGTTCATTCTGTCGACTCTTTTACATCATTCATGACAAAACTTAAGACTCAAGGTTTGCCTATATATCCACTTTCTCCCTTCACTGGCAGCCTGTCCATCAACGCATCCACTTTAAAACTCTCACCTTCTTGCTCAACTGTAAATGTCAGCTCTGCTCCACCCTATTTCACAATTTTTTGGACTCTGACCTCCTCTCTGTCTGGCTGGGTTTCCCTTCGGTCGGTTGCATGTGGCCTCCTGGTGGTTCTCTGTATGTGCATCACTAAAGTCCAGTCCAGGAGCTTTGCTTTGGCTACCCCATCCAGCTGGAATCGTCTTCCTCAGAACCTGTGGCTAGAGCTTCTTAGTCTCTATCCCCCTCAGTTCCACAAGTGCCCGTTTGTCAGCGATGACACAGGCCCGGGTCGGGAGTGCCACTGACCTTTCTCAGTGGTGCTTTATAAATTTTTTATTACAATTACATCTGTTTTAACTTGCTTCCCCAATGCAGCTTAACTTTTGGTTCCCTGATCCATCCGACTTCAACAAGGGACCAGAGTTTCCCAAACTGTGGGTCACAACCCAAAAGTGGTTCGCAAAGCTCTGGCAAGTGGGTCGCCAAATTTTTTCGAGAAACATTTATATTTCAGAGCAACAAAATTAATTTTGGCTATGACTGGGCTATAACTAGTTGGATTGCAATAAATTGTAAACTGTTTATACCTAAGTTTCCTTTTAATGCTTTAAATTTCTAAACGCTGTACGTAAATCCGCATATTTCGATGCCAATTTACGAAGCAAATTTTAGTACACAATGCTTAATTTTTACACAGAGGGTACCGAGACTGCCAAGATATTCACAAGTGGGTCCTCACCCACAGAAGTTTGGGAACCGCTGGCTGAGACTGCAGTGGATTGTGGTTTTGAGTATGATCTCACTTGAAGCAACCATCAACTGATACTCAAGACATTATGAAAATGTTGTAGAAGTCATGAGACAAGATTAGACCAGCAGTGCCTAGGACTACAGATGCTTATAGAGGCATACAGTATCTGCATACCGGATAAATAGTTTCGAAAGTGTCTTCTTGTTGGACACGTTGCATATACATCTCAGCCAAATAATCCTTCTGCTGCAGGACCGTGAGGTTTTTCTACAGGTGCGCATAACTGTTTTGCCTTAACATATTACCTTACTTTCGAGAGCATTTACCATGCCAGAAACTCGTTACGAAGCTGTTGTTGGAAGCCACACCAAGAACCATCTTATAATGAGGTCGTGTTACAATGAATTCATTTTCTGTACACAAATTAAGTTTCGCATCCACATCCTGACCGTTCCATATCAGAATCTGTGTTATAACACAGTGTCTTGTAACAAGTTTCCTGTGTAGTTCCTCCATCGGCAAATACAAGACTCGGAGACTTGCCTTAAACTTCTTGTTGTGTTCGACACTTTTGACGTGCTCCTCTGCTTTGTTGATGTCTTTGGAAAACTCGCAGCACAGGGAACAGAAAAACGCCTGAAGTGGCAGTATGAATTCGTACCCTACAAAATACACATCTGCCTGGTAAACCAATAATTTCTTACTTTGCTGCTGCTAGGTAATTGTGTCCACTAATGACCAATACAACAAAGTAGTACTTATTTCAAGTGCTTCTGAAATTCCAGTCCAGTCATTAGGAGATTTGGAATGGGCTTCCTCCTGAGCTGCGGTCTCTTCTTCGAAACTCATCCACTGCTTTCTTCTCTGCTCTAAAGACTGTTCTCATTTGCAGAGGTTGGGCTGGGAGCGCCTCTGAATAGCTTCCTTGAAGGGGCACTATATAAATGCTTGATTGATTGATTGATTAGACAACAATGCCTCAAAACTCCAATGAATACTAGATCCAAAAGCATACAAATTCCAAAAATTTTCCAAAATCACTGTTGCTCATCAAACATCTTCCATTCATTCCGCGAACCACAACACCAAGTTATCGACACACTCAGGAACTTCAATGAAGTCCTCTCTGGTATCTTCAGTTTCCAACAATTGATATAGAAAGTCATAAAATAGCAAATGAAACAGACAAACCCAGTGAAGCAAAGCAAGTACCTAACCAGACACCTTATTTACCTCGTGATGGGGCTGATGGAACACCAGGAGGAATAACTGGAACATATGGTGGCCTCGGCTTGTTGTAGTCAGGATCAACTTTCTGGAAAAGTTAGAGAATTATTATGTATGCAGATTGCAACTATTCAAACACAAGCATAAATCTAAAGAAAATAATTACCAAATATCCTCTCTGAGTGCAAGAACATGAACGTGCACGCGTGCTTACAACTTTCTAGGTTTGTGTAAATGTTTTTAAACAGTCTATTCAAAGACGTCATACAGCTACATGAGTCAGACTCTGATGCAAAACTCTCCAGTTTAGAAGAGTGCGCAAAAATTATTTCTGTTAATCTGAACAGACAGTGAAATTGTAGATGTAGATGCCAGCCTCAATCCGGTATCAATGACACTTTGTTGGTAATGAAGTAACTTGGCTTGCTGAGACTTAACAAAAGCCTGGAACCTTGTAGTTGTAAAATCAAAGTCCAGGCACTTCAAATATCCATTACAAATGAACAATAATTGTAATGAATGCCAGATAAAAAAAATTCAGACTTTATTCAGAGGGGTTTGTTCTGAAAGCAACTGCTTTTAAACAATAAACTTTTGAAAATTTTAAGCACGTAACAGCAATCTCCAAACTGCAAAAGTGCTACTCTAAAGCCATGCACATGGCACTAGCTTATTCACGAGCGCTGTACCAATTGAGCATAATCAGACACAGAATTTAACTGACCTGCAGTGGAAGCTATACAGCTTTTTACATCGGACTCTGCAGTAGTAGTGCAAATTTTATACTATGGTCAATGTGACCAGCAATAAGGTTTGGAAAATACTGGCCTTTAATTATTTTTTCACATGTGTCACTTCAAATGTCATTACCGTCCATTCTTAAACCGTGAAGTTCTTTTAATTATAAATCACCATTAAACACAGGCCAGAAATAGACATCCACTCACAGACTGATGCATTTCTGAATGGAGATGCTGACATAGTCCAAAAACATCATTGAAGATGACGTCACACTTCTGACACCAGATGTTCGTACCATTATAGTACTCGGAGGCACCAACGTACATGGAAAGCGCCATTTCCAGCGCCTTCTTTTCTTTGTCTTCTGCCTTCTGTGCTAGCGATTTTCTTGCTGGTGTTCCAAAACCAAGCGCTTTTCGATCGGCATCACTCAGCATTCGATCACGACTTCTGCGTCTTTCCCTGCTTCGTGATCGATCTCTGCTTCGTGATCGATTTCTGTTTCTGCGTCGGTAGCCATCACGGCTTCGGCTGTAACGGCGACTTCGGGTTCTGTTTCTATCGCGACTTCTGCTCCGTGACCTGTGTTTCTTTTTATCCCTCGAGTGGGAACGGCTTCGACTTTTCTTGTCTGTGCTTGTTCGATCTGAGTGTTTTGAAGTCGACAATTCTCTGTGAGGTTCTTCACTTGGTTGTGATGGTAAGGTAACTGGAGAGTTCTAGACAACAGAATGAAATGTTACCGCTATACAGAACGATCAAAATATGTTATGAAAATTGAAGAGACTACTGCTTCAGACATTGGCTTAAAAATCAAAGAACTGCATTTAGATGCATGTAAATATGTATGTTTGTATGTATGCATGTTTGTATGTATGTATGAATCTAGATACTTACTATAGCGCCTTTTAAGCACCTCACAAAAGTGCTGTAGATCTTTGCATAGTGCAAATAAACAGCCTTCTCAGTTCTTGCTGATAAAGTTATGTGAATTGATTTAAGCTGATCTGATACTGAACTTTAAAAACAATGGATGCATTTTGCAGAGTGACATTATATTCTTGAGGCAGTTTGATCTGTCTCTGGTTCCTGTATGTAGTTCAATTTAATATAGCAGTTATATTTACACATTTGTGTTGTCAGTTGCGTGCTGTTATATAATGACATAATCAAACTCATTCTCAACTACTGGCTGGTTGTCACAATATCATGAGAAGTATGCAGGGGAAAAGGCCAAACTCTGCTTAGTTGGACCCTCACTCACTAGCCATGAGTCACCACACTTCCCTGGTAAGTGGGAGCTTTCAATATCATCCTCGAAGGGGGCCCTTTCAGCATTCTACCCAGGCAAACTGAACCTGGCAAGACAAGGCAAAATAAATCAAAGTTGGAGTTTGTCACAATAGTTAAAAAATTGTTACCTGACAAATACCCATACTTACTTTTATCAAGCTATCAGATTGCTGGATGGATGAACTGGAGGCCGAGGTCTGGTTTTTCATCTGCTGTGACAAATCTCTGGCAGTATCCCGGAGTGCCAGGATTTGGCCACTCAGCTCTTCCTGCATTCGCATGTTTTCCAGCATCATCGAGTCGCGCTGACTGCCTGGAGGTCGAAGCATCAAACTCGTCTTGCTTTGGTTGAGGCCGGCAAGAGCTTCCTCGAGTGCTTTGATATTTGATAGTGTTTCATTCAAAGCAGTACGAGCTGCGGAAGAATCGTTCTGTCGATAACTAAGACCAGGCAAAGCAGTTCCTTCAGGTTTTGCCTTGAAATACAAACGTGTTTCCAGTCCACCAGAACTGTCTGGCAATTTAGTTTCCTTCTGGTTATTCCAGTTAGGCGGCGGTGGATACGGAGAAGCAAACGGAAATTCGTGTCCCCTAGGCATTTCTCCCGTTGATGCATGAGACATCTTATTCAAAAACTGCTGAGTTGCCCTGTCCCAATTCATCTGCTGTGAACTGGAATTTGTAGTGATGGGTGGCATTTGATTTGGTGTCGACTTAGCATCCATAGGTTGGGTAAACGTGAGCTGGGTCGAAGCTTGACTTGGCCAAGATGAGCGTGGATCTTTTCTAATTAAGCCCTGAACCATGTCTGATATTCGACCATCAAGCCCAATAGTTTTAAGTATTCTGTCAACAGTCTCATCACTGTCTTGAGACTGTGCAGGATGATAGTCGGTTCTCTTAGCCGCATTGTACATGTCACCTGCAACTGAAATCTTTGGATAGTCCTGATGAGAGAACTGATCAACTTGCATCTCCTCGCTGGTCACTGGCAACTTCTTGGTAGAGGCTGAACTTCCGTGAAGCAGATAGGTGATTTTTTCCATGAAGTCGTCACTGGCACCTTGTCTGCTGTTGTTACCAGAATAGCTAGATGTTTGCATGTGAGCGTTAGGTTCTGGCAGTCTTGAGCCATACAGAAATGCATCTTCTGAGTCTATATCATTAGTGGAGGTTGGGAAGAGTGTCGTTCTTTCAGGATGCATAGAGTATTGGTCGTCGTATGAAGGCCGATACTCATGAATGTCATCACGAATGCCTGCACTTCCGTTGTTGGGAGCAGCGTTGCGCGAGTAATGGTCAGTGGGAAACAGTGGAGCTCTGTTTGGTCCTTGGACTCTCATATCCGTGTCACATCCACTGAAGTCCTGATCTTTAGCATTGAAAGAAGTAACTGATGAAGAAGGTTCTGACTCAAACCTAGCTGGTTCTCCAGGTCTTTCTGTGGAGCTGGGCTTGCTTTTGTCAAGGCCAATGGCTCGTGACACGATGTCCAAATTGTTCTTGAGCTGAGACAGAAGCTGCTGCCGTCGATTTGACATTGTGTCTTACTGAAAAAGACATAATAATATGTAGACCTTAACTTGTGCCTATCAGGAACATCAAATGAGAATAACACCAAACAAATGGCTACAGCTAATTAATGTTTAATTTTGCATGATCGAAAACTTTCTAGCATCTGGATTTTCTGTAGTCTTTCAAGATCATTGTTAGTCAGTTAGCTACAGCATTCAATGAAGGTTTGCCTAAGACTGTAATCAGTCCCAACTTATGATTAAATACACTGAAGCTATAGCTTATGATGTCTGAACCAATAATGCAATGCTTATTCCAATCTGGAGAACTTCAATGACTGCATTTTTCAAGCATTAAACTGTTGTGCATCAACGCAATTCGTAGAATCAAGCAACGTTAAGACCCACGGTCCCTCACACAAACCGTCGAGCACAAGTGGAAGCATGCTCAACGCAAACTGAGAAGGCAATCTGGCCCAATTCGCGATTTGTTACCAATATATCTGCACTTCATCAAAACGTTTCTCAAAGATACTTATATGCGTAACAGAAATTACCCAAGTAAATTAACGTTCCCCTCAATTAACGTCATCACTAAGTACGATCTGTATCTTTACAGCCGATTAAGGTATTAATATAACGGCGCTAAAGAAATAAATTGAAACAAGTCTTTACCAACGCTGAGCGGTTGTTGTAAAACAACGTCAATCAGTGCCAAGATCTAAATACGGTTCAATAAGGCTGCAGATTTTAATCAGTTTAGTAATTACCTCTAACGACGCACAGAAATAATTTTGAGAAGAAAAACAAAAAATTGCACGGTTCAGAAACAAAATGTCGGACCATAGATTGTAACACATAAATGCTTAACACACAAAGTGCTTAAGTAGATTTCTACAGCGCCTGAGCCGCGGGAACCAGTTTATTCACAGGCGCTCAGCGGGGTGAAATCGGTTCCAGCTGTCCTACGCTGGTTATTAATGTTACATTGAAAACTGTGTAACAAACGTTTGTTCCTACATAACCTGATGCCAAATGATGTTAAAATGTTGGATCAAAGCTAGCAATTTCATGTAAAACTTAGCATTAAAAGCAGGGATGTAGTGGTAAAATTGGAGGTGAGTACACGGCTACACGCTACCGGTTAGTTTTCCGAAACAAATATTAGGTGAGTAGGTCTATTATCTATACGATCTCTCTAGAGGTGAGTACACGCTGTATACCTTCGTATAGGACGTATACCCTCGACTATAGCCTACAGCCCTGCTTAAAAGTTGCTATGAGTGACGAGGGGCAACCGTCGAGGAAATTGAGGGCCTGTATTTTAAGGTCTTCGGGCCCAGTTAGCAACATCGGTAGGCCTGACTTCGGTAAGAGCGTAGACTGCTGTGTAAGAGATCATGTGGATCGCGGTTCGCTTCCCGAAGATGGCTGAATTAACGTGAATAACGAATTATTTAAAAAAGCCTATGAGAATTTTGTTATTGCATTGGGAGAAAGAGAAAGAGAAAGAGAGAGAGAGAGAGAGAGAGAGAGAGAGAGAGAGAGAGAGAGAGAGAGAGAGAGAGAGAGAGAGAGAGAGAGAGAGAGAGAGAGAGCCCTGTAGGCAAAGCTTCGCCTGGCAGGCCTGCTTTGCCAGGGATATGGAGGGGGCCGGCTTTGTCGGCAATAGCAAATACACCAAATCACACGACAGTCAGTCAGACAGACGGACGTAACAACGGTAATTATATTGTTTGATATATATATATATCAAATATTATCGAATATTATATATCAAATATTTTTCGTATATATCAAATATTTTTCGAATATATATATACATATATATATATAATATACAACTTCAGCCGGACCATGATTGCTTTTGATGATATGTTGCCTTTCAGTTGTTAAAAATGCCAAAAGCTTCTGCCCGCGGCTGCATCATTGACCAGGGTGGTGTAACCAAGACGACAGGCTGAACATTTTGTAAACCATGAAAATACCACTGACTGACTGATTCAGTCACACTGGTCTAATATAATCTATTGACTTTTATAGCACCACTATAATAATGCACAAGCATCAATCTATACTAGTTAATTTAAAGGAAGAGATTGAGCATTTGCGCCTCACTAAGCGACGATCAGTTCGTGCAAAACCCTTCACTTATTCCTCCTCTCCTCTGGTCTCCTTCTGTAATAAGTCATAATTCATATAAATTATATCTGATGGATTTTGAGATGTGCAGGGCCTACAGCCTCCAGCATGCAGAACGGAGTCAATCTTGATCAGGGGCGTAAATTTGGTCTAAAAAGTGGGGAGTACCAATTTCTTACATACACGAAGAAAGGTGGAGACTGCGATTTCTCGGAAGGCACAATAATAAAAATATTGATTGGCATATATAATATTGTTCAAAAAGTGGGGGTACGGTACCCCCAGTCCAAAAAGTGGGGGTACCGGTACCCTCGTAACCTCCACAAATTACGCCTATGATCTCGATAAAGATCATTAAGTTAGTTAGTTGTCCATGCTAAACAGCCACTAACACAATTCACTGCCTATCAAAAATATTCATTTCGGATTAGGTCTACACTGAATCACAAGCAAGTTTTGCCAGCAAACACACCATGCAATTAAGCAAGACACGTGACACACGTCATGACATAACAAACAAGTGAAAGTGATTTGCATAAACATGCTCATGTCACAAAATTTAAGGACTAAAATTTCAGAGTGGGCTGGTTGAATTTCAAACGAATTAAAGCTTATTCCTATATAAAGTGTACTGTCAAGATTATATGAAATAATATTAAAACCACACCAATAAGTTATCACCACAAACATTATATTTTGGTAGGACTGCATGCAATTGTAAAATCTTATTGAAAATGATGTTAGCTATGTTTATTAACAACACTGAAATACTATTAATTTGCTGTAAATAATGTATTATCTTAAGCAAGGACCAGACACGAAACTTTATACATCACACGTTGATACAAATATAAATAGAGGCACCACGTAAGTTCTTTGACAAAACTTGTTATGGATGGGCGCTTCATTGTTCTTTTTGCAATCATTAAGAACGTCCGTGAAAAATTGACCTAATTTGGACCCTCCCTCCTCTTGTCCGCATTTGGCCTTACTCTCCCTCCAGACCCTTTTGTCTGCATCAGAGGATGATCGACTGGCTACAAGACGCCTGAATAACATTATATGTATCTAGCTAAAATAATGTATGGACTATGGAGCCCGTGGTGGATTTACATGTAAGCAACTTAAGATATGAAGGTTGCAACAAGAAACGTTTATTGAGTCGTCTGTGACAGAATATCACTAATGATGAACCAAAGGAGTACATAACGTCTGCCATAGAAGTTGCTGTTTTAGGCACAGGTTGTAATGAAAAACCGTATCAACTTTAGATGCAAAAGTTCGGAATTGGTCAGAACACCCTCCCCTTATCCACATTGGGGTGACCCTCCCTTCCCCTTCATTGGGGACGTCCTTTATGGACCACCACCCCATTTGAAATTGTGATTTTTCAGACAGTATTTAATATGAGGTCATCACGCCAGCATTTTGAGGCCATGCTTTAAACATGTGTTGCAGATGTTTATTTAATGAGAATAAATAATAATGCACAATACCTGATTCATGAATTCAAGGGTGAAGGGCAAGATTGGGTGGCAGAAAATGTGCAGGCCATCCTGAACATCCCATTTAAATAATCGCCAATTACTTCAAATTTGCAAGGAGTGACGGGAACATCCTGGATTGGAAACATCGTCCAGTCATTTACATGGGCGTCTGCAGGAATTTTTTTAGAGGGTGTGCAAAATTTTTGTAGGGTGGGAGCAAAATGACTTTTTTCATGAACACAGAACAACTTTAAAAATAAATAATGGTCAAGGACTTTACCTAAATAATTAAGTGCTTTCACATTGAAAATTGTGTTGGGACTGTTGTAATAATCATAATAATCAAAAGATTTTTTTTAAATATGCGCAAAATCCAGGGGGTGCAAACGCCCCCCTTGTTTCCAAGTGCAGACGCCCATAGTCGTTTAGCAAAGGCACAGACAGAAAAGTGCACGCAAACAGATTTAAACAATGGTGCAGTGTGAGGTTTTAACATTATACCACACTAAGATAGGGCAAATTTGTTTTTAAGCCTTGGGCTACCGAGATCGTGTCTGCATCACTAGTTTGACCCTTGAGAAAATTAGGGTAACTTTCTCACAGCCATCCATCATCTCACTAACACCAGCAAAATTCTAAATCAGCATCTGGGGCAGCATTATTACAAGATTTAAGACTTAGATGATTTCAGAAGAGATTTTTAAAGTACACACGAAATCGGCAAGATACCGGTAATAAATTACGCAAATGTTTTATAATATATCATAGCATAACCGAAACATTTTCAAAGTGCTCCATGCAGAAAATTGGTTGTGAACACAGAATTTATGCACGTAGCAGTGTACACTATTTAACATTAACGTAAGTAAGCAAGGAATTTATCAAATAAGTGCTAGGAACATAAACTGATCTCTCTTAACAGCAGTAACATAATCTTCAGTTGCAATAAAGAATAGACATTTTTACCAGAACTTATACATCAGTAGGTTGCTCAGATTTGCGTTACGTTAATGATCTCATTATGATTCCAATCACCATAATAAAGTCAAGGTTAAACAGTTCTAAGATTTAAGATTATGCTAGTAGCCATATTCACCAACACTATAATTCTTTATGCAGCACATTAAGTCACCAAAGAATGGCTAAACCTCAACCGCACAAAGAATACCAGAAATATGGATGTAAATACCTTTCCTTTGCAGCAGTTTAACTGAAAAAGGCATATTTTAAAAAACGAAATAAGTTTACAAGAAAGTCTCCCATTCAAACTCAAGCAGCTCACACGGAAAGCGAACAAACAATTACCTATGAAATTAATTTTTTATAACAGGACGTGACAAGAAAACATTTTATTGATCCTGCTATCTCTTTTTGTCGCCCTTTTGTGTTCGTTTTTTCTCAGTTTCCTTCCTTTCCTGTGCCTTTTGCTTCTGACGTTCACGGTCTTCTTTGTCTTTTTGCTTCTTATGCTCTGCTTCCTGCTTTGCTCGATCCCTCTCGTTTCTTTCCCTTTCCTTCACCAGAAGCGCGTTCATGTTCCTTACAAGCACTGTCAAGCGCAGCGCTAAGGAAAATATCACTCTATCAGATTTTATTATTGACAATGAACAGCTGTAAATGTTGAAAGATATTTCTTTCTGTCAAGCTCAATTTAACTACAAAGGCATTGATTAATCACTAGTATCTTTTTGCAAGGTTCACTTTAACTGTTAAAGTGCAAAACACTTGAGATGAAAATGGACAGGACATATCCACTATCGCTTAGTATGAAATGAAAGCCTAATCTATTCTGATGTCAAAGCATCTTAACACTACATTTTTTTAAAGATGAAACCAACATGACGAAAAAATCGCTTAATACGACAATAAGTTATAACTTAATGCAAAGTCCTTTTGACAAGACGAAATGTCAACTGATAGCTAACAGCTGCAGTAAGGTTTCAGCTTAGCACTTCGTATATGACTACTATAGTTTAACACTGTCATCCTTCTATATAACAGAAAGGTGTGGCGCGTTGCGTGAAACACCGTGTTAGGCCTGTTTTTGTTTATGATCAGGCCTGGCTCGGGAGCGCCTCTGAGTAGAACTCTTGAAGAGGCGCTATATAAATTTTATGATTGATTGATTGAACAATGCATGTAATTATTAAATTTCATTTCCAAATTTGCACTAAAATTACCAAGAACTTGAAAAAGCTGAGGTGTTTTTTCTACAAAATACTTTCAGTTACAGCCCAAAACTATGATCCGTCACCCTGATGGATGAACAAACTGACAGTCGGCTGGACAAACTGACAGTCAGAGGACCGTAGGTTGATCTGTTGGATAGACAGATGGTTGGCCGGACAAATGCACTGATGCCTTTTGTATTGAATTCAGATCAATAAAGTTGAATTGAATTGAATGGTCAGATGGACAGTTGGTCCGGTCCGTTCGACGGATGGACTGACTGATGGAAGAACAGACTGATGGTCAGATGGACATATGGATTTAGTTAGACAATAGGCCATTTTTGGTGGCTAGACAAACGCTTCGTCATCTACTAACTGTGATGGACTGCTGAATGGCAACGCAACCAGTGCAACCACATGACCTTAGTGGCAGACAATACCTCATCCTTGATGCAGTGCAGTCCAGAAGCAGTCAATATGGCATTACCAGTCAACTCTGGCAAACATTGTGTGCAAGGGAGTCCATCATTGGGACTTTCCAGTTTGCCGAGTATTACTTGCTAACAGATGTTCTAACCACATCAAATACTGTTTCGGCTAGCGGAAAAAGTGCCTCTAATTAGCTTGTAAATTTATACTCTGGCAAACATCCATTAGAACAACTATTGTGTGCAAGGGAGTCCATCATTGGCGACTTTCCAGTTTGCCGAGTATTACTTGCTAACTAATAATGTTCTGTTCTTAACTACATCAAATGTTGTTTCGGCTAGCGGAAAAAGTGCCTCTAATTAGCTTGTACATTTATAATTACGGTTACAAAGGATACATTCTTCATTGGATAACGCAGATGTCGATGTTGATGAGGCAGCTGCTCCTGATGAAGCAGATGCTACAGCCTTGCCTCCGGATGAAGCAGATGCTACAGCTTTGCCTTCACCCGGTACATCATCTAAACTGTGACTGTTAAGGGCATCACTTTTAAAAACACACAAAATCACAATCAATAACAGTTAATATTGTTATTATCATATTAACATTCACTGGCATAAACTTGTCCAAAATATTGGGGGGGGGGGGCATTTGGCTATTCATTCTACACTTGTTGCATTGTGTGTACAGTCCATCTCAATTATTGGGGGGTGGCACGTGCCCCGGCTGCCCCCCCGAGTCTACGCCTATGTTAACATTAGTAATTTTAGTACATGCTGTACCTTAAACAGACAGCAAACCATCTGTACTGGGTTGGAGCCAAGTCGAATCTCTTTGCTGGCTTCTTCAGCCAAATGCCAGTAATGTTAATGTAAATCTCTATATAAGTGTGAAATAAGGTTGGTTGTGTCGCATTTAGGCAGTTACATGGAACAGCTGGTGGTTCTGGTAGCATAGTTAGGTGGTGGGAAGGAAGGGAAGGGGAAGAAATAGGAAGTCACAGAGGATTTTCCATCAAAAGGAACAGTTTGCCAACCTAGATGCCCTGTGTAAAACAATCTAGTTAAAAGGATACTCTTCACCATCAGAGACTTCAGCATACTGTGCCAGTAGTACCGCCTTCCTCTCCTGAGACTCTTTGCTGGCGGTTTTTACTCGTGATGACTGCGCAGCATTCTGCTGTTCAATGATGGAGTGAATTTTAAAATCAATAATGTCCACATCTAACAAAAACAAAATGAAAAACAACAAGTTATGACTCGTTACATCATAATCAACAATTGCATGGTTTGCAAATCTGAAAATTTGTTAGTACAGCACTAGCCAAACACGCGACTGAATGAAATTCAGTCCTGCAGTTTTGAGCATTAGAACTTTGACACTCTCCTCAGTTATTGTTAACAGCAGGCATGGGCAACTACTTTTAACAGAGATTTTAAGGGCAGCTCAATCACGGGCTACATTTTGCAGATTCATTTGCCCCAGAAAATGAGACATTGTTAATTTTATTCAAACTAAATATTGTGGAATAACCACTATGGTTAAACTCAGTCCTATACTACAATAAAGAAACAAAATATGTTTTCAGTTACTTCAGTTTTAAAAATACATAAAACTGCTACTCTGTACATGTAGGTCCTATCCATTTGCTTGGTGTGCTACATATTTAATGATTAATGTGAGATCTGACATGTATTCTCAAGACACAAATCCGGAATTCTTGCTTAAATGTTCGAAAGGGCAACTCAGTGTTCATTGGAGAGATTGTCATCTGTTAGTCTGCATCTGTTTTTGCACTTTGTTAGTTTCATCTTTGAGAAAAACTGTTCACAAATATAGGTGTTTGAAAACAGTGCAATCATTTTCAGGGCATGAAATCTAAGATGGCTTCTAAAGTTACAAACCTACCCACTCTGTGGTCTTCTTTCATGCAGAGAGTCATTACATTGATGATCGAGTAGTAAACTAGTTGACTAGACTAGAGGCAGGATTCTTAGTAAACAAGAAACAGATGTTTTAGGCTAATAAAATTATTGGCTTACGTACAGAAATCCAGACATTCATGTAGGGCCAGATAAAATGTTCCCAAGTGCCAGGTACAATGCTAATATAAAAGACATGTCAAGGGCCTGTCCAAAGGTCCCCAGGGGCCAGACCCGGCCCACAGGCCGTATGTTGCCCACTCCTTGTTAACAGCATCGCAACACATCAACCTTGGTCAAAATCCAGTCAAATACTAGAAATGTATTATAAGCAAAGACAACAGTTATATTGCATCATAGGTAGCACTTTGTGAGTTACTTAAATAGGTGCTATAGAAAGGGTCTAGATACATACATGTATCAGTGCACTTGTATAGCACCCTTTAAGTAACTCACAGGTTATCCCTGATATGAGTAAAGGATTTCTGTGAGAAAATGTGGACTAAAGGAGAGGGTTATGTCCAACTGGACAATTGATTTGGAACATAATAGCAATGTCAATACATCCTGTGCTTTAAATACCACCGTCAGTCATAGAGCAGTGGATCATCAAAAGTGGACTTTGCTTGGAGCAGCTTAAGATGTGGTAGTTGCACAATGTCTTGTATGCGAGTCATTGGCTATGAAGCTACACACAGATGAAGGGAATGAAGGGAAATTGACTCTTTCTTGTTTATAGTCATAGTTCTCGGGATAGAGAACAATTTCTATTACGTCGTCTGTATATCTATACATCATTTGGGAACCAAGAAAACGATGAATAATAATTAAAAATCTGTTATGCATATAGAGTCCATGTCCTCGACATGGCAGTATCAAAGTTCTCCACCTGTAGCACAGTTAGCCCTGAAGTGTGGACATTTGCAAGGGCTAGGACAAATGAATGTCAAATGCGAACAAGGTGGAAGAGAGGGCACAAAAGTAGGTAACTTTTGTGGACATCCCTTACTCCAACATGCCTGAAACCTCTACCAGTCAACCCATCAACAGATTAGCATTACAATACATCACATTAGCATCACAATACACAGGGTGAAAATTGTCAGGGTTTAGGACCCCCACAGTTAAGTCTTCATTGCACACCCCAGGGGGGTCATTTCCATTCCCCTCAGTTGTGCTAGTGTGATTATACTGTGCATATATTTTAGCATTTTCTTTCACAGTTCACTTTGTGGTTAACTAATAAAGTAATGCTGTGGTTTATTGTGAGATTTATAACCATGTGAATTGTATACTAATAAATTTGGTGGTCATAACTTCAAGGAGTTTAAGCTTTCTATTGTATTTTTTAATCTTCTCAGTTTGAAAAATACAGATAAAATATTCAACTCCACGTGGATCAAACTCATCCAAGTGTACTCCACCCCAGTCTTTTTTCTACAATAATTCTCACACTGACAATGCATCACATTAGTGTTAACAATGATCTTCCTAAATTTTCTTGTGCAAAAATTTGTTTCATAGTCTGTATAGATTCATAATAACAGTGCAGACCTTTGTTGGTTTTACTTTCTGTGTTATCAGAAGACAGCTCTTTCCATTTCTTAATTATTTCCTGACACTCATCCTCGATAGCACTGCTTTGCTACACAGACAGAAAACATTAAAACATTTTAAATACACAGTAAACAAATTCAGACTGTACAACTTGGACACCAGTTACATTCAGTGTACCACAAGACATAGTACTTGGGTGGTTACTGCATGTGGCTGACCTGAATAATGCTTTTAAAAACGAGCGTGTACTAAAATCTATGAAAAACTAATCCCTCTCATACAGAAATTTTAAGAAATTTCCACTGGTGGGAATATTTTGAAAAGGACATTTTTCGCACGTAATTTTAAGTAAAAAAGCACTCAATCAGAGAAACTTGGGAACTTGGGAGACATGTATTTTAAATAATTGCATTTTCAAGCAGTCAAATTATCAAAACGAACTCATTATTAATGAGGATTTCAACTTCAAGAGTCAAGATCATAATAAAAATCAAATCATTTAATCATTTCATCATTATGGGCGACTGGTGGGACTAAAAAGGGCAAAATTCACTGGTGGGGAAAACGGCAAGGACTTGTGGGAAATTTGAGAGGGCTGGTGCTCTCATAGTTAAAGGATTAAGGTCATCACTGCTCTGGGAGTATGGGTAGATTAGATAATTGATGATATTCAACTGTACAGAGTTTCCATGACAAAACTGCTTGTGTGCCATCTATGTGGGAGATATTGTGCTGATCATGGATGTCTTCCAACTGGCTCAGGTTGAACTTGACAAAAAGCAGAAAATCTTGCTTGACACACACCAGATATGCCCTGGGTGAAGAAAAGAATGTTATCAGGTCTGATCATTTGAGCTGTTCTTTGAGAACAATGTCACTTTGTGGGTCAACTAACTCAATGTTGAATGTGAACGGTATAGTAAGCAAAGCAAATTCAGTCTCAACTAATTTAAAATCCGCAAATCGCTGGAAAGTCTTCTTTCAAATTTGACAACTGAAGATTATATTTTTCTGCAGACTCTGTTGTGACAGTTTGCAACTGGAGGGTAGGAAAGTGTCCATAGTTTTGTTCTCTCATCTGCTTTGAAAGCAATATTAGCTTTACTTGAAAGGATTTCACTTCTGCGTACAGATCGTCTGCAAAAACTTATGCGGAAAAGTGGGGCAGATTGGCAGGGTTAATACATAGAGTTATTATCAAAGACGAGACTGGAATAGTAAGTAAGACAGCAGTGCCATATGAGTAAAACGAAGAAAACTTCTCAAGGTCTGAACTTTTTTTATTTTTTTTTATTTTCTGAAGAACTGTGGGGGCCGGATAAAACATGTTGGCAGGCCAGATCTGGCACGCGGGCCGTAGTTTGCCCAACCCTGAGCTATTTGCTTTATAGCCAAGTTAATTTTTCTACAGGGAAAATTTTTGAATTATCCTTCAGTCCTGGGGCCGTATGCATAAGACGAGAGTAGCTTATTCCCTGAATAGCGCTTACGCCCGGAGTAACTATTCCCTGAATAAGCCTTGGCCTTTGTTGGCATGCATGACACCGTGTAGCCAGCGGATTAGTTATTCCGGGTGTAAACTGTGCGAGACAATGCATGTCTCTGGGTTTTCCCCGCGCGAAAATACCCTCATCATTACCCACCGAACGGAACCTGCTGCGGCACTTCAAATGCAACATCGTCAGGTATCTCGTCAAATTTTAGCATTTTGTGACGGCAAACGAAAAGCAATATAAAGTTCGTTGTTGGTGAACGAGGCAAACTAATTATGGCGCCTCTGAAACACTTTTTGACGTCTAAAATTTTGTCGAAGCGGCGAATCACAACGGCCGCCATCTTTGGTAATCGCCGCTAAGCTAGGAATAGCGGACTTACTCCTAGGGGTAGAATCGGAATAGCGTTATGTCCAGCGTACGGCGGTACACCTGTCTCATGCATGCCGATTTAACCCACTACTCCGGCATAGGCCAGATTTAAGCTGGGAATAAGAGTTACACCCCTCTTATGCATACAGCCCCTGGTCAGTGTCACAACTTCATATTTTGGGCCTCCCTTGCAGGTTATTCATATGGGTCCACTGGGGCCTGTTCAATTCATTCATAGGACTAACATAGCACCCTCAAAATACCTAATCAGAGGCATACTTTATCAGGCTCTCCTCTTTTTCAGATTCGAGCTCAGGTTCCCCGCAGCTGCAGGCCCTACTGGCCATAGTTAGGCTGGTGGCCCTGGTCAAGAGTCACACCTCTGGATTGGTGTCCAGCATGCTAACCACTAAACTACCATGCCACCTGATTCATTTCCTTTTATGGCAGCTTCAAGCTGTCAGCTCAGAAGGGTAAATTTTGATTTTTCTTTCATTGGTATACAGATGGCCAATCACACAAACAATTTCCCCCCATCAAGAATACAAAACTGCAGTCAAATTTGCATCCTTGGTCCCACAATATTTATGTGCATTGTTTTCTATACTTGTCTTATAGACCATGTCAATAAAGCACTTGTGCAAGGTCCTTCACCAAACTGAGCACTGCTCCTTTGAATGGATACAAAGCTATTATAGGTCATATGCTAACCATCTAGTCTGAGAAAAATCCCTAAAACTGGTATGTGAACCAAGGTACTGTAACATACATATTTACCAGAGCGCGCTCATTACGTTATGAAACCAAGCTAAATTTGTTATTTCACTACTTTGGACTGATAAATGCTACATTGCTGGGCTGTATCATTTTGAAACTAATAATAATAATAATATCTTTTCTTTAATTAAGCACCTGCTAACCGCACTGCGCTGTACAGTGAACATATATATAGTAGAAACGGCAGCCACACAGGGCACCTTACATACATGTATACAGTAGAAGCACATGATAACAGTTTTACAGGAGTCGAATACAACTAGGGAGTAACCGGTTATTGGCTCGGAAACCGATAAGCACCGATAACTACTTTTAAATCCCATTATCGGAAAATCCGATAATTCAATCACCAATAAAAAGTTCGAAAAATCGTAATTTTTAAGGGGTGCGCTTCCTGAGAAAGCTAATGAAAGGGGTGCGCTTCCTTGAAATGTGCTTAAAATTAATCTAAAATTCTAAATTGATAAATTTTCAGAAATAAGTTTGCTGATGTACTTTTTCATGGACCGAAAGTTTCTGCAACTTCAGCAAGGCTATCGCAAAATACATAACGAAATGCCACAAATTTTTAATATATCTGTATATAATATATATTTTAACATAACCATCATATTGTGATAACTTCACTCACAAGCTCAACAAATATTTGCGATTATCGGTATCGGAATCACCAATAAAATGTGCTAACTTATCGGTATCGGTTATCGGAAGAAAAGTGCTTATCGGTTACTCCCAAAATACAACTATTTTTAACAGCAGCCACACAGGGCACCAATCACGGCCTAACACTCACTTAACTACCGCCGCCATCTAGCGAATAGAAGGCTGAGGGAGGGCTACAGGATTCGATCTTGGTACCTTCTGCACTTCACGCCAGTGTGTTATCCATTACTCTACGCACCCCCCCCCCACTTCTGACTTCGAAACAGCCTCCTGACCGTTTTATTGGGCTCCTCTTCTTCCACAAGACGACAAGAACTCTTCTTAATGAAGCCTGGAGAGCAGCTGTGCAGTGTATGCAATTTACATAAAAACAAACTTCTTGAGCACCCGTCATGAAAGTCACCAGCAATAATTATACGAAAATTGGTGACAATTATACTGCGGATCTTAATGTTGCTAACAGTGGTGACAGTGAAAACAACTTAATTCATCATAAAGGCTATTTTGCAAAAAAAAATTAACGGAATTTCATGAGTTCTAAATTCTAATAATCTTGAGTTCAGTGTATCAGTTTTAGCTGACTTTCTGCTATGTCAGAGCATAAGCCACGATACCATTCTGTGCTTTAAAACTAACAAATTTAAAACTACGGACTTTACAGAACAAAGGGACCAGAAGTAACGGCGGTCCAACTTGCCGTTCGGCAGAACCTCTGACAACAAGCGGTAGCCTAAAACTAACCACTAATTCTCCAAGGATGCCAAAAAGTGATTCGCTTTTTTCATCTTCTGGTGTGTCGGCTTCTAATATACCAGAAATATAAGATACAAAGACATCTAGATCTACGTCTTGATTGAGATTCAATAATTTCTCTGACAGCCATGTGTCAAACCTTCCCTGTATGGGAGACGCCATGTTGTTGTCTCATCGAACCAACGACCTCTTAAACCTGTGGCCAAAGATTATTAATATTAGTGAGATCAGTGACGTAACTGACCTTAAATTATACTAGTGGGATCATCTTTGAGTGGGATACTGCTCCACCCATCGACACCCACATACCACATTTTTGTAATTGGAATCGAGTATTTAATAATACTATTTATAAAAGCGACAGTCAACGATTCAGAGGAGCACCCAACCCAAGTTAGTGCTATCACTAACAAATAAAATAGACTGCAGGCGTTTCCAAAACAGAGGAAGAGGCCTGGGCTTAGAGAGCTTAAGCCGCAATTCCTGTGGAAGACCGTCTTCCTAGAGAAAGCAAAGCTTCTAGATTGAGCAGTGGCCTCGCGTATGAGGGGGACAACCAGAAGGCCATTGGCGGCCGATCGGAGAGTGGAGCGACAAGGGAGTGAAGATATATACTGAGACACAGAAGGTCCCAAGATATGAATGAGCTACTCATGAGACGAGAGAGTTATAATTATGACTTAATTATAATTTTGAACTGCATGATTGAGCTGGGGTACAGGAAGCCAGTGTAGACAGTCCTAAATGAAGCCAGATAGGCCTATGTTGGCAAACTTCGGGAGACCACCATTATTAAGGCGGTAGCAACGACGTTGAGTATTGACTGGAGCTGCGATTTGACGGTTTAGTGAGGAGAGACCAGCATATAGCCTACATGCATGGTGTTGCCAAAGTCGTCCTTATAGTAGACCCTATAGCCTACAGATCAACACAGAGACGAGAGTGGTGACCGCGTGAGAGAGCAAGTGACGGACAGACTGGGATAATGCGGCATGTACGAAAGATACGACTGACTTGATCATAATGTGAGAGAACTGGGTTCATTTATAACACCCAGATATCCCGACTAGCATAGGCGTAATTTGTGGGGGGTACGAGGGGTACCCGTACCCCCCACTTTTTGGACTGGGGGGTACTGTACCCCCCACTTTTTAAATAATGCCAGTCAATATTTTATTATTGTGCCTTCCCAGAGAACGCAGTCTCCGCCAAAAGTACGAAAGTACTTGGATATACAGGTAAATCGAGAGCCAAAATTAACGAGAATACTGGCAGAGAATATGTTCAAAATGGTTATCATGCGAAAAACGAAAGTGGAGAAGAAATTGGTACCCCCCACTTTTTAGACCAAGGTATTGGTACCCCCCACTTTTTAGGCTAAAGTTACGCCCCTGCCGACTAGACTGAGAGTAGGCCTATAGTGGGCGTATGCATGGAAACCTAATACAGAGAAATTCCATGTCAATTTGCGAGTTGGGCTCTAGCTGAATTAAGGCGGAGGCGGTTCAAAGACATCCAAAGATAGGCCTACAACTAATTAGTCTTAGACTTATACTAAATTGAGTCGGATCCTGCCAGATTCAAGATCTGGCACCTTTAATTTGAGCTCCGCCACTATAGGCCCTATATGAGATCTGCACTTAAAAAGAAGACCATGCAGTTAGCCTACCTAAAAATGGAGATCCATAACCCAAAATTTTCTTTTGCATATGTTATCACATTTCACACAATGACCTAAACCTCGTCTTTTGTAGCATACTATTTATTTATTTATTTATTTTTTATTCAGGATATTTCTATAGCGCCTCTCGAAGTCAACTACTAGGCTACTCAGAGGCGCTCCCGACTAGGCCTACAGCATTTGATACTGTGCCGGAATTTTCACGCCGAAGCGCCTCGAGCAATTGCGAGTGAAGGACTTGCCCAAGGTCCGTACGCAGCGGCTAGAGTGGGATTCGAACCTGCAACCCTCCGGTCACAAGGCGCCGAACTCACCACTGAATATATGCGCCCCACGCGTGGTATTTAATACACTTAGTAATATTTTTGGTTAGAAGAATTAACTATGCATCGATATACATCGTGTTTCATGCATTTTATGTTTTATTCGAGTGTCGAACAGCGATCGAGTAGCGCTTATATACCATGGTTGTGTCCTGTTTTAAGGTTTTCTACAGCGCTGTTATTGATATTATTTACACATCCTTGAAGTGTTCATTTCCGTCACTCAAGGTCATGGTTACTGCATGATAGAGTTAATATCGGTCGTTGTGTAGCATCTTGTCGCATCGGTGGCAGAACAAAATTCTTTGACTTACATCCGCATCGTAAAATACCACGCGTATTACCCAATGATATTAAGAGTGATCCTATCCGAAGCAAATGCCAATATAATAATATGCCTTGCCTTGAAAGCGCATATCCACCCACGCACACGCATTATATTACCGCATCCTTACTTACTTTTTTACCAAAGCGGACACCGTCTCCTTGACGTCACTTAGACTTCGGGATTTCACGAGATTTAGAGGCTGTTGGTTTGGTTTCGGAGGTCTCAGTTGGAGTCTTTATCCGGCGACTTTTGTTATTCTTCGTGGGAGTCGGTGTTTCTGGCGAACCAGGACAACATATTTTATACCAAGTACTACTTTACGGCAAAACGAAATGGTTCTATAACGAATGTACGTGCGTGAACGGCGTGGCTTATTCAGCGGATGTGTTTTCGGTGACACCTTGGCCTTAGTAGAAACCTTTGGGAGGCTTGTAGTTTCTAAAGGTGCCATTTTTGTTCTTGTTTTTCGTAAACAAACCAATGCATTATCGTATTTCCTATAACTGTAATAGGATAACTGTATTTCCGAAGTGTGTTATTTGATTCTCGTTCATTAAGCGAAAAGAGATTCAATATTGGCTTGGTGTAAAAGTTATTTACGGCATTTTGTGGTAAGTACAACGTGTAGGGCAACATAACGAGTTTTGGATTAGTGGACATGGATCCTGTCTACCTGACGTGCAGAAGTTGACATTAATTAACCGTTGTGAAATCTGATGCACTATTGAATCCACAAATTAATTATTAAAGAAGGATATGGCACGATTATAAACGAAATTTAAATATGGATTTGATAATGTTGCATATTGCTTTAAGGTTCTGTGAATAAATCATATACGGGCCTAATATAAAGGGTTTTGGGATTTCTTATTACATGTAAAGATTTTAATTTAGGAGAGGCACGATGACTTCCAAATTTGTTGACAAGATTGATCCATACCACAAGGCCGTAAGGAGGCACCGAAAAAGTGAAGGCTCATCTCGTTACCATAACAAGGATGCCACAGAATTAGAACCTTTGGCCCTTCTGAAAGGTAAGATGCAAATGAATTTACAAAGTAGGGCCTACTTGTAAAGTGTTGAATTCTTAGGTCCAATATTTTAATGTATCTTAACAGCTTTGCAACACTGAGTTGATGCAAGACAGGTTTTTCAGCAATATTGCTGTTATACACATGAGATATTGACTTGCTAGTTTTAAAGTGCTGGATGCTTTTTTTATTCATTTGGAGTGTTATATTACTGATTTTGGGTGTGCTGACTGAATGCTAGTTAGTGAATCTTCTATGGTCTCAAGTCCAAGTGTGACAGTTACGTGTTTGCCATTGGGTTCGATCCTTCGCAAAGATGATTATTGTATGTTTTTGAAAACGCTTAGAAAAAGTGGTTTGGAGATAAACAAAATTCTGCTAGGTATTGCTCCAATATTATCTAGAAGAGCTAATAAACTCAGATGGCAGCAAAGAAAAAAACATGCAAAGGAGAATTGTATGCAGGTCACAAGCTCTTGGATTAATGAACAGGATATGGAGAATCAGAGAATTAATAAAGAAAACTAAGACAAAAATAAAATGTACGAGACGATGATAAAGCCGAATTTCCTATACGGATTGGAATTATTATTATTAAGGAGCTTTTATATAGTGTCCCTTCAAGGTGATCTACTCAGGAGCACTCCCAGTCCAAACACGGCTAAAGAGAGTAGTAAATAGCTGCATTGAACTGGAGTAAACACTCTGAGGCGCCGCCTACAGAATTTTGGACAACACAAAAACAAGATGAGATTTTAAGAATTCTTATAGCGGATATGAGTTGGCTGTGAAAGATCGCAGGGATTTCAAGACTACAGAACATAAGAAACGATAGCATAAGACAATTATTAGGTATCCAAACAACTCTGCTAGACAAAGCCTTTCAACTAAAAGACTTGTATGGTTTGGACACGTAGAGAATGCCAGTTGACCGAATCCTACACAAGGCACTACATGCAAGATTTGAAGGAAAAAGAAACAAAGGCAGACCAAGACTATGCTGGATTGATAGTATAAATGAGAACATAATTTCACTTGGACTAACATTAAGGAGCATTGGCCTTGACTTGAATAAATGAACAAATGACAGAGGACATTGGAGCTCATTTGTTCGTACCCATCGCCGCATCAGGAATTAAAAATGATGATGATGCTTCAACAGGACTTCTTTTTAACTGCCCAACTTGCATTTGTGGTTATTTATTTGCCGTTAAAGGATGCAGGGCTCAGTGAGCACTTGTGGTATTCCATGGGCAGCATCTATCCAGTTTCTAATTGGGCTGAACATTGCTTAACTTGTGCCACACACGATTTTTTGTGAAAACTGGTGTTTTTCCAATGTCTTAGTTTAATGGGACATTTGTAACACTGTTAATCTAATTTTGACTGATTTCCTTAGTCTGGTGTGCTTTACATCTCTGCATGTAGGTTAATGATTCCAGATGGAAAGCTTTCTATTTATTTTTGATGCAAAAGAAGTGCAGTTTAATATTACACTATTAAAGCATCATTTTCTGTAGTGACTTGGGTTTGAACTCAAGACTGAGTAGTAGTGATGAGCAACAGTGACACTACTGTACAGAAAACTAACGTTCACAGCATGCATAAAAGCGTATTACACTACATTATTCGTTTGAAACAGATACGGCAATTGGTGAGCAGAGCGAGCTACTGATAAAAAAGTTAGGTCAGTGTTGCTATGTGTTCGATTTCTACGACCCGGTTGCGGACGTCAAAAGCAAAGAAGTTAAAAGGTCTTGTCTCAACGAACTTACTGATTACCTTACAACAAATCGAGGAGTCCTGACGGAGGCAGTCTATCCGGAGATTCTCAAAATGGTGAGATTCTGTTCCTTTGTGTGGCTGATTTGGTGAATAATTGCTAACTTGTAGTGCTGCTTTTGGAGTTTGATTCCTGTGTGTCGTGCAAAATATTTTATTCGTTGTTGTTGCCATTGGACTTCATCTGAAAGATTGTTCCATTGCGAGACTGTATCTGTTAGCGCCTCTAAGCAGTTTTCGTATGATGGCGTTATATAAATTTGTGATTACAATTGTAGGTAGCTCTTGTAATGTAGCATCATGTAATTTGTAACACATGACTTCAAGAGACTTCTCTTAGCCCAATAAATAATTACGCAATTACCAAATATGATCAGTTAAGTAATTATCAGTATTACTTAACACTTGAGATTGAGTGTACTTAACCCTTGAGATTGAGTGTATTCAAGTTGGTAAGTTTATTGAACACAAATAAACACATGTTACACTAATAAAAATAGTTGGAGTCATATAATAGATGTCTAGATATTTCTATTCTCTTGTTGCATCCTGATTTTCTTATAAAAAAGCCAGGGAGCAACCAAATTTTATTTATAAAGGAAATTGCCATATATTTTGGGAGTATTTTTGAGATAATGTGGTGTTTATTCAGAGACATTGCTTTCTCATCATATCATAACCTGAAAAAATTAAGTTGATCTGGTGATCTACGGTAGTGGTCCTTAAAGTGGTGGTCCGCGGACCGGGCCCGGTCTGCGGAGCTCTCGTCACCGGTTCGTGAAACAGTCCTTAAAATTCATAATTTTTAAACTTTTGGATAAAACATCAGTGACATATGAGAAGTACTTCAGAAATAACGTGAAACTGTTGATCACATCATGATAATGTAAATTGTAAAAAGCGACTTAGTTTGGTTTAGCAACTTTAGCAGGAAACCCATGAATCCCCATACTTTACGTATGTATCCCCAGATTGCGATCCCGCACTTGCCATTAGTGGTCGGCGACAAGCAACACAAAGATGGTGCCGGTCTCTATCTTTAAAACATAAAGATGGTGCCGGTCCCCACTTTAAAAAGTTTAAGAACCACTGATCTACAGAACAGTGTGGAAACCAGTTTGTATAATACTAATGTAATGAGCATGGAAGGTTCATATGATGTTGTTATAGTACATTTTGGCCTTTATGGTGTTTGTTGTGTTCAGCTGGGAAACTGTTTTATCAGGCCATCGGGTTTTAGGGTTTCACCTAGGGTTGTTAAATGGAAATCGGAATTCCAATTATTGTTTTTGAAAACGATTATCGTTTTTTTATTTGCAAACGATAATCGAATTTATATTTTTTTTATAATTTTCGTAGTGAAAATTACAAAAAATACCAGAAAAAATTAAATTGTTTAATTTGTTGGAAAACTTGTGCTATCGGGTCTTAATTGTGCAACCTGGCTATATTTGAAATTCAAGGTGACTATGTATAACAAGAGGTCTCACCGTAACACCAGCGTCATTGATGCACAAGTAAACCCATTTAACTAGGCTTATTAGTGTCAGTGTGTGGTCTCTTGTTATACATAGTCCCCTTGAATTCGGTCACAAGTTTGCCACGTGTGTTTGTCAATGAATAAATTTATTGTTTAATTGACGTCAATACCAAATCAACCGGTCTTTAAGTAGGCATTATAGCTAGGTTAATAGTTAATAGCTTGACTTTTAAAGTCTGTCTAAGTAGAAAATAAACAATTCGGTGTTGACACTTTTACATACATTACGGTACGTAATGCATTAAGTAACTTGTATTGTATTATTATTTATAATACATTTCTATGAAGGCCAAAAACATGATTATCGGTTTAATACTGGATTTCTACAATTGATAATCGGTTTGCCAAAAAACAATATTAACACCTGAAAACTGGAGAGTACAGGATTTGAGCCTTCTTTGAGATGGTTACAGTGTGGGAACCTGGAGCAAGTCCTTCACTCATATGACTCGGCACCACCGATTGATGCTTGGTCAGTAGATAGTGATGCTTAGTAGATGCATTGCATAATAATAATAATAACAATAATAATAATAATTGTAATTGGAATCGAGAATTTATATAGCGCCATTCATAATCAGAGGCGCTCCCAACCCGATCCTGGAATGTTGTCATTGGTCATCATGGCTGTCATCGTTGTCATGATCATTTTCACCATCACAGCCACTGCCACTATCTTCATCTTTATGTTAGATGTTTAGACTGAAATTTCCTTTACCCCTTTAGAAGTGTTTATCATGATGGTGATCATCGTCATCAGCATGCTTATTATTGCTGACACATCACCTTTGGGTTCTGTACCAACTCCTCGGGCATGACCACCACCTCTACTAAGACCACCACTGCAGCACTGCTGTCAACAAATTAAAAATTTCTTTAGTTTTGAATGTTAACTATTATGGATCGACATTATTTGGGCTTAGGAGTAATGATTTAAATTGAGTATTTGGGTGTAAAATATGAAGTACGCTATGTGGAATTGATTCATTCTGTCAGCTGGCTGGTGTCATTGTTGTTTACTGTGTGCTTTTGTTTCAATGTCTGTCTCTATGTTGGCCTGGTTGACAGTATTTCAGTTTGGACATTATTATTATTATTTCTTATTATTTTTAGTCAGGCATTTATGTCTGGTTTTATTTATTTTACATTTATTACAGGGGTGCTCATAGTGTAGTGGTTAGCATGCTGGGCGGGGGTTCAAATCCATGCCAGGGCAGAAATTTGGTTTGAGATTTCTGCTTCATCTGCACCCCTAGCCAACTCAGCTATATGTTGATTACAATGACCATTCACTGTCGGTGGAGGATGAGGGAGTGAGGTAGAGGACTGGCCACCCGCCCCTATATGCCGAGGCTTAGAAAAATGAAGTCACTAACACTTCACATCCGTGGCTGCCTCAGGGATAGCTTAAGTGACTGCACGTCGTCTTACATCTAGTCATTATTATTAAAATCAAACATGTATATCTCTCTAATATATTCACATCAAAAGCGCAGCTAGTTGGAAAAAAATTGTAGTTAGTAATGTTCTTCTATCGCACTGGTGTATAGTACACAAGGCGTCAAGCAGTGGTGCTTCAAAACCAAGCTGTAATCTGGTCAATATCCCGAAGATCAATCCGCTAAGAGAAAGAGGCAACATATGATGTATAAGCAATCTTATAAAGGTAAGCCTTGAGAACGAAATAGCATAAGCGACTGAGCAGAATGGACATTGGACAGGTACAGGAAGAGCTGTCTAGACCTAGCAACCAAAAAAGTGTTGGGTATGACCAGAGAAATATGATCAGCTGATCTGGCTGAATAATTATAAGTCAGGGGAATAAGGGCTGTTTTTAAGTATTTTAGTTGTTTAAGGTTCAATGGTTTATAAAGTATGAACCCTAATTTGAAATTTTATTTTCTGAACAGGCTGCAAAAAAGCTTCAGATAGCTCCAGGTTGAAAAGAGTAGTCTTCAGTTGTTTATGAGATTAAAGAGAAAGAGAAGAGTCACAATACCTGTGGTGATGAATTCCAACGATACTTGATATATTGTGTGAACAGGCAGAAGCATTTATGTTTTAAAAAACAGTTAAAACTGTACTTGCTAGGTAACTCCGAGCATTAGCTTTTGCACTGACAGTGTGTGTGCATGCGTGCTTGTGTGAAGCATCCTAGAAGTAGCTTGCTACAAATGATGCTATATAAATTGTTGTAATTACAAGAAATGAACACTTAGGTTCTTTGCTTAAAAAAAATGGATTTACAAGTGAATGGAAGAGATTATTGATTAACCAAATAAATTCAGTTTGTACTTGCGGATTTGAAAGCAGGCTGAAGCTATTCATGTATCATTTATTTGGACTTGCGCTTTCATGGTCCTATTTGTCATTGGTTATGCCCAGTAGCTTTATAAGATCTTCATAGCCGGGATGCACCTCTTGATATCATAACTGTCACCAGAAGGCTGCCTGTTGCACCTGTGCAGCCAACCCAGAGCATTGACTGGTTCTGTTAATTGAGGGACTATATTATAATTATTAGCCTATGCTTATCTTATGTCCATTTACTCCATTATTCAAATTTCTGTATTCATTAAGAACTACTGTCTAATGACTAAGCATCAATTGATGGCATGGAGTAGTAGTTGTGTGTAAAGGACTTGCTCAAAGTCCCTGTACATTAACTGTCTCGTGGAAACACCACATTACAAGGCGAGCACTCACGTTGTTGTCCAAATACCATGAAGCGAGTCGAGTTTATTCAGACAGTTCACACTTGAGCTGGAGTGCCTCGTAGTGTTCACATTCGAATTTTTGTCATGCTCCGAGCATTGCCACCAGATGAATTACGGTCCTGCCTGGAAATGTGTAAAACCGCATCCTCTGGCCTTGAAACTGACGGAAAGAAATACCGCTTGTAGTGGCCGTTAAGGGATACCACGCTCTGTGTACATGTGTCTGAGTCTTATTATCAGTCATTTTGTGTTTATGGGATATCCGTGAAAGCTGACTGATGCCGGGATGCCAGTTTCAACTCCTTGAAGCCATTGCGAAATGAGTATTTTGTGGCTGTACAACTGTAGAACCGCATACATCAAGCGAGTGGCACACAGGGTTAGGAGGGATAAAAAGTACAAAAGAGCAGTCAGGTAAACAGGGCTGGCTGTAGGGAAGCCTTAGGCGAGCTGTGCGTGCACGAGTCGCTTGTGGGGGCCCGAGTGGAATGTTTCATTTTTATCCAAGCAGCACACTTATCGAGGTTCCACTTGTAAATCTTGGCCGGCACTTATTTGCGATCCAGAGACTGCGGTGGATCCTAATAATTAACAGCACATCCCACTGCAGTTGCACATACCGACCATTCAGATTCATATTCGAGCACTTCTTCGTGCAGCTGAATTCATGTTATAAAGCTCTTATCCTCTTTGTTATTGTTATTAATTAGCAGCTATCATCGCACCAGTGTCTAATGCATGGGGTCCAGTGTGTATTGCATGAGGTATTGACTGAAGGTGCACTAAACTGAAGTTGCAGTCAGGTCAATACCCAGAACGCTGTCTATTGAACACTGTCATGGTGTTGTGGTCTCATCAGACGACGTCACATATCAGACTGATGTTCTGCATAACACGGCTTCCGTGGAGATAAGTCTGTTCTTGCTTAAATTGAAACAATGTGCTGTATATAACCTTTGCAGATTGCCAGCAGCATAATGGTCAGTAATGATAACATGCTTCATTTGGTTAGTAATTGTTGGGGCATAAATATAAATGATCCTTTATGCTTGACTACTGCCTCTTTAGCAAAAAGGTCTGTGAGACACGGGGCAGTTATATTTTTGGGTGTGGCAGTTGAACCCAGGGTTTGCTGTTCCATGTTAAAAGGATGTAAATCTGAGTGGTATGTACCTATTGTACCACTTGAGGTCTTTTCATACTTTATTCACTTGTGTTCCTTGACCATTGTTATTGTCAAGTTAACGGTAACTGATGTTAGTTATGCTCTTCATGCCTGCAAACAACACACCAGAGTGGCCTAAGTGCTTAGTGAATGGTAACAAGATACTTAATTATTATTTTAAGAAGACTTATAAAGTGCAAGTTAATTAAACAAAATACACCACATATACGCAAACTTCTGCACGACGAGGCTAACGCTGAGCCTACTGTCGGAATACCTTGCAGGTGGTTGAGCTTATATGGGTAGATTGCACTTTTGCTGGAATGCATAACAGTGTTAACCTTGGAATTTTTCTTGTGTGATGAGAGTGCTTACTGAATGCCAACAACAAACTAGTGTGTGGGCTGTAAAAGGATTACTGGCACATGTCATCTGAAATACCACAGTCAGACCCATCTGACTGCTGTAATAGGCCTCATTTGTTTATCTGCAAGCTATGTCTATGTTTATTTCCACTTAGTGTCAGTGCATTGTATATTTAACCATGATTTCAATAATGCCTGTTGTTGCTAGACATTAATTTCAAGAGCAAATACATGTATAATTTATGTATCCTGGTCACGACGTAAGAAAAGATATTGTTCTCATTTGCAGCCACACGACTGCTGCATTCAGTACATTAACTGGTCTTGGTGGCTTTGCATGTTCAGTCAGGATGTATAAACCAGTTTTCTGGATGGTTCAGTTACTGGGTTTCTTTGCCTGGCTGACAATAGATAAACACAACTTCATCACATGACCAGTTAAAGTTGACAGCCTCTCTAATATCTGTTCTGTACTGACTTTCAAACCTATCTCCTGTTATGTGTGTCTGTCTTAATAAGCGTTGGATGGGTTTTGGGCACAGAGCTGCCTATCCCTTTTGGTGCTTAATATACAACCTGGAATTCTATCTAGTGCTGGGTTAAGTATGTTTCCTGGTAGTCAAAATCATGTTTATATCAAGTGCAAGGCAACTGAGCTGCAATTTATGAGGAATGCATTTTTGTTGAACCAACATTTGGACTTTCTGCCGGTGTGTGTAACTTGTTTTGAGTCATCATTTAATTTGGGCATCATATTTTATTTCAACACGTAGGTCTCAGATCATATTCAAGTTACCTACAAATCAGCCGTTTTGAGTAACTGGAACTTAAGTGGTGTCTCAATTTCTCAAAGACGAATCTACACAAATAACATTTGCTTCAGAACTCCTTGGCCAGATCTATAATGAAAGCACCCTAATTCCAACACATCACTGCCTACTGCAGTCAATACATTGGCTTCCTATACAGCAAAGAATCCAGTTTAGATCTTTTTCATTGTTTCTTAAATAATACTCATGGCTAGCCAACTTAACGGTCATTAATGCAGCACTTGCTTATTGGGTGTTCTGACTCATTGTGCCTCGAACCAGAAGAGTACTGGATTCTCAGTCTTTCTCTATCATCGGCTTCAGCTCTGGAATTCATTGCTGATTTCTGTCCTGTGTCTTAGTTCTGTAATGTTATTCAGGAACTTCGGGTCAGGACCAAAATCTCTTTCACCTGTATGAAATAGCTTCCTCCCATTGCCCATTTTGCATGGTCTGGGATGTAACAAACTTTGACTTTGTGGTTCTGTCCAATGGTTTGCAGGTTGGAAATGCAGTTTTCCTTAGGAGTGACCATTGAAGTTTCTGGATTAGGTTAGATTAGATTTGTGTCTGTAACCCCTTCATGACAATCATTTGCTTCTGCCTTGTGATTCCTGAAGTGTTTAATAATGATGACTTGAATGATTATAATAATATCTTAACTTTTTTATTGTTATCTTTGTTGTGAAATTATCGTTAGCCACTTATTTAAATTGCCTTGTAATAAGAGAGATCAACTCATTCCTCTTTGGAGTTAAGTGCATTTGGTTGACAAGAATTTGAGTTAACCGCTCACCCTGAAATTTGAGTCGAGTGATCATTGACTCGCCTTATGAAAATTACGAAGAGCTGACTGTGTGTAGTAAAGTGGTTTTTCCAAGCTATGGGAGCACAGAGGAAGCTGTGTTGTGAAAGTGCACATGTACAAAGAAAGGTGGTTGAGAGCCAGTTCATGAGGTAAAACTACAGCCTTAATGATATTTCATTTCACTTTTGGCCGTAGCATATCAAAGTGAAATCCGGTGTTTAAGAGTAGGATGTGGTATACTTTTCGTTTTCAATGGATAATTGATGTCTAAGTGTTGTGACTTACCCAGCTTAAAGCGCTTATGGTCGTTAATCAGTGAGTTTACTGGTGCTTTTATTCATAATAGATTTAGTGCTGATTGTGTAACTAAAACATTAATTTAGGGATGGAGAAGATAAATCTATAGGAGCGATAGCCAAGTGTCATGCTACTGGTCAGTAACAGTTGTGAAGAGCATTAAGCTCTGTAAAAAGTAAGTAAGTAAGTAGAAAATGGAATAGCATCAACATCATTACCATCATCAATATGGGACACAGCCAATTGGTTAGAGCGCTTGCCTTGCAACGCAGAGCCTTTGGGTATGAGCCTTGGTTACTGTGTATGGACCTTAAGCAAGACCTTCAGTCACAAGTGCTCAGCACCATCCATTGATGACTGGTCATTATCTAGGGGTGCTTAATGTTGTATACATAATAATTAATAATAATTTTATAATAATAATGTTACCTTCAATGTGATCACGCTTTATGTTGCACTTTTTCCTAAGCACACCATAACCGAGTGCCAGTAACACTGTAAGGAGCTCGCATAACACTACATTCAGCACATTTCAGAGGTTCTTAAACGGTGCTACAGATATTTCAAGGTACATTTACAAACTCGCTCATACATTCCGATACAGTGGGTCATTCTTTATCTTTGCCTGATACCTTGCTTGCTAAGACTTACTGGAGTGAGAAGCATTTTTGCGGAGGGTGGGGAAGAGGAGTGCCGGCTGAGGTGTGTAGCTGCTCACCAGTGCTTCCTACTTAAGCCAGTTGCTTTCAGTAAACTCTACACGTGGTAAGTGCTTTGACATGTGCCTCTGTGGATCATTGTTTTGATAGGCCACTTATTTAAGTTTTACTCTTAGTTGGCTGTGGTGATTGGTGGCTTTCTGACTTTATGAGATATGGTAGAAGTTAATTACTGGCCTGTTGACTGCTGTAGGAGCAATATGATGCAGCAACTGGGGTGTATGAATTTTGGGCTCCAGCCGTTTGGACACCTGGAATTGTGGGTGCTAGTTGAATAAATGTATTGTGTTACTAACTTAAACTATACAGGCAAATTTAACACTTTAACGACGAGCTGCATTGGTTTCCCAGTCGGTTTTAGTACGCTGTCATCATTAATGTGTTTAAATGAGACGGAAGTAAAAATTCTTCCGGAAATAAATGAACACATTTAAGATAAATATGGCTTCTATTACTACTTATAAATGCTATTTATATTGATGTGCGACCCAACCGTCGTGTGCCAAAGTTTATATGAGCCTCCCAAATCCTGAGTACATCGACCATACACTTTCAGTGAGAATATGAGTCGGTGAGGAGAGGACTGGCCACTTGATATCACACGATCGAGATTAAGAAAATGAAGTTGCCAAGACTTTGTTCTCATGGTTGCATCTTAGCCTTAGCTCTGAGGGGGGGGGGCGGCTTTTCTTCTGTTTCAGCATGTGTAATGAGGCATTGCTTTTTAAAGCAGAACTTCTTCTTTCAGTTCCTTTGAGGAGCCAGGGTTTTGTATGAGCACTTAGAAGTTGACAGGAAGGCATGTAAATATTAAGAAATGCAAGTACCAATATGTGCTTTACGTACCTACATAAACACAGTGTTATGCACCTAAGTGTGTTTGACTCCTAGTCAAACACCTGTAGTGACCTTTGTTTTAAAACATTTGCCCTTCCATTCTTGTTATAGGTTTTTGGGCAACATCAAGGTGATATGCAGGTATTACTTTGTTTCAAGGATTCAGACCTTCCACACGAGCTAGCAGGTACGAGGCTAGTTGCTCACTCTTGCACCATCCATTCAATGTCTGACTAGACATTCTATGTAGCTAGCAGGGATTACAATGAAATTTTGTTCCAAGATGATTTCACTATGGCTACTAATGCAAGTATCCTGCATGCCTGCGTTGAGTCTTGCAGATAGTGGTCGGCCTTTATAGATCGTCTGTAGTCATGGCAACCATCTGAATACCTTCCGTCGCCTGGCTTGGGTCTTATTGACTTTCTTCTTTCCAGTAACACAGGCCTCCGGGAATTATATAATTTGCTTCCGGACTTGTATTCTAATAGAGAACTATTGCTACGGTGTCTGTTATTGCAAATCATTTATCGTGTTCTCTATTGATGCGTGTATTTTGGAAGATACAGGCCTTTGAGTAAGTTCCTCCCATATCAACTTCCGTGCTTTTAAAGCATTGCCTTTCGAGCTTAAGTTTATTTGCGTTGTTATTGGTTTAAGGTCATCGAAGCAAGCCTGTTGAGGTCACAGTTCAAACGTTTGTTTAGTTGTCGAGAATCTAATTTAAAATCTGTCCTCAGAGTACTACATTTGAAGGAGCCGACCTATCTGATCAATGCTCACTTCTCATGCTAACAAATGTTGTATTCAATCGACAGATGCTGTCACTGGTGCTGTGCCCCACACACAAACAGTGGTTGGCTGTCAGGCCTCTGTGGCTTTGGAATCCATTGCCGAGTTCTGTTTGTTCTATAAACTCGTCAAGTCATTCAAGGTCTAACCTTAAGACTTGCCTACAACTTGCATAGGGGTCATCCATAAAGGATGTAAGATTGCAAAATATGACCTACTTTGGACCCTCCCTCCCCTTGTCCGCATTTGACCTTACCCACCCCCTTCGCTTTGCGGGTGCTCGCTTGCCAAAGCCAATGAACGAAGAAGAAACCGACATTGTTACCAACATAATTAATAAGCTACCAGTTCTATCTTATTTAAAATCACCTTAAGTACTTAAAATGTCAACCAGTACATGCTGTTTAAAACTTAAAAGTAAGCTCACAGTGTTAAAGTTCTAGTACATGGCATGACGTTTTAGGCAATCACCTCACTGACCTTTTCATCTCTCGGGGAAGGGTGAAACAAAGAGGTGTGTAAAAATCTATCAAATTTAGAAACTTAGATGCGGACTTCCGCACCGGTCATAACCCCTACCCCTTGTCCACATTTGAATTACCCCTTTCTCCCCCCATTGCGGACGTCCTTTATGGATGACCCCTATAATAATAATGCACCGGAGCCTGATTTCTGGCTCCTCTTACCTATTGGATTTTGACCAGGCTGCTTCAATGCATTATGATTCCTGACTATGACTTAACGTGAAGCTTTGATCGACTGATTCTTTGTGCATTATGATCTGCACTATGTGGTGTATTTAGTTATATGAACGTGCGCTTTATAAGTCTTCACATAATAATAATAATAATAATAATAATAATTAATAATAACAATAATAATAGTAATAATAATAATAATAATAATAATAATAATAATAATAATTATGTAAGTCATTAACTTAGATTAGATATCATAATTTGCATTACTGTTGTGACAATCTAAGGTGCTGGCATTTGTCACTGGTAGCTTTGTCTTAGGCAGATCATTATTATTGAGATACCCCATTTAATTACCTTTTCTTGTAGTGTTGCATCAGGTAAAAAGGCAATATTTTACAGAAACAGTAGGGAAGAAGAAGAAGAGTAGTCCCTTAAGCTAGCCCTGAGGCAGCCATGGGTATTAAGTGTTAGCTACTTAATTTTCTAAGCCTAGTCATGCAGGGCGGGTGGCCAGTCCTCTAGCTGGTCGTCTCATCTTCCCACTGACAGCATAGTTGTGTATTCTTTATAGCTGAGTTATCAAAGGGGTGCAGGTGGAGGAGAAATTTCTGTCCTGGCGGAATAGACAGAGGATAAATTATGGCACAAGAAGAAGACTCTAACTGTGGGTGAACAGTCGTAATAAATAGAGATCATTCATTGATGCCATATGGCTGCCATCAGGATCTGATGATGATGATGATGATGATTATGAAGATGAAGGGAGTCAGTGAATGAAAGGTAACATGTAAAGACCTTTAACAAAATTGTTTACATCTCTTCAGAAGTTCCTCCAGCACGTGGACGAAGGGGTTAGATATCCTATGACTGAAGGGCAATCTGACCACAGCAGTCCAACAACAGGGTGGCTTTTCTCATTAAATTACAGTGCTCAGTGTATTATAGTCATCGTAATTTTTTTACAATTTACTGTCATCAGCAGTCATCCTCTGATCTGTGATCATTCTTCGGGAGTAATGATCTGTTTTTACCGGATGCACCCAAACACTGAAAGTAAACAACCAAACCTGTTTTGTCTAGTACTCTACATGAGTTTAGATATATAGCAGCATGTCTTCTTGTATGTGCAAGATTTATGATGGCTGTTTCGCTCCGTTTGCTACGTGCTGTTTACTCAGAGCTGTGTGTGGTAGCACAAAAACTTTTCAGTTTCATGGGCTGTTCATGGGAAATGTTAAGTAATTGCTCGTTATTTATTGATGACCATCTGCAGTCGTGGTCAGCCGAGGAACAACAGGCATTGGATTGTAGGAACTGTCTGAGAGTCTCACCAGACTCTACCTTTTGCAACTGGTTTTGTGCAACATGACTACCAGACCATGTTTTGCAACCAACAGCACACAACAGGCCAAGAGTTTCAACCCCAGTTCGATCTACACCCGTGGATCTTCATTTTGAGCAATTTCTAAAGGTGTAGTCTTAGTTTTAGGCTGAAGGGCTTTTTGGCACTGGGCCTGACATGGCCTGTGAGCAGCCAAATTCTCTGCAGTGGTGAATGCATGGTACAAGGAAGGAAATAATAAATTTTATATGCATTAAACTATTCTAGTGACAATTCCTACAGCAGTCTAACCTAAACCTTATATAACTGCCTAGGTATGTACCAGTATCTATATACAATCTGCTATATATATATATTATCTTCAATCCTTATATATGCACGAACAGTGTACATATAAGGATATACATCTTCTATCCTTATATGGGCAGTTGGGCACATATGTATACATTGTTACTGATATGGATAGATATAGAAATATGCATGTATAATGCTGAGAGCACTTCTTTATACCTTAAATCCAGATTTAGCTGGGATTGCTGCACAGCTAGAAATTGACAATTATAATGGAGGTCTTTGTATAAGTATATGACTTGTCTATGCCAGTGGGTGTATGATGAAGTGGTATTGTTGAGATGATCTGGATCAGCCTTTAATGCTAAACTTATTTTATGTTTGTATTTTAATAAATTCGTCAAGGCCTAAAACACCTGAGTCCTAAAAGTGTGGCTGTTATAATTGGGTTTTGAGGTCAAACCAGTTGGTGAAAGAAGTAACCACGAGCTGGGTGTCCTGTTTCACGCCAAACACGGACTTTTCATTTAAAGTCAGCATTATTCTGTTATTTGGTGCCAACGTCCTTTCCTAAAAAAAATTAGGTCTGTAATTATAGAAGCTGTTTTGTTGTTGTTGTGATATGCCATAGTCTAGTGGCTTACATGCTGGACTGTTAATCAAGAAGTTGGGAGTTCAAATCCTTGCCATGGCAGAAAGATGCTTCGACATTTCTGCTCCTCTGGCACTGACAGGCGTGCTTACTATATAAAATGACTGTGTACTGTCAGTAGAAAGATTAGGCAGTGAGGGACAGGACTGACCACAGCGAGGGACAGTACTGGCCAAAGTGAGGGACAGTACTGACCACAGTGAGGGACAGTACTGGCCAAAGTGAGGGACAGTACTGGCCAAAGTGAGGGACAGTACTGGCCACAGTGAGGGACAGTACTGGCCACAGTGAGGGACATTACTGGCCACAGTGGGGGACAGTACTGACCACAGTGAGGGACAGTACTGGCCAAAGTGAGGGACAGTACTGGCCACAGTGAGGGACATTACTGGCCACAGTGAGGGACAGTACTGGCCACAGTGAGGGCAGTACTGACCACTTGTCTTCGTGTAACAATGATAAGAAAATTGAAGTTGCCTCTGGAGATTAGCTTAGGGCAGTGCTTCCCAATCTTTTCAGACTACGGAACCCTTTTGACTTGAAAATTTTTTGACGGAACCGTAGCTAAACAAAACACATTCAGGTACAATATTTTTTTAAATGATCCAGGTATGTAGAGTTTAATCGATAAAAGTTACACTAGAAATTGTTTTAAATAAATTTAATTTTCCAACAGAACCCTTGTCTTCACCTCGAAATCTGATTTATAATGTAACAACACTTCAAACTTATCCAGTTGCTTCATGGAACCCTTGTCTTCTCCTCACGGAACCCTAGGGTTCCACGGAACCCACTTTGGGAAACACTGGCTTAGGGACTGGCCTTCTTCTTCTTACCGGTACATATGCAAATTCGTGTACAACGGTCGTTACAGCATTATAAGTAGCAAGCTATTTCTGAGTGCGTTTTGTGTAGTGAATTCATAACTGTTGACGTTCCGCTGATTTCCAATTAAATTAACATTATTTGCATTCAGTCCAGTGTTTAGGTTTATTTATTTGTTGCTTTTCAGCATTCGGGTGAATTTGTTTAGCCCTTTTTTGTTTTCTATATAACAAGTCTAGTTGATTACTAGTGTTTAGTATTTACAAACCAGATTTGAAGGTTAGAATATAGCTTTTACTAAAAATACTAGGGAATCTTGTAATTAAATTACTCTAGGCCATAATCAAAGGAGTTAGAGTTTTGATGGGTGTTAAGTGGCTAGCAAGGGCTGGGGCTGCTAAAGCTTGTCATTCCAGTAATTGGTGTGGGAATAGATATTTGATCTAAATAAGGTATTTTAAGGCAGTCACAACTTGAATGCCAGCTCTGCTTTTATATAGACTGCCCTTTCTTGTCAGCAATTCAATCAGTCATGTTTGTGTACACATGTCATATACACACATATATATATATATATACACATAAATATACATATATATATATATATATGCTTCTGGTATATATACAATATACTTGTACTTATGAAATAGAACTTCCTTGTAACACATTATAGCATAAATTCTGGTATGCCATGGCTGAGATATTGCACTTCAAAATTTACTTCAGCACAACCTCGTCGTTTCAAAAACATTGTTATAAGGCTTGATACGGCTTGCTTTGGTATCCTTGTATGGGCGCTGCAGTGTGTGTGTATCCAATATGTGTGTGTGTATGTATTTGCCCACCAGCTGGCCTTTACTTCTAGACCTTATAAGGGACCTTATACTGTTTTCGTTTTTGCCCGGGTGGTCATAGTTGCTTATCATGTTGCAGTTTCTCTAAAGGCCAAGTCTGCATTTGATCTGACTGTTGACCTAAATTTAAGCTGTTTGATGATTAAATGCGGCCTAAGGATTGGGTAGAACTACTAGTTAGTCAGCTTTGGATCCTGGTGTCCTAGGAGTTGTATTAACTGATATACTGATCTTACCAAATCCATCATCATCATCATTGTAGTGAGATCGTATCTATTAGTCAGTGTTCAGAAACGAGCCAGACATTAAATTGTGGATTATATTTAATTCCTTGTTGTGTATTTTTCGTATATTTCCAACCACCGTTATATCGACTTCCCTCTTAGTACAATTAAATAAGTAAGTAAGTGACACTCTTAATGTCTTGATCTTGACAATTGTCATAAGTTCCTGACGCCATCCATTTGGAAACAATTGGTGCAAATAAGTGATCTATTGTTTTCCATGGTCAGGTCCAGTGCTCGTCTTCATGTTAGTCCAAGTCGTGTTTTATGCCCTCTTTTTTATGCTGTCTGTCCTGCACAGTCTGGTTCTTCCTTGTTCCATTTCCTTTGACTCATCGTATTGTATTGTATCTAAACATTTATAAAGCGCCTCTCACAGTGTTCGCTAATCAGAGGCGCTCCCAGTGCAAAAGACCCAGTGAATAGATAGTGGCTTTAAGAAGGTGGAACGAGGCACTTTGGCCACCAGCTAATAAAGAGGCACATGTCAATGGAGGGAGTTGATTCCATAGAGTAGGACCAATGCAAGAAAAGGCTCGAGTTTTGGCCATAGTGGTCCTGGCTTGTGGTGCTAGAAGCTCATGGCGATTAAGCAATCACAGTGGATGGAGGGAAGTAGCTGAAACTGGCAGACGAACAAGGTCACAGAGATACTTGGGTGCTAACCCTGTATAGGACTGAAGGACTAAAGTGAGAACCTTAAGCTGAATCCGAGCAGACTCATGTGTGGAACTCGGTCAACTGACATTATTTCTATGTGGGTCATCCATTAAATTCTTTGCTAAACGACAGTGTCTGACAGAGTAGTTTTGACGCCTAAGAAATCTTGCAGAGAACTACGAAGAAATCAGCAGTTGGGGATCAATGAGACTCGAATGGCTGGCTCTTTGAATTAAGAGGTAGAACAGCCTGCAAGACAATTTTAGAAAGACAATTGGTTATCCGTAACCGAGTTAGGAATGTTGTGTGACTGCTGTTTTTATGTTAGACTGGGTTTCATTGATTCCTGTTATGTTTCCTGTTAGATTGCGACCAACGTCTTTCGTCCACTGCCACCAAACGAGAATCCGTACTTCGATCCAGAGGAGGATGACCCCAACCTTGAACCCGCTTGGCCACACCTTCAGGTAAATTGGGGCTGATTTATTTCGGTCCGATGTTTCTTTGAAAACAATCATGTAGCACGTGTCGGTGTGTTGACTTTTGTACCACATTGATCAAGATATTGAGCTTTTTTATAACTGTAATTGGACACCAGAGGCGGCATGGGGTTGGAAGATGCACAATTGGACTTGCAGTATATATACTTGATCATACATGCTTTGATGTGTTTGATTCATGGAGGCACATCTGTGTGGTAGCAGAAATTACCATTTGCAGCTTTTATTAAGCACCACTATCTAATGACCAAGCATCAATTGATGGTGCTGAGCAATTGTGAGGGCTTGCTCTAGGCCAGGGATGGGCAAACTACGGCCCACAGGCCAGATCTGGCACACAATTCTTCAGAAAATTTAGAAGAAAAAAAAGTCTGACCAGAAGAAGTTTTCCTCATGTTACTCACGTGGCACTGCTTTCTTATGTACTATTCCATTCTTGTCTTTTATAATAACTCTGTGTATTAATCCTGCTGATCTGCCTCACTACCACACAGTCGCCAATTTAAATAAATCCAAGCTTGTACAGATCTCAATTAACTGATCTAAACTTGAACTCAAAACTGCGAATCTGCAACCAGTGCAATCACTTGGATTATGAAAAACTTGTTAATGCAATGTTCACAGTTGCATACATCTCACTAGTAACAGCCAAAATATATTTAACTTTAAATAAGTAAACTTTTTCATTGTAGTTGTTACCAAAAGTTTTAAAAATTTGTTACTGGCCCTCTGAATTTTTTGGCATTTAATGTGGCCCAATGTGCAAACAGTTTCCCCACCCCCTGCTCTGGGCCCTTACACAGTTACTGTCTCAGAGGAGGCTCAGACCCGTACTCTCTGCATTACAAGGCGAGTGCTTTAACCAATCGACTACCATTGTGGGACATGGTAGCACTTTACCTGAGTTAATGGGAGTTAATGCTAATATTTTGTTCTTGTTTAATGTCAAACGTCAGAGTTGGGAAAAAGAAGAAGTAGAGCAGTTCCTTGAGCTAGACTGAATGGCAGCCGTGGTATGAAGTGTTAGTGACTGTTTTTCTTAACCTTGGCCTACAAGGGTAGGTGGCCAGTCCTCTTCCTTACTGTCTGATCTTCCCACCTACAGTGTACATGTACTCTTTAAAGCACTAAGTTTGCCTGTGAGCACAAGTGGAGCCGAAATCGTGATACATTTTCCTGCCCTGGCTGGGATTTAAACCATCAACCTTACGGCTCATAGCCCAGCATGCTAACCACTAGACCATCACGCATACCCTGTGTTTGGGAATTCTATGAAATTAAGACCGTGCCTGGTTCTGAGTGTAACATCTCTACCACTGTGTTATGTACTGTGTTGAGCATATCGAATTATTATTTTGTCCGTTGGTAATATCGTAAACATGTGTTTCACTCCCGCTCTAATGAAAAGTTACTGTAATTTAACTAGTTTAATATTTATTGTGCAGTGCCTATAAAATATACAGTTTAATTTGATAGCAGTGTAGCCTGTATATTGATCTAACCAGTGTCCTGTTTGATAGAACTCAATGTACTTCTTCAGTGTACTTTGTCATGACTTTTTAGCACTGGCGCTTTTGTGCATGCCCTTTTTGATTGTTAGACATTGATTAAATATTTTAAGTAATTATATATTTTAAATGTGGATCTCTCCAAAAGTGGATATACTTGGAAAGTGTTGACAGATTTGGAAATTCATTTTCATTCATCATTTGCAAAGAGCTTTAATTTTGAATCCACATGTTGGCCTCTTTATGTGTGTATACATTTGCATCTTTATATGTGCAGAGTATTTTTGTAGCACCATCTAGGTACCAGTGTGTAGGCTTCATGAGCACTATAGTAGATTGATATTCATCTAGTTTTGAGCTGCACTGTAGTTTGGCAAAACTGATTGAACATTCGTAGTGACAGCCAACAGTGATGCATCTGATCAAAATAGGAAATGTTTCTGTTCGTTTTGTTTGCAGCTAGTGTACGAAATATTTCTAAGATTTCTCGAATCTCCAGAGTTTCAGCCAAATGTTGCCAAGAAGTACATTGACCAGAAGTTCGTTTTGCAGGTGAGGCTCCTCAAACTAATTGTAGTTTGGATGTAGTCAACTAGATGGCATTCAGACGACTAGGCCGTCATTTATATCTTACTTACTAAAAAAAGACGTACAAAATCAGTTTTTTGCAGTGAGCTCATATATCTGTCCTTAAAAATACATGCTGTTGGGACACAGATGGCTGAAGAAATGTTTTCAGCCTACCGGTATCTTAAATTTTACTGTTACTTAGCCATGTTTAGTGCCATAGTGGGTTCCGAAAAGGCACCTCATAAATAGTCAGAGACATAGATGCATGTATCTTCATGGGTTTGATTGCTCTGTGTATCCAGTTTGGAGTTAATCCTATTAGTAAACACAGTTAAATGTTTTGGTAAATGCTTTCCTCTCTGAATTTTCTTTTCTCGTCTGATTCTCAATGTCCAAATTATCCTAATTGCATTGTATTCAAAATTATCGGGCATTAGGAAATACTTGTAATCAAAGTTGGTGCATATTATAAATCATGTGTGCCTGGAATTTTTATGACCCTTTCAAAGTCTTATCAAAGACATTGCTCATTAGCCTAGATGAGGCACAAATGCTAGAACATTGGCAGCTTCATCTGTTGCCGAATGATGCTCGTGTAAATGCAAAAGGTTGCCACAGGCAGTTTATTGCAGACACAGAAATGAGATACAGTCCAAGGTTGACAGGTGACATGAGTTCAGGGACCATGATCCATGCCACAATAAAGCTGGAGAACGATTCTGTGCTTATAGCAGTGGTAGTTGTTTGCTTATTTTAAAGGTAATAATAATTATAAGAAAACTGGATGTGTGGAGTAAAGGAAAAATCATGAAACAAATTATTCTGCCGAATTATGGATATTGGCAAATGCATCCAAGGACGTGATGGAGCACATTGATGTTGCTGCATGTATCTGGTAGATATCGTGTATCTATACAGTACTTTTTTCAAAACTCTTTCAGGGACTTGAGCAAGGCTATGTAACAAATTTAAAGAGCTATGACTAAACTGATTTTTGTTTCTTAATGCTTTAACAACGAGCGTGCACTAAAGTGTATGGAATACTAATCCTGCTCATCGTTAAAGGGTTAAGTTGTTTTCAGTTACTGGGTTGAGTATAGGTGTACATGCTGCTGTGGCACGGAGCGGTCAGATGCATGGTTTACTTTTCTGAAGTACATCGGTGCATATTGTATATGTAACTGTCTTACTGCGCTGTATCTCAGGGCCCTTTGTACTTCGGTTTTCAGTTTACCTGGTTGGGTCTCCTTCCGGTCGTAGGCCCGTGGCCACCAGGGTTGACCTTCTCACTCTCCTGCCCAGTTCTGCAAGTGCCTGAAACCTTTATTTTTGTCAGTGAAGACACTGACTCGGGTCGGGAGCGCCTCTGGCTTTGATTGGCGCTATATAAGTTCTTGATTACAATCACAATGAGCTATTGTGTTGCTGTCTTTGAGTGCAGATGTTGGAATTGTTCGACGCAGAGGACCCAAGAGAGCGCGACTGCTTGAAAACCGTTCTGCACCGGATATACGGCAAGTTCCTGGGACTAAGGGCATTCATCAGGAAGCACATAAACAACATCTTTCTCAAGTAAACACATTTATGTACTGCTTAAATTTACTGAGCACCACTTAATTAGACCTAAAGATAAGGTTCAGGAATCATATACTATGCTATATATGATGTTCTTGTAAGTAAGTAAGTCTGTTCAGTTGCACGATGGGTCTGTGATCTCGTGATTGCAAGGTCGTGCCCTTTGAGCTTGTAACAAACCTGGACAAGTTGTTCACATGCAGTCTTGGTGCCTTTAATTTTACTGACCTTGTGAACATAATTAACACTATTAATAAATTAATAAATAAAATGCACACTACCTGTTAACGGCCTCTCTAAATCAGTGAAGGACATGGTAGTCGATTGTTTAGAGCACTTACCTTGTGACACTGAGAGGCAATTGCTGTGTAGGGACATTGACCAAGTCTTTCACTCGCAGGATTGCTTGTGTCACTTTGATTGAAGCTTGAGAATTAGATATTGGCACTTATTAAATGTATAATAATAACAATAGTAATAATATAGGTCTGAGGTACTTAAATAGAACAGTCAGGCAGCTGCAGGACTTTGATTTGCTTTAATATATATATATATATATATATATATATATATATATATATAATATATATATATTTATTTATTTATTCAGAGCATTTTTATAACATGTCAAAAAAAGTATAGTGTCAAAAAATGTCTGCTCCGAAATGCTCTCTTGGCTTGGCCAAACAGTTTGCAAGTATTGAGAAAAGATTCATGCCAGCCATCTGTAGTATCAGTTTTTTGACGACGGTGTATCATAACAAAGATGACTAGCGTTGCCCTCCTCCTTTATCCAGGCTTGGGACTGGCACTCTCAGAGTACGAACAGTGTCACATCTCGATCCTGAAGATGATGCAGGCTTTTTAGATGACTGTTCCACATTCATGTACAGATATTCATTCAAATGCCTGCCAATATTTATTCCGGATATTTCTATAGCGCCTCTCGAAGTCAATTACTACTCAGAGGTGCTCCCGACTGCAGCATTTGATACTGTGCCGGAATTTTCACGCCGAAGCGCCACGAGCAATTGCGAGTGAAGGACTTGCCCAAGGTCCGTACGCAGCGGCTAGAGTGGGATTCGAACCTGCAACCCTCCGGTCACATGGCGCCGAACTTACCACTGAGCCACCACACCCCACAATATGCATATGGTTTCTTTTATGCAATCCAGTTATTTGTTTAGCGGCAATGACGTTGGTGGCAGTTGACTTGCATTCATTTTGACTTTCTTGGCATAGATTCATATACGAAACAGAACAATTCAATGGCATTGGTGAATTGCTGGAAATTCTTGGAAGGTAAGTTGTTGTTTGTTTCTGAAACTAGTATTTCTTAATGTTAGTGTTTTTTCAACTCTGTATTTTTCATTTGTTGATGCTTGTCTAAGGTGGGTGATTGCTGGTGGCTGAGGTTCTTTCAAGCCATTCAGTTATCCCAACACTGTATTAGCCAGTTATTTCCTGCCAAACACTCCCATAAATTCAATTAATGGTAAACAAATATACATTTGAAGTACCGCTGCGCGAAGAATCATTAATCATTCGCTTACTAGAAATACAAAATATGTGATTATACTAGTACTCGTGATTGCTCAAATATCACAGCGTTTAGTTTTCTTTCCAACTGTAGGCATATAGAAAGTTTATGCTATTAGTTTCAGCACTATAGAACTACTTACGTACAGAGTTCTGCCTTTCACTGCTGATCAGTTTGTTGTTCACCTATGGATGTAACTGCAGAGGAGAAGTTGTCCAGAAGTTGGACTTATTTTGTAGCATTAAGCTTTCTGTAGAAAATACTTAAGTCTCGGAACCTCTCCTCTCCTCTTAGGACAAGGCTGTTGTGACAGCCATTTGATAAGTGAGCTTGCTTATTCTTGTCTTGTTGGAGACGACGCGAGGTAGAGCTTATATTATGCATTACTGGTTCAAGATGATTCATGAAGTAATTACAAATAGATTATAACAAGCAAATATAATCGACAGATTTCTGTTGTGTTTTACGAAACAAGAAATTTGTGATCTTGTTTGTAGTAGAAAATGGTTCATATTCATAAAAGCTTTGCTAGCATACTGGCCAACAGTTTTATACTTTTAATGGATCTGTTTGCCATACTGCAAGCACTATTCAAATCAGGGGTGAAATGATTGTCTTGCAATGGTAATGCACTTCACTACGCTTACTTTTTTTTTGTGATGTAAGGCTTGTAGTATTACCTAAAAATCACCGATGCTTGGTGCAACATTTATTATACATTGTTTTACTTACTGATAGTGTGAAGACTGCCTCCGATTAGTTTACTCTAACTACAGTTACAGAAGACATTGGAACAGTATCAACTTTACCTTCTTCCTTCCATTACATTACATATGTCGATAGTTTTAAGTCGTTTGAGCCTTAAATAATTTTTGCAACACAACTACTCAAACAGTGATGCTAGAATGAAAATCTTGTGCATGCCTGGTAGAGTTCTGCTTGAGTTAAAATCTGTTAGAAATACACGGTCAACACTTAGCATTAGGGGTCAGCCGGGTAGACATTTTCCACCGAGTACTGAATCCGAGTATTTGGATGTACTATTTGCCGGATCCGGGTACGAACCGAGTACCATTTGTTCCATAAGCGAAGCTTCACATTTTCATGTACTGAAAAATTATAAAAAAGAAATTTTTTTACTTGTAATAACTGACTAATACATTTTGAATTTTATAAATAAATAATCAATTAAATTGACTTGACGTCCGTTGTGGACTTCCGATGTCGGCGTTTTTTGTACTTTCTTCTTCAAAATGAATATGCTAGATGAAGCTCAAAGATGATATTATGAGCCTACAAATTCCGGCATGTGAGGCGGACAAGCAACTGTTTGCGTGTACAGTATTTGCCGAGGTGAATACTTCCGAATAGTGCCGAAAAAAAACGGGATATTTGGCCGAGGCAAATGTCCGAGGCGATTTCCGGCTGACCCCTACTTAGCATCTAACTGCACAAATGTTTGGTCTACAATCAGCTGAGTGAAGATGAGAAGATTGCAGATAAATGCTGCAAGGATATATGTGCTATAGGAATTCTTTCTTCCACACACAACACATGAGCATAAGTACATTTGGGGTCTGTGACCGTGATGCACCCAAATTTGAGTTATATCAAGATGTGTTATAGTGACGGTCCAGTGTGATACATGCTTATTGACAAGTGATGTACATACTGAATAAATACAGCTAATAAATCCTATTACTTACTATTACTTACTAATTAATTGTGGAGTTTTCTTCCATTTTTGACAGCATCATCAATGGTTTTGCACTACCTCTAAAGACAGAACACAAGCAGTTTCTCCTCAAAATCCTGATTCCCTTGCACAAGGCCAGGTCACTTGGCATGTATCATGCTCAGGTCAGTACATCAGCAATGTCTTTTCCTATTACTTACTATTACTGTATTTATTCTATTTCTGCCTATAGGCAACTTCATTATGGTAGTTGAGTAATGAGTATGGCTACTGAGTGACGTTCACATTTCAACAATGTTTCAGCTATTTCTTCTTTTCAGCTCAACACATAATAGACTCAATTTACACATCAGTTATCTCTTTAGGCTAACCTAACATAAACTGACTCTATCTGTTACAAATTTCATATCGTTCACATCCGCTAATTCTTCTGCATTTCTCACTTGCGACTATATACAGACACCCATGTGCCTATCTAATTAAATATGCAAGGCTTAACACCCAACACTTGTTCAGCCAAGTGTATACACATTATACACTCCCATTATAGATATAAATACAGACTGTACTGCTGTCAGTCACACATTTAATGTAAATATTAATTAATCTATGCAACATAGACGCTCATCTCAACCTAATTTTACTGCTCTTATAAACAAGTTCACAAATGGGTTGCTGTGTCCAGAGATGATGTCGTTGATAAACTATTATTAGTTTCATTTATGAGGGTAGTTGTGCGAGTTTCTGATGAGTTTCGTTTCTTGTTTGTTTGATTGCAGCTGGCCTACTGTGTAGTTCAGTTTGTTGAAAAGGATGCAACACTTGCAGAACCGGTAACTATCTCTGTCTGTCTTTCTTTCTGTCAGTGTAATTCTTCCTCATACGTCTCTTTCCTGTATGTCTGTCTTTGTGTAGGTGGACTTGCTGGGATGGACTAATAAAAGTTAATCTGTAGTGGTGCTACCATGCTATCCTGTCCTTGACCTTCTTCCATGCAGTGTTTACTCCAAGTCTATGTTGTTCCATAAGTCTTTTCCACCAGTAGTCTTATAATGATGCATTGTGACTCTTTAGTGAACATGTTCTGTGTGCACTGGATGCCTTAAGGCTGTCCTCTGGTTTTTGTTTTCTGAGCCTTGTACTGAACGTCCAAAGAAACCATTAAGCTCTTTTTGGCCATTGCCGAAACTGTCCTGTGGATCTTATCTTTGTGTTGTGTCTGGGCTCTACAAGATCTCCCAAGGCACCACTTAGGCAGGACGATAAAGAATTTAAGTAATTTTAAGACAGAAATTGGAGAGTATTCGGATGGTTGTCAGACTGGATGCTTTGTTATTTAGGATAATTAAAGCAAATAAGTGTTAATGAATAACCTCTGCTGACACTGTTTCACTTGCATGTATGTATTTCAGCTAAAATTTGAACGACCCACTTGCTTGTTTACTTTGAATTATGGTATCTGTTTTAAATTGATTTTGTATCATCAGTCCAGTAGTAGAGCGTTACTGTGTAGAAGTCTGATAATTATGTTCAAAGGCTATTGGTTCATTCATCTATTTGTCTTTGGTACAGGTTGTCAAAGGAATGCTGAAGTACTGGCCAAAAACGTGCAGCCAGAAGGAGGTCAGTGCATAAGCCTCAGGGATGTAATATAGCATGAGTAGAACTGGTTATTAAATTCACACTCTGTTCTCTTGCCCCTAGGTGCTGTATAAACAAACCACTGGGAAAGGTTAAGTCCCATTGACCTATAGCAAGAGTTAGAGTTCTTGTTACCTTTTTTATTCTAGGTTTCTGTTGCCTAAAATGCTATGTGAACTGCCAGGAAGAGAAGTTTCCCTTGTCGTACAGTTCTCAAATTTTAGGGAAATCGTCATTGCCTTCTAAGTTTGTCCTGGTGAAAGGTGAGACTCGGAAGGTCCTAAAATTTAGCTCAGTGCTTCCCAAAGTAGTGGTCCGCGGACCAGTGCCATGTCTTGCTTCGAACTATCTTTGAAACACACGATTGTTTCGAAGTCAAAACCATGTTTTTCATATTATTTAAAAAGATTTGTTCTGGGAGAAAAATAATTGATAAATTGGGCACCGGTCCTGCTGCAATGGGAAAATTCCTGCTGGTCCGTCACACTGAAAAGTAAATTTCTGCCGATCCATCACACAGAAAGGTTTGCGAAGCGCTGGTCTAACTGATCGGCTATTGTGCCTTGTAATGTGGAGAGTACAGGTTTGGCCCTCCTATGAGATAGGTACTGTATAGGGACCATGAGCAAGTCCTTGACCCAGTTAATGCTTGGTCATTAGATCACTATCTAATAGGGGTCCACCGGAAAGACATTTTCCACCGAGTACCGAATCCGAGTATTTGGATGTACTATTTGCCGGATCCGGAAACGAACCGGGTACCATTTGTTCCATATGCGAAGCTTCACATTTTCATGTAATAAGAAATTATCGACATAAATTTGTGTACTTGTAATAATTGACTAATACAATTTGAATTGTAGTCATTTCTGTGCAGTTGTGAAGTTTTCTGTGTAATTGTTTTAAGGCTGAACATTTATAATTTTATATACGTAAGTTTATTGAATAAGTTTTCAAAGAAATTTTTTTGCAACTATTTGCGTCTACAGTGTTTGCCAAGGCGAATACTTCCGGAAACAGGATTTCCGGCCAAGGCAAATGTCCGAGGTGATTTCCGGTGGACCCCTACTATCTAAAAAATAAATGCTTAACTATTATTTTAATAATTCCTGATATAAACCAGCACTTAATAAAAACATATTTATGATAATAATTCCTGACAGAAGCCATTGCATTACTGGACTTCATGTCATACAACTTGCTTAACGCTTTAACGAAGAGCTGCATTGGCTTTTGTGAAAGGCTGTCCACAACAAGAGTCTTAAACTTGTGTTTGGCTAAAACAGAAATACATTACCGATTTGACCACTGTGTTGCACTGCTCCATGCATGGTTACATTGTCGTGATTGGTTGCATGGGATTACGTTAAATTGTCTTTCGATGGTTCAGGTGATGTTCCTTGGGGAGATGGAGGAGATTCTGGATGTGATTGATCCAGCAGAATTCCAGAAGATCGCTGATCCATTTTTCCGTCAGATGGCTCGTTGTGTATCTAGCTCACACTTTCAGGTGATTTATCAGCTACATATATACCAGTATACATATGTATATATGTGTATATATATACACATACATATGTATATATATATATATATATACACATACATGTCATATACACACATACATATATACTCACATGTAAACATGTATGTATAATTTTATCTGTTGTTATCCTTTGGCTGACTGTAATATAATGTGGTACTATATTAATAGTCTGTTTAGCTTTCGTGACACAAGGCATGCTAAATAAACACCACCTTAATTGATTAGCTTATTCTATGTCTGTATATTAATTATTAAACTAAGTAAACAAGTCACTTGATAAATATTTCGCTACATATAGACATTGGACATGATCAGCTACTTTTGCTTGTTTCCTCTGTTGTAGTTTCTCATTAGTAACTTCTGTCTTTGCACGTTGTTTAATGTGATATTCTGGTGTGTTTACTAGCAGATAATGTTATCTGTATTGTCAGTGTATGTCTACATTGTTACCATGTGCGATTGATGTGCCTTTTCGTGTTTAAATAATAGAATGGAAATTGAATCTCCTGTGATTTGCTTCTCTTTGTTTTACACCAGAAAGTACTTTTATAACGGGCTTTATTATAAAATGAATTAATTGTGATGTAACAAAGTCAGGAAGTGGATCCTTAATATAATTTAACTACCGGTATGTGGATTGCAAATGTAGATCATCTTTCAAACCTAACATACTGTAATACAACATCATTAGGAGCATTACTGCACTGAGACTAGGTAGTTGCTTATCTAGCTCCTGAGTATCAATCTTTATCAATCTTCATATAAATCATTTGTGCCTGTTGCGGTATAAATTTTTGTAGTGGGTAATAGCGATGAAAATAAATGATAGTAATAGTAGATAATAGAACTTAGATGATAGATCTATCTGTTATTGTGTTGGTGATGGTTGCATTTTAAGTGTATCTATTATATTAACTTGTGCTTTATAAATCTTCATATAAATAATTGTGCATGTTGCAGCATAAAATTTTGTAGTACTTAATAATGATGATAAAAAATGATGGTAATTGTAGATTTTATTTCTTTATATATGAAATTTGTAACACACACATGATCACATCAAAATGTGAATAGTCAGCTGCCAGGATACCATGGTGCACGCCTTTGTATCTATGCGCATTGACTATTGCAATGCTCTTTTAATTGGGCTCCCTAATGTTCGTCTGTCTCCTATGCAATCCGTCTTAAACGCTGCAGCTAGACTTCTTGCCCGCTTACCACGATACTCACACATCACCTCCTATATGCAAAATGAACTTCACTGGCTCCCTGTCCCGTTTCGAATTAGATTCAAGGTCCTTCTTCTAGTCACTAGATCCCAGTTCGGCTTAGCGCTTATATACCTTTCTGAACTGATGAGCAAACCAATCTCTTCACGCTCCTCTTGCCCCTTCGTTCTACTGACCGATTGGACTTGTTTGTACCTCAGTCGTGAACCTTATTAACTCAGCATCGGGCCTTTGCTTTGGCTGGCCCTTCACTGTGGAATGAACTCCCTTCTGAGATCCGGAGAAGGATCCTCGGGGCGTTCTCACCAGCTTCGCTTAAATGTTTAAAGACCTTTCTTTTTGCACGAGCCTATCACATTGAGAGCGCTTCTGAATAGCTCTGCTGCGAGGAGTGCTTTACTAATGTTTATATTACATTACATTACATTAGATAATAGATAACAGAACTTAGATAGTAAATCTATCTGTTATTGCGTTGGTGACGGTTGCAGATTGCAGAGCGTGCTCTCTACTACTGGAACAATGAATACATAGTGAATCTAATCGAGGAGAACATTAACCTTGTGATGCCGATCATGTTCGCTCCGTTGTACCGTATCTCGAAGGAACACTGGAACCAGTCTATTCTGACGCTTGTCTACAACGTCCTCAAGACTCTCATGGAGATGAACAGCAAATTATTCAATGAACTCACGGCCAACTACAAAGGCGAACTGACCAAGTAAATGGTTTACATTTTTTACTCTGTTGTAATAGGGTAAGGTAAAGAAAGATAATTAATGACTTGTTTATTCCACTGATCTATCAACATAATTAGTTCTTAGAAGCGTCGTGTTCTTCAAACTCTCTGCTCTATACACTTGCCGGGTGAATGGCTGCTTTGGCAACCATCACTCGCTGTTAGGGGCCGTCCACATATTACGTACGCAATGAGGGGGGTTGGATTTTGGCGATTTTGCGTACGGGTGCGAACGGGGGGAGGGGGGTGACAGAAGTGTACGTACGCAAAATAAATTTCTAATTATGACGTCCGCATTAGCCTATTTATAACTCTGTATTGTCCTATAGTCGTCCGATGGCATTTTATTACATTATATAAAAGCCATGTACAGTTATTCTGTGCTGTGAACGAGACACCTATAATTTGTCTATATTGGCCCTTCAATCTGGCCTAAAGTGCAGACAGCCTGGAGCTGTTGCGACACTTTCTGCAGCTGGTCCGGGGGGGGGTGCGTCAAGAGTACGTACCCAGGGGGGGGTGTGGAAGAAAGTACGCTTGCGAACAGGGGGGAGGGGGTCCAATTTTCCCGGATTTTTGCGTACGTAATATATGGATGGCCCCTTACTCGTGCTTAAATGGAGCCAAGGATCAGACTGGCACAGACAGAATGTGAATGCTGATGAGAAAGAATCGATGTATTTGTGGCATATATCTGCTTTAATGTGCAAGTTTGGAGACTTGGACAGCATGCGCTAACAACAACGAAGAAGCATAGGGGTGGGGATCTGTTGGCTGAAGCACACACTTGACAATAGCAATCCAACTACCAGATAATCTTACCTTAAGGGTTACAAGATTGACGATCCATATAAGTCTTGTAATGCAGATTCTGATCACACGCCTAGAAACTGCAGATGCGTTCTACAAAAACATGGCATCTACCCATTTTATTTATTTTACTGCCTTGCTCTGTGATTCCAGCTCTCATCCATTCATTATTGTTGATAGTAACCATAACTATAGCCATACATTTTATTGATTCCATCGAATAGTGTGATACAAGTATAAATTCAGTAAATGAGGAAAACAGTGGGAATAGAAAACCCCAAAGGGAACAAGTTCCGACTTGCAGGGCCACCCATTCATCATATGTTGCACAAGTGGTAGCAGTCAATCAAGTAGGCACGCAGTCTACGTTGAAATAGGTTAAAGTTAATTAAACATAATCTTTGCATGCATAATTTATTTGTTTGTTACTAATGTTAGTATTACCTGTCATGCCAACTGTGACCAGTTTAATTTCATGGTTGTAGGGAGAAAAAGAAGGAGAAAGATAGGGAAGAGCTATGGCAGCAGCTGGAAAAACTAGAAACTAACCACCGGATGAATTCCAGTTTAGAGAACAGCAACAGCAACCACAGTGGCAAGGACAGCAAAATCGACCACAGCGGCAAGGACAGCGACAAAAACTCCGGAAAACAGACAGCGCGATAGCAAGGACTTTATAGTTCAGTGAAGGAAAATCCATCTCATCAACCGTAGTAGCGCTGCACTTGCGAATTGCAGACATAATAACGATGTACAAAAATTAAATTTGAGTTGTATAGTAACGAAGGGTACCAAGCGTGTTGATTACGTCGTAGTTTCTCATGCATAGCTACTCCTTCACACGGATGTAGTCAAATCTGGATAACTTGGCAGGCGAGGGCTTGTTGTCCTGCTATGCAAGGACCAGGAATATATCCAAGATAGGTTTAGTAACGTTGGTGAATTCACCAGACACCGAGGAATAAAACACTGAACTTTGTAAACGCTGTCATTCCACTGGAAACGAATCGACCCAGTCGCTGCCAATCACTTTCCGCTATGTAGTTTGGTCGATAGGATGACACTTCTTGTTGTAATAGTTTGTAGATGTTGGACGACAGAAGCGTAATGTTTCTCTGGCGGAGTTTAAAGGAATGGCGTAACTCGAAACCACTTTGCGAAATTGGGATAGCTCAAGTCAATGGAGCCAACTTGGAATGAGCGTAATCATTGCTTCGGTGTGATTGAAAAGTGAGGTGTTGTGCTGTGTGGTAATGTATTGGAATATTATTTCAATCGCCCAAATTAGGCAACATTAAGCCTGGTTAGGATCTGGATCGGTGACCACAGCAGAGTGCTGAAGACTGCGTTAATGCGATGTTGTAGCTGTCTGATGGCTTGCAGAACCGACTTAATCAAGAACTTGAGAAGTAAACAGAAAGTCGTATGACACACTAGCTGGAGCCAGGACTTCGAGTGTTCGTTAGCTGAGGGAATACGAGAGGCTTTGCTTTACAGTTGGCAGTTGCTGTCAGTATGGTTGGAAGCAATCAAAAGTTCCAATTAAGTTGTCTATTGAGTCAAGACAAATTTCTATTGCAGGATTCAGTTAAGTTTTCGTGTATCTGTGGAGTAATTTTTGTTTGGAATATTGAAAAATGTCTTTGTTTTTCTGAATTTGTGTGAATTTTGTGGCATTAGGTAATCAAACCATGTTTATGAAGATGACTTAAACACTTTAAGTCTGGTTTGTGGAGAATCACTTGTGAAGTTCTCCATGTTTTGACCAATAGATTCACCAGTCAGTCAGTCATCCAGTGCCTTTGACTTTACTCTGTATGGGTTGACTGAAAATGATCTGGAAATTTGTTTTGTTTACATTTTTGCTGTGGGACAGTAGATGATTTTAAGGAAAGCAATTGTACTTTGGCTAATGACCAACGCTTTTCTTGTATAACTATGCTTTGCTGTTGCCTGCATAACAAAATTGACTTGGCATGTAAATATGTAACTCACCCTTTTTATGATGTATTTTATACTGTTGACTTTAAGATGTGTAAATAAATCAATATTTCTTGGCATCTGCTGTAATCTATTTTGCGGAGAATATGTCATGTGAAAGCCCTGCCTAGTTTATGAGAACTCTGGTTTGGACTTTAATATACAATGTTGGTTAAGAACTAATGATTTTCTTGTGATGTAATCGGGCACAATTGAGCTACTTATTTAGGAACTGATTCATTTACATATTAATGAATCATTGTTGCAGTTTTATAATTTAACTTTGGTCAATTACAAATTCCATGTTATAATTTTGGCCCAGTTTGCATAGGAAATCAGAAATCAACAACATTCTGAAATGCTGTTATAACGCGTCAATTGTCCGCAGTCTTAAGCTGGCCTTAAATATTTCTGCGTCCATTGTTCTACTTTGTGGGACTTTGCAGTAAGTAAAACACGTTCTAAATATGTACCTTGCATATCTCACAAGTAATAAGGACGTATTGGTAAGGTAAGATGTGGTTTAATTTTTCATCAAGAAGATGCAGGGCCGCATTAAGGCTAGTGTGGACCCGGGTGTTGTGGTACCTATATAGCCATCAGTGTGGGGACCAATAATAAGTACAATAAAAAATTTTAATGTACTTCAGAAAATGCGGGCCCGTCAAAACTGCGGGACCAGGTGCTGCAGCACCCTTAGCACCCCCTTAATGCAGGCCTGAGAAGATGCTTTTAACAATAAGTTTTGAAAATAAGATGAAAAAGAATAACAATTGATGGTACTAAAATTGATGGTACTGTTTGCCATTGAGTTGTTTGTTGTATTAGCTGTGCCATAGGTAACATGCTAGGCTTTACAGAAAAAACTGGTGTATTCTTAGTAAGATATGGCTTCAAACATAAGATTGTACAGCAACAGAATTAAACCTAAAGCAGCAATAATATTTACCGGTAGTTATATTGTGATTATTATTATTATTGTTATTTTTCTCTTACCTTAGGTGGTAATAGCCCATCAGGAATTGGAAAAATCATGGAAGGGTTATTAGTATTTTTAGTTTAACATGTCTCGACACCAAATTATGTACAGACCTCCTTAATGCAGACTGCAGTGGGTGTGGTAATCTGAAAACAAACCTTTCTGTTCCAGGCCTAACTGCAATTTGAGAATTCTAATTGTATTCACAAATTTATATAGCGCCAGTTCATATGATTGTAATTGTAATCACAAATTTATATAGCACCATGTATATGACTGTAATCAAAAATTTATATAGTGCCACTTGAAGAGCAACTTGTCCGAGGTGCTCAACAGTGATGAGAAGCTTATCCTGTGCAGTTGGGTTAAAGAAAATGTTACAGTGCTGAAATTTTATAATTGGCTACCAAGTATGTGAAATTCTTTTTGAGTTGTTTTTAAACCCATTTGTCCAAGGTAAATAAGAAAATTTGCTGTTAGTTGTTAGAAACAAAACTGTAAATCTTGGTTTTTGAGTAAGAAAGAAGTTATAATTTGAGAAATGAAAATTAAGTTGATTTTGATGTGTTTGAAGATGAGTGTGACGTGCATTGATTGTGACTTGTGTGCCATCATAATGCTTAAAAAAATGCTATGATAAATAAGTAAAGTACTGGTGGCTGTTAACTGATGAACCCAACTGAAGTTTATATATCACCTTAAGAAATAAATAATTTTGTTTCTGTGTTTTTATTGTTGCTATTAAAACATGGTTGCAGATTGAAACTGTTTGAATTAGATTCTCTGCCATACAACCCTGAACCCATTTGAATCTAATTCAAACCTGGACTTGACCAATGAAATAAGACTGGGTTAACTCTTTGAACATGTGATGATTTCTGGCCTCAGTCACATTCCTTGTGGGTTTTTGCATGTAAATTTGATCTCATTCACGGTGGCTTGGCTTGGAATGCATGAGTACATCTTCGCGGGTGCTACATAAATGCATAGAATCAATAAATGAATGAGTGAAACGGATCTTCGTTAACAGCACAGAACATATTGGCAGAACAAACTGCTTTTTCTACAGGACATATAGCCTGATACTTGTTGTGGACTGTGGCTTGATGCATTGGTTTTAACTGTGCATATGGAGGTGAAAGATCTAAATTCTAGCAATCAGTGCAAAATGAAAACACATTACATGCAGGGGCGGCAATCCCGCTGGGGATGACTGGGACAAGTCCCCTCCACCTTTAACAGTGAGTGGGACACAGTATACAGTTGTTCCCTACGATTTTTAAAGAAACTTTTTGATTGCTATTTGGTTAAATAATTGCCAAGTGGAAACTTGACCACTGAGACCAGGCAGCTGACATGTCAACACGTTGCCATCAACAACTAAAAAAATTAGTGAGTTTTGTTTATTATTATTTTGTTTATATTGCACAATTTGATGAAAAGATATGTCTACATGCCGCTACAAAGTGCCTTTTTTTGCTTTTTTAATGCATTTTTCGTAAAAAAAAATATTTTTCGTGCTCATGTAGGAATAAATGTTGACCCAGTTCAAAAGTGTCTCCCCTCCTGTCACACAAGATCGCCACCTCTGATCACATGGCAGTTACACAACACAATATCATTCATGCTGTTCATTACAATACAACTGTACTTAACTTTACCCTCCTTTCAAAGTTCAGAAGTGCACACAGACCAACAGACCATTTATGGCGCACAGCAATAGTGCATGAAGGACTAGTTCAAGATACTTCTACAGAAGCCGCCTGAGTGGAGGCTCGAACCCACACTCCCCGCATTATAGGCCAAATGCCACATGATCCAACGCAATGCTGCCATCTTGCCTAAAATGGAAGGAAGTCTCCAGGAACATGCACTAGTGGTTTTTATTGGAAGCAACGACTTGTGCATTTGTGTTAATGTTAATCTGTACTGGGAAGTAATATCAATGATTACTTATGAAACTATCTCGCTTGCGGACATTTTGATGAGTAGTAGAAAATCCACCAGAATAGGCGTAATTTGTGGGGGTAGGAGTGGTGCCCGTACCTCCCACTTTTTGGAGTGGGGTACCGCACCCCCCACTTTTTAAACAATGCCAATCAATATTTTATTTGTGTGCCTTCCCACAGATCGCAATCTTCACCTTGCTTCGTGTATGTAGACAGGGTGAGGAGAGGAGTCTGTACCACAAAAGTACGAAAATACGCAGATACACGGTAAACCGAGAGCCAGACGAACTGAGGCACACAGTCAAGGCAGACTTTCAGCCACACAGGTCACCTGACAGACTGCAGGCGCCACAAACCTGGGCTACGGCTACACTCTGCTTGGAAAGATCTGATATGACCCTTACTCTCCGCCTTACGGTTGTCATCTTAGACATATCGGATATGGAGATGTAGGTCAAAGCGCAAGCTTCTATTCCTTCATTAGTTACAAATCCGTATATATGGACCCGCACTCATATTGTATACCTTGATATGACTCCTCAACCCTCAGTCCCCTCACAATCTCAGCATCAATTAAAAGAGTCCTTGGTAAAACATTATCTTACCTACAACGCCCTTCAAGCCCTTCTTACATTTGCCAGCTATTCACCATCCAACCGTCCGGGTCTACTCGTTAAATATCATATCTTTATCTCGGCCTCCAGCCTTCTCTGAAAAAATTCTTCAACCGCTCCTTATAAATAGTCTATGATGCACCAGCTCTTTGGAATGATTTTCCAAAGATCTCCGCCAGTTTGCTCCTCCTCCCATATCGCCTGTTGACATCCCAGACTTGTCCTCGAGACCAAGGTCTTGGTCTCGAGTGCACTCGAGTTCGTTTTTAAAAGTCTTTGTCTTGGTCTTGAGACCAAAAGTCTTGATCTTGGTCTTGGTCTTGAGGTTCAAAGTCTTGGACTTGGTCTTGAGGTTCAAAGTCTTGGTCTTGGTTTCGCAAGACCAAGACCGGCTGTCAATATGAAGAGTCATTTAATGATTTAACAAAACTCAAGAATTTAAAAATTTATCAAGCATGTTTGCATCATAGCCTACGACAAATACCTACGGACGGACGCAAGTCTTGTTGGTCAGGGAGACCAATCGGCAGCAGCAACTAAGTTATGCTGTGTCTGGAAGCCTTGCCGAGACTTTTCCTGAAGCCAGTACTGCATTAAAGTAGCATGTTAACCTAAATTGGTGGTTCATGCCTGTAGACCATGAGAAAGAACATAGGCCTATATATATATTCGTATACATACATAAATACACTCATACATACACACATGAATATACACATACATACAAACACACATAATGTGACAGCGTTGTATCTACATCATCAGCTGATGCTTTGTTAGTAAATTTTGGCGCTATACAAATTAGCAAACTCCAGAAGCGGTCCTGCAGAAACAGCTCTGGCAAACATTATAATTTAATTAAATATATTCGATATTTCATCACAAATATTATTGCCCTTATCTTATTATTTTAATAAGCGTTGTTATCGGTAATTATAAATTAATTGAGTCGTTTTAAAGATTTTCCGGGTTTTAAATGCGAATGACGTCATATCCGTGTTCTAATTCATTTGTGCCGATTACGTCATCGTCACTTTCGTTTGGCGCGCCTTTCTAGCGAGTTTCTTGATTAGCGAATTAGATTGTCTTTCTGAGTGATTTGCTTGTATTACGATTGGAATATCGAATTCTGTGGTTTTACGATGAATCGTAATATTGTTGTCATCATCATCATCATCATCATCATCATCATCATCATCATCATCATCATCATCATCATCATCATCATCATCATCATCATCATCATCACCACCACCACCACCACCACCACCACCACCACCACCACCACCACCACCACCACCACCACCACCACCACCATCATCATCATCATCATCGTCATCACCATAGTTACTGTCATCATCATCATCATCATCGTCGTCGTCATCATCATCATCGTTACTATCATCATCGTCATCATCATCGTCATCCTCATCATCATCATAATAATCATCATCATCATCATCACCACCATCATCATCATCGTCGTCATCATCATCATCATCGTCGTCATCATCATCGTCGTATCATCATCATCATCATCATCATCATCATCATCATCATCATCATCATCATCATCATCATCACCACCACCACCATCATCATCATCACCACCATCATCATCATCATCATCGTCGTCGTCGTCATCATCATCATCATCGTCATCATCATCACCACTTGTCAAGTATGTTACCAACTGACTTCATGGTTTCTAGGTGGAGACAACAGCTGGATCTACTCCACTTTCGATTCCTGCACCACAAGTGAACCAAAGCCAGAGTACAGTTGCCTGTCCTGAGTGGCAACGGCTGTTGACCTCAGTGACTATGACCTTGACACCTGCCCAGCCTCTGGTCGACATGCAGCTGCCGATCCATGATTCCACTTTCGAGTATATCGACTGGTTCCAATTCTGCTATGCGTCCAAGCGTGTCCAGGTCATAAAGACTTCAACTAGAACTCGCACGTCACCCATCAAACAGGTATCCCATGATCTCCTACTTTTTATGTTTTGTTTCAATATACGGTACTCACAAGTGCTTTTAGCTGAGTGCCAGGTAGAAATGGTCTTTACTTTGTTTTTAGAAACATGCCAGTAGCTCCGGTTGCAATGATAGCGCAGAGGTCAAAACAATGGCCATTTGCTCAGTTTGTGCCATAACTGAGAAGTTGTGATGTTGCAGGATAACAGTGTTAAGTATCTAGATACAAAATACCAGTCTTGTTGTCAAGACCTTAAACCTCAAGACCAAGACCAAGACCAAGACCTTGTACCTCAAGACCAAGACCAAGACCAAGACCTTGAACCTCAAGACCAAGACCAAGACCAAGACCTTGAACCTCAAGATCAAGACCAAGACCAAGACCTTGAACCTCAAGACCAAGACCGAGACCAAGACCCAAAAAAGTCACAGTCGTATCCAGACTTCTATTCCTTACTAAAAAATTGTCCAGTCGGACTACTCGTTATTTTAATGAAAACATGAGTTTTTTCTTTTATTCAAGCAAAACAACTCTAAATGGAGACTGCAGAGAATTCCGAATTCGTATTTACAAAAGTTCTTCATGCGAAATGTTATTCCAAATGCCTGTTGAATTTTATAAAAACCAATTTGCTCAGAATTTTCTGACCAAGACGTGACCTGTGGGGCCTCATAAAAATTCTGCCATGTGAAAAAACACGGTCTACAAGTGTTGAAATCGCTAGCAGACAAAGCAGCTTTTCAAGAACCGGATGTAAATGTACAAATTAATCATGAGTCTGTTTTGAAATCATTCCATGATAAATAACCGGAAGTCAAAATAATTGTCCAAAACAACAGTGAAGCCTCATTCACACCGTGTAAATACTAAAGCAATAACTGTATGAGTAATTGTTGGATAAATTTTTAAAATTCTTCCCTTTTGTTAAAATTAATCTTCTTCTTCTTTCTTCTTTTCCTTCAGGCTCGAATTAATCCCTCTTTGGAGAGGGGTCAGCCACTCGGATCCTTCTCTTCCACTTGTTTCTTTCTTGAGCATCTTCTTTCTTCAGTTTTAGGAGTTTTAGGTCTTGTTGTATCGTGTCTTCCCATCTCTTCCTCTGTCGTCCCCGACTGCGGCGTCCGTATACCTCTGCATTCATGATTCTTTTCACACAACTATCATCCTCTTTTCTCATTACATGTCCATACCACCTCAGCCTGGTCTCTCGTACTTTGTCAGTTATACATGCCACCCCGAGCTTCTTTCTGATGTCCACATTTCTTTTCCTGTCCTTCAGTGAGATCCCAAGTATCCATCGTAGCATTCTCATCTCTGTTCTCTCCAGTAACCCTTCATCCCTTTTTGTCAGCGCCCAGGCGCTAAAATTGTTAAAATTAATGACTGTTCATATTGACAAAAGTCTTGGTCTTGGTCTTGCAAAACCAAGACCAAGACTTTGAACCTCAAGACCAAGACCAAGACCAAGACCTTGAACCTCAAGACCAAGACCAAGACCAAGACCTTGAACCTCAAGACCAAGACCAAGACCAAGACTTTTAAAAACGAACTCGAGTGCACTCGAGACCAAGACCTTGGTCTCGAGGACAACAAGACTGCAAAATACTAATCCAGATAATGTTTTCCTTTCATGGGTTTGGCATAAACCTAAAATACATCTGTCTGAAAGAGAGAAACTAACTCTGAAATTAAAAATCCTGTGCTTTCGTTAAATGTTTAGGGTGGGTCTGTGCAGAACTTACACCAGATATATACTCTGGCAGTACAGATACGCTATCAAAACAAGCTGAATACTATAATGAATTCAGTCACAGTTGCACAGGAATGGACAGCCAACTCCGAGCACACAGATGCTTGCTTCTCCTTCACGACAGACGCGCGCCATGGCAGCTGACTCCTAGTTGCAAATTCCAGCTGCATCCAAGAAACGTCCTGCTCCACAACCTCCTCGAGTTCTTCTGCCATTGACGGCGGACAGTGGAATCGGTCGACTGATTCGACCACCTCCACGTCTTCCTGGTGTTTCACATCCACTGACAACAAGGACTGCTGTCGAAGACTCAGTTGGACAATCTCCCCAGGTGATGGAACTGAAGATGTAGCAATCCAGCTGACTAACGGAAATGGACATACTCCATCGAGTTCACAGTCAAGCGGATTTAAGAAAATGTCGCCTTCACCCTTAGAAGAATCTAAGAAACCCACTTTTCTCGTTGCTGGATCTCTCGATAAATCAGATTCAGCAGCATTCCATGTGCATGGAGGGGTAAGAGAAGGAGAAGGAGGAGGAAGGGGAGGAGGAGGAGGAGTACGAAGAGGAGGAGTAGGTAGAGGAGGAGGAGAGGAGAACGCGTGTCTTCTGCCGTGGTGGAAGGCAGTCGCGGCAACCAGCCGCCGCATCGGAGAGCAAACCGACAATTCTGAAACGAGGAGGCCTCGACATCAAAAACAGCACCAAAAAAAGAAAGACCAAGACAAAACCGCCACAGTACCATCTCCACCAGGTATGTGGCTGACGTTTTCTTTCCTATCATTTGATGTCTTTCCCTTTGATGTAGGCTGAGTTGACTCCTTTCTGAATATCAGAGAGTGTCTTCTCAGTAAGAAAATAAATATGACTGCCTTTTCCATTCTGATTTTGTGGTATGAATTTATTTTAATATAGCTGCATTTTTACTTATATTTAATTAAGTGTATATGCATTATGAACTATTAAATGCCCTAAAAAGCTGCTAAACTTGTTTTGAAACTATATCCCACCGCTGCAGCAATGTGATATGCTGAAGATAGAGTTTGGATATGATAATACATGCATTCCCATATGGGGCTCATACATGTATGTCCTTCATCTAGGTATTTGATGTGCCATTGGTTGATGCCTTGTGCATTAGATACCCGTACGATAGATGTTACTAAATGATGATGATGATGAGGATGAGGAGGAGGAGGAGGAGGATGATGAGGATATGGATATGGATATGGATGATCATAATGATCATAATGATCATAATGATAATGATAATGATAATGATATGATATGATATGATGATATGATATGATAATGATAATGATAATGATAATGATAATGATAATAATCATAATCATAATAATAATAATAATAATAATAATAATAATAATAGTATAAAAAAAATAATAAAAGGACATTCCTGGAGAATCCTTGATACCCCGGGGCTAAAAAAAAAAAATAAAAAATAAAAATAAAAATAAAAATAATAATAATAATAATAGAGATGCAACCATTCCAGAATAACTAGTTTTCTTTTGTCTCCTGACAAATTTTTGTGACGCCCGAGGGATTATGTTTACCTCGGGACAAAAAAAAAAAAAAAAAATAATAATAATAATAATAATAATAATAATAATAATAATAATAATAATAATAATAATAATAATAATAATAATAGGCATCTTCTGCCTTTTTGGCGTCAGCTGCATCGACCAAGACACTCCGAGCGGCCATCCTCGGACGAGAGAAACACACGGATGTATACGAGTTGGAAATCTTAGAAGCTCGCAGACCGACATTTCCAGTAGGCGATGGGGAAGCTCTCACTAAACAGAGGACCTGGGATAGACCCCTGATTGATCTTGACAAGACGCAGGTCTGGTCCGCTTACAGCGACCCACTCAACAGAGCGAGACTGGGAGCGGTGGCAGCGCCACACGCCGGTGACTGGCTACTGACCGTTCCAATTGCGTCATGCGGACTAGGCCTGAGCAACGAGGCGGTCCGAGTGGCGATTGGTCTCCGCCTTGGCCTAAACCTGTGCGCCCCACATCAATGCCAGTGTGGCGAGACAGTGGATCCAGGAGGCCACCACGGGCTGGCGTGCAGGCAGTCGGGTGGCAGGGCAAGCCGCCACTTTGCAATGAATGACACTATCTGGAGAGCCCTCCTAAGAGCCGATATTCCCAGCTCCAAAGAACCGCCAGGCCTCCTTCGCAGCGACGGCAAAAGACCAGACGGAGCGACGCTCGTTCCATGGGCTAAGGGTAAATACATCACATGGGACGCTACCAGCATCCATACTTGTGCGGCATCGTACGTACAAATGTCGTCGACGACCCCTGGAAGCGCTGCGGAACTTGCTGCCTCGCGGAAAATCACTAAATACGCAGACCTTCCGGCTACGCACAACTTCGTCCCCATAGCCTTAGAATCGCTGGGTCCCATAAATAGAGAAGGCTGTGAATTCCTAACAGAACTGGGGCGTAGGATGACCACCGTCACCGGCGACCCTCGCGAGACCGCACATCTATTCCAGCGCCTTTCAATCTGCACACAACGTTACAATGCAATTGCATTCAGAGGCACATTCACGCACAACACCGGGGACGAGGACCACGAGCCCCAGTAGCACAGTAATTCTTCGGAATTGCTTCTAGGCGCCTGAGGGATTATCCTACCTCGGGCAAAAAAAAAATAAATAAATAAAAAAAAAAAAATAAAAAAAAAAAATAATAATAATAATAATGATAATAATAATAATAATAATAATAATAATAATAATAATAATAATAATAATAATAATAATAATAATAATAATAATAATAATAATAATAATAATAATAATAATATAGACCCTTATGATAAGATGCTATATAAATTTGCAATTATAATTATACCAGGACTAGGTTTGCCCTTTATTCTATATTTTTCTTTGCAGTCCTAGTTTGATAGAGAGAAACAAGTGGAAGAAAGCATCTTTGATTGGTCTGGAGATTTTAATATGTTACATCTGTTTCCAGTCCAGTCTTCACAGTTCAGTACTAGACTAACGACTCTTAATTGAACTGTACTTGTTCACATTACTGAACTAGTCTATTGTGTATCTTGAACTGTACTGTTAGGCTTTTAATGGTGACGTTTGTGCTTGTAGCTCTCCAATGGTCGGTCGTTTGGAGCACATTTTTTCACTACAGTCCTTTTCTTTTTTTGGTCACTGTCATCTCTGTCTCGTCTTTTTTCATCTTTTATTCTTAGTCTTTTTGGCTTGCTGCATCTGTTGCAAAAAAGTGATTTTGGTTAGTCAAGGGTTTCGAGAATAAATGAATGTTTTGCAGTAAATATTAGCTAGTTACTGGTGCTAGACGTTTTCTGTTTTAAATGTGAACTTGGTGTACTTTGATTTCAGCATTGGCTGTCGAGTCCCAGAGATTGCCAGTCTGTTCTGAGGCTGCTTCCTCTACTAAACCAACTCCGCCTTCATCTTTAAGTTCAGGTAACTCTGTCTGATCAAGTATTCTGAATGATGCCACGACTGGCTCTCTTGGTGTTAACTCTCTTTCATCATGTGGAATTGTGCCCTGTGCAGTAGGAGAAGAGACCGGTTCTTATTTGTCAAGCGGAAAGTATGCTCAGGAATCTGGAAACTTTGAATCTGGACTGATATTTACCAAGGCTGTGGACGATGAATACGACGATGATGCTTTGGCTGCGGAAGCAGAGGACTGTTTCTGTGAGCCAGACATTGGTTACGATGGAGCAATCGTATTTGCCTGTGCAGATGTTATGTTTGTAACTCCAGAAGTGCAAAGACCAAATGCTAGTGTAGCAGCTGCACCTTCTAATAGGTCATGACTTCAGAACAGTGTGTAGAGTAGGTGACTGAGTCACATAATGCAGACTCCAGTTCAGCAAAGCAATTGAATTTGAAGGCAGTTAAAGTTGATAATATGAGTCAGCTACCTGGTTTTGTTCTGGAATCGAAAGCAGCTAGCCGATGTCTTGCACAGCACAGAATTGGGACAAGAAGTTAGCAGGAGCAATTTGAAACCAGCAGGTGATGAATGCAAAGTGTTGGAGAATTATAACAAACTGGTGACAATGCTTGGGAGCCGCGTACAATTATCATCGATAAATCAAAGACTTTTCCCATGTACACTGCTCCAAACGTTCCCGAGGTCTGCCAAATTAGTTCTGTAGGGAACACATCTGACCCTCTGACAACTGAAGAAACTGAATTGCAATCTCAGACGACAGGTGCCAAAGGGGAAAGAAGGGCTCTCCATACTACCAGTCAAATTTCAAACGAAACTCGTGAAAAACTCTCAAATGACAAGTTTTTTGTTGGATCGGTCATTGTGTAGTTGATTTTATCCATTTACGAACTCGCCTTCTGTGACTCGGTGAATGCAAACACTTTGAGTTGTGCCACCAACACAGGCGAAAAGAAGCAAGCACCGTTAAGCAACGAATCTGCTCAAACGAATCTGCCAACACTTCAGAGCCTCTGACAACTGAAGGAAGTGAATTGCAATCTCAGACGACAGTTGCTAGAGGGGAAAGGACTGTCCCCTACCAGAAATTCAGACTCTGAATCAGAATGCAGCCGAGAGCCCCTTCATCATCTGGGAAGGCATTCGCTACTGGTAGCTACTGGTGATTTTAAGAATGCTTTGGACAATGGACAGCAGTAAAGTGAATCAGAACCCATGCTTAACATCACAGAACAGCAGACTTTTAGAGCTCCTCGCGGCAAAACATTCCACGAATACTTCATTAACTGTTGGACTACGGAAACATCTCTCCAGATGGCAGCAGCAGCAGCATCAGCAGCAGCGGAACAGCTCTGGTGACCTTCTGGAGAAGTCCGCCCCAGTGACCTGCGACTCTGATGCAAGTCTTTCACGCCTGACAAAGAATCCCTTCTGCTTCAGTTCCGTATCTGCACCTGATGTAAATGATACCAAAGAAGTCAAGGAAAGTAAGAGCTTTCTAAACTCATCCAGCGGTCAGAGCATTTGCTCTCTTCCTGCAACAAGTGGTTCCTTGGTGATCGCCAACAGATCAAATATATATATATACTCGATCATCGGCTGTAAATGGTTCAAACAGTTTAGCAGTGACAAACAGCAAGGGGTTAGAAAAGGGCTTAACATTATCCTGTCTTCACATTGGAACAACTCCACAAAACAAATGCTGCTGCTGCCATCCACCCTGACGTCCACTGTCACGGACAAGAAATCCAAAGGGGCTGAGCTCAGATGCCTTATCTCTGCGTCGCAGCTGGACTCTGGGGAACCCATCGACCCGAGGAGACCCTAAATCCGTCCTAAGGTTGGAAGTATGGTAAGGGGCCATCCATTAGTATGTACACACGGAGAGGGAGCGGGGTTTTATCCAAACTCATATATGTTACCTATTTGGGGGGCTACTGATACTTTATTATGGGCCACTCATGTATACATACTTTTTGTATTTATGTATGCACCCTTTATGTATTTATATATGGATAGGAAACGGGGGAGGGGCACCGGTGTTATAGTGCTCACCTTCCATTGTGCCTCCATCTGGGATGTACGAGTATCCCCTTCCTTCTCCATGCAGTCGATTCCTCTCTGCCCGCATCTCACGAGAGCCCTGTTAGTGGGACGTAGACGTCAATTGCAGCCTCTTTTTTTTATCAATTCTCATGTTAGCTTGGCCCAGTTTTAATGGTCGACATGCACTTTTTTTATATCATCTCGGAGGCGAATATCCCAAGTGTATTTTAAACCAGTCAGTCACATTGTGCCACTTTGACCAATGACAGGACGTCCTAAGATACCGTATAGTATACAAGATGTAGACTAAAATATCCGTCTCTGTTGACTGTATTCACCCGACGCCCCTTCGTCGACTGTCTTCCGTTCGGCTCCTTTTCGTCGACCGTTCTTCGACTCTTCTTGTCGACTCCTCTAGCACGACTGTCCTCGTAGACTCACTTAGCCCGGCTCTCTTTCTTTTCCGTTGATCACTCCTTTCGGCGATGCACCTTGACCTAGTCCATCCCTTTGGACCCCACGGCCATCGCCGACCATCGCTGTATTAGCTATATATTTACAGACCTACGTTCCTACATTCGTTATAAACGATATATCTATGTATATTAGGCTATATATTACATACACCTTATACTATAGATCCTATAGGCGTACGCTTTTGCAGACCTACATTCATAGATCTACAGTCCCTACATTAGCTACCAAGGACATATCTATACATCGACATGTCTATATTAGTCTATAGCTTATTTACATCTTATACTACGTATCCCATAGGTATGTCTGTTTGATATGCATTAGGTCTGTTTTTAGGTGTTATCATTTTTCCGAATATGTGTACATACTAAGTGGATGGCTCCTAGGGCCCCATCCATCCAGCTCTATTGTTTGTGTGTATTATTATTTTTATTATTGTTTGTATTATTGTATGTATTATTATAACCCATCCATCTATCAATACATCCATCAACCCATGAAGTCATTCATGAGTTCATTCATTCATTCATCGTCCATTCTTGCGTTCATGCATCGATTCCAGCCGTCAAGTTCATTCCTTCATTCTTCCGTCCAGCCATGCACACGCCCATCCATTCATCCCCTCCAAGTGATTCATTCCTACGCCCATTCATCGATTCATCGCTACATCCATCCACGCATCGATCGTTCATTCACTCATTCGTCATTCATTCATTCACCCACTTACGAACCTGACAGATTTCTCTGTCTGTGTAGCCATCCATCATCCATCAATGCGTCCATCAGTATATGCATACATCCATTACCCGCCTCTCCCCGCACTCATCGACTCATCCATTCGTCCATCCAAGTAGAGGCTCGAGATGGAAACTCTGTCTGAATGCCCTAGCTCTGCTCAAGGGTTGAGAGTGAGCTGACGCTGTATCCATCCGACCGCCACCCATCCTCCCATCCATCCTCCATTCATCCATCCTACCACCAAGCGGCAACGGCATCCGCTAGACCGTTCAGCAATTCATCCGTTCCCCCATTCACCCCTTCATCCGTTCACCCATCTCGTCATGATTCGTGTATTCAGCCATTCACCCACCCACCCTTACACCAGTTCACCCATCAAGTCTTCATTCATTCATCGTTCCATCCACTCTGTTTGAAGATCGAAGTTCTACCAAGATATCGAAATCCAGCCTGAAGATCCAAGGCCTAGATCTCGAATGCCTCCAAAGAGAAAATCTTAGGCGTGTGCTGTTATGTTCGAATGCTTGGCATAAAAGGTCGACCGGTTTAACATTTCTCTACCATTTTTTTTTACTATTCTCTCCTTATAGCCCTTATCTGTAGATTTCCCGGCTTTGTTGAAAGGTAAACTAAGCATTTTGGCATTTTTCTTCGGATCACCTTTGTCCACAGATTTCAACGCTTTGTTGAAAGGTAAAACAGAGCATTTTTAAAGAGATTTCCACTGGTGGGGATAGTTTGAAAAAGGACAGTTTTCGCTGGTAATTTTAAGTCAAATATTTGATCTTTCAGGCAGTAAAATTATCAAAATATATAAAACTCATTATTAATGAGTCAAATATTTGAACTTTCAGGCAGTCAAATTATCAAAATCTATAAAACTCGTTATTAATGAGTCAAATATTTGAACTTTCAGGCAGTCAAATTATCAAAATATATAAAACTCATTATTAATGAGGATTTAACCTTCAAGCCTCAAGGTCATAATAAAATAAAATAATTTATTTAATCATTTCATCATTGGTGGCGACTGATGGGACTAAAATGGACAAAATTCACTGGTTAGGAAAAGGGCAAGGACTGGTATGGGAATTTTTAGAGGGCTGGTGGGGAAACAGTTAGCATATAAAAGTACCCTGACATAAACTAAGCATTTTGGACATTTCTGTCCTGATCGCCAGTATCCATAGATTTCCACGTTCTATGCCAAGCTTTCGAACATTATTACCAATACGAAAATTTTTAACGCGCGCAAAGTCACAGAAATGCAAATCTAGGGCGCGGTTAGTCAGCCGCCAGGTAAAGAGCAGCTAGACATCCAGATGTTTGAAGGCCAATGAGAATTACTGAGTTGAGGCGCCTCTGGAAAGAAGGATAAGAGTTTGAGCAACGGATTTAAGCATTATTCCATTTCTTGACGCCAGCAAGACTGAATGTAGGAGGAGAGCCCATGACACTGAGAGGGGAATCAGGAGAGGTTTTGTAAAGTAAGTAGGTATAGGTCCACAAGGGAAACTAGCAGTGGTTTAGTGGTATATTTCCATTTCTTGACGCCAGCAAGACTGAATGTAGGAGGAGAGCCCATGACACTGAGAGGGGAATCAGGAGAGGTTTTGTAAAGTAAGTAGGTATAGGTCCACAAGGGAAACTAGCAGTGGTTTAGTGGTATATTTCCATTTCTTGACGCCAGCAAGACTGAATGTAGGAGGAGAGCCCATGACACTGAGAGGGGAATCAGGAGAGGTTTTGTAAAGTAAGTAGGTATAGGTCCACAAGGGAAACTAGCAGTGGTTTAGTGGTATATTTCCATTTCTTGACGCCAGCAAGACTGAATGTAGGAGGAGAGCCCATGACACTGAGAGGGGAATCAGGAGAGGTTTTGTAAAGTAAGTAGGTATAGGTCCACAAGGGAAACTAGCAGTGGTTTAGTGGTATATTTCCATTTCTTGACGCCAGCAAGACTGAATGTAGGAGGAGAGCCCATGACACTGAGAGGGGAATCAGGAGAGGTTTTGTAAAGTAAGTAGGTATAGGTCCACAAGGGAAACTAGCAGTGGTTTAGTGGTATATTCGGTGCCTTGTAACCTTTGTGACCTAATGCGTTAACCTCTCTCTGCTCTCTCTTCCCGCCCTTCTCGGTTTACTGACCGCCTTGATCTCCTCCCTCGGGCTAGGACTTTGTTGGCTCAGCATCGGACTTGCCATCTTTGGCCCTTCCTTATGGAATGACCTACCCCTCACTCCGTAGCAAGATATTGTTTGGGATCTCATCCTCTTCTCTCCATTCCCTGAAGACCTTCCTTTTTCCTCGGGGCTGTCACGCTGGGATCGCCTCTGAATAGTCTATACTGTGAGCGGCGCTTTATAAATAACCACATAAGATAAGTTTTATTGGTAAAATAACAGCACAGCCCAAAGCTTTTCTCTTTAGGCATTTCTGGGGCTTGGATCTTCAGACCGGATTTCAATATCTTGGTAGAACATCGATCTTCAAACAGGGTGGTCGGAACGATGAGTGAATGAAGACTTGATGGGTGAATTGGTGTTAGGATGGATGGATGAATGGTTGAAAACATGAATTATGACTTGATGGATGGATGGATGTAGGGATGGATGAGAGGAATGGATGAATTGCTGAATGGCCTAGTGGGTGACCGTTTGCTGCTTGTTGGGTGGATGTATGAATGGGTGGATGGATGGTAGAGGGTGGAGGTGGTCGGATGAATACAGTGCCAGTTTACTTTCAACCTTTGAGCAGAGCTCGGACATTCAGTCAGGGTTTCCGTCTCGAGCCTCTACTTGGATGGACGAATGGATGAGTCGATGAGTGTGGGTAGAGACGGATAATGGATGAATGCATATATCGATGGATGCATTGATGTATGATGTATGGATACACAGGCCGAGAAATCTGTTGGGTACGTAAGTGGGTGAATGAATGAATGACGAATGAGTGAATGAACTATCGTGCATGGATGGATGTAGGGATGAATCGATGAATGGCCGTACGAATGAATTACTTTGAGTGGATGAATGGATGGGCGTGAGCATGGCTGGACGGAAGAATGAGGTAATGACTTGGTGGTTGGGTTGGTGTGTGGATGTATGGATGGTCGCTTGAATGAGTGGGTGAATGAATGAATGGCTAGTGGGTGGATGGATGGACGGATGGATGGATGGGTGGGGGGCGGGTATTTAATTTTTTATATAGTAGTTTTTTATTTTCTTATATAGTAGTTTCTTATTTTTTTATATAGTAATTTTTTATTTTTGTATATAGTGGTTTTTGGGGTTCATCTCCCAGCGGCTTTACGAGCTGTATTTTTAGCTATTATTTTGTATATAGTATTTTTTGGTGGTTCATCACCCAGTGGGTTTATGTGTGGGCATATCACATGTCTTTGTGATACTTACTTACTTACTTTATTTTATTGGGTTCATTACCCAGTGGCTCTATGTTTGGGCATATCACGTCTGTGATATTTACTTACTTTATTTTATTTGGTTCATTATGCAGTGGCTTTATGTTTGGGCATATCACGTCTGTGATATTTACTTACTTTATTTTATTGGGTTCATTATGCAGTGGCTTTATGTGTGGGCATATCACATGTCTTTGTGATACTTACTTACTTACTTTTTTGGGTTCATTGCCCAGTGGCTTTATTTTTATTTTTTTATTTTTTATTTTTTTCATTTATTGTTCCCAACAACAACAGCCACATAGCGGTGAAACAGCACATAGTACATGTAAGGCAGTTCAAGGAAAAGAAAATAAATAAAAAGTAGGTAACTGTTTAAAAAGAAAAAAATATAATCAATATAACACTGAACATGAGGGTAGTATGCACTAGTGGTTCTCAGAATTTATTGGGAGCAACAGGCACCCAGAAGGGACTAATCCCGCTGGGAGGGTGCCTAATTCAGTAAGCAAGTAATAGATGACGGATTTACAATTAATCACGAGAATGGGAACTTCAGTTAATATAACATTAATATATTTCAGTAGTGGTTTTATCAGTGTAAATTAGGTTATACATATAAAATACAACTTAACCAAGGGCTATAATACATGCTCCTGTGTGCATGTGCACTCGCAGTAGATGCCTGAATCGCATGAGACAAGGAAGGGCACGGATGCACTGTGGTAGGCTATTCCACAAAAGGGGGCCCTGATACTTTATGGATAATTTACGAGTGTTAGTTCTGGCAAAAATACATCTATAGTCATCATTACTTCTTGTAGCAGTAATATGCAAGGTAGGACAGAAGTAGGATATGAAGGAAGGAGGTAAGACGTTGTTGTGATATTTATACATGAATTCACAAGTTTGCATAAATCTAATTTGAGAAATAGTTAACAGTTTCAGCTCAAGGAATAGTGGTCGAGTATGTGAGTTGGTAGGAGATTTAGATTTATGTGTGGGCATATCACTTGTCTTTGTGATACTTACTTACTTACTTTATTTTTTTGGCTTCATCACCCAGTGGATTTATGTTTGGGCATGTCTTTGTGATTTTTTAGCTGTTTACTTTGCAGTGTCCTCGGGAGAGATGGATGGATGGGGCGGGGTAGCGGGTAGATTTATATATAGGCACTGTATGTATAGGTTTCGGGTTTATCAACCTGTGGATTTATAGGCATTTTATATATATCGACTTTGGGTTTATCAACCTGTGAACTTGTAGGCATTTTATATATATCAACTTTGGGTTTATCAACCTATGACCTTGTAGGCATTTTATGTACATTTTATGCATATAGGCTTTGATTTATAAACCTGTGGACTTATAGGCATTTTATATATATCGACTTTGGGTTTATCAACCTGTGAACTTTAGGCATTTTATGTACATTTTATGTATATAGGCTTTGGTTTATCAACCTGTGGACTTACAGGCATATTATATATAGGCTTTGGGTTATCAACCTGTGGACTTATGTATTGTAGGTCTAATGTAGAGTGTAATTGATATATTTACATTGTTATATTATGAATGAATGGGGTGGGGTTCATAGTCGGGTCGATGGGGGGGTCCATTGATGAGTCGGTAGATGATTCTTATGCGAAATAACTTTTATTTGTATTGGTTGCAAATAAAAATGACGTTAAACAAAAGGCTGGAATGTACGAAATTTATTTATTCTTCAGTATGTTATTCAGATTGTTATATTCACCTTATTTATTATACTTATTTGCAGGGGTTATGCTCCTTCTAAGGCAGGGTATTCTCGGTGTTTGGACCTGCCGTTTGGAACGATCTCCCTCTTGAGATTCGCTCCCTTCCTAGTGTACATATGTATGACATGTATGTGTGAGCTTACCTAGCTTCAAGTGCCCAGCAGAAGCTTTGGATTCTGTAGCGAAAGTGATCTTAAAGGCCGGTAGGATCAAAAGACCACCTGTAAGCAAATAATGCTGAGATAACTGGAGCAAGTCACCACTGATTTGCTCTCGCATAGACGTAGACCCCACGAACACATTCCCATCCAGAGTTAACAGTTGAATGCTTTACGACCTATGCTTTGGAATTTACATGGTTTGCAATGAAATTCTCCTGTCAAGACAACATTGGGTTCTTGGTGACCGGTAAAAGGTTTGGAATTCACTGTCTGTCTGGCTTATGGGATTTCGACCTGGCTCATGGGATTTCGACCTTTCTTGTGGGAGTTCGACCTGGCTCATGGGATTTCATTTGACTCATAGGATTTCATTTGACTCATAGGATTTCGACCTGGCTTATGGGATTTCATTGACTCGTGGGATTTCGACGTGGCTTATGGGATTTCATTTGACTCGTGGGATTTCGACCTGGCTTATGGGATTTCATTTGACTCATTGGATTTCGACCTGGCTTATGAGATTTCGACCTGGCTTATGAGATTTCGACCTGGCTTATGGGATTTCATTTGACTCGTGGGATTTCGGCCTGGCTTATGAGATTTCGACCTGGCTCATAGGATTTCAACCTGGCTTATGGGATTTCGACCTGGCTTATGGGATTTCATTTGACTCGTGGGATTTCGACGTGGCTTCTCCAGTGGACAGTGACTTTAACTGATAAGTGACCATCAATTGCTGCCTTTTACATTATTATGACAGTGCTATATCAAGTAATTGTAATTAGTAACTTCTACTGCGCCTTTGTCTAATGCACAAGGCATCAACTGATGGCGCACCAGAACCACGCCGTAATCAGGTCAATATCCAGAAGATCAGTTCGTAAGACAGAGAGGCAGCCTTTGATGGATAAGCAATTTGAAAGAGGTAAGTTTTACGTTGAGAACGAAATGACAGGAGACTCTAAGCAGAGCGCACAGACCCAGGGACAGAGTTCCAAAATGTAGGTGCGATAGTCTAGAGCAGGGCTGTAGTCGAGGGTATACGCGGGTATACAGCGTATATTTACCTCTAGAGACCGTATACTCTCACCAAACAAAATATTTATATTTATTTATTTATGTTAAAATACTGTAGCGTATACTCAAAAATACTGTAGCGTATACTCACCTCTAATTTGTTTCGGGAAACTTAACGGTAGCGTGTACTCACCTCTAATTTTACCACTACAGCCCTGGCGTAGAGGATATTATAGTCTGCTAGACTATTAACCGAGAAGTCGGGGGTTCAGAGTCCCATCACGGCAGAAAGGTGTTTCGAAACACCTAATCGTAATGGTAATCCCTGCATTTTTAAAGCACTATTTCAAAGCCAATCGCATGCAGGGCACTACAAGCGCATTAACGAGCACAGCGTGGTATCGGAGAGGTTGTGTAGAGAAACCATGCAAGTGTAGGTCCAAGATCCAGCTAATCCCCTAGCTAACTTAGCAATAAATGAGTACACTGACCGCATGCACAGTCGCTGAGAAGATGATCGTCGACCTGCCTTCGTGTATATATAGGCCTATGTGTGCATGCTTCTATGACTTCTGCAAAAGGCGCTATAAGAAACGCAGGCAGAGACTGTAGGGAAAATGGAGTTATTAACACTTCGTATGCATTTCTTCCCTAATTGACCATCTCTGGACAAACATGCTGCGTGGAACGACGCAGCGCTCGTGAATAAGCTTCTGCCCGGCGCTTATGGTGCAGCGCTTTAGAAATCTGGAGCTTACGATTGTGATTGCGATTCATACTTACGGCTGCCTCCCGGAATTACTTTCTTTCTATCACATACTGGGATCTGCAACCGCATTTGGGCACAACTGGCGTCCGGTGTCAGTTCTTGAAAAGGCGCTAAGTAAATAAATGCAGTGAGATCCACGCGAGCACATAGGATAGGCACACATGTCCTTTTCTTCAGTTATTCCCTGTTTAGGTACGACTATAATAGCATTGACGAAAAGCGACTAAATTACATTCTATCGACAAAATTTAGAAGTGTAGCAAGTGTTTTTTTTCATTCTATGACGCAATTGAAACGGAAATAACCAGAAAAGAATCAATTCATTCATTCGATAATTCATCCGTCCATTCATCAAGCTATCCATCGCTCCGCCCGTTTGCCCCTCCGCCTTTCATTCATTCAGTGGCGGCGATCTTGTTTGACAGGTTAAATGATCTGGTCAAAAAGAGTTTTGAACTGATCTGGTCAAAAAAGCGATAAAATTTGATTAAAAAATTTTTTTCTCGTGCTCACGCGCGATAAAATTTGTTGACCTCTTTTTGGTATTTCTTCTAAATTTGGGGGGGGGGGCAGATTATGGTGTGTCCCTTCAAGCCCTTTAATTCTTAAAGGTGGAGGTCTTGTCCCATCGACCCCCGGGATCGCCGCCCATGATTCCAGTCTTGTTGTCCTCGAGACCAAGGTCTTGGTCTCGATAATACCATGCATGAGGTTTTAGGCAATCACTTCACTGACCTTTTCGTCTTTCCGTGAAGGTTGAAACATATTAAGGTGGTGTTTAAGCAACTATCTAATTTAAAATTTTAGACGCGGACGTCCGCACAGGTCATAACCCTCCTTCCACCTTGTCCGCATTTCGATGACTCCTCCCTCCCCCCTCATTTCGGACGTCCTTTATGGATGACCCCAACCCGTAAAAGCGCGTAAACTATAGCCTACCTTTTTCGGCTAGCCGTATTCGCGTAAACTACCTGTTTCGGCTATAAGTGCATCACTCACTAAGACACTAATACATTATATATAGGGCCTACTTTAAAATCGACAGGTGGCCAATATTGCTCAGTCTGTAAATAATTTGAGAACTAATTCAAATGTGTATGTGTATATTCGTTTATTACGTAGAACTGTAAGAAAATATAATATTCTCACATGGGAAAGGATTTAAAATTTTTAAAATTCAATAATTATCTTTAATAATATTTGATAGTATCACAATTATTGGAACCAGGGTAAGAGGCGGCTGCGCGGTGTGCGTGGGCAGAACTAGCGATTCAGGAGAGAGAGATACGATTGGCTAGTCTATTTCAGATACGACGTCCGTCAAGTCCACGTATAATGGTTTCACGGGGCAGCTGCCACCGATAATTAACATGCAAAAGAGATGCAGGGGAAGTCACTTGGACCGCCCATCTAGGGTAAGGCACCGCAGTTGGCGAAAGTTATGGACAGCTGTCGATCGCTGTTTAGGCACGCTTAAGGTAAACAAGAGGTAATGATAATAGTTCGCCTATCAGGTAGAAGGGGTGGGACGGTCAACTAAACGGTCGAACACTTAGTCAGGCCAGAGAGGAGCTAAATAAAACAGCTCTGATTGGACAGCAAGAGGACCGGCTACAGAAACGCTCTATAAGATTTTACTATAAAAATTCATGCAAGGAGAGAAAAGTTAGTCTGCTGCGGAGGAGAATCAACCACGGAACAAGCTCAAGGACGGAAGGAGAACCTCTACCGGGAAAAGGAAGCGGACGCCGAAGGACGCGAGCAACTGAGCAGAGCCAACACGAAGCTCACTCAACCTGATACTAGAGAAGACTGGAAGAATCTACAGCCGAAGGCGATAGACGTCTACGTAGCAGAACCTTTGGACGTTCACTACAGACGAGGATCGACGGCGCCTCCTGTCGACGGCGTCAGGAAGCTTCCGGTGCAGACGAGACAATTCACCCGTTCCAGACGTGTGTCAGAGACGAGCATTCATCCGCGTTGACGAGACCAGACAATTCATCTGGAGACGATCAATTCATCCGTGCTGAGACGACCAATTCACCCGTGCTGAGACGAGACGAGTCAATTCACCCGTTCCAGACGTGTTGCAGAGACGAGCATTCATCCGCGGTGACGAGACCAGACAATTCATCTGGAGACGATCAATTCATCCGTGCTGAGACGAGACGAGACAATTCATCCGTTCCAGATCCATTGCTAAGACGATCCATTCATCCGTGTTGCAGAGACGAGCATTCATCTGGAGACGATCAATTCATCCCCGCTGACGAGACGAGACGAGTCATCCGTTGCTGACGAGACGAGACAATTCATCCGTTGCAGAGAGACGAGTCAATTCATCCGTTGCAGAGTACGAGACGATTCATCCGTTGCTGACGAGACGAGACAATTCATCCGCGCTGACGAGACGAGACAATTCATCCGTTGCTCTGACGATCCATTCATCATTCTGACGAGACGAGACGGTTAATTCATCCACAGCTCTCGGGACGTGCATTTTTCCGAGACGTATCATTCAACAGTCCAGTCACCATTCAGTCTATACCTTCATTCGTCTGCCGCTTCAGCAAGTAAGTCACCTAAACGACTCCCATCAAGCGTGGAAAACCTGTGCCTGCCTTCATCGTGAGCGAATTCCGATTCATAACTTCCAAATCGTTGCGTAAGTCGCATTCATAATATCTGATCTGCTAAAGTCGTCAACACGTCCACGAGGCCGCCATTGTGACCTACATCGCGTATCTACGTCTGCATTTCTGTTCATCCAGGGCCGACGAGCGAACGGCCTACGCGAGGCAACTCGAGCGACGTCTAGCGGTAACCCCTCTCCACAGTCACCGACGACAGCGACGCCTAGCGGTAGTCTGTGTATGCGTCTGCGATTGGTGAATAACCCCTCCTCCACACGAGCCCGGCACCTCGATTGCATTACCAATCAATCTGATCACTGCGGTATATAGATATCTATAGCAATTAAACTCCACCTAAGTAGTGAATAAAATAGTATATTGAAAAGCGAGCCAACGTGGAATTCACTGCAGCTCGAAGATTAAAGAAATTGGGCCATATTCAAATTCTAAATCCTAAATATATATATATAAAATCCCAGCTGTCTGATCGCATAAAAGCTCATTCTTAGTGTAAGAACAGACCTTCCTCCCACACTTAATTAAGTAAGACAATACTGGACCAATTAGTTCTTTCTAGCGTATGTTTGTCGTGAATAAAAGTATAATCACATAAGACGCAGAGCCTTATCTTAATTGGATCTAAACATGTCTCGCAGCAGCGTGAGCTCTTTAGACAGGAATAACAGGGATGCCGGTAGCGAAAGTAGTGATAACGAGCTAGGCCCTAGTCAACCTATTCAGTCACGTACAACCGTAGAAGATCCGTTGTCCCGTATTTACGAAATGATGAGCCACATAGCCTCCAATTTAGCTGATGTCTCGGTACAACAAAAATCGATGAATGTCCAGCAATCTGCCTTGTGTGAGTCAGTAGAAGACTTGACAAAGCGGTTGAGCACAATGGAAGAAGTAAGAAGTCCCATTTTTGGTTTTCAGGACCCTAATCACTCACTCCAAGTGATTGCAGACCAATCGGCTGCCACGGCCAAAGCCACTCAGGAACACCACCCCTCGTCTGCCTTTGCGAGTACAGGCGCAAGTCTGGATAAAGGAGTTCTCGCATTGGACAATAACGGCCTTAGAAGGAGCGAAAGATTACGAGAAAAGCAATTAAGGCTTGGTAACGTGATAGCCCCGAATGATTATATAGCGCCTAGAAATACTCCCGAATCACCCCCTCCGGCTCTGAGGTATGAGAATCAATCAAGATACATTCCCCAACCTGAATTAGCAACTCAGGTGTGTCTTGAGAGATTCAATCCATCTAGGTTCGATGACGTCGTGGACAACCAAATGGGCGGAAGTACGGTAGCAGGACGGGGAGCTGGCTTCCCTTCCAACAGGGAGACAGTGTCCTGGCTACCGGAAACAACAAACTTCCACACTGGCGGCGACGATGTTGGATGTAGAAGTCCAGAAAGGACGTCTTGCGAACAGATGGTTTATGGCGGCGAGGTAAACAGAGGAGAGGAGGTGAGGTGGAGTCAAAATGGTAATAGGCGCAGTTTAAATAGACACAATGGTGGTGAGCATGAAGAATTCATGGATACCAGCATTAGACGATCAGATTATGGCCCGAGCAATGGTTTTGTAGAACCAATACAGAATCATGAGCTGAACAGAGGAGCGGATGTAGGTAGCAGAAATGAGTATATGCGATCAGTAGGCAGGAATAAGGAAAATTTCGGAAATTTGGCAAATTCTGACAAATTTTGTAATAATGATTTTGGTGCGAGAATGCGACCTGTGCTTACCGAGTTACCCGTACTGCATCCGGAACGTCGTCAATCAGCATTCCAGCCAGTCGATCGCAGAGATGAACGGCCTACGCAAACAGAGGATCGTAGAAACGGCAACCACAGGGGACCAGTCCCAATGCAGCTAAATGACGTCACCTACGCTCCAGAAAGGGGAGGTGATGGTTATCGCGTAACGGACCACCGCAACAGACCAGCCTTTCTCACCGTTCAAGAAGTCGAAGCAGGCATCTTTCAGCCCTACGTCACTTCCGGCGCCGACAGTCGATTCCAGAATCCACATCCGCTACAGGTCACATGGGAAGATCAACTTCCGGTGTCGTTAGCAACCGTGCTGCAACCAAATCTCCGGAGACCAGAACCTGTGAGGGGTGAGCAGCTCATATATTCGTCCGCACTAGGAGGATGTCGAACAAGCGTGGGGATGGGACCACCCTATACCGAAAGATTGCTGAATGGAAAGGAAGGGAGTCACCTTACCTATGAGCGACGGCAGGAACAACCTGTTGCTGTGATGACCTCATATGGGCATGTACCTCTAATGAACCCGGCTATTGATGTACACGATGGACCACGACCCAGAGGAAATGACTGGACGAGTCAAGTCCTTGGAAATGGTCATGCACTTTACGGAAATGCTGTGTCAAGACCGGAAGAGAATGATCGGCATGCCCCAGCGACGGAGAACAGATCTAAAGGTACGATTTCGTTATCCACCTATGACGGCTTGTCATCTTTAGATCTATTTTTAACACGATTCAAGATATGTAGGCAACACAATAATTGGTCAGAAACCTCCAGCTGGAATCACTTAGTATGTGCGCTACAAAATAATGCAGCAGCGATTTTGACTGAATGGGATGCATCTGAATTGTCGACAGTGGATAAATTAATTGGTCGGTTAGAACAGCGTTTTGGTACGAGTTCCAGGACGAATTACTACCAGGCACAGCTTCAGCAAAGAACCCAGGCTGAAGGGGAGAGTTTTGAAGACTTGGCTGCATCTATAAGACAACTTACCTCATTAGCCTATCGTGGCATGTCATCTTCTCACAGTGACCTCTTAGCCAAGAAAAAGTTTGCTGATGCATTGTTGGACAGAAAATTAGCAGCACAACTAAATCTACATGAGTGTGATAGTCTGGAGTCGTCCCTGGCTTTTTCACTCCGTTGGCAAAATATGATTGCCTTGGAAAAACAGCGCCATAGGTCCCGATCTCCCCCTGCCAAGCGAATACGTCACGTGAGAGATAAAGAAGACCTGACTCCGACGGGTATACAGCCTCTACTGCCGGGTCTTGAACAACATAGAGACGATCATCATCATAACAACCCGCAGCCTTTTCAGATGCCCTATAACCGTGGATATCAGTATCAGCAAAGACCCATGGGCCAACAGCAGAATTTTAGAAGAGGTGAGAAACGTTGCCACAATTGCAATTCCAGGGACCACGTAAGACGTTTTTGCCCCTTCCGGCAACCAGATCATTATGGAGCGGCAGCAAATCTCTATCATATAGCTGGGACCAGTAACGCTTACTTACCCGTGAAGCTTCATGGAAAGGACATCCTTTGTCTTCTTGATACAGGGTCTCAGGTGTGTATAGCGCCATCAAGGTTTGTCAACAAAAGAGGATTGGAACCAGCTAAACAAAAAGTGCTGGCGGCTAATAACTCCGTTATTCGGATCCTGGGCCAAACGCGGTTGAAATGTCAGATAGCTGGGCGTGCATATGAGATTGAGGTGCTTGTTTCAGATCAGATAGGAGATTTTATTTTAGGCATTAACTTCTTGGAAGCGGAAAATACTCGCTGGGACTTTCAGACTGGAAAGTTGTGGATCAATGGAGACCTCCTACCGGTGCAACGACGAGCCAGTCCACTGAGGTGTAGACGTGTAGCCACGGTCTGCGATGTAGATGTACCGCCGCTGAGTGAGATGAACGTTCAGGCTTTCGCAGTCCTCCCCAATTTAAAACAGCCGACTTCTCAATGGGCTACAAAAGCAAAAGTGTTTGATACTGGGCTAATTGTTGCACGTACACTACTCCCACCCCGAGAGTTAGACCTAATAATACGAGTCATGAACCCGACGCCGAAGGCTATTAAGATGAAGAAAGGATGTCACTGTGACTTAGACGAGGTGATCGTCCTTGACAAGTCACAGGCAAATGAGACGTACGTGAAGTGTGCTATGGTGGGCACGCGTGCAGACGATTTAGCGGAAACCGTGTTGGCACCATTGTGGACCAACGTGGACAGTGAAGTCACGCCAGAAATCAGAGTGCAATTACGAGAAATGGTATTACGTCATCAGAGTGCGTTCTCACTCGGAGAATGGGACCTAGGTTTTACGGACATAGTAAGACATAGGATCCCAACGGGGGATGCACTTCCGATTCGTCAGACACTTCGTCGACAACCGATGGCACTTCTGCCAATTATTGATGCTCAGGTAGAAACTATGCTTCGTCAAGGTGTGATCGAACCGTCATGTGCAGAGTGGGCCAACAACATTGTCATTGTGATAAAGAAGGATGGGTCTCCTCGATTCTGCATTGATTATCGGGCGCTAAATAAAGTGACTCAAAGAGATAATTTTCCGTTGCCGATTATCCATGACTGTATTGACGCTTTGGCTGGTGCTAACTGGTTTAGTACACTGGACCTCTTTTCGGGTTACCACCAGGTGGCGCTACATAAATCTGATCGAGTGAAGACTGCTTTCCTGACCAGGAAGGGGAGTTACCAATTTCGCACACTGCCATTTGGGCTAATAGCTGCAAGTGCGACTTTTTCAAGGATGATGAGTTTGGTGACAGCGGGACTCAATTATTCGATCTGCTTGACTTATTTGGATGACGTAATGGTGTTTGGAAAGGACATCCACACACATTTGGAGCGACTGGAGTTAGTGCTAAGCAGACTGGCTGGGGCTAACTTGAAATTGAAACCGTCGAAGTGCAAACTTCTCCAGACCAGTGTTGACTTTTTGGGTCATGTAATCAGCCGAGAAGGAGTGGCGACAGATCCTAAGAAGATCAGTGCAGTCAAAGACTGGCCTTCACCAAAGAAAGTGAAAGAAGTGCGAGCTTTCCTAGGGCTGTGCTCTTACTATAGACGATTTGTGGTAGGCTTTGCTAAGACTGCAAAACCGTTGCATGACCTGACCAAAAAGACGGAGAAGTTTGATTGGACAATGGAGTGCGAAGAAGCTTTTCAGCAGTTGAAAGATAAGCTGACTACAGCACCTATTCTGGCACTACCACGAGATTCGGGAGGTTACATTCTTGATACATACGCTTCAAATTGGGCAATCGGGGCCGTGCTATCACAAGTGCAAGATGGGCAGGAAAGGGTGATAAGTTATGGCAGCCGTGTGTGTTCCCCTGCTGAGAAAAACTATGACGTCACGCGTCGAGAGCTCTTGGCAATTATATACTTTCTGAAATATTATCGTGTGTATTTGCTGGGCAGAAAGTTTCTGTTGAGAACTGACCATGCTGCTTTGGCAGGTATACAAAAGACGGCAAATCCTATAGGGCAAATGTCAAGATGGGTGTGTCTGCTGGGAGAGTTTGACTTTACAATTCAGCATCGTAGCGGATCAGCACACACGAATGCAGATGGCCTATCTCGTCGTCCAACTCGAATAAATGCTGTAAAATGTGTGCCAGCGCGTCGCAATGAAGCACCACTGTTGCCGATTGATTGGAGTGCAGAAGCAATTGCAAGGGAGCAACAGGAGGACCCTGACATAGGATGGGTCATCAAACGAAAGTTACTCAAAGAAGAAATGCCTAGTCCTCAGGAGATACGTGACCTGAGTGGAACGATTAAGCGTCTAGTGTATCAATGGCCTCAGCTCGTGATCACTAATGGGCTATTAACTCGAAACTGGCTGCACAACGACCCACCAGCAGGTGGTATAAATGGTTCTGTGCGATGGCAACAGATGATTCTACCCCCGCAGAGACGCGACGCCCTCATCACTTTATGTCACGTGGGTCTATCTGGAGGACATTTAGGTTTAAAGAAGACGTCACATCATGTGCAGAGGTTTGCTTACTGGCCTAATTGGAACTGGACGGTTAAATTGCAATTAATGAAGTGTGGAGTATGTGCTAGGTATGCGCATGGAAAACCACCTCACCAGGGTTTTCTACAGAAATTGGCAGTGGGTGAACCGATGGAAGTAATTAGTTTAGACTACTGCGGACGATACCCGACGTCAAACAGAGGTCATCGATACCTACTTACAGTCATCGATAATTTCTCTAGATGGGCAGAGGCGTACCCGACAAGACGACAAGATGCTCAGACCACAGCTCGCATCCTGATGGACCAGTGGATCTGCAGGTTGGGGTGTCCTATTCAAATCCTATCGGACCAGGGAGGAGCATTTGAGGCTCAATTGTTCAAGGAATTATGTCAATTACTCAAGATTGACAAAGTGCGTACAGTTAGTTACAAGGCAAGCTCGAACGGAATGGTTGAGAGACTACACAAGACACTGAACTCGTTAGTTGCCAAAGCAGTGCAAAAGGATCACAAAAACTGGGACTTGTGCATACCTTCAGTGTTGTGTGCTTACAGAGCAGCAGTACATAACAGCACCGGGTTTACACCGAATAAGTTGTTTTTAAACCGAGAAATTACGCTACCAGTGGACCTTGTCCTAGGAAGGAGTCCAGCGACGCACCAACAGGAAAATTACGTGGACTATGTGATGCAACAAGAAGCAGTAATGCTGCGTTCCTTCGAGCTAGCACGCCAATGTATGAAAAAGCAAGCCGAAATGCGAATGGCCCGCTACAACATGAGAGTGAAGGAGCAAGAGTTCAAAGTGAATGATCTGGTCTACTATTTCTACCCACGTCATAAGAGAGGAGAAAACAGGAAGTGGTGTTCTCCATATATAGGACCATTTCGGGTATTGGAGCGCCTTGGACCCGTGTTGTATAAAATTCAACGCACTAGCAGGTCTCAGCCGAAGATAGTTTACATTGATGCCTTGAAGCGGTGTTATGAACAAGAAACTAAAGAAAAGGAGCTAGATGAAGCAGATGATTTGGAAGCCAGTGATTTAACGGGCCTATTCGACCCTGTGGAAGAAACAGTGTTCGAGAGGCCTAGGCGTGTTACAAAACCACCACAGAAGTACGGCTTCGATGACTAAAAAGGAGTGCATAGATAAGTATAGATATATATAGATGGACATTAGAGAGCAAATGTAGTTTAGAATTCAGTAAATATTAGAGCAAGTAACTATGGGAGACTGGGGGGATTGGTAACTCGAGATGCTAACACATGTGCATGAGTGTCAGCGACAGCAGCGGCCGAGATACAAATTGAGCGGCTTCGACCAGTACGACCCCTGGCGTTAAGAGACAAATCGCGACTTCGGGTGTCGGTCGCATCGTCTTGAAAGGGACAGTGCGATAAGCCTAATTTAGGAACAATCCATCAAAATTTGGTCCAGTGGAAGAGGGTAGAAGATTCCCACACACAGGACTGAACCCCCTCAATTTAGGCAACCATATGCGTGTTATAAGGCTGTAGCGTGCACTAAGCGTCCCATTCGATGTGAAGACTTCGGCGTGGAAACTTAAGAATTTAAATCGAAGTTGATTTTTATGAGATAGTAGCATGGCGGATAATAATGATAAGAAGTGCGATGAAGTCGAGCAAGGAGGAGAGATGGTGTGCGAAAACGCCACAGCATCGGGGTCTTTTAGCGAGTTAGAACAGCTGCTGGCGGAGTTTAATGCCGCTAATGGAGTTCTTAATGAAGACCAATACGGGCAGCCCAGGAATACCAGCACACCGTTACAAGATGAACCCGACGAGACCAACGCTGGAACAGAAGGGACCAGTCCCGGACTCGATACACCTCCACGGGTGGTCGATCTTTCAACCTCTATCCGGAACGACGAACCACTGCCGCCTTGTAGGAGCCCAGCTTCGGTCTCACAACAGTCGGCGACTAACAACTCCGCGGATGTGGCACCATACGGGGGCGTGATGGGTGTGATGGGCACCGCTACACTGCAGGTACGTCCATGGGCAGCAATGTCCATCACTTCGTGGAGAGCAACCGCAGCAGGCGTTGCCTGGCATCTCCTAGATTCGTTCTGTTACCGAGGACATATTGGAGTGGATCACGAAATTATGCAGATCATGTATAATTATCTACCGCCGGTGGCCGGGCATGAGGAGTCTTTGCCGGTGATGGTTTTGACCGTGCAAGTTATGGGCACGATCGGAAATGGAGAGCAGGTGATGAATATGTGGGCGAGACAGGACGGAAGGGCTGTACCACATTCATCAAATATCCGTACCGGTATGACACAGATGATCCATCCATGGATAATGGAGGGTTTCTGGGATTTCAACCTGTGGGGCCTCGTTTTGACGGTGGTCAACCGCTTCTTTGCACGACCTGCACTGGGATACGAAGTCGAGTTTATAAACAGTATCCGGGACGTGGATGCCATGGCCGGACAAAACCAGTGGGTGGTGACCCTGGCGGTGTTTGTGGCGTATTTCGTCGCGCTAAGCCCATGGGCCTGGCAGACGATATTCAGAGGGTGATCAACCTGTGACCCTGGCGGACCCGACGGCGTGGAAACGAGGAAAAGGCAAGAGAACAAACTATGTCGGACCTTTCTTAGATTATAATTTAGATATGCTTGTAGTCGCTCTATAGAGCTAGGCATGACATTATAGACGATCAGTAGTATACGTAGTACATGGAGCCATTTGTTTTGTTGGCAGAATTAATTAAGTTGGTAGTGGTTAGAATTTTATACGTATTTGAACTGTATTAACAGGATCAAAATTTATCATACTGACTCTAGTCTAAAGATCTTAAGCACAGATGAGTCGCAATGTAATAGGATCCTGTGTTAACTGCTGTACGTGTGTGTATGCTTCAGCATAAAATAAAATAAAAATATGTCGCTGAACAATTTAGGCTTACATCTTATTCTAAGGAGTGATCCTATCAAGGAAATTCAGTTGCTCTACTAAGCGTGTGGAAGGTCTTCAGATGGGCTTTATCATATGTTAACAGTTCGAGCTTCTGCGTGAAGCAATTATTTAGGCGGACTAACTTGAGTGCATGGCTCTGATGAAGTTCTTTAATACCGTATTAACTATGTGTCCCGATAAAGAGAGCAATCCTACAGGGAACAAGTGTAATTGCTGAAGACAAAGACTTCTGTGCTAATTAAGGAACGCGACTTAACAGTTCACGCTCGAATAATTAATAGGAATGAGGTGGGACGGCGGTGAAAGAGGAGTCGACGGCACTGGGTATTAGGGAACCGTGAGAAGAATGTATCAGGACAGTCTGGGTAAAGGAATTATATGTCGATGATCTTACTAGCAGATGCAGAGCATCCGCTGAAGGGGTGGTGGTAGGCTGTGTAAGAAAATATAATATTCTCACATGGGAAAGGATTTAAAATTTTTAAAATTCAATAATTATCTTTAATAATATTTGATAGTATCACAATTATTGGAACCAGGGTAAGAGGCGGCTGCGCGGTGTGCGTGGGCAGAACTAGCGATTCAGGAGAGAGAGATACGATTGGCTAGTCTATTTCAGATACGACGTCCGTCAAGTCCACGTATAATGGTTTCACGGGGCAGCTGCCACCGATAATTAACATGCAAAAGAGATGCAGGGGAAGTCACTTGGACCGCCCATCTAGGGTAAGGCACCGCAGTTGGCGAAAGTTATGGACAGCTGTCGATCGCTGTTTAGGCACGCTTAAGGTAAACAAGAGGTAATGATAATAGTTCGCCTATCAGGTAGAAGGGGTGGGACGGTCAACTAAACGGTCGAACACTTAGTCAGGCCAGAGAGGAGCTAAATAAAACAGCTCTGATTGGACAGCAAGAGGACCGGCTACAGAAACGCTCTATAAGATTTTACTATAAAAATTCATGCAAGGAGAGAAAAGTTAGTCTGCTGCGGAGGAGAATCAACCACGGAACAAGCTCAAGGACGGAAGGAGAACCTCTACCGGGAAAAGGAAGCGGACGCCGAAGGACGCGAGCAACTGAGCAGAGCCAACACGAAGCTCACTCAACCTGATACTAGAGAAGACTGGAAGAATCTACAGCCGAAGGCGATAGACGTCTACGTAGCAGAACCTTTGGACGTTCACTACAGACGAGGATCGACGGCGCCTCCTGTCGACGGCGTCAGGAAGCTTCCGGTGCAGACGAGACAATTCACCCGTTCCAGACGTGTGTCAGAGACGAGCATTCATCCGCGTTGACGAGACCAGACAATTCATCTGGAGACGATCAATTCATCCGTGCTGAGACGACCAATTCACCCGTGCTGAGACGAGACGAGTCAATTCACCCGTTCCAGACGTGTTGCAGAGACGAGCATTCATCCGCGGTGACGAGACCAGACAATTCATCTGGAGACGATCAATTCATCCGTGCTGAGACGAGACGAGACAATTCATCCGTTCCAGATCCATTGCTAAGACGATCCATTCATCCGTGTTGCAGAGACGAGCATTCATCTGGAGACGATCAATTCATCCCCGCTGACGAGACGAGACGAGTCATCCGTTGCTGACGAGACGAGACAATTCATCCGTTGCAGAGAGACGAGTCAATTCATCCGTTGCAGAGTACGAGACGATTCATCCGTTGCTGACGAGACGAGACAATTCATCCGCGCTGACGAGACGAGACAATTCATCCGTTGCTCTGACGATCCATTCATCATTCTGACGAGACGAGACGGTTAATTCATCCACAGCTCTCGGGACGTGCATTTTTCCGAGACGTATCATTCAACAGTCCAGTCACCATTCAGTCTATACCTTCATTCGTCTGCCGCTTCAGCAAGTAAGTCACCTAAACGACTCCCATCAAGCGTGGAAAACCTGTGCCTGCCTTCATCGTGAGCGAATTCCGATTCATAACTTCCAAATCGTTGCGTAAGTCGCATTCATAATATCTGATCTGCTAAAGTCGTCAACACGTCCACGAGGCCGCCATTGTGACCTACATCGCGTATCTACGTCTGCATTTCTGTTCATCCAGGGCCGACGAGCGAACGGCCTACGCGAGGCAACTCGAGCGACGTCTAGCGGTAACCCCTCTCCACAGTCACCGACGACAGCGACGCCTAGCGGTAGTCTGTGTATGCGTCTGCGATTGGTGAATAACCCCTCCTCCACACGAGCCCGGCACCTCGATTGCATTACCAATCAATCTGATCACTGCGGTATATAGATATCTATAGCAATTAAACTCCACCTAAGTAGTGAATAAAATAGTATATTGAAAAGCGAGCCAACGTGGAATTCACTGCAGCTCGAAGATTAAAGAAATTGGGCCATATTCAAATTCTAAATCCTAAATATATATATATAAAATCCCAGCTGTCTGATCGCATAAAAGCTCATTCTTAGTGTAAGAACAGACCTTCCTCCCACACTTAATTAAGTAAGACAATACTGGACCAATTAGTTCTTTCTAGCGTATGTTTGTCGTGAATAAAAGTATAATCACATAAGACGCAGAGCCTTATCTTAATTGGATCTAAACATGTCTCGCAGCAGCGTGAGCTCTTTAGACAGGAATAACAGGGATGCCGGTAGCGAAAGTAGTGATAACGAGCTAGGCCCTAGTCAACCTATTCAGTCACGTACAACCGTAGAAGATCCGTTGTCCCGTATTTACGAAATGATGAGCCACATAGCCTCCAATTTAGCTGATGTCTCGGTACAACAAAAATCGATGAATGTCCAGCAATCTGCCTTGTGTGAGTCAGTAGAAGACTTGACAAAGCGGTTGAGCACAATGGAAGAAGTAAGAAGTCCCATTTTTGGTTTTCAGGACCCTAATCACTCACTCCAAGTGATTGCAGACCAATCGGCTGCCACGGCCAAAGCCACTCAGGAACACCACCCCTCGTCTGCCTTTGCGAGTACAGGCGCAAGTCTGGATAAAGGAGTTCTCGCATTGGACAATAACGGCCTTAGAAGGAGCGAAAGATTACGAGAAAAGCAATTAAGGCTTGGTAACGTGATAGCCCCGAATGATTATATAGCGCCTAGAAATACTCCCGAATCACCCCCTCCGGCTCTGAGGTATGAGAATCAATCAAGATACATTCCCCAACCTGAATTAGCAACTCAGGTGTGTCTTGAGAGATTCAATCCATCTAGGTTCGATGACGTCGTGGACAACCAAATGGGCGGAAGTACGGTAGCAGGACGGGGAGCTGGCTTCCCTTCCAACAGGGAGACAGTGTCCTGGCTACCGGAAACAACAAACTTCCACAGAACAACAGGCAAAACGCTGTAGGTGTACATGAAAAATAGAACTGAGGAAGTAATAGCTTAGTATGAGTTGGCGAATAACATACGAGAAATAAAGTTTCGTGAGTCTTTATCAGGGAGGTTAAAGTTATGAGGTCTGTCTCTAAGAAAATAGGGAGTTAAATGATGGTTAGGGAAAAGGCATCTTAGTGAATGGTTTTCATTACACAGGACAGCTTTAACTAATTGTGTTAAGAATAATTATGTTAAGAATAATTATGTTAAGAAACAAACGGATATTTCATGTTTTCAGTTCACATAGGCCTATACATTGCAATTAATGAGTTCAAATTCAATTACGATTTACGAATATGTAATACTGATTGGAAGTTAAGAACCACAAATAGGCTACCAGACATACATTAATAGGTGATGCCTAGTCGCTTTATTAGCTGTTTGTTGGTGACGTCATAGGTTTATGACGCTTTACAAGTCACGAACGCTGTTCAATTGTCGCATCGCATATTCGCAAACTGGATAATTATAATTGTTTTAACTTGACGAATGCAATTATATCAATTTAAAAAATAACGAATCTAAAAGGCGTTGTGTGAGAATAGGCCCCTATATTTCGTTGGCGATACTGAAGGTCAAACGGCCGGCGCAGTGTCAATTATGTAATTCAGTGCTGAAAATTTCTGGCGGTTCGATACGAAGTAACTGTGCACATTTTCATCTCTAGTCCAAACATCAGGTAAACCTGCTGAAACACGAGGACGTTGATGACCTTTGTCATTCGGGCGAAACCACGATCCTAGCACAAGCATGAACAGGTCGCGGCAGCCGAGCATCAAGTACTGTGGTAAGTCCTGGCTCTGTACCAGCGTGTAACGATACCAACTGCTACACACTAACACCGAAGAATACTAGCCCGCTCGGAGCAACCTCGCTCAGAGGACCAACTTTAGTCTAAAGAGTGGGGATACTAATTTTTACAGCCTGATACACAGCTGCTTATAATGATACTTATTATTTTTTTTTCCCGAGGTGCATAATTATGATCCCTCGGGATTGCAAAAATTAATGGGCATTGTTCTGGAATGGCTAGTCTTCACAGATGATTTTATCGGTGTGAGAGGTGCAACAAAAAGCGACTGCACTGAAGCGTTGGGTTTCTATGGATAAGCGCTGAAAGAGAAAAGTAGTCTCTCTGTTGTCTGGTGATATATCATATTTGGGCAAGGCGGTTAAGGCCTGTGCGCAGGGATGCAGAGGTTCGTGGCTGTCAGCAGATATGAAAAATTCTACGGAGGTCGGCAGATATTGTAATAAATGCCAGTTTTAAAAGTCTGACACCACGTAATCGTCCCTAAATCCCTTTACTTGCCTGTCTTTATGTCTGTTTGTGTCTCTGTGTGTGTCTTTGTCTGTTTGTGTGCTTGTCCTTGTGTTGCATCTTTCGCATGCACGTGGATGCATTTACGATTTCCGTCAGTTGATCTACCTGCATTTTGGTCTGTGGCTGATTGACTGGCTGGCTGACTGACCAATTCTCTGCTCGCTACCTGCTGAAGCTCTTGCGCATGTATATATAGGCCTGTATTTTCGTCTACACCATAGCCCTGTATTGCATAAAAGCTGTGTTCATTCATAAACTCATGCCAGGGCATGTTTTAAGGAAAATTTATCACTGCACTGTCTGCACATGGCGAACACTTTGTCACTTTTGTTCAGTAATACAAATCGTAAATAATTATGAATTACAATTCATTTCCTGTACAAACAGCCTTTCATCACTGCCCTTTTCAAGTTATTGCTGCACATTTTGTATACATCACTGCACGTTAAAACAAGCCCTGACTCATGCCTACAATCTAAAGTGTCGCCATATGGCGGAAGGTGACATTGACTCAGAAAAGCTCGTCAAAACATAAATCAAAATTAATACGAAATTCTAAAACAAGACATAATAGTTCCCTGAAAAGTCGTGAAAATTTGAAAAGGCAAAGAGAAAGGCAACGAAGAAGGCAAAGCAGAAGGAAAACAAGAAGGAAAAGAAGAAGGCAAAGTAGAAGGCAAAGAAGAATATTTAAGTAAAACGGCAAAGAAGAAGACAAAGAGGAAAGCAAAGAAGAAGGCAAAAGAAAGGCAAAGAAGAAGGCAAAGAAGAAGGCAAAAAGGAAGGCAATAAAAAGGCACAATACAAGGCAAAAAGAAAGGTAAGTAAAGAGACAAAGAAGAGGGAAGGAAAAAGGCAAAAATAAAGACAAAAAGGAAGGAAGGTAAGTGAAAAGGCGGCGAAGAATGCACCGAAAAAGGCAAGAAACAAGGCAAAGAGCAGGACAGAGAAGAGGGCAAAGAAGTAGGTGAAGAAGAAGGTAAGTAAAAAGACAACTAAGAAAGCAAAGAAAAAGAAAAGAAGTCAAAGGGAAAGTCAAGAAACAAGGCAAAGAGCAAGACAAAGAAGGCGAAGAAGAAGGTAAAGAAGAGGTTTGTAAAAAAAGCAACGAGAATGTCAAAGAAAAAGTCAAAGAAGGCAAAGAAGAAGGTAAGTAAAAAGGTAAAGAAGAAGGCAAAGAAGAAGGAAAAAGGAAAAAGGAAGGCAAAGAAGAAGGCAAAGAAGATAAGTAAAGCCGCAAAGAAGAAGACAAGAAAGAAGGCAAAGAAGAAGTCATAGAAAGTAGAAGGCAAAGAAAAAAGCAAAAGAAGAAAGGTAAGTAAAAACGTAAAACAGAAGAAGAGAAAGAAGAAGGCCAAGCAGAAATCAAGAGAAAGGCAAGGAAGAAAGTAAGTAAAAGCCATTACAACAAGGCAAGGAAGAAAGACGAGGAAGAAGGCAAATAAGAAAAAAGAACGTAAGTCTAACGGTAAAGAAGAAGGCAAACAAGAAGGCAAAGAGGTCAAATAAAGATAAAGATAAAGATAAAGGCAAAGAAGAAAAAACAGAAGAAGGCAAAGAAGAAGGCCAAGAGGAAGTCAAAGAGAAAGGCGAAGAAGAAGAAGGTAAGTAAAAGGCAATGAAGAAGTCAAAGAGAAAGACAAAGAAGAAGGTCAAGAAGAAGCAATGAAGAAGTCAAAGAGAAAGACAAAGAAGAAGGTCAAGAAGAAGTCAAAGAGAAAGACAAAGAAGAAGGTAAGTAAAAGGCAATGAAGAAGGCAAAGAAGAAAGACAGAAGAAGGCAAAGAAGAAAGCAAAGAAGGTAAGTACAACGGCAAAGAAGAAGACAAAAAAGAAGGAAAAGAAGAAGTCAAAAAGTTTAATACAAAAATAAAGGAAAAGAAAAAGAAAGGTAAGTAAAAAAGTAGAACATAAGAAGGCAAAGAAGAAGACCAAGAAGAAGTCAAAGTGAAAGGCAAAGAAGAAGGTAAGTAAAAGGCAGAGAACCAGACAAAGAAGAAAGACAAGGGAGAAGGCAAAGAAGAAAGCAAAGAAGGTAAGTAAAACTGGAAAAAAGAAGGCATAGAAGAAGGCAAAGAGAAGTAAAAGAAAGTAGACAGAAGATAAATGCAAAGACGTAGCAATAGAAGAAGGCAAAGAAGAAGGCAAAGAGAAGTAAAAGAAAGTAGACAGAAGATAAATGCAAAGACGTAGCAATAGAAGAAGGCAAAGAAGAAGGTCCAGAAGAAATCAAAGAGAAAGACAAAGAAGGTCAAGAAGAAATCAAAGAGAAAGACAAGAAAGAAGGTAAGTAAAAGGCAATGAAAAGGCAAAGAAGAAAGACAAAGAAGAAGGCAAAGAAGCAAAGAAGGTAAGTAAAACGCTAAAGAAGAAGGCAGAAAAGAAGGAAAATAAGAAGGTAAAGAGTATAAGGCAAAGGTAAATGTAAAGAAAAACAGGAAAGGTAAGTAAAAAGGTATAACAGAAGAAAAAGCCAATAAGAAGTCAACGTGAAAGGCAAAGGAGGTAAGTATAGGGCAAAGAAGAAGGCAAAGAAGAAAAACAGAGAAGGTACAGCAAAGAAGAAGGCAAGAAAGAAAGAAAAGATAAGTCAAAGGAAGTAGAAGGCAAAGATAAAGCAGAGAGGAAGGAACAGTAGAAGGCAAAGAAGGAGGCCAAGAACAAATCAAAGAGAATGGTAAAGAAAAAGAAGGTGGTAAGTAAAAGACAAAGAAGAAAGGCAAAGAAGAAAGGCAAAGAAGAAAGCAGAGAAGAAAGCAAAGAAGGTAAGTAAAACGGCAAAGAAGAAGGCAAAAAAGAAGGAAAATAAGAAGACCAAGAACAAGTCAAAGAGAAAGGCAAAGAAAAAGAAGGTAAGTAAAGGCGAAGAAGAAGGCAAAGAAGAAAGACAAAGAAGAAAGCAGAGAAGAAAGCAAAGAAGCTAAGTAAAACAGCAAAGAAGAAGGAACAGTAGAAGGCAAAGAAGAAGGCCAAGAACAAGAAAAAGATTAAGGCAAAAAAAGAGAAGGTCAGTAAAAGGCAAAGAAGAAGGCAAAGAAGAAAGACAAAGAAGAAAGCAGAGAAGAAAGCGAAGAAGGTAAGTAAAACGGCAAATAAGAAGGCAAAAAAGAAGGCAAAGAATAACTCAAAGAAAGTAGAAGGAAAAGATAAAGGCGAAGAAGAAAGGTAAGTAAAATTCAAATAAGAAGGAACACAAGAAGGTAAAGAAGAAGGTCAAGTAGAAGTCGAAGAGAAAGGCAGAGAAGAAGGTAAGTAAAAGCAAAGAAGAAGGCAAAGAAGAAAAACAAAGGAGGCAAAGAAGAAAGCAAAAGAGGTAAGTAAAACGGAAAAGAAAAAGGCAAAAAAGAAGGCAAAGAAGAAGTCAAAGGCAAGTTAAAAGGCAAAGAACAAGCCAAGGTAGAAAGCAAAGAGAAAGGTAAAAAGAAGGAAAGTAAAAGGTAATGAGCAAGGCAATGAGAAAGGTAAAGAAGAAGTTAAAGAGAAAGGCATTGAAAGTCAAAGGTAAAGAAAAAGGGAAAGGAGAAAGGTGAGTTAAAAGGCATAGAAGAAGGAAAAGAAGAAGGCAAGGAAGAAGACCAAGAAGAAAAGTCAAAGAGAAAGACAGAGAAGAAGGTAAGTAAAAGGCAATGAAGAATGCAAAGAAGAAAGCAAAACAGAAAGTACAGAACGAGGCGAGGCAAAGGTGAGTAAAAGGCAAAGAAGAGAGCAAAGAGAGCAAAGAAGGCAAAGAGACAGGCAAAGAAGTGGCCGTATAAGAAGATAAAGAACAAGATAAGGAGAAAGTCAAAGTAGAAGGCAAAGAGGAAAGCAAAGAGGAAGATAAGTAAACAGGCGGCGAAGAAGGCAAAGAGGAAGCCAAGAAAGAAGGCAACGAGAAAGACAAAAACGAAAGCAAAGGTAAAGAAGAAGGTAAGTTAAAAGGCAAAGAACAAGGCAAGCAGAAAGACAAAGCAGAAGTCAAAGAGAAATCGAAGAAGGCATTAGAAGGCGAGTGAAAACGTAAAGAAAAAGGCAAGGAGGAAGGTAAGTAAAAAAGACGGCGTAGGTGGCAAGGAAGAAAGCAAGAAAGAGGGCAAAGAGAAAGACAAAGAGTAGCCAAGGGAGACAAACCAAGGTAGAAGGCAAAGAGAAAGGCAAAAAGAAGGAAAGTAAAAGGTAAACCAATTAAATTAATATCTTAATGTTTCAAACCTTTTCATCATCATAGTGGCTATTTAAATTATATTTTCTTGTATATTGTCACGTTTGCTTTGTGGATCAATAAATTGATTGATTGATTGATTGATTGATTGATTGATTGATTGATTGATTGATTGATTGATTGATTGATTGATTGATTGATTGATTGATTGATTGATTGATTGATTGATTGATTGATTGATTGATTGATAATGAGCAAGGCAATGAGAAAGGCAAAGAAGAAGTTAAAGAGAAAGGCATTGAAGAAGGCAAAGAAAAAGGTAAGTAAAAACGTAAAGAAGAAGGGAAACAGAAAGGTAAGTAAAAAGACGGCGTAATCCTGTCGCGTTTGTGTCAACGGGAAATTTGGCAATAAACGAAAATTGATTGATTGATCGATCTGGAGAGTTAAAAGCTAAAGAAATTAGACTTGATGGACTTACAAAAAGCAGGCGAGTTTAACAGTGGCAGCAAGCGCAAGTTTAAAGGTAGGCCACTCCACATTTGAGGGCCCTACAACCGAAAAGGCCCGACACTGTCTAATAGCAGTGCGAGCACGGGGGACCAAAAGCTCCCCCTTGCCGAAGAGCGGAGAGATCGACGAGCTGCAAGTTCAGAGACAGGCCGACAAAGATCAGACAGGTAAGATGGAGCACAGTCCGCCAGACAAGTGCAGCAACCCGATAGGAGATGCGCTGAGAAACAGGGAGCCAGTGAAGGACATCACGCATAAAGGCAGAGACAGAAGCATGCTTAGGAAGGTGACCAATGAGGCGAGCCGCTGAGCGGAGAACCCTATCAAGGCGCCCAATTAGTCTAAGAGGCAGGCGTACAAGTACTGCAACAGCAACTGCAACAACGGCCTACAAGTACTGCAACATCTCAATTTTTTACAGTTTTTGTTCATAGAGACACAGCAGAGAAGAATCTGAATTTTAAAATACCTGGTCTATTCTTTTCTGAGCTTTCCTTTGTTGAATTTGGCTTTGCTTTACTATTGTCAGTCTTGTCCTTGAGACCAAGGTCATGGTCTCGAGTGCACTCGAGTTCGATTTTAAAAGTTTGGTCTTGAGACCAAAAGTCTTGGTCTTGAGGTTCAAGGTCTTGGTCTTGAGGTTTAAAGTCTTGGTCTTGAGGTTTAAGGTCTTGACAACAAGACTGACTATTGTCCACAGTGAAGTTGACTTTCAGTTGGCCCTATATCGTCACAATGCCTTAGGATTTGATCAGCAACCGCTCTACTGGATTCGTCGCAAATTTTCATACAAACTCAAACTTAGGCCTACCTGTTTCCACGAGAGTCGGTCAACTGGATATTCTGGGTCTCTCCTGGCTCGATTTGTTTTCTATCGAGTGAAGACATCCGTTCTGCCAGAAAGAGTTTCGCAAGCGACACATTCGGTCGTCGCCAATTTTCGTTCTAACAGAATGTGGCCTTATTGGATTTTATGCGGTGTGTTTGCGAAGGCTTCGATCGTGTATTCGGGATGTATTGCGACCGAGTCCGCTCATTTGATGCTTACTGAATCAAATGCGTGGAGTTTACCCCTTCTGGATGATTTTTTGACGCCTATCAGAGCAGCCTTAATGGGTTCATGCAATCCAACGCTACCAGGTTTTGGACCCAAAGCTGCGAAATACGAAACCCACTACAGAGTAGTGCCCGGAGTCAGTCGCTAAGGAGTTACCGACTGACTTGATAAGTTAGCGACTGACTTAGCGACTCAGTCGACTAAGTCGTATGTTTATCGACTGACTAAGTCGCTTAGACTTATCGACTGACTTAGCGACTTGCTATCGACTTCTGATGTAATCAGGTAGGCCTATGTCTATTGGACATACCTGATTACCTAACAATATACATTAGGCCTAATGCATTTTACCGCATACTGTACTGACCGTGACATCATTTCCGCGGGTATTAGATGGGACCCATATGAACTCCATACGGGTCCAATATGGGAATATGGGTCCTACATGGGCTCCGCTCCATGTGGGCATGCTGACAGAGGACAGACCGATGACTGTGAAAATTAATGTCAATGTAAATTTGTGACAGCATTCAGTGTTTTAAAAAAGAAGAAAGCATACCACTAAGTCCGAAGCCAGTGATAGGCCCTACTTCAGTTTTGAAAATAATTACAGTTTCAGGTTTAATTCAATTTTGGGTTCGTTATTTCTGTTTCAGTTCAAGTTTCAGTTCTGAAATAATTTCAGTTTTTATTACAGTTTCAGGTCTGAAATAATATCAGTTTTCGTTTCAGTTATTGGAAAATTCCAGTTTCAGTTTCTACATTGATATTATTTGCATTGATGAACAACAACATGGACGTACAATTGATTATAATTATGTTATCAGCCGTTAACTAGTAGAAGCACTGTTCTGTCACTGTTTGCTTGGAAAGCGCGATTAAAACAACAAGCGAAATATTAAGTAAACGAAGTCGCTAGCAGTCGATAGCTTAGCGACTGGTTTCGACTTGAG
>OY744616.1:34406620-34499120 GCA_963556255.1 Allolobophora icterica
ATAATAATAATAATAATAATAATAATAATAATAATAATAATAATAATAATAATAATAATAATAATAATAATAATAATAATAATATATAGGAGGAGTAGGAGGACGATGCTGGGGCTGAGGATGCTGATGATGACGATGCTGAGGGTGATGATGATGAGGATGCTTCGGAAGAGGATGTTTGGGATGAGGATGAGAATGCTGAGAATGAGGACCACGACGAGGATGAGAATGAAGATGTGGTTGATGAGGATGAGGGTGCTGAGGATGCGGTTGAGGATGGTGAGGCTGAGGATGCTTAGGGTGAGGATGCTTGGGATGAGAATGCTGAGGATGAGGATCAGGACGAGAATGAGGGTGAAGATGAGGGTGAGGTTTATGAGGATGAGGGTGCTAAGGATACAGTTGAGGATGAGGAGGATGGCGGTCCTCTCTGTCTCGATTTAGGTGTGGTATCGTAGGCGTCGATGGCTTCTTGGACGCCGAAAGTTGCCTCATTAATCTCGCGGCTGGGGTCGAGTTTGATGCAGTGGCGGAGGTTGACGACGAGACCCGGGCAGACGCAGAAACGATCGCAGAGGGCCTGACGCACCTCGTGGGCCAATTCCCACGTGTCTGTTATTGATGCATAGACAACGGTTGATCGTAAATCGGTCTGTTGTCATGAGCTAACCTACAATTCAGGGCCTAAGGTAGAGTGTTTTGTGACATAAAGTGTGCAGTTGACATTGTCGAATGTGCAGTTGACTTGTTTGGAGTGTGTAGGCCTACTGTGTAGTAAGAATTTCTTAGAGAATTAGATCAAGTTAACTATATAGGCCTATACGATTTCATTCTAATAGGCCTACCTGAAATTTTCCTTACCAGTCCAAGTACAGTTTGAAAGTTTAATGAAAGGTGTGTAGTTGACATTTCTGAGTATTTTAGACACTGCTACAATTCATAAGAATTTCTTTTTATAGGCCTAATGTTATTTTAAATTACTGCTTTTATCCACAGTCAATAAATCTTAATCGAAGGCACAGAGAAATGTTTGGTGGGACCAAAATGGCGTCGCAAAGGCCTGAAGGAAATAGTGGACCATGACAGTTAATGCCTGCACATTAGCCACCTCAATTGTCCATTCCAAACTCGACTACTGCAATTCCCTTCTCAAATAAAACGCCTGCACTCAGTCCAGAATGCTCTCGCCCGCGCAGTCACCAAAACTCCCAAATACCACCAGAGACGCGTTTACGTATAGGCGCACTAGGCGCGCGCCTAGGGCCCGTCAATCTCAGAAGGCCCCCAAACGAAGGAAAATATTTCTTCAATTATAAAAAATAACAGTTCTGAATTTTAAATTATTTTAAATATAAACTATTTTCTATTTTTTACAGTTCAGCATTCACATAAAAGTATTTTATTGTAATCACTAAAATCATTAAATCAAATAACTTCACATTCCTTAAAAATAGCTTCTGTAACTAATCATAATTACAGTGACAGTGTCGATGACACTGACAAAATCGGCTTCAAGTTGAACTTCGCGGGTTTTTGCACAGCAGCACAAGTACCCGGTACCACCAGAGTCTCAGATTCTCTGTCTAAAAGTTCAGAAGGGCTCCCAAAAATGTTTGCGCCTATAGGGCCCCGTTATCTGTAAACGCGCCTCTGAATACCATCCCATAACTTCATTGGCTAATAGTCCTCAACTCATCCGTAACAAAATTGTATCTCTTACCTACAACGCCCTTCAAACCAGTTCAGCACGCTTTATACCACTAGACTTTCACACGCGTCCCGTCAGCTCGTTCTTCGAATATTTCGGTACCTGGTAACAAACGACTTTAATACATTGTAACATCGATAATCTTGTCGATTTTCTTATTTATAAACATCAGGCTTGTCATTTCTGCCAAAAATACGCCGAAAAGAAATATAAAATCGACATTTCCGATTGAACGTTTCAGAAAATACCTTTACTTCGGATAAACGCAACTCTGCAGAGACGTCTACTAACGTTACCATAGCAAATGATATTACGTCATCAGTGCCCTTTGTTTAACAATTTGACGTCATTAATCAATATCCAATCACAGAACCAATGTTGATCACGTGCATTTCGAGTCCATTTTTCCGGGTGGCCGCGGTATCCCTCGTTCAATTCAATTCAATCACGACATTAATTAAATTCAGTAAGTATGCACAGAGTTAGGGTTAAATTAAATTAATTTCTACTTACGCGTTGTTAAACAGAAAGCGCTAGGCCTATTACTACACGTTGATGTATTATATACATAGGCAGTCTTAAACCTCAAGACCAAGACCAAGACCAAGACCTTGAACCTCAAGACCAAGACCAAGACCAAGACCTTGAACCTCAAGACCAAGACCAAGACCAAGACCTTGAACCTCGAGACCAAGACCAAGACCAAGACCTTGAACCTCAAGACCAAGACCAAGACCCAAAAAAATCACCGTCGTATCCAGACTTCTATTCCTTACTAAAAATTGTGAAGTCGAAATACTCGTTGTTTTAATGAAAACATGAGTTTTTTCTTTTATTCAGGCAAAACAACTCTAAATGGAGACTGCAGAGAACTCCGAATTCGTAGGCCTATTTACAAAAGTCCTTCATGCGAAATGTTATTCCAAATGCCTCTTGAATTTTATAAAACACTTTGCTCAGAATTTTCTGACCAAGACGTGACCGTGGGGCCTCATAAAAATTCTGCCATGTGAAAAACAAGGTCTACAAGTGCTGAAATCGCGAGCACACAAAGCAGCTTTTCAAGAACCGGATGTAAATGTACAAATTAATTTGTGAGTCTGTTTTGAAATCATTCCATGGTAAATAACCGGAAGTCAAAATAATTGTCCAAAACAACAGTGAAGCCTCATTCACACCGTGTAAATACTAAAGCAATAACTGTATGCGTAATTATTGGAAAAAATTTAAAATTCTTGCCGTTAGTTAAAATTAATGACTGTTCATATTGACAAAAGTCTTGGTCTTGGTCTTGCAAAACCAAGACCAAGACTTTGAACCTCAAGACCAAGACCAAGACCAAGACCTTGAACCTCAAGACCAAGACCAAGACCTTTGGTCTCAAGACCAAGACCAAGACCAAGACTTTTAAAAACGAATTCGAGTGCACTCGAGACCAAGACCTTGGTCTCGAGGACAACAAGACTGTACATAGGCCTACTGTATATATATATATATATATATATATATATATATATATATATATATATATATATATATATATATATATATATATATATATATATATATATATTAACAATACAATTCTGCTACCCGCTCCTTAACCTTGTTGTCGCCTTTGTAAAGGTGCTGGAGGGTGTCGCCTGTGGAGAGGCGGTGGATGGTGTCGCCCTTATAATGGTGCTGGATGATGTCGCCTTTGTAAAGGTGCTGGATGATGTCGCCTTATGTCGCCTTTGCAAAGGTGCTGGATGATCTCGCCTTTGTAAAGTTGCTGGTTGATATCGCCTGCGAAGAGGTGCTGTTGATATCGCAGGCGAAGAGGTGCTGGATGACGTCGCCTGTGAAGAGGCGCTGTATGATGTCGCCTGTGAAGAGGCGCTGGATGATATCGCCTGTGAAGAGGCACTAGATGATGTCGCCTTTGTAAGGGTGTTGAAGGGTGTCGCCTGTGAAAGGCGCTGGATGATGTAGTCTGTGAAGCGGCGCTGGATGATATTGCCTGCGAAGTGGTGCTGGATGATGTCGCCTTTGTAAGGATGTGTTGGAAGCTGTCATCTTTCTAAAGGTGCTGGAGGATGTCGCCTTTATAAAGTTACGGGAGGGTGTCGCCTGTGAAGATTCGCTGCATGATGTCGCCTGTGAAGAGACACTGCACAATGTCGCCTGTGAAGGGCGCTGTATGATGTCGCCTATGGAGAGACGCTGGATGATATCGCCTGTGAAGAGGCGCTGGATGATGTCGTCTGTTAATAGGCGCTGGATCCTGTCGCCTGTGAAGAGGCGCTGGATGATATCGCCTGTGTAGAGGCACTGGATTATGTCGCCTGTGAAGAGGCGCTGGATGATGTCGCCTGTGAAGAGGCGCTGGATGATATCGACTGTGAAGATTCGCTGGATGATGTCGCCTGTGAAGAGACACTGCACGATGTCGCTTGTGGAGAGGCGCTGGATGATATCGCCTGTGTAGAGGCACTGGATTATGTCGCATGTGAAGAGGCGCTGGATGATGTCGCCTGTGAAGAGGCGCTGGATGATGTCGCCTGTGAAGAGGCGCTGGATGATGCTGCCCTTATAAGGGTGTTGAATTATATCGCCTTTTTAGAGGTGCTGGGTGATGTTGCCTGTGAAGAAGCCCGTCAGTAAAAGGTTTTCTGTTTATTAAAAATGCAGTTTAATTTCATTGGTTTCTTCGTTGTCTCAATTTCATGCACATCACAAAAGTTTCTTCCTTATTTCATTTCTTCGAAATTCTTTTTTTTATTGATAATCTGCGTAACAATGCAAATCGTAATCTCGAGATTTCTACAGCGCCCGAAAAAAGTGAAGTTGCGGGAGCCAGCTTATTCGCAGGCGCTTAGCAAAAGAAAATCGCTAGGCGTAAAAATCGGTTCCAGATCACGATACTTGTAAGGGATATGGCAAGCTTATAGGCTACGTCAACCAATCTCGCCGCTCACCCTTTATAAGTGCCTGATCAGTCTCATCTGTTTTTCACCCCTCAGGCTTTCCATTCCAAATGAAGCTCATATCTTCACGAACTAATATCTTAACCCACCGAATATCCGCCTTCAATCGTAATCGTAGTCTCCAAACTTCTAAAGCGCCACTCAAGGCCAAGCGCAGAGCACCATGCAGCCTATTCACGATCAAAGGGAGTTTTCCAGAGAGTAGTCGATCCAGAGTAAGTCCAAGTCCAGTTACCATGGGGGCAGGTCAAGAGAGGAGGCAGAGCAGCTGTTAAGGCGGGTGTCGTTTAGGGCGAGTAGAACTGGAAGGCGGAGGATCAGATGAGCCAAGGTAGGCTAGAGTTCTTGAAAAGGGGAGACTTCAGTTTGAGTGGAAAGCCCGAGGTTGATCGATAGATAGCTAGAGGTTACAGGTTAAAGGCTTTGCCCATACTCGTTTTTCGAGCGTCGGGCCCGGTGCTGATCCACCGGTGTTAAGACATCAGCCCTTAGGTGGCATTGCCATACATCGGCGGTAGGTGGCCAGGTCTAAATTTCCGAAAAACCCAAGCTACCGGCGCAGTGAAACTGTTACTCATTTTGCTGCTGCCCTCTAGGGAGTAGAGGGCTGAGTTGACCTTTGTGGAGCTAGCGGATTTGGAGCCCGCTACCTTCTGCTCTTCGTGCCAGTGTGTTACCAATCAGCTATCGCCCCGCCTCTGCTAGAGGAGCATGCATACCCCTAAGCCGTAATTTTTCTGGTTAACGGCTGGCTTGAGCAAATTTACGGCTGGTTTTTCGGCTAGCCGTAAAAGCGTGTAAGCTACCTTTTCGGCTAGCCGTAAAAATGCGCAAACTACCTCTTTCGGCTATTAGTGCATCACTAATTAGCCGAACACAGTAGGCCTATTACATTTGACATTAGGGCCTACTTTTAAATTGACAGGTGGGCAACATTCTCTTAGTGTGAAAAAATCTGAGAAATAAATTCAAATAATTATGTTTAGAAATAATTGAAAACGGCATTTCATGTTTCCAGTGAACGATTAGACGGCCGTGTAACAGACGTCAGCACTCACCGCTCATTGTGCAATAAGTAAAAACTAGCAAGCGTGGAAACTTTATAATACAGCTGTGTGCATGTTACTAGCCGAACTTTTTCCGGCGGCTGGCCGTGAAATAACTCTCGGCGGTTTTTCGGCTAAGCCGCAAAATTTCTGGCGGTTTATCGGCTTGCAGAACTTTTTTCGGCTCGGCGGCTAACGGCGGCGGCTTAGGGGTATGGGAGCATGAACTAAATGAACTCGATCGCCATTCTTCAAAAGTTTACCATCTTGAAACAAGCGTCAGAAGCGCTCATAGTAGCTGCTGATCCAACAACAGTAACATTTAACATCAATTGTCTATTTTGTAAAATGTGAGCGTTTGACTGGCATGGATACTTACTTACTTACCTACCTACCAGAAAAAGATGATAATTTTATACCCCGTATTCTCTACAAGAATGCCTATTGATGTTAATCAGCTGCTCGTGTAGCTTGTTCTAGTGTCGTTATGTCAGCTATGATGTTTCAGTAAACGAGTATTCATTCATACTTACTAAGTTACATGCGATATAATGAATATCAAGTAAGTAATGACTCTTAAGGTATGCTGTTGAAAATATGAATAATTAATTTTATATACATCGGCAGTGAAGTTTTGTTTCTGATGTGTACGTTTGTTGTGGATTGTACGCAACTTTTAGCTTGATAACAAGTTGTCAGGTATTTTGACTGAGTCGTCTGATTTTTATTTGATATTTTCTTGCGTATAAATTGTTTGACCTTATGAGATTATTCGTGGTTTGTGCAGAATTAACGTTTCTCAATATTAGCTTAGCGTTCAGTGGAGGGGTCTAAATGTGGGGCACTGAAGCGGTGACTTATGCGATATATCATCTGTCAATGTCACGAGGTAGCGTAATATATTCCGTCCTCTTCGCACAGTCAACATATGATTAAAGCAGTTACATTTGTACAGCAAAAGGACAGCATTGCTTTATTAAAATCGAGAATCTTTTGATGATTGTGGCGTGTACTGGCGGTGTATTCAATCGTACAAAGTACTGAATAGAGTTTTAACAGTGTTAATTTGGCGGCGATGGACATTAATGGTTAGAATTGGTTATTGGTTAAGAGGTTACTCTTTTGTTATTGGAGTAATGATACTTTAATTTCCATTCCAATGCAGTTAGCTCGTCTCAATCGTGAGGTAACAGATAAGGTACTATGATTCTTGATTAAAACAATGGTTTAACCAGCTATATAATGTAATGTAATCACAGCTTTATATAGCGCCTCTTCAAGAAAACTCATCAGAGGCGCTCTCTCGACTGGAAATCTAGGATTTAACAAAATGGTTTTCAAACGTTTTCAGAATAGAGGTAAAGAAAGACCGAGAAGCTCATGTTGTAAGATGCTAGGTAACCTATCCCAGAAAGTTGGGCTGACCACAGCGAACCTTCTGTGATGTACTGTGGATGTTCTGGTTGAGGGAACAACCAGGTCATCCTGTGCAGCAGAGCGAAGAAATCTTCGGCCAGTAATCAATGGATGCACACGAGACACAACTCTCTAAGATAAGATGGAGCGAGCCCACAAGGCAATTATGCATAAGCATTAGGATCTTATAAGGAATTGATGAATTTTATTCTTTGATTGTGTTTCAAAAACATTTACTAAACTAAAACCACTAATTAGTCGTCACACTGAACATGTTATATGTAAACTACAGCGTTCTGCCTGTTGTATTTGAAATAAACGAATATACATGCATACATAGTCAATGCGTTTGTGCATTGGCAGTCTGCAATTCCTCCTGCATGAAGCTGGATATTTACCCAAATCCAGGTATGCCTCCAATCAGATGGGCTGCAGTATTTAAGATGGATGTACACTTGTACAGTTTGTTAATGCGGGAGAGAGTACACCCTTGATACACAGCGTTGCCATAATCAACCCTTGAGCATACGAATGCAAGCATGATGGTCGAGGCAGCTTGAGTTGTAAGCGAGCGTCATATCGTGCATATCTGGTGCAGGACATTCTACATACTCTTCCCACATGCTTGGAAAAGGTCAATTCCTTGTTCAAGGTCATGCCCAAATCATGCACAATACTAGGAAAGAAATCCCAAGGAAATGATGCTGCAAACTAGGCAAATCATTTTTACAGATCTGCCTACTGGTACCAAGCCAGATGAACTGGGTTTTTCCGGGGTTCAGCCTGAGGTGGTTGGATAACATCCAGGCAGAGAGCTCCTCCAATGTCTGAAACATTTTCTCCACCATGGAGATAGCCTCTACGGCTGGTCCTTGAACGTGTGCCTGGGTATCGTCTGCATATTGATGAACCTTGCTGGCTTGAGTCGGCGGTGTAGAGAATATACAGTAGAGGGAACCCTGCAGTAGACCAAGTGGGACCATGGATCAGTCAGACCTTGTTGAACCAAAAACCACAGCGTGAGCGCTCAGAGAGGTATGAACGCAACCAGGAGAGATCACAACCCACGACACCAAATGACTTTTCAAAGCACTCTAATAGACACTCTGCCATAGAGTGTCTATTGTAGTGTATGAAACTTTAAGTTAGAACATTTTCACTCTGCTATTTAGGTTTATGCCAAGCCCATTTTCATGTTCTGACTGTTATTCCCAGACAACCACGTTCATTTGGCCCACAGCAGGCCCACATTATGCCATTGGACCCACTTTACGTCCAAAGTGGGTCCAATGAAGATGGATGTCAGCCCTGTTACCTTCCACTCTGCAGTTTTGTCAGCTTTTATTAATCATCTTTCTGCCATGCCATCCTGAATGATAGAAGTTGTATATTGTAACTGAAGTTAAGTCACACATGATGACTTCTGAGAGGCTAATGTTGCAACACAGAAGCAGTGAATATGGAGCCGACTTGTAATAACTGAGTTCATCTCTTCTATAAATCCGCCTTCTTATCCACTTGTTACCTGTGACTGTCTTCTGCATTTGCTCAAACCATTTCAGCTAAACATTTAAGTTTATTTTGATTTACAGAAAATTGTTTATAATTTTTTTTGCCATTTATTGAAACACTGAAACAGAGGTAACAGTAACAGATAGTAGAGACAATTAAAACTTGTGTACTACTGTTGAAGTGTTAAAAGGACAAAGCAAAAGGGTCATTAGACCTGCTTGGTTCAGGGTTGTCCCTTTTGCATTGGAAGTTATACGTAATAACAATATCTGTTATTCAGATCCGTTACTTTCTCATGGCAAGAAGTATTTCTGAATCAGTCATGAAAGATTCTGAAGAAAATGGGTTACATTTAATAGTCAAATTTTGAAGACTGCGGAGAATAATTAGTTGGCAAGAAAACATTTGAGAATCCTAAAATTAAAGGCATTTGTCCATTCTGGAAATAATTCCCATTTCAGTTCTAATTCCAGTTATGAAATAATGTCAGTTCCAATTCCAGTTCTGAAGTTAAATTAGTTCTAATTCAGCTCTGAAATAATTTCTATAAATTTCCGTTCTCTTTAGTGTTTTTCAGTTCTTGTTCTGTTCTCATGGGCAGTTTCTGTGTTCCTATTGTTCTGATATTGTCAGTCTTTAGAGTCAAAATTTCAATGCATGCCAACTGAGCACATGAATCATTTTAAGACAAAGACAGATTCAGACCAGATCAGTCGTTTTCACTGACTTAATTTGCTGACTAATCTTGTGTCAGATCGTACTGTTGTAGACTATGTAGTGTATTCTGTTATAGCAAAACATTTATGTGGCATCTTGCTGTAGCCCCTGAGTAACTTGTAGTTATGAATGTAGTATTTGCTTTGGTACTGATCTGTAGAGTTATTCTCTGTGTTCACCTGCAGTTTCAAATAATCTGTGACCAGATTCAGTTTATTTAGGTTGGTCTGTTAATTAGGCCAATGTGTGACACTTTCCAATCTTTTCCAGGCTTTTAATCTTCCCTCAAAGACTGACTAGTTTCCAAACGTTCAGACCAATTGGATTACGTGGAATTGGAATGCTGTTGATTTATATATACATCATGCCATGATAGCAGTGATATTTCAGTTCTAAAAATAATTCCTTATTTTAATTCTGTTCCAAGGATCAAATTTCAGTTCTAATTCTACTCCCATTCTGGAAATAATTCCCATTTCAGTTCTAATTCCAGTTCTGAAGTTAAATTGGTTCTAATTAAGTTCTCTAATAATTTCTATTCTTTATCCGTTCCCTATAGCATATTTCAGTTCTCGTTCTATTCTCGTTCTCAAAATAATTTCAAATTTTCATTCTTATTTGCATTAACGGAAATTGCTAATTTTACTTACTTCTAATTCCTATTTCCGTTAAAAAATATCACTGCATGATAGTCACGATGACTTGGTGGCTTCTCTCAGTGGTTTACTCATTTGCTTGTGCTTCTGTGATACATGTGATATTTTTTCATATTTCTACATGTGTTTGCATTCCTACTTGAGTGCGTAACCTGATAAAGCCAAGCGAGATGTGTAGGGCTCAGTATGCTGCTGCCAGTGGTTTTTGGCTACAGTTTGTATAGTTACTGTAGATGTTGGAAGAATAGATCTGAATTGTGATTCTGAGCTAGTTGTTGTCATTTTATGTTTGGTGTGGTCCCTGCCAGGGCAGAAATTTGTGTTGAAATTCTGCTCCATCTGTGCCTCACCCCTAGCCATCTCATCTATAATGGGTACACTGGCCTACACTGTCAGTGGGTAGATGAGATGGCAAGGACCAGGGGCAGATCCAGAAGGTTTACAAGGGGGCAAAAAAATTTTTAGGAATTCATCTCCAAAAAAAATTGAGGACCTTTTTTTAGTCATTAATCTCCATGTTTCGTTTACTCGTCTACGGGGGGCCATCTCATCTCCTGTGTGATGAAAATCAAATGGGGAGCAATTATTTCGTCATCATTTTCTCTTCTACTTCGTGGTGACGGGGGCCACGTCCTGTATGGCCCCTCTGGATCCGCCTCTGGCAAGGACGAGGACTGGCCATCTGCCCTCATATGCCAAGGCTAAGAAAAGGAAGTAGGTAACACTTCGCCCATGGCTGCCTCTTGGGTTAGCTTTACAAGGGACTGCTCTTAGAACTTCTTCTTGGTCTCTAAATGTTGAAATGCAGTTTTGCAAGCCATATGTACAGAAAGAACACTATAACATTTTCGTGGACTGTTTCTTTTACTTATTTTTATCAATTGATGTTGTCTAGCAACTGTACATTAGCACCTCTGAGTAGTTCTCCTTGAAGAGGCGCTATAAATGTTCGTTATGAATAATAGAAGTGCTCAAGGTTCCAATACAGGTAACCTTGACATATATCATGTATGCACTGTCTAAGTTTAATAGGTCTCTGCACATTCTGATTGGCCGTATACCAAAACCATGTACTGGGTAGGTCTGATTTGAAGTGCAAGTTGCTTGTCTTATGATAGCTGTGTGCATTGTAGAAAACTCAATCTATCAGCATCGCTAATGAAACAAGTCCTTAGATGCTCGTTCATCTGCACCTAAGACAAAACCGCTATGCTACATCGAACAGACTGGGTCATGAGCACGTGGACAAAGTGCTTGACCTGCATGGTTCTGCTTCTGCATAAAGGTAGGCTGATATTCATTCCAAACCAATCTGAATATTCATGGTGCTTCATCTGTTGCATCCAATATGTTTAGAAAGTTTAACTGAGGTTACAGTCGATCAAATCTTTCTTAGAGCAACTTTGACCTTTGGGTGATATTTTCGCCTGTCTGAGATAGATGTAGAAATGCCAGGTTCAGTTACAGTGCTGCAAATATTGATGAATTAATGAAGTTGTGTGTAAACGTCTGGATTGATTGATACAACAGAACTTTGATTAATCAGTTTATTGATTGTAGTTGACTGGTGACAAATGTTTGGCAATCCAGCATAATTATAGCCTGATTCAGTTTGAATTTAAGTTCCAGCTTTTTAATTTTGTTGAAGTAAGCTGTTCTATCGGTGACAGAACAATTTTACTTCTCACTAAATTGTGTTTTAAAATCTCTGTTTGGAGTTGGGAATTTTAGCTTGCATCATACACAGCTTTTTCTTATTTTTTTATAAGCCTGTTTGCTCGGTCTATGACAAGGACATGGTTCCACAGTGTTGCACTGTGTGCTTAGTGTTGCAAAGCAGTTGTAAATCGATTGGTATCTGTATGTTGACTCGAGATCGAGGACTTGGTTAATACGTTGCCTTGCGTTGCCTGCCTCAAGTGTATGAAAAAAGACAGGAAGGTACAAAGGAAGATACACAGAACAAATGAAGACTGTCAGAAATGAGACAATGTTGGGGTAGTGGTTGATGGTTGTGATGGTGGTGGCAGTCATGCTAATGATTAAATTGATGATGATGATGTCGATTGTGATGATGGTGATGAAGATGATGATGTGATGACAATCATTTGACAGTCACAGATATTTGTGGGGCTATTTATTCTTGCTACTTGAACATTTTGCTCCGTGGTTGGCTTTTCTGTTAAAATAAGAATCTTGCAGTTTTCTAATTATGCCTAATTTTGTCATTTTTGTAATTCATCATTGTCATCAGCTTCATTATCGTCATCACCGTCTTCATCGTTACCACTGCTGCCACCACCACTAACCAGTACCACCTTCATTATTGTGTGATCATCATCGTGATCATTATCATCATCACATTCATCATGATCACCATTACAACCATCATCATCTTCATCATTACCACCGCTGCTGCAGCCACCAATACCACCACCACTGGGTGCCACTTTAACTATTGTTGTAATCATCATCACCAGCATGATTGTCATCATCTTCGTCACCATCATCACAATCTACATCATTATCATCAATTTAACCATTAGCACCACTGCCACCACATCACAACCATCAACCACTACCTCACCATTGTCATCATAATCATCATCGTGATCACCATCACCATTGTCATCATGATCATGATGATTTTTCTGAGATGCAAGCAGTAATTTTTATTCCTTATTTTTTCAATCTTGGAACGAATACAGCAGCTTTTCTGTAAGATTAATAGGCAATTAAAGGTATTGTCAGGCAGCTTTCTGTTTGTGGCACATACATATCCCTCCATTTACAGGTATTTTATTTGCCTATCAATGACAAAGGATGTGCAGGTGAAGAAGCAATAAAGCATGGCACCACCCACTTGTACATCAGCAATAACAAAGTGCTTTCTTTTATTCTCTCTCACTCATGCAAATCCACATGTTTACTCATGAATATTCTAATCCAGTGTGCACAGCATGATGTGCATTCTGTACTCAGTGCAGTCAGTCCACTGGCTTTTCACCTCGACTGTTGTTCTAAGGTGTTCTGAAAATTGATACAGTACGTATATGACACTACGCTGCAGGCAACCGCAATGCATGGCATTTTGTACTTTTTCACATCACTGATCAACTTTGTCTTCTGATTGTGTTACCCTGCTTCTCCAAGGGTGAGCACTGTTTAGCAGTTCATCACTGAACTTCTTTGGAATGTCCTGTACCATTTGATCCACCTCTGACTTGATTGTGATGCACCATCGGCTCGGCTAAGTCCATCTATACATGAAATCACTGATTTTCAACTTTTTCTATCTATAAAAATAGAGCTATCAACATTCATAGCAGTATATAATTCAGTTTCACGTTGCTGTGCATTTATTTCAGAAGAAAGCAGTAAGTTTGGGAAACAAGTCAGGTTTAGCATATTATTAATTAGTAACTTCTATCGTGCCAGTGTCTAATGCACAAGGCATCGACCGATGGCGCACCAAAACCAAGCCGTAATTGGATCAACATTCAGTTGATCCGTCCATCAAGACTGTATAACATTGACCCTGCCCAACACCGGGAATAAAAGTAATGGAAAGTATCCAATCAAAAACAGGATGATGATGATGATGATGATGATGGTGTTGGTGGTGGTGGTGATGATGTGGTGGTGGTGGTGGTGGTGGTGGTGGTGATGATAATGATGAGATGATGATGATGATGATGATGCCTTATTGTGAAGCATTCTAGTTTGTGAAATTGTTGCCAATGATTGCCTGCCTACGTCTCATCCATCATCCAGAATATAGGTTCACATTTACTTTAATTTGCATTCCACCATCAAAGTGGATCCATGGACTGCTATGGCAATTACTGAACAGGAAAATAAATGCAGCAGAGCAAAGCTGAACAATTTTTTAACGTTATTTCAGTGTATGTAGATTGGTGAGAGTTGTCCACAAACTTTATGAGTAGAGCATTTTAAAGAAGTTCACTGATGTGGAACCGATACATTGCAATACCTGTCTGTCGATATACTTAAACTGGAGACTCCTCATAAAATGCTTTGTTATATCACAGTGTTATAACAGTCGGGGACATGTATCCAAAATTTAGTTCAGCTATGACACAACCTCATTATAAAGTTTTTCTTGATATGGCTTCCACTGATAGCGTTATTATGAGTTGAATGCCGGTATATTGGATGGTATGGTAACAAATGGATAACTAAAACCTAGAACTGTTCAAGAGATGTGGACTAAATGAGAAAGTGAAATACCTAGCAATGAATATGGTAGACTGGTGAAAACCATCACATATTGTATTGTATTTAAACATTTATAAAGCGCCTCTAGTAGGGTGAACCGTTCAGAGGCGCTTCCAGTGCGCAGAGTCAAGAGAAAAGAAATAAGTCTTGAGAAATGTAAAGAAGACGAGGGGTTACCTGTTTAAAGGGAGTAGAAGGAGAGTGTATTCCAGAGAGAGGGACCAATTGAGGCAAAAGATCGATATGTAAATGACTTAATTATATATGCAAATATGTATATTCTGTATGTATTTATACATGTGCATCACAGCTGCATGTATGTTTCGTTATATGTATATAATTATACTTGTGATGTGTTTTTGCATTTGTGTTTCATGATTAACACTTAATTTTTCCTTATTGTCTTTCAGAGCTGTTACCTGACTAATTGCTTGACTAGAAAATGAGTAATTGACAAGACTTACTGCATAATTTGTCACTAACATAATGTCTGTTGTTTATAGTTGTTCTTTCACTTAAGTTACTTAGTTTTGTGTAATATAGGAACCTCTGAAAGTTTACGAAAATAATGCACAGTTTGTAAGGCATTCGTCGATGTTGATTCTAAGTAAAATCTCTTTTTGCCTGGATCTAGGGTGAGTCAGGTTAAGGAGTTAGGGCATGTTTGTGTGCAGTGCCGGCCTTAGGATATTTCGGGCCCTGTGCAGAGTATACTGTATGGGGCCCCCATGACACAAGTCAAACTGTTTGTTATTGTTATTATTATTAGGGTGTCTTGTTCATGTTAATTTTCTATGACTTTTTGCCCCCCCCCCCCATCCCCAGTCGTGGACCCTGTGCGACCGCACAGTTTGCACTTCCCTAAGGCTGATTGTGTTGTTTGATGTACTAATACAGCTTAACTAATCAAATCTAATCTGTTGTAATCCAGCGACTTCTATAGCAACAGCACGTAATGTACAAGGCAGGAAATGATGGCACACCAAATGTGTCCTAGCAAAAAAATGTCTGGTTAGTTTTAGAAGTTTGTCCAGTGAGTCAGAGAGGCAGCTTGTCTGAGATAAGATTCTATGATCATGTGGACGTGATAAGGTTCTTAACAAGTCAATCTATGATCATGTGGACATGAGGCTATAGAAGATTTCTTCAGATTCTGAATGCAGAAGAATGTGCTTGATAAAACACAGTTTTAATAGTGATGGTTGACCAGATACTGGACAGTGGTAACTGGTAAATGACATTACGCTGTGTATGCGGTAAATGGTTAGACTGGATTGCCTGTCATCGACAGAGAGATACCAGTTTTTTTAAAGACAGATGCTCTATTGATCAGATGGAGTTTGATTTTCTGATAACTGTAATAGTCCTCTATGCATGATTGATGTTTGGATGTTTGTGTCGTATGATGCGTCTGTGTCTGGATGTTTGTGTGGTATGACGTGTCTCTGTGTGGATGTTGTGTGGTATGATGTGTCTCTGTGTGGATGTTTGTTTGGTATGATGAGTCTCTTTCTGGATGTTTGTGTGGTATGATGAGTCTGTCTGGATGTTTGTGTGGATGATGTGTCTCTGTCTGGATGTTTGTGTGGTATGACGTGTCTCTGTGTGGATGTTGTGTGGTATGATGTGTCTCTGTGTGGATGTTTGTTTGGTATGATGAGTCTCTTTCTGGATGTTTGTGTGGTATGATGAGTCTCTGTCTGGATGTTTGTGTGGATGATGTGTCTCTGTCTGGATGTGTGTGTGGTATGATGTGTCTCTGTGTGGATGTTTGTGTGGTATGATGTGTCTCTTTCTGGATGTTTGTGTGGTATGATGCTTCTCTGTCTGGATGTTTGTGTGGTATGAAGCTTCTCTGTCTGGATGTTTTTGTGGTATGATGTGTCTCTGTCTGGATGTTTGTGTGGTGATGTGTCTCTTTCTGGATGTTTGTGTGACCATTATGATGAGTCTCTGTCTGGATGTTTGTGTGGTATGATGTGTCTCTGTCTGGATGTTTGTGTAACTATTACATAAAGCGCTCTGCAAACTATGACTGCCAGACTGAATAGGTGGTATATGTGTTCTGAGTAACATCAAACAAAACTTCTGTTTATTCAAAAGGGATGTGCCTCTGGTTCAACTTTGATGTCTGGCCCATCAGTCGGTTATTATTTTTACGAGTCTTGAAGAGGTTCTACATAAATGTGCACTTCAAGGTACAAACTACAAATTATTATTATGGTAAGCAAGCCAGAGCTGATTATTGTAGCAAAGGACCTGGTGAGTGTTAGGCGCTTCCATCCTGTGGAAGTTTGTGAGGCCTTCAAACTAAAGCTGTACCAAATAGCAATTTTTAGTGTTTTGCTGAATATGAATAATTGGCCACACTATTTGGCCGAATACAAATGTGAATAGTAGGCGACACCGGAGCGGGGCATAAGTAAAACAAGATGCAATTTTATGTATCTATGAAATGTTTAATATAACTCACATTTTGTACAGTAGTTGAGCTTCATATTGCCTTCGATTCTGAATTTCTTTACGTGGCATTACAGAAGAAAGTAATTGTCTTTCGTACCGAAAGTGATGCAAGTTTGCTTTCAGAAAGACTAACTGTTCCAAATTCTCATGTGAAAGGCTTTTACTATAAATATTCAGTTTAGAAATATTATTCGGCCAAATATGAATAAACTATTTGGAGCACTATTTGGTCCAAAGTAATTCGAATATGAATATTCGGTACAGCTCTGCTTCAAAATGTGCTTTACATATGGACTGATACATACACTGTTAAAGTAATGGCTGCTGAGAGCTGATACCAGGTTCACAAGCAACAGACTGTATAATGGCAAAGCCTATTCATTGCAGGCTTCTGCCAGACAATTTTTTTTGTCCAATTTCTTCATTTAAAGCCAAATTAATATCAGTCTAAAGGCTTTGTTTATCATTATTTGTAGCAATCATTGTTTGAAGCCTTAAGCATTAACCCTTTCACTGCGAATGATGAGTATGTCTCGTCGTGGAAATGCCTATGCCATACACGGATTGACGAGTGAGTCTCGTCATGCAGTGTATTGAAGTAGGCGGAAATACCGCATGCTAAACTTCATTGTTGTCGCATAGCAGAATGTAGGAAATATGATTCTTCACTAGATGTCAGACCTAGATGTCAGAAGGGCCAAAGTTCAAGGTCAATCATGACGTCTTTTATTACACATGTAGATGGGATGAATTATTTGTATTTTCGTGAAGTTATTGAGTTTCCGAAAAATCAGTGAATGAACATAATTATAAAGACATTTATTATAGAGAAATTTGTATATATGTATGTATGTATGTATGATTTTATGTGTGAATGTATGTATGTATCCATGCTTTGGACTGGCAGTACAAAAGTTTGGGTATGGGCAGAGTTAAATCATAGGTTGATTATAGTTACCCATTTTATGTATGTATGTATGTATGTATGTATGTGTATGTATATATGTATGTATGTATATGTATAGGTGTATGTATGCATGTATATATGTGTGTAAAAGTTCGGGCATTGGCAGAGTTAAATCGTAGCCTGATTATAGTTACCCATTTTATGTATGTACATTGTATGTATATGTTTATGTATGCATGTATATATGTATGTATGCATGTATATATGTATGTGTATGTATGTATGCATGTATGTAACTTATGCATACGTGATACATATATGTGTACATACATGCATACTAGGGTGGTTCTGAAATCTGAAATTTGTAAATGTGATTATTTCCGCTTATTATCTTGTTCTAGTACACACAAAAATAAATCTGGCCAAATATGAGCTGATTTGAACAATATTTAGAGGTAGCTCAGTGAAGTTGAAGTTGTCAGAGCTTGTCTAACATAGCCTAACTACTGTGCATCCAAAAGATAGAGTTTCAGTTTTACGATTACAGTTACGATTAGTAATTATTACTGGATCAAATTAAAGAAAAATGTTAACAGGAAAACTGAGCCTCAGCAAAAAAAATTAAACAGAATTTGTTGATGCCTTAGATAATTTATTTGACATTGCGCACTTGGATGCCTTAAACATAATCGAAATCTGAAAATAAAGAGTGCCTGCTTGGCCAAAGAGAAAGAGGTCGCCGTTGTTGTATGGGACCAGTTGATATGGTAGTTACTTCAAAAGAAATAAGGGCATCTAAAAGACAAATATCAAGCATGGAGAGAAAGCAGAAAGAAGATCAATATTTGGAAGCCATAAATGAGAAAATTATTCTTGAAACCTTTAGTAGTGATGATTCAACTGAAGAATGCGAAGATGGTGGCAGTCAAAATGTAAATTTAGTGAAAAGGAAAACTCCTTTAAAAAAGCGACTAACAACAAATATTGCGACACCAAGTCTGGCAGCAGCTTTGGACAGGACAAAGTTAAGTGACAGGAAGGCAACATAGCCTATGTGGTAGCAGCTGCAGCTATAGCTAGTCTAAGCCACAATGTAGACGCGTCGAAAATCAGCCGTTCTTCAACACATAGAGAACGAGAACAATATCGAGAAGAAACTGCTAAGAAATTGGAAGAAATATTTAAAACAACTACATCATCTACACTGGTTGTGCACTTGGATGATAACTCCTTCCGGATCTGACAGGCAAACATTTGGTTGATCGTCTATCTGTCATTTCATCTGATGTTGAGGAAAGCCAACTTCTTGAAATAACCAAGCTACATTCTGGCACAGGAGAAGCACAGGCAGCCGCTGTTGCTAAATTTTTGCTGGAATGATTTATGCTTACTGAAAACTCTGGTTAGCTGTCAAAAAGAAAATCCTGCTCTTTCCAAAATAGCCAGCAATAAGTTTGCAGGTCATCTGTTGTACCGGTACCTTAGTGAGGAGCTCGTGGCTTTGGCATTTTTTGATTTGGCATTGACTGCCAAGTCCAAGCGAGCAATGGTGAAACCTTTACACGAGTGACCAGGCCAAGATGATCATCCTAAGACAATACAGGTAGATGTTCAGAAATCTGTGGTCATGAACGTACAATGAACATACAATGACCTCCATGCTGTTTTTTGACCGGCTAAGAATCTCTAGTGATTTCCTGAAACATGGGAACTTAGAGAAGATTATACAGTTGCCTCAGAAATTATTCATCATCTACAAGTTGTAAATGACAAAGCTGAGAGATTGAAGAGTACAATTCCATAATTACAAAGAAAACCAGAAACAATATCTGTTTCAAGTAGTGCATGATCACAGACGCAACTTTCCAGAATGCAAGAAAGAAATGCTTAAGTCAAAATAAACTTCAGCAAATGATTTGTGAGCCATATATTATTATTACATAATAACATAAAGTCATACTAATTAATTGAAATTATTTAGGACTACTACTTTAACAGTTTGTTCACTTAATAAGAACAACAATTAAACATTGTTGTTTCATTAGGTAAGGAAAATATTAAAAATGATGGATAATAGAAAAATTTCTTTTAAAATACCGTTATGTCAAATTTAAATGTTATTGAGCTACCCCTAAATGACAAGATAATGTTCTATAACTTTCTACAAATTTCTTTTATATTCATTGGAACACAACTAAAAGCGGAAAGTCAAGAAAAAACAGTTTTAATTTTTTTCCATGAAAGTCAGAACCACCCTAATGCATACATACACATATACATACATACATACATGCATATATAATATTTGCATACATACATACATACATACATACACATATACACACATGCATACATACATACATACATACATGCCGCACATGGGATTAAAAGGCTGTCGCAGCGAAAGGTTAATACAGTGACAGTATACAAGTTCTGAGATTGTTTATTTATATAAGAGACAGTCAATGTATTTTGCATAAAGACAGTGGGTTATATTCTATCTTTCAGCATCTGCGACTGATCTCTGCACAAGTCTCAACTCCGCTCTCGACTCCAAATACCAGCGGAATGTCATTCCACTTGGTGGAATCCCCTTACAAGGACTCACAGACCCTTTCATTCCGACGCCTCTTGCTTGTGCGACCGCCTGTTGCGGGTCGCCGTCGTGCAACGCCATTTTCTTCTTCAATGAGACGTGTTATCAGATCGAGTGTAGTCCTGACGAACCCAGCAGATGTACCTATAGTTCAGCAGAAGATGACCAGTATGCTGGTTCGTACTGGTTGCTACTGCGAACCCCACCTCGTGAGTGATTGTTTGACATACTTTTGTTCGTGGCTGAGTTTTCGAGCTGACTCGAAAACCAATAAAACATCCATCATTCAAAGGAATGCAGTTACTGACAACTGGTCTGAATTGACTGCTACTGAGCGGCCTAACTGAACTATGCCAGTCTATGGATACATGGTGGTTGGAATAGATGATGCATAGGTTTCTGTTTAACAAAACTGTGTATGGCTGGCCTTAATTGGTTGCATACACCTGGAAGTAGTTGAGCCAAAACTCTTCACTCTCAGACATATGAATCTGAGTATTTGAGTTTAACATGGGAGGGCTCATTGAGCTTTGCAGCTCACAAGTGAAGGTTTATAGGTGATATCATGGGGTTAACACTAAAACAAGATATTGCACAAAAACAAAACACTATAGTACTAATACTTATAAAAAAATTGTTAGAAGTTGGTAATGCTAATACAAGATGTTAATTATAACAGATATTAATGATAGTAGAAGATGCAAATACAAGAAACTACGGGTAATACAGGAAACCTGTTTTGGTATGTCTCATACACCCCCAGTTATCAGACGTTAAGTTGTTCAGTGTAAAAATCTTGTTGTCTTTGCAATTAATCTGAGAGTTGATACAGTAATTCAAACTGGATCTTTGAAGACTAGCATAGTGTATTCAATAATTTGACTTGAACTCTCTCCATTACACAGTAGCTGATTAGTTTGAGAGGTTCGCCTTGTAAGATGCTGTGTACTAGTTTCAGTCTCCACTGAATCAGTTAGAGTAGGGACCTTGAACAAGCCCATCAAAGTTGTGCAGCACCATCAATTGTTGCTTTGTCATAAGGTAGAGGCTCTTGATATTATTACCTCAGAAGTAATAATAGTCTGTGACTATTGCCTTACCAATCCTTGGAGAGCTGAGTTGTCGTCTTTTCAAGAAAGTCATCTCAATCAGAGTCAATCAGGAAAAAATTAGAAGTTAAGAGCCAAGCACAGGAGACAGTGTTGCATCAATATGTGTGTATGTTTGTGTTTGTATGCATTTATGAGTGCCTGCATCAAAGCACTTATGTAGCACATATTAGGAGCTTGATAGAGGCACTATAGCATGAGTATCTAACAGTTCTGAGTAGTTTCAGCAAATATTATTAAATTCTGCTATGGTATCCGTTCTGTAATTAGAATCTTTGTCAAATTCATCGACACCAACCTCGACATTGACACAGACACTGGCATCATCACCAGAGATTACAGTTTCCCCAACAGGCATTCCGGCATCCATGACGCCTTCTTATGTTACGCCCTTGTCACTGGGACCAGAGTGCAACATCAGTGGCACTGATTGTGGTCCGAACGAGGCGTGCGTTTCAGTGCCATCGGAAACGACAACGACGAGGCACCAGTGTGCGTGTTTAACTGGCTTCCACCGAGATGAATCTACAAAGACCTGCATTCGATCAGGTAAACTTTTCTCTGAAGCATTTATAGAGAGAGACAGTGTTACTGGTGTTTTGGGATTCTGTACCCACATGTACCAGGTTGTGTGTTGTCTGTCTTCTACCTGTCTTTCTCTTTCATTGTCTTCTCTTTCTGGGTTTTCCTCTGTCCCTGTCTGTCTGTCTGTCTTTTCTGCCTTTGTCAGACCGTTTGTCTTTCTCTGTCTCACCATGTCTTTCTGGGTTTCTCTAGGGTTCTTTCTCCCTCACGTTGTCTTTCTCTCTGTCTTTTTGGACTGTTTGAATCTGTTTCTTTCGCTCCTTCTTTATCTCCCATTCTCTCCTTCTATCTGTTTGTTTGTTTGTCTGTCTGTCTGTCTGTCTCTCTCCTGCAGTTTGCATGTAGTTGGAATTACCAATTTGTTCTTTGGATAGTGTTTTCTATTTCATAAATTTTTTACTAAGTGACTGTTGTGTTCTTTTAGACAATGGTATGCAAGAGCTAGTATCTCCTGTTAGCACTTCATCAGCAAGTCCTGTGGCAGAATCTCCCAATACCACTTTGCCACTTCCAAGTGTACAGCCTTCGTCGACTGTTATGCCTACTGTACCACAAGGTCCGTAATTATTGATTCTACATATTTTAAGCACAGGTTTACCAGGTGATAGATACTCTTGGCTCATTGTATTCTACATAAAAGGGAATTTGTAAGGTCTTTAAGAGTACACCAGGTGTTTAATAATATCTGCACAGCTGGACCAAAAACTAAGTTGACCAGCAACAAATATATTTGTAGGTCACTGAACATGTACAGCTATCGTTTCAGGTAATAAAGCTCAATGAGCCGTATTACTTGGCCTACATTGAAAATACTTATGTAGTACATTTTAAGAGCACAGTAGAGGGACAGCAACATTAGTATTTTACAGTTCTCAAACGGTGGTCCTTAAGATAATAGTCCTTTTCAGCCGACAGTAGTTTGCATATATGCTTCTCAATTGTTAGTTAAATTACAATAAATTGTAGAGTGGGTTTGTTCACCTAACAAGTGTTTGGTGTCACTGTGAGGTGCAATTGCCTTTCACCGCTGTGACCAGGGTTTGAAACTCAGTGTGATACCCAAAATTGAAAACACGGGTAGTTGTCAATCAGTGGAACCTGTAATCTGTGACATAGCTTTCATGAAAAACTGACAATTTACCTTCTCAGCGTCTCTTACGGTAACGTATTCAACGTTTTTTGGGGTTGCACAGGGTCATATCAAGTATACCTTAAATTATTCATATCCAATGCACAGCTGGCTTATTTACATGCAGGTTATTATACACACAGATAGAGATGGCAGAGTGGCTGAGCGACTAATGCTTCTGCTTTTTGACTCTGCGGCCTGGCTTCGAATCCTAGGCCCATCATGTGAAATCGACATATATATCACTTTGTTGATCTGTATGTTACTTCAGAGGCCATCATCTTCAACATGAGCGCCTCTTTAAATCCCACTTACGAACTCACTCCTACCCGCTCGCCTCGTCTGGTTGGCAGATTTGCTATGTTGTTTTTACTCTTCAGCCAAAATATCTTTTTATCCTCTGAGAACTGATGTTCGTAGGGGCATGTAAATACTAATTGATTACCTCACCTTATGTTTGTGCATTTCTTTGGTTTTTGACAGCAGGGGAGGGACTGGTTGTTTCGGCCGGAGAGGAACGGACGATACGTTGGCCGACAAATGAGATAACTGTCAATGCCTTTGTTCTACCACAGACCATTGAAACCAACAAAGGTTTGATCAAGTCCAATCTGTGTGTGTGTGTGTGTGTGTCTGTATAATAGCACGTGTATGGCACCCTTTAAGTAACTCACAAGGGCGCTATCCATTTGAGGGACTTGTATTATTATTGTGTATTCGTTTAATAGAATATCGAGCTGTCAAACTGCAGCAGGTTACAATCAATACAGTGTGTCAATCATCTTTGTACAGACAATGACTGAACCGAACAAAGCCGAGAACATAACAGACATACACGACAGGATTATGAGTTAGGATGTTACTAAAAAGATAAAAGTTTTATCGACTGTCAGCAGGTAAACGAAGAACTATTTAGGGCCGGCATTGAGCCTGTCAAAGACCCTCTCTCTCGAGGGTTACAATGGGTGAGAATGGAGAGAGAAACGGTAGAGCAGTTCCTGCGAGGACTAGGCAACAGCGAGAGACGATAGCAAGGTGTCACAAGGAACACCTGCCGACAATACAGTTGACGTCGGAGGCTGTGCTTTATCCATGCACCCCGCGTTCACATCCAAACGTTCCGGCAAGACAGGTAATCACCATCGAGCCGAGAGGGTGATGAACTTGAGGCGCCATGCATCAGGCTGACCAGAAGATCTTCCGAGCATGCACCCCTCGACTACATCACACAGTGAATGTAGATTAACTGAGTGTTTCCTAATTACACTGGTTAGGAACTCGTGGTAGTTGAGATGGAGGAACTTTTGGTTTGCTTCTCGGTACATAGATGACCGATGCTGTGCCGGTCATAAGGTCGAGACACTGGAGTGTGTGACGATGACCATAATATTTACGACAGGAACCATCGAAAATACAACCAACTTAGAGAATTTTCATGTACAGTAACTAGAAGAAGAGCAGTCCCTTGGCTAGCCTGAGAAGCGGCCATGGATATGAAGTGTTAGCGACTTCATTTTCTTAGCCTCGGCATATGAGGGCGGGTGGCCAGTCCTCTCCATCACCATGCCATCATCCCACTGAGAGTGTATGGTCAGTGCGCTCATTATAGCTGAGTTGGCTATGGGGTGCATGTGGAGCAGAAATCTCAACAAATTTCTGCCCTACATTTATATGACAATTCTAAATTCAAGTAGTGCCTTCAAAGTACCTCCTTCAATTGCTTTGTGCCATCGATTGGTGTTTACTAATAATAATATAATGCATGTATGTGATGTTATAGCTGAGTTTTATGGCTTGTTTTTAACACTTTAACGACGAGGGTGTACTAAAAGTGACTGGGAGACCAATGCAGCTCGTCGTTAAAGTGTCAAACCTCAGAAAGGTGTTGATTCACAGATATCCGTTCAGCCGATCCATAAAGGAGCAAGAGCTGAAAATAGTGCTTGAGCTATTTGTAGCAGTATTTCAGATCAAATAATAATACCGCTAATTTTAACAATGAACAATTGTTATGATGGCAGTGTTGATGAAGATGGAGCTGTTTGTTTTATTGTAATGTAGATAATTACAGATACCAGTGGTCGCTCTTTGCCCACCCCGATGGAACAGAAACGGGCGAAATGGTCGACATAAACTCTGCGTCACTAAAACTTTCAAAGGTAAAATGTAGCAGAAGCTGAGCTGTTCATTTCGCTTTGTATTTTAATGTTTCTGTCCTTCAGTTCGAGTCCCCAGGTCTTATGCATGGATTTGCTGCTCTTGTGAATGAATGATTAAAGATTATTTATTTTATTTATTTTATTCCGGATATTTCTATAGCGCCTCTCGAAGTCTACCACTACTCAGAGGCGCTCCCGACTACTGTGACAGCATTTGATACTGTGCCGGAATTTTCACGCCGAAGCGCCATGAGCAATTGCGAGTGAAGGACTTGCCCAAGGTCCGTACGCAGCGGCTAGAGTGGGATTCGAACCTGCAACCCTCCGGTCACAAGGCGCCAATCTTACCACTGAGCCACCACGCCCCATTAACGGTTTAACGGTTGCAACATTACACAAGTCCATCAGGAACCAGAATAAGTACTAACGATATTAGATTTCACCAGACAGACAGACAGAGATTCTGATTAGGCAGATAGTGAGTGAACAGATTCTGATTAGCCAGACAGACAGGGGAGGCCAGCATACTGGCAGGGAGACAGGCAGAGAGGGAGACAGACAGACATATTTTGACTAGGTAGATACTGAGTGGACAGATTCTGACTAGACAGACGGACAGGCAGGCCAGCATACAGGCCTGAGGCAGACAGACAGAGAGGCAGACAGACAGAGAGGTAGGCACACAAGCAGGAAAGCAGACAAGAAGACATACATGCAGGAGAGGAATTAGAGGAGGAGGAAAGAGTTGCAGATTCGGAAACTTGTTTATCTTGGCTGATTTTTATCGCTGGGAGTGAGTTTCTTGTGATTGCTGTTACTTAGGTGATTTGATGTGAGCTATTTCAGACTAAAGCTATGACTCATTGTTTTTGCAAAGATTATTTCCCACCTGAGCCTTATTTCTCCTCGTGTTTTGTTCCAGCTGATGTCGGGCAGCCTGTCGTCACACGGCTGCAGTGGGCCTGCTATTCGATATTGATTAAATATTGGCTTTTATAGGTCCAATTAATTCTGGTGTCAGCTTTAAGTTTTCTCATACAGTCTGATCGGCCAGATACTTGTTCTGGATCATTCTGATGATGTTTATTCTGACTGCAATTAGTCATGTTCAAGATGTTTTTGATGATGATGATTTTAAATGTATTGTACAACAGCTATGGATGTATTGTATATGTTTATATATTTATGCTATTTATGCAAAGTACTATTATTAGGCGGTGTAATGCAATTCAAATTTTGTTTAAAAATTAAATTAAGTTTGGTAATTCAGTTTGTGATTCAATTTGAAAGAAATTCAATCTGTAATATCCATTATATATAGTTATATTTAAACTTATACCACTTACAGTGGATGTTATAGAGGTGATGTTTGAATACATTATAACTGTTAGTATTAATTTCTATTGCACTGGTGTCTAATGTACATCAACCAATGGCACACAAAACAAAGCCATAATCAGGTGACTATCGAAAGGATCAGCCTGATGATATGAACGCATGGGAGATGAGTGAGGTTTGAGCAGTCAGGCTTAATGTTATGATACTTGAGAATGTGCCTCAGTAAATAAATATGTTGTTGCTGCCTTTGGGATTCTGTTTCAATCTCCTCATTGACTGAGAACACCTGTCAAAATTTCGTTTGCTAGACTTGCTATCTTCCTGTACTTCCTAGACTTTTCTCTTCACTATTTTTGTGGTTTTTTCTGTCATTTGCAGATTCATTTTTGTTGGGGCACTATATAAATGTCCATCTACATACATATAATAATAGTATATACATTCTTTGATACATGCATACACTGATGCTTACTACTTTCATTATAGATCAAATGAAGTCATATGTTACCGTGTATGAGAAATAAAGTCATAAAAAATCAGTATGTGAGAAGTTTACTCAGAAGGCCATTAGGCATAAAATTGGTCTTACCTGGTAGTTCTGAGCATCCATAATTTTTAAACAGATGCACAGCATATCATGCTAAAGGTCTCATCTTAAACTTCTGGAGAAATAACTAATTCTTCATGTAGCAAATCTATGTAGTTTACAACAAACTTAATTTCAGGTATGATTTAACTCATGATTTTGAAATGTTTTCATTTAGAGATGCAAGTATTGATACGTGTAACTCTTTGATTATTTGTGATAAAAATGTTCTTTCACCATAATATTCAGCACTTGGGAATATGTAAGTTAGATTTCAAAGGGAAGAACAGTTTGGAAAAGGAACTGTATGAATATCACAATACATATGCACACCCACATAAAAATGTTGGCAACAGTTTGGCAGAAACAAAACCATTGATTATGAAGTACTGATAAGTAGAGATGTTTTATTTGTAGTTGAGAATTGGAACATACACGTTCAAGGTTTCTGTGTCGGCCGATGGAAAATATGGAGAATCTTACGTCAACATCACGGTTCTGCCGGGTAAGTTTCCATTTTGCAATGCCTTATGGGAAGACCCTCTTTGCCTCAATTACACTTTTTTGCATAAACATTTTTATGCACTTTTTCAGAACTTATTCCTAAACTTGAGGATCTTTTGGAAAGTCTGAACTGGTTGGAGTTGAAATCGGTAGCAGTTAGTGGGATGGCTTCTCTCTTTTCTGTTAAAAGCTGCAGTTGTGTGTTTCCAGTCTTGCCAGGCACTGGTGTAAACTTATCCAAAATATTAGGGGGGATTTGGTTATTCATTCTACACTTGTTGCATTGGGTGTACAGTCCATCTCAATTATTGTGGGGGCACGTGCCCCGGCTGCCCCTCCAGAGTCTATGCCTATGATGCCAGGTAATAATAATAATAATAATAATAATCTTCGTTTATTAATTATGTTAGGTAGTTACGATGCTTGTACAAGAAACTGGTTTTAGTTGTGACCCAGATTGTAATGTTTAGAAGATAAATGTTTGTAACAAACCTGTAGTAAAATTTTAAATTTCCCATTTAGTTCTCTTGACTAGCCTAGCATCAGACAGAAGTAGGTCACTACTTATGATGCCATCTAAATTGTCATCATTGCAGTTACAGTTATGAGCAGAGTAGCCATTTCTAAATCGGTCTTCATGGAAACTTTTTTCTTTGAACTGAGTTCGTTGAGTTTACTACATTTAGATGAAGTTGAATCTTGTTTTCTCATGCCTGAGCTTTTAAATATCAGCAATTGTTGTTTCTCTTTTTGTTTTGTTTAGCTGCCAGAGAGAATAAGAGCCCAGTTGCAGTTGCAAAGCCCAGTTACCAGGAGGTCAACCAGCCAAATGACTTGATTATAGATGGATCTGGTAAAGAAAAATGACATTAATCGTTTTTTGCTTTTAGCATTTTGTCCAGTGTAATCAGTAACAAAACTGCTGCAGATTCTGTTTGTTTATTTATTAAGTGGAATTATTAGATTGTTAATGTCTAGGAATTAATAGCTTGCTATGTCTTGTTTGGAAGATGATGAGAACCATATGCCAACTGGGAGATGAAGCCAAGCAGTAGCAAATTAATTTTTATAGTGTTGTTGTATGAGAGCAGTGGGTCCTCTCCCCAACCGACTGATCTTCCTACTAACACTCAGTGTTCTCATTCTATACCCAAGTTAACGGGGGAATGGGTGGTGTACCAGTTTGCTCTGTGCCTTGTAACCGGAGGGTCGCAGGTTCGAATCTACCTCAAGCCACTGTGTAGAGACCCAGCGCTATCGACGTTCTGTCGTATGGTCGTGTGCACTTCTGAACTTTGGCAGGAGGCAATATCGAAATACAGTTGTATTGTATTGTAGTGTAACTAGATGCCTATTGTAACGATGTTTTTCATGGACCTGTGTTTGTAGGGAGCACAGATGATGATAAGATTGTTCGTTATCACTGGGAAGAGGTTTCCTCCCCTCTTGACTCACAGACAAGTATTGATACAAGCGACTTGGAGAAGCCACAACTGGTCCTAAAGGGTCTTGGACCAGGTTCATACCGATTCAAGTAAGAATTCGATTTTTATGCTAAGTCTTCCCACAACAAACAGTGGCTTTCTGCAGGTCACAGTAGTCAAGTCAAAATCCCAAGAGTCTTATTTTTCTCGTGCAAGAGAGATGCAGTATTGCAGAATGAAACTGATGAGATGAATTCTATGTTTGTCTTAATCTGGTCGAAGGAACAAACTCTAGGTTTGAGATCTTAACAGCATTTTACCTCTGCCTTTTGAATTCATATGTGCCTTGTGTGAAAGATTCTTGTCACGTTGTTTGCATATTTAACAGTAAATATTTGAGTCTGCAGTACAAATCGCCAGGTAGATGAACAGTTTGAGCAAGATGTTGTTTCGCTGTGGTGGCTTTGCTGTTTAGTATGCTGTTTGTAATTGAGAAAGCCATCCATTCATTCATTTTTTCAGGCACCCCTTTGAAGATGTTTTTAAGCTCTTTTCTAAGCCTTCACAAGTGTACACCTCGTGGAGCATGATCTGCTGAATGTTGAACTGGTTGTTTACTTTCCTTCAGACTGACAGTTACGGACTCGGATGGATTACAGAACGATACATACGCCAATGTCCTTGTCATCAAAGGTAATACCACTTTGCATTTAAAATACAATATTTAAGGACTGGTAGTTGTTCATAAAACGATGTTCTGAGTATGCAAAATAGATTTTTCAAAGTTGACAGAAATATTCTATAAAAGAACTCAAACATACATCTGCTTACATATATATAGTAACATTTGTGTGTATGTATATTTATGTGTGTGTGTGTGTGGATTTGTGTGTGTGTGTGTGTGTGTGTGTGTGTGTGTGTGTGTGTGTGTGTGTGTGTGGATTTGTGTGTGTGTGTGTGTGGATTTGTGTGTGTGTGGGTGTGGATTTGTGTGTCTGTGTGTGTGTGTGAATTTGTGTGTGTGAATTTGTGTGTGTGTGACTGTAAACATACGCTAAAGACAATGACTTCAAAGGTCAGACACCTGGCTAATGCAGGTGAGCCATGGAAGCGACTGTCATCATTCGATAAGCCTGGAAGAGGCTGTATGCCAGATTGTGTGTCAGATATGTTGTTGATAAGATTTATAGTTATGATTTGTGACCATACATGAGCACACCTGGCATAAGCTACAATACCTAATACAACACAATAAAACTGTATTTTATATCACCTTCCTGCCAAATTCCAAAGGTCACACATATACTTATGACACAACATCGATGGCACTGAGCAATTGTGAGTTGAGGACTTGCTCAAGGTCCTTACTTGGTAACTGCCTGAGTGGAGGCTCTCTGCATTACAGACCGATTGCTCTATTCATTTGACTACCATGTCCCACCAGAAAACAGATTTATGGATTGTAAGGACTGCATTGGATTAGGGTGAAAATGCTGAAGAATTTGATGAAAAACACATTTTTTCACAAATAGTAAAGAAGTTATATGGACATTGTAATATGTTATCTTCGCATAAAATGCTATGAAAAGCTGTGAGGTAAGTTAGATGTAAGTTAGATGTAATTTAGCCACCTGGGATTAAACTAAATAGATATTAGTATATGCCAAATTATTTATGTATTCTGTATGTTATCATGTGGTCTCTTGAGTGATATATTTGGCATTTTTGTTAAAATTATGGACTAAACTATTTTGGATCAGTATCATGTTACTTTACCTTCTTAGCACTTTTCTCACTTAATGATTACTAATCGAGTTAAGCCAGGTTTTCATGCAAAGGTAACATTTGATGTGATTGAATGAGTGTAACATTTGCCAGAGACTGACTATCCTCCAAAGGCCAATGCTGGTTCAAACATCATCATCAACCTGCCTCAGACGTCTGTGACCCTGATGGGAAATGCTAGCCAAGATGATAAAGGCATTATCAGCTACGAATGGACTAAGAAATCAGACGACAAGTTAACTGCCGACATGTTGGTAAGCAAGATTACCGTTTTGGTTAGAACGTTGGATACACAGAATTCCCTGTATTAGAATGTTTGCATTTCAAAGTGTTTGCTTACACGACGCGATCTAAGGTTTACAAAAGATTATGGCGACATGGATGATGGTGGCAGAGGGGTAGCGGTAAGGGTTATGGTGGTAAACTGATGGTTGGTGGGGTGGTTGTGGTCGATTTGCATATGGTATGAACGTGTTTAAAAGAAGAGTGATACCAGACAGTTTTTCTTGAAGCAGACACCACATTGCTACTGACAATGCTACATAAATTGTTGTAATTGCAATGATCACTTTGATGCATGTGGTGCGTTGTGTCTCAAACCGTTAACAGTCTTGTTCTGTTGCTTATTAGTTTTCATGTTAAAAAATTCTTAAAGTTATATTTTGATTCTGTGTGAAGGGAGTACGGACACCCTTCCTCCAGTTAGACAACCTTCAGGTTGGAGACTATACGTTTACCCTGACTGTCACTGACTCAGCTAAGCAGGTGGCATCAGCTGACGTCCATGTTTTCGTCAAACCAGGTCAGTGTTTACATCACAGAAAGGCTTTTGAGAGATAACTAGAGTGTTGTATTGAACATCTTGATACTATCGTAGTTCTGAACATATGTAAGTGCCCACATATGTGACGCCAGGGCTCAAAACCCGTCGCTTGTCGCTTCCTAGATATTGAGCCAGAAGCCAATATAGGCCAGAGGGGTCAAAAATATTGAACATTCTTCAATTCACCAGTTGCCTATGAATTTGCCATAATTTGCAATGTAGTTATCCGATTTTAATGCCGTTTGTTTTATTCGATACAAGATATAGCCCTTTATTGCCCAGCAAAATCGTAGTATAATCAAGTAATGGTTGCTGAGGACTTTGATGACACGAATATTCCGAAATTTTTTATTCGATTTTCTCACATTATATTAATGAAAGAATCAAACGAGCATAATTTTAGTTAGCAAAAAGATATTTTCATTCTGTAAAAAGTATTTTGAAGCAGATTAATAGTAGAATATGACTAAATAAAAAGGTCAGAAACCGACATGTGACGGGTTTTGAGCCCTGGCGTCACATATATGCATACATATGGGACATGGTAGCTCTGATTGGTTAGAGCGCTCGCGTTGTAAAATGCCAAGTAATCAGTAATCAAGAGGAATCAAGTATTGTTTTGAACAATTAAGACAGATGAGTTAATTTGCTGATGATTGCTATGGTCATGCTCTGGTAATTTTCCCTTTAATGTAATTAGATTCCTCTTGAATTATATGTACAGTGCTTCTTTGTACTGTTTAATATGCTTTGTTGTTGTGAGGTGTGGGCTTTGTCCTTGTAAATAAATAAACATTACCTACTTATTACTGAACACAGCTAACGTTTTTGTCACATTGTGTTTTTACTTTCCAATTTAATTTGTTTTCAGATAGCTATCAGGAAAAGCATTTGAATGAATTTTGATGTGCTATTGTCCTTTTAGAGCGTAACCAGCCACCACTGTCAAGAGCTGGACCTGACAAGGTAATCTGGCTGCCAGTTGACACTCTGACACTTGATGGCAACAATAGCACAGATGATCAGAAGATTCTGTCCTACGTGTGGTCACTTATAGGGTGAGTCAATGGGGAAACATTTGTTTTACAAGATTTCACCATTAGTACAGTAGAATACTCTTTATGGCATGCATCTTTATGACATGAATTCTGATGTAACTTGGTCGAGGAAATGTATTCCGAATTTAGGTCAGCTTTGAGGAACTACCTATTGATAAGTTGACCTTGTTATAGGGTCATTCTTGATTGGCATTATAATAAGTTTCCACTGTCAAGTGCAAAACAGTACAACATGAATGCCTAAAATGGTTATGTTTTTCTGTATGTTTTATGAGTAAACAGTTTATGTTGACTGACTTTCTGGTTATTAACCTGACTGGCTTGATTTTGGTGTGTCATTAGTTTATGCTTTGTGCGTTTGATACCAGCACCATAGAAGTTGCTAATTAATAATTAGTTGTAATAATAATTGTAATTAAGGCAAAAGTAACAGGTCGTCTACTGGCCAGTATAGACATTCCTTAGGAGAACGTTTGTGGCAATCAAAGTCAACTCAGATGGAGAACAGTAAATTCTCATCTGTTGTCTGATTAAACTATTCCAAATACGAGAAGGATAAATGTAGGTTAATTTGGTGAAGGGTGACCTAATTTGGTGAAAGGTTAGCAGAAAGTTTGTTCAATTACTTTTCCACATCTTCACTGACCATTATGCATTTCATGTTATTGTTTTTTATATTATATGTAAATATTATTACAACATATGTTTGCATGTCATGTACTGGTACTTACCGGTTACATCAGAAGCATTGATTAATGTATGAGTAAGCAGTATCTTAGAACTAAAGTGTTGAGAATCTGCAGAGTTTATTTGTAAAATATGTTCATAGCGTTACTGATTTGCTGGCTTTGAATTTGTGCAGAGGTCCAAACGTACCCTTAATTACAAATGGTGATCAGGCAGTGGCTTCAGTTTCCAACCTTGTCATCGGAGAATACAAGTTCAAGTTAACGGTGAAAGATAACGAGGATCTCGAATCGAGTTCTCAGATTGTGGTGACTGTTAAAGAGAGTGAGTATCTGTCATGGAATAGAAATTATCAGTGGGTCTTTAGGGGTCTAATTGTTATGAGGGTGGGCTGAGGGAAGAATGTAACTCCTTTTTCCCTATAGGTCTTGCATTTGTGCAGAAACTATCATCGTCCGCTGTACTTTTTCTTTATAAAAGTCGTGGGTTGATTATTCCACAATCTCTTTGCTGCAGAACATGTAATAACACTTTAAAAGTATATGTTTAAATGTTTTCATGTATGTAATTTTGTGTGTGTAAGACTGACATTAGTGGAAAAAACTTTCATCTGTGAATCATTACGTGGATTGTTGGAAATGCCAATCATAACTTGGTTATGAGCATATGAATTATGAATGGTTACCAGTAATTGAGTTACTGGTCTTTGCTTTTGTTGTAGATCCAAATCGTGCTCCCGTTGCAAAGGCTGGTGGTGATCAGTTGGTGGTTCTTCCCTCCCCTCTTGTCATCATAAATGGATCTGCATCAAGTGATGATAAAGGAATTGTGTCTCACTTGTGGACGCGTGACAAGAGCAGTCCAGCTGCAGGGGTTTGTGTTTGTTATCATAGCTCTACATCTGTATGTGTGAGTCCTCTTCAAGGAAACTTGTGTTTCTCTCGTTGCACTGTTTTCGTCTGCTCAGCTGTACTGGAGCAACATGCAAATGACGTTTGTTTTTTTATGTCTGCCTTGGTTTATGATCATGTCATGTTTGGCGTAAGTGATAGTTATTTGGTCTCTAAGCCAATGGTTTATGGTTTACTTTTATGGTTGATGTTTCCTGTTTTACGGCTTTGCTGTACACTTTTGAACTTTGTGATACAAAATTTCAGTTGTATTGTATTGTCTGTGTCTGTATTTGTGTTTGGAATATGTGGATAACTAGATTCTTACTATGGATATGTTGCTAAGTAAAGTCTTATCATGTGGCTGCTTGGCTTTTTTAGCATATAGCCCTGGGACAAGATGTTGCGTGGTTGATTTTATTTGATGGTGTTTTATTGTCTAGGATGTAGTTCCTCTATCTGACCACCAGGTGGCCCTGCAGCTGGTGAACGTTGTTCCTGGTCATTACAAGTTTACCCTGACGGTCACCGATGCTGAAGGCATGGAATCACATGACTCCATGTCTCTTGTCGTCCAGTCTGGTTCGTGCAACTCCACATTTCTTGCATTTTATTGCAATCTGTTTCATGTGTTTGTGTTTTTATAAAATGAGAGTTAAGTATACAGTATACCTGTTCATCAAGTGGCACGCATTTACGTCTCATTGGGGTTACACCAAGAAAGAATAGGTCTCGAAGTTCTGGTTAGTATCATTGATTCCCAAGCTTGTAAATGAGTGAATATCTGGAGGTCACATGCTCCATTGTGGGCCTTAAGAGAAGTGCTCCTTTTTATTTTGTGGACATTCTGCCAAACAGCTTCCTGAGAGGCAGTAGATGGAGTTTGCTCAGCAGGCTCAGGCCCATAATCATTTGGATTACAAACCCAATGCACTAACTGAATAGACCACTGTATTGAACACACTCCCCAATGTGTCCTACTAACAAATCACCTGTCTGGGGAAGGGTAGAGTGTGCATTTTAATGGGTTGGGCTGGAACCACATAATTGGGCCGGTTTCCTGAGATGAGATGTTAATTATTAGGCAAGGAAACTAAGAACTGTTAAGCCAAGATAGTTATGTATTTTCAGCTGTGTTGTCCGTCACTGGTGCTATTGTCTAACAGGCATTTTTTCACTTTGGTTCAACTTTCTCTTGGTCCTGTGTTACAGATCCATATCGACTGAATCTTGTGGAGTTGCATCTGATGATTGACATCAGTTCTTTCAAAGATAGTAATGAAGTGAGTCTTTCTGTCCATCTGTTTGTTTGTTTGTCTGTTTGACTCATTTTGTATTCTTGCTCTATTAGCTGTAGCTGAAGATTTGACATGTTTGTATAACAAAGGAGTGTAGTCGTGGTTGTGGATTCGTATCTGATTGTATATCTGGTTATTTGTCGACATCAGACGACTTGGCTGGCTGATGGCCTCAGAAACCAGAATGTAAGCTGTGTAGATGAGTCTAATTCGCAAGGCATCAACCTATGGCACACCAAAACCAAGCCATAATCAGGTTAACCAAGCTTTAATCAGATTAACCAAGCCATAATCAGTAAACCAAGCCATATTCAGGTAAACCAAGCCATATTCAGGTAAACCAAATCATAATCAAGTATACCAAGCTTTAATCAAGTGAACCATAGGGTAATCTGGTAAACCAAGCTATAATCTGGTAAACCAAGCCATAATCAGATAAACCAAGCCATAATCAGGTAAACCAAGCCATAATCAGATAAACCAAGCTTTAATCAGGTAAACCAAGCCACACTGAGGTTTTCATAAGATGTCAAGGAAGTGACAGGGAGGGATGGCCACTGGGAACAAGAGTTGAATAGGGAGGAATGAATATATTGGACTATTTCCTTATCTGTCTGGTTACCTGGAGCCATATGCACGAGCACGTCGTAACTCCTAGTCGCCGACTAAGTCTGTCTTAGTCAGCGGCTAGTGGATAATTCAGTATGCACGAAGACGTTTTTATAGTTATAGGCATTACAAGAATTGGATGTATATATTATTTTAAGGAACCTGTATGCAATTATTAATGATGAACAGAATATCAATTTACCGTTGTAAATAATTTCTCTTGTATTATAATTTATGTTTACGATAATACTTATTTCGTGTCTGTATCAAATGAGTTGGATGATGGATGGGTCAGCCGCGTTGCTAGCGGAATTCACCAGATGCAACTGACTGCTGCTGTCCCCATCTGTCAATCACAAAATACACCGACAACAACTTGTCACAATATTAATATTGATTCACTGCAATCCTGCAGACAAAACGTTTACTAAGAACAATTTTGAGGCTCTTGTACCTGGTTGTGTTATTAGAGTAATTTAACAGCCATATGACAGTGACAGTTCATTAATACAGCCTGTTCTAACACTGAGCTCTTCTGAAATGTTTGAAGAAAAATGTCAAAATTTGTATTCAAATACCAGTAGCAAATAAAGTGCATTGTTTTCTAAAAATTCCTTCATGAATAACATGTAATAAATGCATTGTTTATACACGCATAACTAGTCTGGCCCAGATTTCCTAGTGGAATATCCAGAGTCAAACTTGCCGTAACTGTTGCTAGCAAGCATGGTTACATTCACCTTTATGAACTTTCAAGTTCCCTTGACCTGTTTCCTGTACAACACCCGGCACTCAAATAAACATACATATATTACTACTAGCCATTTAAGGCTTGTGAATGTTAACATGTCTATACATCTGAAAGGCTGGTCTTGGATTTTGATGAAACTCATAATAAGTAAGTAAGTAAGTAAGTATATTCTGTAATAAACGCTAGTAAACACACAGCGCTTTACATACAACATTACACACAGAGGAAAGGAAATAGAACAGAAATAATAACAGTGTAAAGAAATGCACAGAGAAATGCAGGAAATGAATGACCTTCAGTGCTCATATATAACTTCTATGCCAGAAAACAGCATCATTCATGTCACTAATGCGTCGGTGCCTACACCATAACAAACTTTAACATCCTTCCACTATTTCTGTGTCATCTTCTTACTATTCCTTTTGCAGTCAACTTTCATGTTTACCATAGCCATCACCTGTTTTTTTAATTTTACATGAATTAAATATGATTCTTATAAGTTTATGACCATCTTTTAATCTTTGTTTATTTCTGTATGATCACAGCGACTGCATATTTATACCTCTTTTGCAAGCCTGATCGACTATGACCTCTTAAACATTGGGAAACCCAGTGTCATGATTAACTTGGTTGCCAGCTAGCCAAGGCCGTAGCTAGGGGGGTGTTTTTGGTGTTTAAACACCCCCCGAAATTAAATAATGTAAAAATGAAACAATGCATTTACTATCTCCAAACCCCATGGTCGGTTGATTCGGTTGCATTTCGGCTTGCTCAAGGACGAGAAAACACCCCCCGAAACAGAAAACACCCCCCGAAACAAAATCCTAGCTACGGCCCTGCAGCTAGCTAGTCAGTCCCTTAAGTACACCTTGTGCATACCACTTGTCATAAACACTTGGTCGACAACTAGTTAGTTGCAACTAGCCGCTAGTCGATGACTAGGTTAAGGTGTCCTCATGCATGCATCTTCTGGCAACTAGTCTTGGGTCTTCATACTTTATTCCTGGCCAACTCTCTGGCTTCTTGCAGTAAGATGCTGGTGCACTGAGATTTTAAGTAGCACTCTGAAATTTTTAGGTATGATTTTACTTGTAGGATGTTGTTTGCTGGACTCTTTTCTTTTGCTTATTTGTATTTTCTTAGGCTAATTAATTAATTGGCACAATAGAAATACCCTTTGTGTAGCAGTTATGATCTTGGCCATAATTTTTTCTGAATGTTGTTTCTGTAGTCTACGCTGAAAGATCAGTTGTCACTGTTGTTGCATAAAAGTTCATCGACTGGTGTGCCAACCGTCTTCATTCGCCAACTCACTGAAGACATTCCCACCGGAAGGTAACGCACCTAAATCCATTTCGAATATATTTTCTCTTCAGTTCGGCCTACAAAAATTTTAAGAGTATTTCATGAAACACTCTTAAATTTTGTATAGTATAATATCTACTGAAATAAATATATTTACAGCATGTAAACTGCTTTAAAAGGGTGATTTTTAGTTCTTGTGATTGTTTGAAAAAGAATTAAATATCTTTGAATCTCTCTCCATCTTTTTACTTTCTGAGTGGAAGACATATAATCCATTGTTCTTGTTCTGTGTTCTTTTCCGTCAGGACGCTGATCATCTTTTATGTGGAATCTGTAAACAAGGATCATCGAGAGCTCTGGCCAGCACCTGAAGTCGTCAGCACCTTGAAGAAATTAAGATCCAGCCTTGATATTCTGGAAATTCAGATTGCGAAATTTGAGCCTGTCGGTATGATGCTGTCTTTATCCAGTTGTTTTTGTATTTATCGTATCGTATTTGAAGATTTGTATAGCGCCGCTCGCAGCTGAAGCCACTCAGCAGCGAAGGCCCCGAGACAAGAAAAAGGTTTTAAGCATGGAAAGGGATGTAGGAAGAGATCCAGAAAGTAAGGTTACCCATAGATAGCAAGGAAGGGCATTCCACAGGTAGGACCTCTGGGCCTTATGTTGGCATTCCACAGGGAGTGCCCTATGTTGGCAAATTTAATTAATTCATTGAGCTATTTATTGAAAGCACTTACTGCACATGTGCATTAAGTCAGTGAAGCATAGATGAATGTTTGCAGAGGGCCAAATTTCCTCAGCGTGCCTGGGGCATCATGTTTTTGCATTATCAGGTAATTGTATTAGGTATTAAGTAATTAGATATTAATTAATTAAAACTGGTACTTGGTACTTTTATTACTTTTATGTTTAAATGTGTTTATTTGTCTTTTTCTTTAGTTTGTCAGAACAACTGCTCCGATCATGGAGTTTGTGACCAAGTGTCCAAGATGTGTATCTGCGATGGATTCTGGATGGAAGACTTCTTTAAGTCGTATTTTGGAGAACAGGAAACCAACTGTGGTTCGTATTTCCTCTTAACATTGTTCTGACCAACAACATTTAACTGAAAGATTTGTGTCCTGCCAGTTTAAAAACTGAGAATAGGACCATAAAGTCTTTTAAGAATATGGTAGACCTGGTCTTAGGTGATTTTAACATAAATCCTATGAATCCTGCAGATGGCTGTATTGACTTACTTATTATTTATTGCTGTTGTTTATTGTTGTTATTTATTGCATATTGTTATTTATTGCTGTTATTCAATGTCTTTTTGTATTGTTTATTGGTGTTATTTATTGTCTATTATTTATCTTTAGGCAGCTCCATTATGCAGCACCTTTGTCCTGTAGGATCTGATTTATCTATCCCATGGCAGAGATATCATGTATATCATTATTATAATGCTATTGTTGGGTTCAATAAATGAATGAATGAATAAGTGAATGAGGTAATAACCATTTTTTTTAATTACCATAATTGGAAGAACTAAGGCATGTTTTTGTCTGCCTTGAGTTATTAGAATTTTATGTGAATGCATTTCGTTTGTGTTGATGTTGAACGGTTGAACCTTAATTGTAGGACTCTGTGAATGGCATTGATGTCTGCTCCTGCTGTTGTAGATTGGAGCGTCTTGTATGTTGTCATCATCGTCTTCTTTGGAGTCGTTGCGCTTGGCGCCACCTTTTGGGCAATTGTTTGTTACTGCAAAAGGTAATTTTTCCATAAGTGGCTTTTCTTTAGTGTACTTTTGCTCAACATTTATCTAATTCTGTTCTTGTGTGATACATTTTTGGTGTCAAACTGTTCAAATGAATATCGTGTACTTCCGATGCATATTGGTATTGGATTCATATTGGTGATGTGTTGGTGTTGTAGGTACCGCTGTTCATATTTGAAGCCAAAACTCAAGCGACATCGTTACTCTGGTTCGTTAGAAGTACAGTCCGAAGATTCTTTCAAGATAAACGAGCAGATGGAGCTGATTCCAAAGAGTAAGCGTTGTTTGAAGAAAGTGGAATGCAGTAGGGTGAGACATGATATGTATTTGGCTGTTAATGATGCGATCTAGCATTAACAGTCTACCACCGTGAAGTGGGGCTTGGTTGGTATTAGGTTGCTAACACGTGTGGTGTTTAGCTGGTGGTTATTGTGGGGTTTAACGCTTGATGTTTAGCTGTTAATGTTGTGACCTAGCATCTTGCAGTGGGGCTTGATTGGTGCTAACGCATTTGCCTTTCACGTTTGAATCTGAGCTTTGAATCTAGTTGCATTGTTCAACTTCACAAGCAAGCCGTGTAAACCGTAAGGAGCATTCTCTAGTCCACAGACCATGCTCTCTCAAAAGACTGTCATTGACAGACGCATTTAACAGTTGACGACAACCTAACCTTTATCTGTCATTGTGGATTCTGGTATCAGACTGTATTGCATGAGTTCTTTATGTTCTACCTTATTTATAAAGCAGGCAATGGAGAAATGTAAATCACACTACTTTGCATAAGTTCTTTATTTTGTGGTGCAATAGAAGCTCTTTATAATGCACTTCATTATTATGCACTTCATTATAATGTGAATTCTGATATAACTGGTGTTATGAAGTGATTTTTTACCAGTAAGAGTTTCGCTTTATATTTTACCATGGTGCAACATTGTACCAGTGGTAGAGATGCTAAATGCTTCAAGTTGTCTTTCTTTATTTACCAGACTGGTACCGTAGTTGTCATTCTTAGTGAGTTTCCTGTCTTCAGCTTCTATTTAAAATTAACAAAAATCTCAATTAACAAAAATCTCTGGCCCTGCTTCATAGTCCTCTTCTCAAGGAATGCTTTAATGTTTTGGACCCTGTCAGTCTTTCTGTTGTCAACCTCTCCCTAACTGAAGGTTGCTTTCCTTTTAGCTGTGCTCATGCTTTAGTCTATCGCCTTCTCAGCAAACCACTGTTATTTTAGAACTAGCTTCAGTGGTTTGTCGCTGAGGCAAAGAATTCTAATAGCATCTCTGATGTTACCATCTTCTAATTTGGATGCTCCTGCTGCGGCAACCGCGTGATCATCTTTAACTTTAGATCGACTTCTGTGGTTATTTGTAATGTAATGCAATACAAATATTTATGAAGTGCTGCTCACAGCAGAGCTCTTCAGAAATGCTCTCTATGTGATAGGCTCGTGCAAAAAGAAAAGTAAGTGTTATTATTATTATTATTTTTGCCCCGAGGTACTTCATTCCCTCAGGGACTTAGAGATTAAAAGTGTTCTCTTTCTGGAAACAACCCTGTTATCCCTCGTCCAAGTCAGATTGGGCTGTCATTATAGAACCGCTGAAGGCCAAAGCGTTGAACCATTCGATGATTATCGAGATTTTCTTATGTAAGAAGCTGGCCTCACGCGGTTCCTCTATGGCGCAAGAGAGATGTCGCCCCAAATCTGCGATAAAATCTAGGTGCTTGGTGTTAATGGTGTTACTTGCACCGAGACCGGTTATTATTATTATTATGCTTACCATTACTTTTATTAGAGCAATAAGACAATTAGCTTATTGTTTCCAATGGCTACCATTATCTTAATTAGACAATTAGCTAACTGTTTCCAATGGTTATCATTATCTTTACTAAAGCAATTATACAATTAGTTTGCTGTTTTCAATGGTTGTTTCCAATGGATGCCATTGTCTTTATTAAAGTAATTAGACAATTACCTGACTCTTTCCAATGGTTACCATTATCTTTATCATAACAATTAGACAGTGCGCTAACTTTTTCTAATGGTTACCATTATCTTTATTAAAGCAATTAGACTTATTAGCTTATTGTTTCCAACGGTTACCATTATCTTTATTAGAGCAATTAGACAATTAGTTTATTGTTTCCAATGGTTACAATAATATTTATTATTTCAATTAGACAATTAGCTTATTGTTTCCAATGGATACCATTATCTTTATTGAAGCAATTAGACAGTTTACTGTTTCCAATGGATACCATTATCTTTATTAGACCAATTAGACAATTAGTTTATTGTTTCCAGTGGTTACAATAATATTTATTATTTCAGTTAGACAATTGGCTTATTGTTTCCAACGGTTACCATTATCTTTATTAAAGCAATTAGACAATTAGTTTATTGTTTCCAATGGTTACAATAATATTTATTATTTCAATTAGACAATTAGCTTATTGTTTCCAATGGATACCATTATCTTTATTGAAGCAATTAGACAGTTTACTGTTTCCAATGGATACCATTATCTTTATTAGACCAATTAGACAATTATTTTATTGTTTCCAGTGGTTACAATAATATTTATTATTTCAGTTAGACAATTGGCTTATTGTTTCTAATGGATACCATTATCTTTATTAGAGCAATTAGACATTTAGTTTATTGTTTCCAATGGTTACAGTAATATTTATTATTTCAGTTAGACAATTAGCTTATTGTTTCCAACGGATACCATTATCTTTATTGAAGCAATTAGACAATTAGTTTACTGTTTCCAATGGATACCAGTATCTTTATAAATTAGACAGTTTATTATTATTATTTTTATGTGATTTCGCGTAGGAACAGCTACAGTATCAATCGACACCTTGTGCATTTTTTTTTACAATAGTGGCACTGTGGAAGTGTATTATAGTAACAATATTCACTCACACAGTCAATGTCAACTTTATTTACTGAATTAATCTGTCACCTAGAGGGGTCACCTAGTTTATAAAGTTATACGTTTCAATCTGTTAACCCATCTTTATTTAGTGCTCACCCCAGATTGGTTTAACTGCTGCAGTGTGTGTGCGTGCGTGTGTGCGTGCATGCGTGTGTGTGTCAGACAGTATATAGATAAAGCAGGAATTAGAGAAATTTAAATTAGAGTAAGTGCTTAAGTTCGTTTTAGCTCGTTTCAGCATATTTATTAAGGATGATTTGGAGAAATTTAAGTAAAGTGTATTTTCTTTCCTCTTTTTACAGCAAGACCAATTCAGAACAGTAGTCTGATGCAGTCCGAGTCAGACCTTTCAAGTGAGGAGCTGCTCTTTGTTAACAGCAAACGAACGGCAAATGGCTTTGCGAAGAAACTGAACAATAATGGCTCGGCTGTTTCCGGTCCTAAGCAGACGGCTGCATGACCAAACACTGATAGCGGATAGCACTGGTTTGAATATGTTGCAGTGCAGTTTCGATGTCGTTTACAGAGGGTTGAAAGCGACTGGCTTTGCATTTGTGATGGCTGTTTCTATCATTACGGTTGTGAGCATTTACCTAGGTTGCATAAATTTGGGTCATCTGTGATTCGTGTTGCATCGACCTGTATTATTTTTTAGACGCTATCAGCAGAGTTTCTACTATGGCTACTTTACCATTTAACAAAGGGTTTCGTACTTGTTGTGTGAATTTTGCTGAGGCTCTTGCGTGTGGGCTTTAGGTTAGAGCTTTAGCGCTTAAACATCCATGGCAGGATTGTGCCACGTTTACTCGTCATCAAATGACATCCTGACTTGCAGGTCATAAAGGTTTAAGGCTTCCAAGTTGTGTAATACTGATTATGACTTTAACCAATTGTCTGTTTACTGCTGTGGGGATGCCAGAGATTCCGTTAGTAATAATTATTACGTGTTAGTGGTAAAGTAGCAGTGTTTCAGTTAAGTTGGCAGAGTAGCTTCTGCTGCTTAAATCTTTCTAGTTCTGGATCTGTGTACTTTCTGAAATCGATTTCAACTCAGTGCTTTGTAGGTTGGTAAAATAGTTCAGTTTGATTGTTTTAATAACCGAAGGAGTGTTTCATCGATGACTGCTGGCTTCTTCTCTCATCCTCTGACTGTTTGTCTTTCAATCGCAATTTGATCTCATCTATGCAACATGAAAAGCATCTGGAGGAAATTTTATAGGCTGTAATTTTCCGTTAATTTGAGAACGAACCTTGTTTTTGCAACCTAGACTCATATGACAGAGCTTTTCTGAAACACTACACATCTGCAACAGGTATCAGATTAAGGTGTCACTCTGCTCTGATCGAAGCTAAAAGCAAAGAAAATAGGAATCGTTGAATTAATACATATTGAAAGGAATAAACTTTGCGTTTGGTTTACAAAACAACTGGGTGTTAGTGAAAAGTGTATGTTTGTGATGGCCGATGGTGGCTTGCGGCTGAGCTGTTTTTTGTTGCTTGAGTTTTCCAGTTGAAGTGAAGAACTGATAATCTGTGATGCATGATCAATGGAGGATTAGATTTTGATATTACTGTAAATTTGAAGACTGTAAATATTTGTGTGTGACAAGTCTTATGGTCCTCCCCTGGCACGTGCTTATTGTTGTTATCGAGAACCATTGATGCAGGTTCTCATGTTTACTTGTAGCTAAAGTGGTCACAGGTTTTGAAAAACTGCCACTTAGATTTCTGCCACACTGGGCGCTTTGAGTTCACGAACTAGAACAATTGACAAAAGGTTTTGACATTTGATAAGCTTTAGTGATGATGATGTCATGATGTTGATGTCATTGGTGTTTATGTTATTTTGATGCGGCGATGATGATGTCATGAGGTTCGTGATTATTATTATTAATTGGTAGGTTCTCTATTGCTGGTGTCTAATGCACAAGGCATCATTTGATGGTGCACCAAAGCCAAACTGTAATCAGGAGCTGTAGTCATGAATTTAGTCGTGATGCTCGTAATGCATGTTTATCGTCTGCATTTAAAAAGTCTTCTGTGTGATTGTATTAAGAGGGTTTGTTTTGGCTTTTTGTCTATTTTGTGTTGCCAAGAGTGCAGTAGAAAAGTACTTGGAAATGTCTGAGTCACGGTTTTGGCTTGGCAAGACAGTTGAAATAGATGAGGAGTTTCACTAGGAAATTGCTCCCGCTTTGACGATTGTGGCGTTGATGATTCATATCATAAATTTTTATTTATATTTTTCGGATATTTTTTGTGTGTTTAAAAGCCCTGTCCTAATATCATTATTATTATTACTATGTCATTATTATTTTATTGTAATTAAGCCATGATGTGATTGATTGATTGATAGCCACACTTTTCTATTTTTCATAAAACCTTATAGAAGGTGGTGGCCATAGATGTGGAAGACCAGAAGAAGGCAGTCAGGTTCTAATGCCAAAGATAATTTAATCAACTGAGAAAAGAAAAATGAAGATTGATGTCGTTAGTAACAACCTTTAAAATACAAAGAACTGCAATTTTCGTCGTCTGTGGTACGCCAGTTATTTCAATTTCAGCTTTGCCTACATGAGAAAATGGGCAGAGCAACTGAGTTTGGATTTTTAGAAGTCATGGTTTAGAATACATTACAGAAGCCATATGTTAGAAAATATGGGCATAACATAGGTTATGTTTTCAGCTGTTCAAACTGCTTTAGGCCTTCATTTTGTTCACCTCGGTGTTTTCTGATTATCGATTCAAGCATGTGACCAAAGTCAGCGTTGATGATTCAGCATAAGTACAACTTTTATAGTCATATAATTGTGATAAACTTGTATTATTACAGAAAATCAATCAGCCTAAGAATAAATAAGTACCAGTGTTAATCATATGGTCGTGAGACACTGTCATTGTTCACTGATAACCCTTTCCGAGTCAATTGTATTTCTTTCAAAACGACTGATATGCATTCTAGTTTTAGCTGCAGGTAGTTTTGTTAACTCAGAACTTACAGCCAGCCTTTACTGTTTTAGATAGGAGCAGAAGTGCAGAAAGCCAGTGTGTTCTTATTGTTGATTTTCCAAATCAGATCTTTGTGGACTCGTACTAAGGTACTCAAAGTTGTGTATATACCGGTACATCAAAGGAAGTATATAATATTCAGTATGTATATATTCACAGTATTTATGTGACTGACCTAATATTGTAAATATCAGACGATTGGTGTATATTTTGATGGATGGAACTGGATTATAATTTGATTATTTATGCTCTTCCTCAGTTTCTGGCACAGCAGACTTCCTGTGGTTAAAAGTAACCAACTAGCGATTGAACAGGTTAACAAAACACATGTTCTTTCAAAAGTTTATGTGCTGTGGTTCGCATAATCGCTTCACAGGTTGAAATCATGAGCAAATGGTGGCACAAACATTTCAAAACTGCCACGAGTGCCTGATGAAAGTCTGGTATGTTCTGTATTGGCAAAATCGACATTTCAGTTGTGGTTTGCTTTTAGTTTTAACCTTGTTGTAATGTAATTTTGAATCTACAAATCTCTACTTGAAGGAAACTCGAAGACTTCTTGGTGATTTGCCTCTGTTCTGAGCTGCCACCGCTTGCTTTGAGCAGGCAAGTTAATAGTCGTAATAAAACGTATAGTTTGGGTGACTTTAGGGCATTCTTAGCGTCTCTTGGAACCTTCTTGTGTCTGTCCTGTGGCTGAAGAGCAAAGCTCTTAGGTCTTGGACATTTTGGCACTCCTTCTGCCGTGGTTTGCTATGCTTTCTTTCTCAGGTTTTCAGTACTTGATGGGTGGGACTCTGCTGTGCCAGAAGCTTTTTGCATTGTAGGAGTTGCCACAAATGGAGGCTATGTTCGATTCGTCTGTTTTCTTGTACAAATTATGGCAGTGTGCATCGGACCATGTATATAGTGCCTGTACAGAACCTTACAAAAGTGCTATATGATACACCATAGAGCATATTACAACTCTACAAAATGTGGCCATGTTACTTGGCAAAAATTAGTAAACATTACTCTATGACAACATTAACGTTACTGTACAGCAGAGTAAGCATCACAACAAACTTAGGCAAAGGAAATTTGGAATCGTTTTGCAGCCGAGGAAGAAACACCTCGGAAATGGATCGCACATAGATGGATCTGAATCTGAATGCTAATGAGCCTTTCCATCTGCTTCAATGTCATGCTCGCATACATTCCCAAAATGTACTAATTTGAGTTGAACATTGTATAGGTTATGTAACAAAGACCTACTTGGGTCAGCGTCCGATAACAATGCATCCCAAGTGTCAGCAGTTGGTTGTTAACCCTTTAACGACGAGTGTGCACTAAAACGCATGGAAAACTAATCCTTCTCGTCAAAAAAGGATTAAAAAATTGTAATATTAATACAGCTATTGTTGTTCCTAATAGTATAATCTACGACTGCTCTACTATTCCCTCTACTAAAGTAACTACCTGTACTTCCGTAGGATTCTGCTATTGTTACGTGTAATGCTGGTGCTCCTTTCGACTGGAAATTTTGTAGGAATAAAATTGCAAATACGTGTAGCCAAAATATTAATTGATAAGTATTTTGGGGATTTTTTATCTACTAGAAATATGTCGTTAGGATGTGTGTGATTAACTGAGTTTTTTCTGTTATTAAACATAAAAATAGTTAGGAAACTGAAGCAATTACAAATGTATAATGCATGTATGAATATCTGGACACAAATCTGATGTTGCTTGCCAGCCTAAGTGATGATAAACAAGTTCGTTTGTTTCACGTTAAACAATGAAACCTGACAAATGACTAGATTTCCTTTGTAGGCCAGAACGCTTTCTTCGAGAGGTGTGTGCATAATTGTTCGTGTTGATTTTTCTCATTTATCAGCGTTACTCCGACGTTCGAGCATTAACAGTCCTGAGTGTCATTTACAAGATGCTCCACTCTGCCCCACCTTCGTTTCTTTGCTCCAAGGTATAGGTAGTCGTTATCAGTTTCGACCTCTCCGCTGAGCTTGGCCTTTAAAGATCATCTTGCCTTTGCACACACACTCTCCTTCTCAAGTGGCCATTTTTAGTGCAGACTAGTAGCAAACTGCTGGCAGGCAGTACCTTTAAGGTTATGGCTTACACAAATTGGGTGTAACTTGAAGAAACCATATGCTTTTAATGACTAAGGTTACACAAATAAGGTATGGCTTATACAAATTGGGTGTAACTTGCATAAGCCACACACTTGTCAACTGTGTGGCTTAGACTATTACTTAGGTACACTAATTAACTAGGTATGGCTTATGCAATCTGGGTTTAACTCGTATAAGCTATACACTTTCTAACAGCTAAAGTGTATGGCTTTAACAAAATGGCTTTAGCATCGACTAAAATGCATCAAATTAGTGTTTTTCAGTATTTTATTCTTTCAATTCTTTTCACTGTAAAGTTTGTATTCGAAGTAAAACTTGTTTTGACCTAGGAGTGTTTTTTGCTGCTGTTGCATAGTCAACTGTGTTAGTAGCCTGTGCAAGATGTTGCACAGCTAGAATTTGAAGTAATTTTAAATTACTTTGAAGAAGTTTCCAGTGCTGTTGCCAAAGCATTGCATGACCTATTATGACCTCTTAAATTTGCCCACTCTAGTCCGTCTCCCACTGGAAATACATTTTCTGCCATACATTTAATTCCTACCCATAGAGGTTGTACCCCTCGGTTTTGCCAACCACGTACTCCACCCTGGTTTGGTCTGTAGACGTTTAGCACTTCAGTGCATATATAAACGAGTCCCTTCAAGTGAAATTCGCTTGAAGCATTTGACCTTTGGCCTCTGAACACTAACCTGTTTTTGACTACTGCTCATAACCAAGTACACATCTAAGTTGTTATTGCACATTTCCTCCACTGCCACCAGGGCCACATTAAGGCTAGTGTGGGCCCAGGTGCTGTGATTACCTATATAGCCATCAGCGTGGGGCCCAATTGCAAGTACAATAAAAAATTTAATGTACTTCCGAAAATGCAGGCCCCTCAAAACTGCAGCCCCGGGTGCTGCAACACCCTTGGCACCCCCTTAATTCGGGTCTGATTGCCACATTTACTGCCAAAGCAAAGGGCAGTCCTATGATGCAGTGGCCCCATGTTCAAAACTGAAGCTGGCCAAGTAGGCTTATAGTTCTGAGTGAATGACACGAGTGCCTATCCTACAGTCTACCATGGGATGTGGCAACCTTTACTTTTTATTATTACTACTACTATTACTACCTGGTCATAACTTCATTCTGCAACACAGTGTAATCTGGTTGTTCCAGTGTTGCGTCCTGCCACAATGCAACATGGAGGCTTTGCAGTGGTCAGCCCCTCGTTCTGGAACAGACTTTTCTATGCCTCTATTGTGCAAGCGGTTCAAGACCATTCTATTCAATTGTGGTATTGTTTAGTCAGGTTGGGAGTACCTCTGATGAGTTTTCTTGAATAGGTGCTATATAAAAAGCACTTAAATCACTATTAATGGCTTTAGCAAAGACCTCCATCCACGAATGAATGACAGATTCGAATAAACACAAACTCTGTATTTTCAAGTCAGACAAGTCCATCATAATGGTTTTATAATAGAAACATTCATAAACAAAGAGTATAGTACAATCATTTCAACCACACTGAATTACAAAATAGATGTTAAATCTATTTGTCAAGGCGAGTCAATTGAACCTGAATAATTAATTACTGCACGTAATAAATACATTACGAACAAGACGACCAAGTTCCAGAATTCTTCACGTATTCTACTGTTTGAGATCTAGTTCCGAAGCGCAACATGCAGACAATTGGAATAAAGCATTTATTACGGTTCGACAGATTCAGCCAAAGTGTCTGCCGATAACAAAAACACTCTTGTACACAAGTCGGTCATATTTCTGAGCGTATAAATTCCACGAAGCAGTTAAACAGACTAACATAAATGCCTGGCGGCAAAATAGAAAGACTTGACTGAAAAATAAATATCTACCTTGAGGTCGTTTTGAAGCTTGATCAATAAATGATCCTGAAATGTTATTCACAAATCGCTTGTAGAAGTTTACCTTGTAGAAAGTCGGAGAATTCAAATATCGTATGTTAGTCTTAAAAAGAGATTTCAACAACGAAGACTGAACTTGGACAATGGAAAAACAGAAGCTAATTATAGGAACGTCGACACAAGACTTGCCACATTATACACGGCCATTTAAATTACTCAGAAAATGTACAGCAACCTTCAGTGTGAACAATAACGTGATTAATAAAAAGACACAGATTAAACAAACATTTGGAATCACTATATATATATGTGTGTCTTAAAGAACTGCTCTAAAATAACAACTTTTTATAAATGTAAATATGTGAAGGTATCATCAAACTGCCGATTGGAAGAGATAATAGAAAAGTTAATATTGCCATCAGTGGTAAGCTCATGTTTGGTTTTTGGGGTTTACCTCCCAGAGACCCTACACAACATAGCCTTGAAGCAAGCAATTGTTAAATTCTCAATATAACAGATGTTAATATTCTATAAACAACTTGAAAGAAATGAATCTTGTACTTTGGATATTCAGCTGAAGAAAACCAATACATAGCACTAACAAGAAATTTGCAATTTATCACTGGAACACTAGTAATGCTTTTAAAACAAGCTTTAAAAAGGCTTGAAACCAGAAAATTTTTAGTCCGGTTCCTTAAATGCAACCGGTTGAGACCAATGGCTTCCTGAGATAGTACATAATAAGTTTATAAAAAATCCAGTCTACAAATATTTTTTCCACGAAGCCCCTTACACTTCACCCATCCCTGAAGATTCTCTCACACCCTGCAAAACCTCGATAATCCTGCCACGGTAGAATGCTTTGCTCAGTTAAGGCTAACCATTGTTTTATGCTTACTCATGCATGCTATGCTAACTACCTATACACTTAATGCTATATTTGAGCTACGTGTACGCTACAGTTATGCTACATTCAAATTAGTTGACCGAAAGTTCCAGCGACAGCGCTAATCCTTCCAACAATAGATGTTAAAACAAACATTGCGTTCAGACCGAGATACTGGTCCCCTGTTATGACCAGTGTCACCAGCAAGGTGGGCAGACTAAAATGATGAAAATCTGAGCATATGTCACAAGCTGCAACCGTTATACTTAAATCGTATCTTTCACAACAGAACTTTAAAGAGATCTGACACAAAATTACATAAAGAGAGCAACATCATGGTCCCATATGGTGGAATGGACTGAGCTTAAGAATCGCCAAAAAACCGATGGCTGTTCAAAAAGTAGCAAAAACAGTAACCATAGCAACTTCGGCTTCTACGGCAACACTGATCCGCAGGGCTACTAGTACCGTTACAGCAAATCGTCTCAGTCCAGATACAGATAATCTCGCATACGTTCATCAAAATCTCCTTCGATAAACACGACACCACTTGAACGTGATAGCAGGAAAATGAAGAAATTCATACGTCATTAGTGTTTACATTCTGAAGACTCAGTGGCCCCTAATTTACATCAAAACAAATCATCATAAATCCTACAACAATAAAACCTCATGGAAAGTGTCAGCTCAAGCTCTCTTTCAATACATCTGCTCAAGAGGAGTCACATGGATACACTGCTCAGTTTAGTTATAAATTGCTTTTGATCTGTCATGCTTTACAAAGCCAAACAATGCAAGGAACTGCAATAAAAACTGACAGAATTATCCCCATATTACATGGTAAGCAAGGTCTCTGTTGTGCCTGCCACAGTTATTTCGATTTTCCAGACATACATTCCGACACAAAAGCAAGCAACTTCAATTCCCTGTCGCTAAGTTTAATACTTATCATGCATAAATAAGCCAATAAATTAACAAAGAGAAAAAACCATTCAGTTAATTTTGATTTGATACCTGTCAGAAAATCTCTACAGAAATTATTACTTAAATAACTGGTAGCTAAAATAACTATGTACTTTCTAAATAAGAAACACAAGAAAATAAGCATGCACAATTCTAGGTCAGCTTTTACAACATAAACAAAATCGCTTTTGATCTATACAAGTAGCTTAAGCTAAACTAATCATCTTAAAATAATCTCACATTTACACATCAGCCTTAGCAAATCAAATGACAATGTACGATTCGGATCTCATAATTTACGAAAGAGTAGGAAAGCAAAGTCCAACAATTCAGCTTAACATCATGTAATAAGAGATAGTCGCGTAATAAGAGATAGTCAGGAACAGAATGAATGTGATACAAAATGACTCCTGTTCAATCCCTGCTATGGTTCATGCCATCAAAGGATAACCAAGGCATCATGGTAATACCATAAGATCATGAATTGAGACCTTGTTGATCCCAGTGCTACCCATAATTTGAAATTCAGACACAGAAGGAAATAAGCTGGTAATTCTGCAGAAACTGCAAACATCCAATCTCTCAGGTACTAATTCTGCAGCAACCTAAACGAATAAACTACAGAAGATGAAGAACATGCACATACACACACAAAACTATACAGAATTCAAGACGTTAGTTATATATAAATATCATTACTACATTTAGCAACAAGAACATATATTACTAGAGATAATACGGCAACATGCTAAACCATCCTGCAGTTTTGCCTCTGTCTTTCTCAACCCTCTGCATTCATCTCAATTCACATTTGTTCATCATGTTTTGATGCTTTGATGATTATTTTTGCACATAATGTCCACACTTTTCTTTCAATCACACCAACTGCAATGCATTATAAAGAATAACATCGTACATGACCAGTAGGGATCAACAATTAATAACATACTACATTACATTGAGGTAAACAACTACATTACTACTCTCGGCAAATACACTACCAAGAAACAACAAACTGCATTAACACGAGGTACATCATGACACTGTTAATCTCTACGCCTCTCTCAACACGTTAAATTACCAGACAGCACGCAACCATTCCCAGTAGGAATTTTCTGCTAGGTAGACATGTTACAGAAGAACTTGACAACATGTTACAATACCCACACATGTGCTACGTTCTGCAGAAAACATATCCTAACACTCTCAAAACCAGCACCAAAACATTATGACATCCGCATCTATACCTACTTCAACACGACATATCCTAACAATCTTGGCTTGCTACAGAAGACAGGGCTAACATGTTACACCTTTGGTTCCATCATCATCATCATCGTCATCGTCATCATCATCCTTCACACGCTAACCAATCGTGTTTGATAAGTTAAGCAACACACACAGACACAACGAAACTGGGTAAGAAATCGTTGCTCGTGCTACGCGCCATTGAACTAGATCAGTGTAAACACAAGACTAAACACATCGATGATATGATGGAAGAAGAATTTTCCAACAGCAACACAGGTACTTTACGGACGCTATGATATAAATTACTATGACATAAAGGTACACAATGAACATCAATAAAAGCAGCAAATAAACAGTGAATAAGACAAGCAAATATTGCATTCAACAATTTAAACAGACACATAAACACATATATAAATACATATATACATATATTTATATAATCATTATTTGGTTTGTATATATCAACTTTAAAAAATCCATATATAATACTGGTATGCATTCACGCACACATACACATTCGTATCAAAACCTGGAAAAATTCCTCACTTTCAAAATCATTCTTCTTTAGAAGATTTTGATTTTGAAAACTTAAAGTGCAAAACTGACTTTTAGCATTATGCTCGCTTTGTAAGAAAATGTGTCATGTATTCAATTGCGTATATATTTGTCAATTATATCTACAGAACACATTTATACACTTGATATTATTATCTTTACATGTATATATGCTCAATAAATACTTAAATTTCCACACACTTTCAAAATATCCTGTTGACAATGAACGTAAGCACAAGCACAAGATTCACAGCACATTCAAATAATACATTGTCAAGCACGATCAACAACAACTTTATTTACGATACAAATTCTTGAAGGATGAGCCATCCGTGCGGATGTTGGCTCCGACTGATATGAGCAGCACGACTCAACAGGAACAAATCTTAAGAACAGCCCACGAGGGCATAGATCATGGAATTTACGCATTCACAGTCCTTTGGATAGATAATAATCGACTTGACAGACATGACTCAATTCTTTCAACACTGTGACGGTCAGTTTTATGCTAAACGTTAAAGCTTGCCACACGTCGGAAAGCAAATTCAAATGAGTTATGGAAGCACAACATACACCAACAAAACACGACAATTGTACATGAGGTAGTCTAGAGCTTGGCTAAGTCACAATCTAACACTCTTTTTAACATATCTCTGATATTCCCACCAACCAACACAACTGGTGGCAGTATTTCTGGAATAGTCTGCACTGCAGATGAAACATTTCGGGCGCGTTAAACGTTCGCACCCGACCCGCGAACAACTGTGGCAATGTCAGACCCGGCTTACATCTACCTTTCAGTGAGGCAGACTTTCACATCAGCCTGACTTTAGTCATGTAACTTTCACATCAGCCTGACTTTAGTCGTGTAACTTTCACATCAGCCTGACTTTAGTCTGACTTTAGGCTGGGGTCTGTCACTCGTGAGCGACGCGTGCTATGTGCACAAAGAAGCCAACAGGATCCTCTGCCCTGTGTCCACACATGTTGCACTGGAACGGATCGTTGTATCCGTGGTATCCCATGTGCAGCGAATACGTTACAATGTCTCGGAAACCCATGCCGCAGTGCTGGCACATGTTGTATTCCTTGCCTGGAGTCTCTCTGACTATTTTCTCTGAATGAGAAACGCGCCTGGTGAAGCCGTCTGACCCTTTGCTGACCGAATCGCTACAGCTGAGGCTGTCGCTCACTGGCTCCTGATCAGATGCATTGCCATTCTTTGTGTTACGCTCAACTTGTCTGGCATCACCACGGGGAGGGTCTCCTTCAACAGCATCTGAAGGTCGGGGTGACTCCTTTCTCCAATCCCAAGAGCTGTTGTCGACCTCGTTGTTCCCGTTCGGCCCTTCGTGCCCTGGTTGGCAGTCACTGTCGAAGGAAGACGCCTCGGAACCTTCCACACGACACTCCTCCTCTTCCCAGTTGTCCTGCAGCGTCAGGCTGATCATGTCAAGCTTGCACGCTTTGCCCTTGCGCGACCGTTTGCGAGAAGCAGCAGCCGAGCCTTTGGCCGTTGACGGAGAGATGTTATTGTGCAAATCATCTGGTTCGCTTGCACCGATTTTTACGGCCGGTTTTATAGCATCTTCTGAATATTTTGCCGACAGATCCAGAGGGCATTCAGTGCTCTCAGTCGCAGAATTACTTCTCTTTACATCTTGTGGATTAAGCAGGGAGCCTGGCTTGGCATGATCCGTGGAAAATCGGGAGGTAGTCACTTCTTCTGAGATCCTTGGCTTGGTATATGACATGGAGTAATAGTTTGCAGCCTCATCAGATAGATTCATTTCGTTCAATCGTTTGGACTGGTAGCAGTCTGGTTCCGTGGCAGCCGAGGCTTCGTACACGGGAGACCGGGCTTCCAGCTTCACACCGAAACTGTTGAGCTTTTCGACATGCTCCTTCTTCACGTGCTGAGCCAGAAGATGGGGGGAGCTGAATGATGCATGGCAGAAGCTGCACTGAATGGGAAGAGGGGCCACACCAGGCATTCTGTCCATAGCATAGTACGAACTGCCGAGAGGGGGCATCATAGTGCTCGACAACTGGCTAAGCAGACTCAGAGGGTAGGCAAGCGACTGAGTGGGCAGGGGCATGCTCATCGGAGGTAGGCTGGTGGAAATCGCAACGCCGTTTAGAGGCTGACCGCTATGTGGCTGACTGCCCAGCGATGGCACCCACGAATAATCATTTCCCTGAGAGAATGGCATCACAGGAGCAGCGCTGGTCGGGAAAACTGGCATCAGAGCCGGCGGGCTGACCGACTTGGATGGCTGTCTAACCTTGCGTGGGCCTCGCGGGCCTCGAGGGGGTCCACGCTTTGACATGAGCTCAAAGTTGCCGGAACCATCCTTTGGCAAGCTGCCATCTGGGTTAAGAACAACAGCAGGTACGTGCTTCTTGTTGATGAGATGTAGCTTCAGCGAGTGGCTGTATTTGGTCGCGTATTTGCAACTCGCACAGCGGAACTGGTAGATGTTTGTGTGTGACTTCATGTGACTGTTGAGCATGGACTTGTTGACGCACGAATAGTTGCATTTGGTGCATTTGAATGGTTTCAGGCCCTTGTGGTTTCGAAGGTGATACTCGAGGTGGTGCTTGAACTCCGTGACAAAGCTACAGAACTGACACTTGAGCTGCTTTTCCACCTTTATGTGAACCTTGTTATGACTCCAGTGCTCCTCCTACAACATCAGCCGAGAAGCTATTAAAATCTGCATAATTGTCATCCAGGTCAAACACAACTCTCTGGGCAGGCTATCACCTACAGGCCAATTGCTATTATTCCTGGAAACTAAACATGACTAACAATGGACTCTGATTCAACACCATCAGTTTATGCCTAGAGCATGCGTTAACTGTACTATAAAGGTTTTACAACCTGTGATGGCATGTGCGCATTTAATTTTAAATTTACACCGCACAGTTTAGATCTTCTCAAAGGTTCTCTCTGAACAGTTGTGTCACAAATCAATACACGTGCATCAAAAGATAAGCTTTAAATAGCCTAAGTTAGGTCAAGTGGAGTAGCAAACAAAACAATTAAAGCCAAAGTTATCCTGAGCAGCAGTGTTTAAGAAACTGTCTTATCATCCAAATAAACAGGAAAACCAAGAAACTGTTTAAAGAAATAAATAATGTAAGTGCGAAACTCTCACCCGTGAGTAGGAGATAAAGCCACACTGTCGACACTTGAAAGTCTTTGGTTCATTAGCTTTGCTCTGGTTGTGAGGGCTGCTTCCATCACGACTTGTTTCTGGGTTGATCGCCTGGTCCCCCTGTCCGTGGAATGTCTTCATGTGACGATCAAGACGGCCTTTGGTGCGAGAATGGTAGCCGCACTCCTGGCAGTAATAGTCGTAGTGACTTTTCAAGTGCATCTGGAACTCATCATCTGACCTAGCTGTCGCCAGAAAGCAATTTCAAATTATACACAACCCATAATGTCTTCTGTTCGTGTGTGTGTGTGTGTGTGTGTGTGTGTGTGTGTGTGTGTGTGTGTGTGTGTGTGTGTGTGTGTGTGTATGCGTGTGTGTGTGTGTGTACAAGTGTATGTATGTACACATGCATGTCAAGGGTGTATTGTATGTACAATCAGACTGTATATAATGTATTTATCTGATTATTTTTATGTATTATGCATGTATGTACAATTGTAAATGTATGTATTTAACTGACCGTAATAGTAACTTAGTAACACCAAGGGGGCAATAGACTTGACAAATGACAGAGGACAATGGAGATCATAATTATATTCGTACCCATCGCCGCCAAATGGCTGGGGTCAGGAACTGATGGTGATGAATAGTAACTGTAACTGAACATTTATATAGCGCCATTTAAAAAGCAAACTAATCACGGGTGTCCTCTGCACAAGCCTCTACGATGTTAAATGTCGTTTAAGAACTGAAGTTTTCTCATTTTGCAAAACAACTACACAGAAAACTAGAAGGGTCACAGTGACAGACCGATGCACGGACATGGAGCTCAACCAATGGATTCCTGGCCGCAGTCGACAGACAGCAACATGTTCTGATAAGTTGTTTAGCAGATTTTAAGAAACTCTCAATGGTGATGAACAGACTATACGACATGTATAACTGTTACAGTAACTGCAAATGTATTTCATCATAATGAACAGATGTTCTTTCATCATGTCAACAATAAGCTCAGTTTTCGCTGATTCATCGCAAGAGAAGTGGTTTCACATTAAGCATGGACAACAATTCTCATTTTACCCAGTTTTGTTGTGTCTGCACGCGCTGTTTAACTTGACCCGTTGCACAAGATTTGTTAGTACCACAGTACATGAAGGTAATGATGATGATGATGACAATGATGATGGAACTGAAGACCTAACGCGTTAACACTGTCTACATTTGCTACCTTTAGGTCCACTGTGATGAAGATAAAAATTACAATGCCATCGTCAGTGGTTCTGAGGACTTTGCCATTTAACTCCCATTTTTATTGTTACTCAACATTTCATCGGCATCCGAAAGACTACCTCTTGAGAATAACCTTTCTATGGACCGCTTAATCAACGCAAAATCATTAAAAGATGGGGTTCGGTTTGGTTGTCGGTCGGGACTCATCCGTCGGGTAGCAACCCACCCCCCACACGGCTGACGACGGCATTGTAATTTTTATCTTCGTCACAGTGGACCTAAAGGCCACAGTAAAGTAGGCCTGCGTGATATTTTAACAATAGCCGTGATTAATACAATATCATTACTTGACCCATCGAGTATCACAAAACAGACTCGTGACACTTCAAGCTGTTTGCAGATGCTTAACCTGCGCTTGGAAATTTTCATCAGTACTTAGATTAGAACAAAAGCAGACAACGACTCATCATCGCAACAAAAGAGGTCAAAGGTCATTAAATCAAATGTTTTCAGATAATTTGCTGAGGCAACAATTTTCCGGATGATTAACAGCCAGGTGTACCTGAGTAAGTTCCTTAACAGTCTGATGATGAAGTTCTGTGTAAGGTTGCAGTGAATCACAAGTGCGTATTACATTACAAATGAGTAATTTTCTCAACAGTGTGGTATAAGGTTGCAGCGGATGACAGCTTTGACTCCTTGATGCAAAGCCGTTGGGGGGACATGTTTTGTGACACACCATGTAAGCCAGGACTCATCTAAAAAGGGATAGTGCTGAAGAGCATAATGCGCTCCACTGCACTTCTTTTACGTTGCACAAACCAGTACGGCATGTTAAGTTAATACGCTAGAGGGATATAACACCACTTCGGTGTTAAGCAGTAAGGTGCATAAACTGGCAACACATAAATGGGCCATGCTGTATTTATTACTATACAACTGATTACATTGCTTTGCACTGCTTTAATACATAGTTAAACCTTTGCAGACTGTGCCCAAGAAATGCCTCATAAAGTTGGAAAAATCAATATGCAAGGAAAAAGTCAGAAGGTCATTGAAAATGCATAAAAAATGCCTGAAATAGTTCTCCGCATAATTTTCACAGAGATATATAATAAGTTAGTAAAATGGTCTTAAGTTGTTACGTTTCTGGCTAAATAATTAATTTTGCATATAAAAATATAGTACTTTACATCAGATATCTATCTATAATTTAATATAAGACTTAAGAGCGATATTTTATAACTTTTTCACACAGGTTGTACACATTAAAGTTTTACATCTTTTACTATTTGTGATAAAGAGCAGCAGTTTTATGACTCTGTTGGGTTTTCAGGCATGATCATATATTTATAATATATTATATAACCCTAAATATTTATTATTTATTTGCTTATGTCACAGAACAGCTGCACAGTGAAAACAAAACGGAGTTTAAACTGCAACATTGGATTTGGACCACTGTGGACCTAAACAGTCACAAATTTTCTCATTAGCTTATACAATAAAGGAGAAGTCATGGCTAGCATCGTAGGGTTCCACAGGGGTAAATTTATCAGTAATGTAAAATTGAGACGTTTACCCATAAAAGAACAAGCATTGCCAGATGGTAAGTTTATAATGATACAAAAAACAAGATGCTTACCCATAAAAGAACAAGCATGGCACACAAAGACTGACTGATCCGCACCGCCGTCAAATCCATTCAGCGCCATTCCGCCTTGACTCGGCTGCATCGATGGCTGTGGAAAAGTTGGCGCGTGTAGCATTTCTTCACTGAATGGGCGTTTCTTTGGAAGTCCATTGAGAGGAAAAACTGGACCTGGAATAGCGCCGGAAGCTTTCTGGGGCGACATGGAAAATCTGTCACTGCCATTCACAACTGCGTACTTCTGCAACATCGCAGCCAACGGGTTGTCTTCCAGTGAAGTCAACGAGGTTTGGAACTCCTTCATGGCATTGTTATCAAATCTTGTGTCACAGTCTTGCTGGACGTCTGGATCGTAACCAACCTTGTGCATCTTTCGTAGTGGATTTAAGTAGTTCCGATATGGTGATGACTGCTGTTCTCTTTTTCCAAAGCCGGCCGAGCATTTAGCCTCAGAAGGAGTGCCAGTTCTTCCTTCAGTGCATGGAGATCTGGTAGCTGAGTAAGGTCTTGACTGCATAACCAATTCTTTTGTATCGTCGGATCCATCAGAATGTATGCTATTTCCAGAATTGCCATCAGCATTATTAATCCCCTTTCGGTGACCCAGAGCACACCTCTGTTGGAAGTCAATGATTTCCGAGTCACTCAGTGGTCCTCCCTTGAATCCTTGGTCAGGCATCTTTCTTAAGAAGTTTTCAATCAGATTTTTAAAGTTGCCCTCCAGACTGCTACTACTTGAACCAAGTACCGCCCGAGATATAGCCTCCGCTTTCCTAGCCTGGTCGCCGTAGAAGCTGTTTCCGGCAGTCGGCTGCGGAGACAGGGATGGCATCGCCCCATCATGCTCGGGACTTGATTTTACAGACATTGTCTCTCCATTTTGCAGCTTATGAGTGGCACTGTCAGGCAACATTGGCGATTCTATTTCATCTTCCATTTCCACAACAGATCAGTAACAATTCAATTTCGCTCTGTAACACCCTTCTAATATCCTCTACAACAGAATTGCACCAGTCGTCTTAAATAAATACAGTTGGAAATCACACAGAATAATAGACAGAGCTGTGTAATGTTAGTTGTCATCATTATCATCATCATCATCATCATCATCATCATCATCGTCGTCGTCGTCGTCATCATCATCGTCGTCGTCGTCGTCATCACAATTAAGACAAACGAAATGTGTCCTACATTTGCAAAACTGAACTTCTGAGATAACGATCATCATTATCATCATAACTGTTTTCATCCTACACTTCACCATTGCTGTCATCATTATTATCATATCAAACCAGTCTTGTACATAGTTCCATTTAAACCCAATGCAAATACTGTTTGTGTCATCATCAGAGCCATCATTCTCAAAATAACTGTACCACTGCTGCTAAAAGCCAAGCTCGCACTGTAATAAGGCATCACGCAATGCGATGCATTTCTGACTCATTTCCAGTTTGATATATTCTCTTCAAAGCCAAGTTAATGGTCACTGAATCCTCAAACGAAAGATAAAAACAACTCCCGGCTAAGTCATGACCATAAACCGTATATGAAGGATCACTGATATTCCATACATGTCAGTATCTCACATCCAACGGATGAACCAGGTATCAGATCATATAACCTGAACTCTATCCACTAATGGAAAACAAGTTAAATTGGTTCGCAGAAATTGAAAAAATAATCATGCGGCAAATACGGAAGTCTCAGAAATGCTATCACCGTCCGTGCAGAGCGACAGAGAGAGCGAGCACGCAGCAATTTCATTCGTGGCATCACATGTGGGTTCCAAATAACAACAACTGCACCAAGAACAATGTCGAGCGACTGGAGTGCACGGCCGGACCGGCACAGACTTCCACTGGTGGCCACATAAAAAGCGACCATAAAATTCGGACTGATAATTGAGGAAATGCCATCTGATATACGCGCCGCTGTTCAAGACTGATTAGACTCGTATCACTCGTCTCTGCGTTCGTTACAATTTGTATTTGGCCGGCTGCAAAGATCGCCCTCAGCCACCGACGTAACCCCGGTCGAGATTTGCGAAGGATGTTAACCCTGAACGATTAAAGACGCGCTCAAGTTTTTCGGTAGATTTATTATCGACATCGTCGGAGGGCAACGCGGTCAGTTTTGAGTGGGCGCATCAACAGGTTGGCACCGGCATAAATGTCAGGAAAGGATCTGACGTCACTTCGGTCACTGCACTGGAAGAGCGTTACGATAAATTATATGAAGTCATACGCAGCCGAGCGCCTGTTTCTTATCCTCCTCAACCGACGGGGGTTCTTGCGATCAGCTTTGTCTTTATTGCACAGTTCATATTTAGCAGTAGCGAGAAACATGACGATCCGACATTATCAAGAAACCATAGGAAATGCCGCATAAAATCCGAGAGCACGTTGTTCTTCAACTCTCTTCTGTGCGAGGATATCAGCCGGCTGCTTGTCGCTGCCACTTCAAGGCACGTTTGATCCTCCTTGAACCGGAGGTCAAAATCAAAGATTGTCCCAAATGATCGTTCAAGAGCAATCAAATATCAATTACATAACTCTAGTTTCTCTGCATTGAGCTATCGACTTCTAGAAGGTGCCACTGCTCGGTGCAACAGATACTCTTTCACAAGAGGTCGAAGTTAAGGACTGAATCATAAAATTATCAATTAAATTCATTTTCACCATAATCGAAGTCAAAGACTGGATCATAAAGATACCGGTTAAATCATTTTCACCATAATCGTCATTTGAATGTACATGCTTACGGATATCATCATAAAATTTATCACTATTATGATTCATCGTTCTTAGCATTGGAACTGTCATCATCAACTGAGAAGTGGCAGCAGCAGCAGCAGCAGCAGCAGCAAGCTGCAGCAGCAGAAAACCCAGCCCTGTGTTATGCATAAAGAAATACAAACAACAATGTTTTATGACTTCACCTTTGACATTTCTCTCCATACCATTCTAACATCATTCAAAGTATTCGGAAATACTGCCATCTGTCGGTTTTATGCTCACAACTGAACAGTTGCACACTTCCAACATCAACAGCATTTCACCTGCTGGCTGACTCCAAGCCTATTATTATTATTATTATTATTATTTTTTGCCCTGAGGTACTTCGTTCCCTCAGGGTCTTAGAGATTAAATTAGTTATTTTTTCCGGAATAATAATAATAATCAATCAATCAATCAATATTCGTTTATTCCAAAAATTCCTGTCGACACAAACGCGACAGGATTATTATTATTATTAGTAGTATTATTATTAGTATTATTATTACCAGTACACAAGCTTAACTGTCACATCACAACAATTACAATTTCTGTACCATGACAATTATAAGTGACATTATATTACAATAACACCTTAACTGTCACATCACAGCATTACAGTTTTCTGTATTGTATGAAACAGATGTGACATTATAAGCCACATTTGAACTTACCTTTCCATACCTAACCCAGGTATATACATTATACAAGGTAAGTAAAATGTACAATGAGCTCTTTAGATCAGCTGTTAGAAAGTGCTACATATGGTATATATTACTGATACATGACAGAACATTAACAAATGCCGAATTCTTAAAATTATGAGAATGATCGGAACACTGGAAACAAGGCCGATTACATGACATTCTAAAAAATTCATTAAGAAAGTCACCATACTGCATTTAATCCTACTGGATTAATACTAAGAAGCATTTGCAAATATTCCACATAATTGAAATTCTGAGTAACACTATGAGTCACGATGAATTTGTCATTGATCTGGGTTAAGCTTAAGCATATCTGGATGAAGCCTCACCAGTCATTTGAAGAACCATTTATCAGAAATTGCAAGGCCCCTGAAATGCCAGCAATGCTTAATCACTAACATATTTCAGTAACAATTTAATGATTAGTCTGTCAGAAACATACTCAAAAACATCTAAATAAATTTCAAAGTTCATTAGTTCATTAGACCGTCAATTCAATCAATGCATAATCAAATACACCTGCTCTTCAATGCAATCCATCTATTATTAGCTATAATTATCTTTCTATACACGCTAACCGGTTCAGGCCAAGTGAGCCAGAAGCTGCTAGCATAATACCATAGACAATGTTTGGTGAAATCCAGTGGCTTAGCAATGCACCCATCACTTAGACAACACAGTTCAGTTAGAATTTATCACTTGAATAAACTCTGCTTTGTATAGGCTAAGTTCGGGAAAAGGCAGAGGTCACGTAAAAAGGCAAAAGAAAATATCAATAAGCAAAGTAAGACATTCTTAACAGTCATTCAGTATCCATTACATGTAGAAGTTTGGTCATCAATCCAGTATATACCGTACCACTTATATGGAAAATCAAACTCACATATCAAATATTTATCAACAACAAAATTCTTTGATGCTTGAAATAAACTTTTATGTGCTAGAAGCTTTTTAACTTAAAGATTACTGGTAAACCAAAAAGTTTATAAGATCAGAACATTGATAATACCATTACTGGTTTACATGCTACATTGTAGAAAGTGCCACATATGGTAAATATTACTGATTACCTGACAGAACTTTAACAAATGCCGAATTCTTAAAATTCTTAAATTCTTAAAATTCATCTATGGCTGCCGTTAAAAACAGTTGTATTCGACTCCTGTAAAACTGTTATCATGTGTGCTTCTACTTAATACATGTATGTAAGGCGCCCTGCGTGGATGCCGTTTCTACTATATGTATGTTCACTGTACAGCGCAGTTCGGTTAGCAGGCGCTTAATTAAAGAAAAGATATTATTATTTATTATTATTACACCCACTTCCCCAAATTAATTTGTCAATCCTCTTAGTTAATTCCCAAGAATTACCTTGGGGTTAAGTTAAAGTTCCAGTACAGCTTTCAGTGGTTCAATGTATCGTCCTTTTCACATGCATCAAATATGTGTGAGCCAATTTTTTAAAAGATCTAAGGATCGAGTACACGTATACTTACACCCACTACAATGTAGCATGTATACCGGTTTTAGGTACATAAAAATTCTGGTTGGGACACCCGGACATGTAAGAATTTTTCAACCTCCTCGACCCGTTCAAAGTTGATAATTCAAACCCTGACTATAGGTACACTGAAAATGTTTAAACCAGAAAATTCCAGATACTTAAAAACAGAAGGTTATTATTAAAGAGAAAACACATTGAAATCTTCCATGCATATTCCAGCATGGAATGGCACATTCAGAAGGATCTAATTTTCTTCTCCTTGGACTGACTTGGAATTCTTGTTAAATTTTTATGAAGCCTGTGTTGCAAAGAGAATTTCCAGTTTATTCAAAAACATTAAAAGTCAATGCCAATGCTATGAGGTGTCTTTTTTTATCTCTTTTTCATGACCAACAAATGCTGTTGCAAAATCATACTGGCTCCAACCAGAGATGACATTGTACATATGCCCCTCTTTAGCAACCCTCACCAGTGGTGTGGGGTTACCGGGAGGGATGGTGGTGGGATGAGCTTACTGTCAGATCTGTTGTTAAGTAAATAAAAAACCTGCAGAGAGGGCCAGAACTCCTGACATCCACAGTCATAAAACCTAATATTTATTCAATTAGGTATGTGCATAAAAATCAACCTCTGCTGAAGGCTAATCCAGGATCTCCTGTTCTTCTTTTAATGAACAGTTTGCAGGGCTGATTCAGGCTTTACACATTCATAGGTTCTCGGAAACTGTAGGATGGGCATAACTCATTCAATTCTTGCAATCAAACCTTTATGTTTAAAATCACTACAGTGCTTCCATAAATCTTTAAATCTGCCCAGTAAATGAGGGACTGGACATCTGCTTCAGCCCTGAACAATGAACATATTAAAGTCAAAGTTCTGATCTTAGCTTAATCCCTTAAACAAAAATCAGTTTAACAATGGTCATCTATAAGGCTTGACCAGCTAACATCCTTATAAGCTTTCCATTTGCCAAATGTCTTCTTTAACCTTTTGTTGTATGTGTGTGTGTAATATATATATATATATATATATATATATATATATATATATATATATATATATATATATATATATATATATATATATATATTAGGGCGAATCACAAATTTTCAGTCGAATCGAATCTTGAATCGAATCGGGGGTAAAGGTTCGAATTCGAATCGAATCTCGAATCGAATCAGCGGGTACCAGTGTGATATTCATGAAGCTTGATATCACAGGCGTACCACAGTATCAGTACATCAATAACTTTTCTGCAGCTTAAAATCAAATAAACTAAACATTAAGCTAATTAACAGAATTAAAAATAGCACATATAATATATGAGTTAAGTAAGTAAGTATATTCTTTATTGTACCAATTTTACATAACCGCACTTTGGTGTACATACATCTAAGCGGAGTATAACTTTTTAATCATAAACCCTTTTCTTGCCAGAGGTCTTGCTGTCGTCGCGTTCCGCGTTGCACGCAGAAATTCAACAACCAATCCCCGCGCAATGAACAATTAAAACTAGGGCTGCTGTTGGATTAAAATTTTATTGCGATTAATCGCTCGATTAAAATTTGTAATCGAAACTGTTTGTTAATCGATATTTTACATATTTTCTTCAAGTATATTAATATTTGTCTAAAAAGCAGAAATAACTGAATGCTTACTTTCTAGTACAAAAAGTTTTAATAACCTTTTGCTTAGCATATTGAATAATTCCATTTGGTTTACTGAATTGAACAGTTTAGCATAACAGGAACAATTGAATAAACAGTGAAACACTATTCAAATCAGTTAACTGCTGAAAGTAATTTTTCAAATTTTGAGCTACCTTTACAGTGACATATAAAGGTGAAAATTAGACTTGATTGGTTTATTATTCAGCCATTTGCTTGAGCAGACCAGTTTACTTACATTGGCCATTTGAAAGGTTGCTCTCTTTTGTTAACAACATAGCCATATACAGAAATGTTCACAAGGGACCGTAGTTGCCGTGGATGCTAAATATTGTCTAGCTAACCTATAGCCAGGACTGGATACTAAATTTTGTCCTCCTAGCTTCCACCACTGTAGGGATCCAAATCTTTCTCAATTTCTCAATGTGTTGATCATCAGCCCTAATTCTAAAAATAATTAGTTTACAACAAAGTCGTTATCATTTTTCAGAAAAACGATTCGAAACTTTTCGAATCATGACTTCATTTTCGAATCGAATCGAATACCGCTGTCCGATTCGTTTTCGAATCGAATATCGAAGCTTCGCAGGTCCCTAATATATATATATATATATATATATATATATATATATATATATATATATATATATATATATATATATATATATATATATATATATATATATATATAAGTCATACATACATACATACATACATACATACATACATACATACATACATACATACATACATAAATACATACATACATGTGTGTGTGTGCATGTGTACTTACTAAAAGAAGAAGAGCAGTCCCTTAAGCTATCCCTGAGGCAGCCACGGGTATGAAGTGTTAGCAACTTCATTTTCTTAGCCTTGGCACATGAGGGCGGATGGCCAGCCCTCTCCCTCACCGTCTAATCTTCCCAACGACAGTGTACGGTCAGTGTACACATTATAGCTGACTTGGCTAGGGGTAAATTTGGAGCAGAAATCTTGAACCAAATTTCTGCCCTGGCGAGATTTGAACCCAAACCTCTCAATTGACGGTCCCACACGCTTACCAATAGACTATCGCACAAACGCACATACTTACAACACCTTTTAAATACCCAACAAAAGCTCATTATCTTTGGTACATACCATCTCCATTTAACTTTTGTATCTTTACACACACTTTGGTACCACTGCCTACCATGTCTTTCTTCGTCCTCTTTAGAACACTCAACCCCTTGCTCATATTTCAATGAATTTATCAGGTAGGAACCTTCACCACCATATGTATTATGTAAGGTAAGGTAAGCAAGATAAGGTAAGGTAAGGTAAGGTAAGGTAAGGTAAGGTGTGGTAAGCTAAGCATTCATTTAGTACGTGTTTCAATCAACAATTCTTACGAGTGTAGTCCATGGCTGTTTGACTTCTATGCAAACATAATACATGTACCAGCAATCCAACAATTAAAAAAAAAATAATGAACAGCTCTGTATAAACAGCTTCATCAAAATCCCTTTCAGAAAAATCAAAAACCCCTATAGGTTCTTTTCTGACACAGTAGAACATCAGCACAATTCCTCAATCATTTCCCCAGGAAATTTCTCACATTTCCCTAAGAAATTCCTTTGAGGTGCATCCCATCCTAAGTTTAGGCTCAATGGAATTCCGTATCTTCTTCAGCTAAAAACTTGAAAACCAAATCAGAGTGACCACGGCAATCACAGATTCGTATCAAAGCAGAATCTCTTACCAGCAAACAGAAGTTGTCAGTCCTTCAGGCCATGCGATACATCCGTATTAAGAAAAAGAAATCATGTGTGCCAAAAACGACTACCTCTATTATACGGTCCTGTTATACCCATTCATGCGACGTCGCTCGGCTTATCCTTACAACGAAAAACATTCGTCACAAACGTCATCTTCTTTGCACGCTCTACAGGCATTCACGCACATGCACAAACACGCACCTCAGCCCTGCTATATAAACATCAGCTGTTTACTAAACACACTGCTATGTCAGCCTAACTGTTACTCAGGCTCCATTTTCCGACAGTTTATCCATATCCTGGACAAAATTAATAACGAGTTGTTCTTGGAAATGATTTTTACTCGGCTACAAGCCGTGAAGCAGATTGGTCAGGCAGTTGCCTGAGCAACTGAGCGAGTGGCTGGCACGCACGCACGCACAGAGCCAAGTGCTCGTGCCTGTACGCACGCACGTACCTACCTATACACGCATCTGGCTGAGCAAGCCTAAGAATTACAGCAAACTACTGAGTAATTGTTAGGCTTCGAAACGAATCCGTTGGCATGTAGTAGTGGCCCCGGTTGAGTTGTAAAACACTCAGAGGAAGGCGTCAGGGGTGACAGAGTCTCGAGACAAGAAGACTCTCTTGGCAGAGGAAGAGAACCAGCAGAAACACACACACGCACACACACACACACACAAATACACACACGCACACACACACACACACACACACACTGCCCGTGAATGAGAGAGTTAGAGGCACGTCGTATGTGCCGACATAAACATTGTCTAAGTATTTAAGTAAATCTCGGGAGGCCATTCGCTTGTCAGGACAAACAGACTGCTGCAAAAGACGAAAATGTCAGTTTGGGCGTCTAAGTGGACAGATTTAAGTCATCAAGTAGTGCTTCTGATTATACAAGTCCAGACACTGTTGAACTATGTAGGCTAGGCCAACAGAACCGCCTAGATCTCTACAGAAGGTGATTGATAGCGGCCTTAAAATACCGTAAATCTACCATAAATCACATCCAGTGGCTCATACCTGCTTGTTCTTGTGCGACAGGTGAGTTGACAAATCAATTCAGCGATAAAACAAATAGTACTTCGATAACAACGAGATCAATCACTTCATCAGAATCGATAACCCTGTCAAAGAAAGTACTAAAAATTAGAAATTAAAACGATAAACTATAAATACAGCCTGAAAATTGAGCTAATTACGGTCAAGTAATTACAAGCCAGTAATTAATTACATTACAGTCAAATAACAGAGGTAATAAACTTACTTGACAGCAAGCTTAAGAAAACAAATAATTAAACAGAAAATAGAAATAACGTTATCAGTCAGAAACAGTTGAATATTAGCTACCCAATACATCATGTGTTATCTCCATAATTTATATTAATTTCACATTAAATCTCAAAAGCAAAAATAATCCAGTAAACTATGGTACAAAAAAATATCTATGATAGAACAGATTAACAAAATTAATTAAGATTAAAAAAAAGACAGATTAGGCTTGTTACACAGAATTTGCTGTCAACATTAATAAAATACTAAAATGTACTAAAAAAAATAACATCACACAATACAATAAAAGAGCATCACACAATACAAAAAAGAACATCCCACACTAGAAATAAAGAACATCACACAATACAATAAAAGAACATCACACAATACAATAAAGAAAATGACACAATACAACAATGGAACATCACACAATACAATTAAAGATCATCACACAATACAATAAAGGAACATTACACAATACATTAAAGAACATTACACAACACAGTTAAAGAACATCACACAATACAATAAAAGAACATCACACAACACAATAAAAGAACACCACACAGTTACAAGAGAGAACATCATACATTTACATAAAATAAGGAACATCACACAATACAATAAAAGAACATCACACAACACATTAAACATAACATGAAAAAGTAACACTAAATGATCTTAAACAGAAGATTTACCTTGAAACACACCAGACAATTTTTCTTTTTATCACCCCCCTTTTTCTACAGGCCAAGCAAGCGTCAACTAAGCTAGTAGGTTCGGCTCAAAAAGAGCATAAAACTCGACAGTCAGTCAGTCAATAACGGGCCACTGCGCGAACCTCTTGTAATTTGTGGGCCACGGTTCTGGGCCGGGAGTTCACTATCTATCTCCATCGACTGGCTATCGGCGGAAAATGAAACGTCTAGGGCGGAGGCGCAGAGATAAAGCGGCAAGACTTACGACACCACCGTAGCACAGAAATTGGTCCAATTCCATTCCACGTCTACCTACCCACATTGCCGAGCACGCAAGGCCAACTTTCTATCTGCAAAGCATAGATCCTCTTCAAGGGACACAATATATACCCCCCCGCCCTCCATTTAACCTCCACATACTCCAACTCTGGCTCAACTGAGAATGCAAATGAGACGGCTATAAATAAGTTATGAAATCCCATAGGTGGCAGAATATTAAACAGTTATGTTTTGAGACGGATGACCTCTACACCCCACCAGCCAGTCAACCCACGCCTTACCCCTTCCCCGTCCTGCCCACCTTGCTGACTCTAAAGAGGACCCGACTACAATACAGACTGGACAGCCACAACATTTCGCTGACCATGGCCCAGTTGAACCACTGATCCTTAACAACAAAGAATGAGAAACCCCAAACAATCTCAAACCAAATGTGCCATAGCCAAACAAATGAATTGAACTGATAGAAACATTTGCTTAACACGAAACCAGAGATGGGAACAATGAATTAAGTTGCTAATCGATTAAAACTAGGAGTAGTAAAATCTTGTAGCTAATCCATTAGAATTAGAATTAGCAGCAGCTAATCAATTAGCAATTAGAATCAGATTTCGATAATTTATACATATATTTGCTTCATGAATTTGTCAAATTTTGATCAAAGCACAGCAAGGGGAGGGGGATAGAGTAGTGGTAACACTCATGGCCAGGAGAGCATAAGGTACGCGGATCGACTCCCGACTCCCGTAACCCCCCTATAGGGCGGCACCTTGCATGGCTGCCAAACCGTGTCGAGTTAAGAAGATTTGATCGTACTTTCATGTTTCAATGTAATCTTACTGCACCTGTCGGTTTGAAATAATAAAGAATATAATTATTATTATTATTATTATACAAGTTACTACAGCAACTTACTGTTGTCTATTATAGTACATAAGGCAGCACAAATAATTAGAAATTATTTAGCAGAACATCCAAAAAAGTCATGACAAGAAGTAATGGCACCAGGTACCATATAACACCTCACATATTCCCTATATTGCATTGCTTGGTTCAAACTTTATTTTTTTCATATGAGCCATTTTGTTTAAAATCTGCTTGTATAAAGAGAATTCAGTTATTCATAACTGCATTATTAATTAAACTTATATTGGTCTACTTTGCAGGCACCTATATATAAAAGATTATGTTTTGCTAAGGCTGAAGTTACGTCAAAAATTTTCAGATCAAAAGCGTTCTATAGCCAAACTGAAAAGATTGGGAAGCACAGCTTTTTTTACTCTATCAACTGTTTTACTCTATCAACTGTTTTACTCTATCAACTGTTTTACTCTATCAACTGTTTTACTCTATCAGCATGTCCCTAAACAACTATCAATATAAACTACCCTCGGTATGTATAAATCTATGTTAGTAAGGAATATTATTATTTTAATATATATCATTACACTATTTTAAAATCCTTATGCATAATAAGTCCTGTGAATAGTGAGTTCTCATCCAAAGGCTTTGTTGATCCTGAAAAACTCGGAGTAAAATAAATATGTAGAAATATCCAGAGTAATTAACATTCGGCCTTTAAGTAACCGCTCAATTAAATTCAATGGACACAGTTCATTTCACTAAAGACCCTACAGAACATTGGCCTCCGAGTTGCATGATGCCTCTATATATGGACCATAAAATCAGACCAGAGAGAGACACACAGACGGAGACAGAGAGACAGACAAAGAAAGCGAGAGACAGACAGACAGACAGAGAGAAAGAGCTTTTCTGAGAATGAAACTGGCCCTGAAAAGACTAAATTCCTTTGACCAGACACAAGTGGACAGATGGTTGGTCAGTTGATAGCCATTTTAGGCTGGCTTCCTGAAGGATGGAGGGTTACACGGCCAGCAGCAACAACGCAGGCTAAAACTCCCAGCCTGGCTCCCACTGGTCTGCCTATTGAGCACGAACTGCCTGACCAGGCCAAAACATCTTACTCATACCACAGATAGAAATAGTACCAGGCACGCAGACGCAACAGGACATGGACACGTACATACAAGTGTACAAAGGTACTTGCGCTTACATATATGGCCCGCAACTGACCAATCACATAACTGAAATGGACAAAGGTCACGACCTGTAATATTTACACCCGTGCTTGCTGACCAATCCACGGCCTTCAATTACAATGCAAAAGATGTGTGTTACTCAGGCATAGCTGGGCTGTAATTAGAACGTGCACTGGCCAGAGAAGTGCTAGGCCCTAACGGTCCACGTTAAACAACTCGGTCCACTTAGGTTTTTACTTCAACTGCACTGCTTAAACTTCAACTAGCTCTTTAAGATAACCCAGAAAAAATTAGAATTTTCGTCAGAAGATTAACTTGAAAAGACGTCTTTGTTTTAGCTGATGGGTCAGTACTGAGTCACCCGGAGTCAACGCAGTACACTCATCGAGAATGTCATTACAACTCCCTTTAGCCGCTCTCAAGGGCTCTAACCCAATTTCCGCCCCCATTTCCACCCCATCCTCTCTTACCACACACGTAGGGCTGAATCCCCCTCATCCTGCCTGCCTACCACCACCATTCCAAAGCACAAATAATAAATCTACCAGTGGTCATAAAACCTCTCAAGTGAAATCCGGTTTGGAAGGACAAAGTTTAAATCACAATAAGCGAAAAAATCAATAAAAGGAAAAATCTGCTGAAGAACTGAAGGAACATATTTTCACCCTCCATGCATCATGACACTTTACACATTCCTTTGTTCTGCTGCTTAAACCATTGCTATTTGACTAAGCATATTCAAGGCTGGGATTAAAGGCTGGGATTCAAGGCAGGGATTCAAGGCAAGGAATCAAGGCAGGGATTCAAAGCAGGGATAAACAAGAACATTATTAGACCAGAAAAATAAAACTGTAAAATTGAAACACCAGAACAAAATGAATTTCAACTCACTGAGCAGTAAATTCACCCAAAAAATAAGCCACGATTATACATAGGAAATTTATTCTTAAAGCAAAAGGAATTTAAAGATTTAATATTTCCTGCTCAGTTAAAATGTTGTCTTTCACTAACAAACCTGCTTAAATAGGCATGACAAATTCCACAGAATAACTTAAGAATTGTCAAAAGTCAGTTTAGAAAGCTTAGGATGCTTTCTATTCAGTTTTACCTGCCGTTAAGATTTGACACAGGTAAAACACATACAAAGCATATTGACTTTCCAAGGCACTTGCTTAGCTGCAAATGCCAATAAATCATCCTGAATCACAGAATGGTTTCATTATTCATATCTTTCTGATCAATTGGTGTTGATAAGGAGGTAGAATATTGCCTTGGTTTTGCATTATTAATCGTAGCTGAAGGCAGTTCGAAGAATTTTAACTCTGTTCTTCATTACACTGTTTTATCACAAAACAACACTTAGAGGCAACTTTAGCCTTAGTGGAATTTTAAATCTGCTCATTCTGTTTGCATGTACTGAATCATTCGCTATCAGCTGTTCCTGTGCATACATGGTAACCCAAGGAAAAATTACTCACGTAAAATGACCAAATCGACAGAAATCCAGTTTTAGCAGTTTATTTAAAGAAAGCAAGCTGCCACTAGAAGAATAATTCCATTTATTAAATAAGCATTGATACAGACTTGATACAGTTAGGAACAATCAAACATAGTTTACTCGGTGACTGATGAAAGAGCCTGAGAGGTGCAAATGAGCACCTCTGCATCATCCTTCAGATGCCAAAGCCAGTGCCAGAGTCAGATGCCACAGCCAGTGCCAGATGCCAGTGCCAGTGTCAGATGCTGAAGCCACTGGCACTGTCATATGCCGAAGCCAGCGCCAGTGTCAGCTGCCGAAGCCAGTGTCAGATGCTGAAGCCTGTGCCAGTGCCTCTGCAACATCCTTCAGATGTCAAAGCCAGTGTCAGATGCCGAAGCCAGTGCCAGTGTCAGATGCTGAAGCCAGTGTCGGATGCCAAAGCCAGTGCCAGTGCCTCTGCAACATCCTTCAGATGTCAAAGCCAGTGTCAGATGCCGAAGCCAGTGCCAGTGTCAGATGCTGAAGCCAGTGTCGGATGCCGAAGCCAGTGCCACTGCTACATGAATCTGCTGCATCTGACCCATAAGCACCAGTTAGTCATAGGGGCCTATACTATAGTGGTGTGGTTAAATGACAATCAAAAGAGCATTATTCTATGATGGCTGCAGGATCAGCCACAACATTTAATATTTAGAGAGAGTCTTGAAATTGGCCTGTGTCAATAAGGCAAGGTCAGAAAATCAACCCTTATTTATTAACAAGTGCTTCTATGACAGCAAGCCTCAGATGCTCAGTACGAATCCACATTTACAACTGCACCATTCCTACCACAAATAACAGCATTACAACATAAATATTCAGAAAAGCAGCAATACACATGAAACACGTGGACTAATATTTTTCTAGTTTTTGGTATCAGTAAACATGCTTCCATCCAAACTTCAACTTCTGTAAAAGGCATTCGGTTAGAGAACCAGATGTTTTCTTACATTTTCGAGATTTCAATCCATATATATATATATTTACAGCAAAATGCCTCATTCTCAGGTCTCAACCGTGGTCCCAATGGCCACAGTGGGCAATTCTGCTACAAAAACATGGTGCACATGACACAGGCCAGATGTCAAAACTAGGCATCCAACGGCATTGTATTCAGTTTCTAAACAAGGACGAAAACATTAACTCTGAAGGAGGTTTGTGTTCAAAGGTAAGATACTAGGCCTACCCAAAATAACAAACTTCAGCGGGCTCTCAGACACAATTCGCCGCCGACAGTGGTCCAGTTAAAAATATGGGTCACTAGATCATCAATATGGAGGTCAAAGGTTAATATTGGGTGTGGGTCAAAGTGCAATAATTGAAAAACAAGAGCAGCCCAATAATGCAGAAAATACTGGGCAAAGATTTGAAGTACCTGACTTGTTTACTGTGCAGGAATGTCCGGGAAATGTCCAGTCCAGAAAAACAAATGGCTGTCTGCTGGGGGACATTAATTGCAATTCATATTCATGTATGTGTTGCTCGTGCATGCATACACACGTGCAACCACACAAGCACGTATGTACAACGATTTATGCACGTGTGTATGCATAGAGTGTATTTCGTTTAACTAACTGAGAGATACCTGTAATGATTTATTGTTAAATGATTATTTTCTTTGATCAGATTAATATGAACCTTGTTAGCACATATTATGAACTGAATTGTAATTGATTTGTAAATGATTGTCATGGATAGCAATACAGATATTGATTGATTGATTGATTGATTGATTGATTGATTGATTGATTGATTGATTGATTGATTGATTGATTGATTGAATGATTGATTGATTGAACTCTAAATTTCTAAAGTGCTACTCCAAAGCTAAGCACAGGGCACCAGCTTATTCATGAGTCCCAGGGTACCAGCTTAGTCACTAGTGCTGAATGTTGTATTCACTTCTTGCATTATCTAGGCATCATTTTCTATTGACAAGGCATCGAAGGACTGCAGTTGTACACTCAAGGAGCCTAACATAATTCAGACTCACCTTACATGTTGTCTCTTCAGATTTTTACGCTTTGATGCTCAAGCGTAAAGTATGCGCATATGTCTTAAGCTAATAGATTTCTTTCTTACTTACTTACCTACCTGTTTACTTAAATCTTGAGTCAGCAGCCAAATGCTATGCCCAAGCCACCATGTGGGACTTACATGAATCCCTCATATATTGTATTGTATTGTATCAAGAAATTTATAAAGCGCCTCTTCTTGCAAAGCACTACAAATGACAGAAGGCAATGCTTACCATCTAATCAGCAAATAATCAACTCAAACGCTATTTCGATATATCCACTTTGATCTGGTCTTTCAAAACATTCACTTCCACTCTCCCCATTCCTCAAAAACTGAATGCCAACTAACTCAGTAAATAATGATCTCAGCACAATTTATACATCTTGCCTTTTGTGCGTGAGCCTAGAATCCTGAAGAACCACGTGAAAGTGACGGTTGACTATTGTGCCGTAGATTAAGAAAAGAAAGGTCAGATAACTGTTACTATATTCGCAGTTGAGGACCCTTCAGATTCAAGATCAAATGAATGTTCACTTGTAAGTCTAACTTATAAAGTAAGGAGTAATCTTTAATAGCCTGAGATAAATTTATGCCCATACTGGACAAACAAACAATGCATACAAAACAGTTACTCAAAGGCACATTGTTACCAAGGAACACTGATATACAACTCTCACAACACTGATATATAACTCTTGCTTCTGCTCTTTATTGATATTTATTATTATTATGCATTTATTTAGCACCACTATCTAATGACCAAGCATCAATCGATGGCAACGAGCAACTGTGAGTGAAGATAACTTCCAAAGGGAGTGAAGGGAGTTCAAAAGGTCTCTATACAGTTACCATCTCACAGAGGCTCAAACTCGTTCTCCACATTACAAGGCGAGCATCCTACACAGTCGGCTAGTGTGACAAAAGTTCTACCACTACATCTGAAAACTCCTAAAAGATGAACTTAGCTTTGGTACATTTTCTACAAATATATTCAAAGCTGACTTACTTAAATAAACTCCCACCTCAGTTTCGACGGTCAAGCTCTCCGCGTGCCTACAATTTCCTAAACTATGTCGTAACACATTAAGCGACGCTAAACTAAACTAACCAAGTGCGACGACTCAACAAAGAACCATTTCCTCCTTCACTTAGACAGTACAGCTGTCCTCCACATAAGTCCTCGCTCGTTGAAACACACACACTGACATTGCTCACCCAAACTGAGCAAAAACACGAATGAAACACACGCAGTCATAAACAAAAGTCAACTGACTCAGACAAAAATCTACACGACCGGTTCGTCGGGCTACACGGACAACGTCGAGTCGGACACGTAACTTCGCGAATTCGCACTAACCTCGCACAGAGAGGACAGACAGATACGCCTGGCGGCCCCGGTCCAAACGGGGGCGCGAGCGTGACACCGCGACGCGACCCAAGCGCAAACGAGCAGGGGGGGGGCCGAAGAAATTTGATTGATGCTATTGATATTTGTGCGAGGCAATCCACCACCGGAGACCAATGCCATCAAGTCCATCGACATTAAAACACAAACGCGATGCCGTATTTTACTTCCGTTTTATATTTATGCCGTCGTTACTTTGGCCCAATCGGACAAAACATCATTATCCTCCTCACCGCTGTCGTGAAGTAACGCTCCGCTCAAAACTGCACCGGGCGACTCGCCTCCGAAGAGAGAAGCGTCACGTACGGTCACAAACCTTTCGGGATAATCCGCGCGAATAAGCGGATACTTTTTACGACGTCGGCGCTGGTCGTCCGTCCGTCCAGTCGGGCGAGATATAAAGCTGCATTATTGACTCATACTGATGTATGACTAAAACACATGACCACCCAGGGATTGGTCGAGCGGGCTTTAAAGTGCTTAGGCGAAGGAGCAGCGCGCGGCGGCGGCCGGCGTAGTGGACGCCTAGACGGACGGACGGACGAACTCGGGCATAAAACATCAAAAACACAATGGCAGGACTTGAGGCTAAATTACTGGAATACTTTTCCAGCGAGGAACGTCCGTCCGTCGATAAAAGGAACTAGACTTGTGAATCATGCACATCCTGCTTAATCCGGGTTTCTGTATAATGCGTGATTGTGAGCTGGACATTTTCAAGTGATTCATCCATTAATGACATTATACGTTAACGCGAATAAGTCCTTTGTTTCAGGTTGCATTTAGGATGCAGAATAATTCAATAGTTCATCCGGTTAATGATTGCATCTACATCTGATAGAGGCTTAGTAACAACGTCGACTTCTTTAGCCTGGACTTATGTCCAAATGACATACTAGTTCCTCTTTGAAATGATAATTGTCAGGTCACCAGATGTATGAACCAGATCTGGGCTAAACAATAACTATGACTTCTTTTGCAGAAATATCTGACAATTGAATAGCCTTGTTATTGAAAATAGGAAATTTCCAATTTAATATTTGCCACAAAACACAGTGGCGTGATTCAAAGCACCGGCTAAGCAACTTAATAGACCATTTAGGCAAACATAATTGATGGGCTCATATAGCTACATACGTAGGTACATACATATTAATTACTAACGTTCGTAGCATAATTGTTTAAACGTGATACATATCCTATTTAAATCAGTTTAGATTCTGTCAACACAAGCTGCTCGGTGTATCAACGCTTCTCAAAATCAGGCCAATTTGTGGCATACATAATTATGTACTTACAACAAATTAAAATGGCCAAGGGCACACAATTAAATATATATATATATATATATATTATTATTATTATTGTTATTATTATTATTATTATTATTACAGAAGTCTTATATAGAGCCCCTTCAAGGTAATCTACTCAGGAGCGCTCCCAGTCCAACCCCAGTCAAATAAGACAGTTTTAAGGCAAGAGTGGAACAGAGAAGAGCAATTTGATTTTATATATATACTAGCTGTCCTAACCCGTGAAATATCACGGTATATAAAAAACAATTATTTTGCAGTGATAACAATAACGTCATATTATAGGCCTATAGCCGTCGTCAAGACAACCGTCGCCAAGGCGGCAGTATAGTGACGTCACAATAGTGTTTGTTTACGGGACAGACAGACAGACAGACAGACGTACAACGGTTATTATGTAAGTTGATATATTATATATATATATATATAATATACATGTATACAATTATATACAACACATGCATATATATATATATATATAATTAGGTACTCATTTCTAAATATAAATTATGTATACATGTACATAATATCGTGCCTAATGAATTTCAGGAGGCATTCAAGTATAGGATGATGGCTACTAAACTATCACACGATTTCACACTGCAATCTATTTCACGTTTCATACAACAGCAGTGGCGGCGATCTTGTCTGAGAGGTGGGGGGGGAACAAAGTCGGCCACGATCTCGTCGACGACCGGTTTTGGAGAATCTTGCCCCCCAAAAAATTTTCTGCCACTTCATCTCCGAAAAATTTCGCTTTCATCTCCGAAAAAAGTTGATGACCTTTTTTTTAGTCCTTTGCCTCTTTTACAACGTTTTCTTACACTATCCTCTTTTTTTACCCACTTCTTCACTTTTAACTTTTTTCCCCACTTACATTTTCACCAATTCATCTCCGCAAAATTTCGCTTTCATCTCCGAAAAAAGTTGATGACCTTTTTTTCTGCTCAAAAAATTTATTTTTACCTCGTCTGGTCAAAAATGCTCCGAAAACCCTCACGCGCAATTACATTTCTCCGCCTTTTTTGCTGTTTCTTCTAAATGTGGGGGGGACAAATGCATGGAGTGTCCCCCCACTCTTAAAGGTGGGGGGACATGTCACCCCTATCGCCGCCCATGCACAACAGATCAAGATGTGGATTCAAACTCAATCACTGCAGTGTGAAGCCGACAGATTACCTGCCAAACCATCACTTACACCTTTGTATATGGGAACTGAACTTGTGGGTTACTGCTGCTTGTACTCTGGTAGTGCCAGTCTCAAGTCTGGAGAAGGTAGGGAGACACTAATTATCTTTGTTATGACACAGTGTCGTTAAACAGCAACTAACCAACCTACGGACTGGTTAGAGAGCTTGGGCTGTAACTCGAAGAGTAAGGGTTCAAGCCTCGCTTGAGGCAGTTACTCTGTGAGGACTCACAATTGCTCTATGCCACAATTGTTCTGTCCTATGGTCTTATGCACTTCTGAACTTTTGGAATCAAAATACAGTTGTATTCTATTGTATTGTATTTACTGGATCATCCACAATATACAACTATTCGTATAATTATAAATATATACACAACATTTAACAAAACAGTTAATGTACCATTTAAATGTAACAAAAATTAATATCTGAACTTTTTCTATAAAGACATATGGCCTGGACCCTGTTCATATTTCCATGAACTTATCCGGTGAGATCTTAACCCGAGCGCTGCCCAGTAGATTTCTATTCTTCAGTTTCTTTTCCTATGGCTGCAGGCCATCTGAAGAGAACTCTGTAAGCACCAAGTGTTGGACTGGTGTGTGGGTGGAGGTGGGGTTCGCTTCCTGATATCTGCTTACACAAAGCGCTGTTGCTTTTCTTATCAATGCCGAACAGGTGTCCTTCCCCGCTGGACATTTCAGTCGTTACCAAACCGCCCTGCACCACACGGACATTCCTTGCCCTGTTAGACCCTACACGGAGGAGCTGACCGTTCCCCTAACTAAGCCCCAAGTCATGACTACGAGATCCTATTCAGAGCAGTTCTCAGAAAAAATCTTATAGGCCCACTTCTAACCACACGCCAGCCCTCTTCATTATTAATCCTTTAAAAGCCTTGAGCTTACGGCTCCAACCAGGGCTACCGTTCAGCCATATCTGGCACAGTTCAAGCGTCACATGGTATCGTAAGCCGTGTCTAAAAAGGTCCAATTTGGCTCTTCTAAGAAGAGTCAATAATTGTATTATGACACACACGTGGCGGCTGCCCTTTAATAAAGTAGTATTTCCGAGGCAGTGACAGGGTCACGCTCAAGCACCAATCTGCGTAAAACGCAAACCCACACAAAGAGAACACCCACCACCACTTCCCCGACCAACACGCATGAGCACTGCCCTCACCGGCCGCCCGTCTGATATCGGCCCTTCTTGAAAGCACTGTATAAACGTCCAGACAAAGTCAAACAGACACAAACCCACACACACAAACGCACATACACACATATATACAAACATACATATAACATTATTTACATACTGATAGACGCCCTCGCACGAAACTTGCAAGTACAGAAAAATTCAGTATTAAAAACAACCCTCTGTTGCTCTCTATAAATTATATTTTTTATCATTCTAACATTAAAAATATCACTACTAGAATTTTTCATCCTGATTCATTCTTTGAAATATGAATCTGTTGAAATTCTGCAATATCACTAGTGATCAGCCTGTGATATCTCGCAGTCCCATACAGCTACTCAAACAATTAAGATCTCTTTTCAATATTTGTGGTTTAATTCAAATTCAATAAAGCTGCATTCAAACGTTTGCATAAATTATACCTTATAGTACTTTACCATAGTATTAATTACTTGTTTTCTTTATGCAGATAACCATAAACTTATTAGTATTTTATTGATCCAGCTAGTGGATGAGTAAATACGAAAGGTCAAACACAGTTTGCTTTGTTTCTTTAAGTTCAACAGTGGGTAAATATTCATTTAGTAATCATTCAATCAATGGTCTTTACAAGAACCATTTAGCATATCGTCTGTGCTGGATTTACATTTGGTGAGTCCCTAAGCTATATAAATTTGGAGGCCCCTTGTTAAAAAAATTACACCAAAGGTCTCACAAAGCTTGAAAACATATATACCTTTTAATTATTTAATAGCAAGGCATTTAAAGTGAAGAATTAAAATTATTTTCAAATGAATGCATTTACTCAGGCAAGATGAAATTTGCTACACAAGCCACATAAAATATAAAAAGCCTCCCCACCTAAAAAAAATCTGAATTTTTGAGGCCCTTGCAGATTGTGAGGCCATAAGCTGTAGCGTTTTTAGCTTATGCCTAAATCCGCACTGCATGATAATTATCGAGCAGTGTACAGATACCCAACCAGTGGAAGGTTTCTTTCACATCCTAGTGCAAAAGGTTTCCATAACATAAGGGAGAAAACAATGAATGTTTCGTACCATGCAAAAGTGTAAAATGAACACAGCAGATGTCCTTGCCTGAATCCAGTACCACTTTTTGATACACCTGGTTGTGGTCAGTCACCCACAGAAAAGCCCTCAGGCTGTGGAAGCAGTGTTTTAGGGGCAGATGTCTTTCCTGTCACTTATCCCACCCATACTCCACCCCTCAGCTACAGAAGTCACCCTATCTTAAACAGGGAAGTCCAGGGAATAAAACTGTCATTGTTTTCTCCCTTCGAAACTGTCCCTTTGTGCCACAGTAGAGCTGGAAACTTTCAATTAATTAATTAATTCAATTAATTACCTGACCAGAACATTTTTACACACAAAAACTGCTCAGGTATGAAACGTAACACGCTTTTGAATGATTTCAGAGAAATTCAATCAGCTTATAGAATGTAAGGCGACTTGCCTATAGGAAGGTCTTTACTTATGCTATAGTAATGATCATATTGAAAATGATTTTGACCATGATGATAATGACAAGAAACATGACTACCAGCAAGGCTACAACGACGACGACGATGATGATGATGAGGCTAATAAAACATATACCAGGCCAATAACCATTGTGTAAAGCCTGAAGGCTTTTATGGTCAACCATTAAGCATCTATTATTGTCCAACTGTATCCTGCCTGGCCATCTGGTCCACTGGCCAGCAGCACTGACCGCCATTAATAAATAATTGGAGATGATCAACTGCACCCAGTCAACACATGTGAACACCACCCATCAGACATAGGCGTATTTTTGGAACAATGAAAAATCAAAATTCAAAGAAAGACATGAGACACAATGACAGAAGACAACCGTTCAAATTAACTAGCAAGACAATGGCAATTATCCAGACGTTTTCTATACAAGCACCACTGAACAGATGTGAGAATCTGTACATTGAGTAGAGGGTCAGAGGATCCTCTTTTTACTCCCTGTATAATAAGGGACACTACACAGATCAGCAAAATATATTACATACTGATCTAAAATTACAACATCCATAGCACTGTTAACACTTTAACTACAAGCTGCTTTGGTTCCCAGTCGCTTTTAGTACAGTTTCGTCATTCAAGTGTTAAAATTCCATAACGTACGCTGTACAATGCATCAATCCATGATGCTTGCGAAAAATTCCACCTTGCCTAATTTACAGGTAAATTATATTTTAGTCAAACTAAACATGCTTGCAAGCTTTCTCTGTCAGCCAGTCAAAACAAAGTACAGACTTTGAAGAGTCATAATAAAATAGCATTTATTTCTATTCTTTTATTTACAATCCATTAGCATTTCTGTTGTATTCAGTTTCAATAATTCCTATTCTTTTATTTAATAATATTATATTAATAATTTACAAATGACTCAGATGAAAACGTGCTACATAGTTTCTCGGATACTCTAATGACTACTTTCAACTCGTTTCTGTTTCCTTCAGCTGCATTTTTTCATGACAAAACCTCAAGGATTAACCTAACAATTAAGCTGCTGCCTGAAACCTCAGTTGAACTTAAAACTGAACTGAATCTTCTCTATTTTATTTGCACACAAACCCTAAACTACTGCTCCGATTAGAGACAGCTGTTCAGACAGACGGCTGTACACTAAATCTTTTGTCAATGTTCAGTTCTCTTAGTTTTCATGGTCCACCTTTTTGGAATGTTACAACACAAGTTTATTACTGAGATAATCAAACTACTTTCCTTTAATGCCAAGACTTATAACAATCCCAGATCAAATAGTAGGAACAGGGTGAAATCATTGTCTGGTTTCAAAAACATTGTTTCAAATGACAAGCAGTCTGAATTTGATCAGAACAATTTTATTCATTGGAAAAATGCATGACAACCCTTTGCATTCACTGGTAAAACACATACTTGGGTTAACCACTTTTAAAGTTTAACTGAAATTTCTCCTGCTCTGTTCAAGCAAAAATTAATATGTTGCAGACATACTCAACCTTACTTATGTCGTATCTGCTGTGATCAGTCATACAGTAGGGTTATTACAAATAATGTTAACAAGTAACGTAACAAGTAACAAGCTAAGGTAAGATCCAGTCCTCACTTGTGATGCCTGAGTTATGGCCAACATACCAACATAGTTTCTGGTGTCAAAAAGAGTTTATTTTCAGCATACAGTATATTTGCATCTGCGTGCATCACAATGTATATGAGAAACTCTGTACTGGTTTACTGTTGCAGAAAAACAGCATTCAAAACCCTCTTGGTGTGATAGACTTCACATGTTGATACTTCCTGGCAAAGGCTTACATTAAGAAATTTATGTCCCAGCCAGTCTCATGTAAACTAAGTCGACAATTGTAACACTTTCTTGCCCCTGAAGATTTGAAGGTGCTTCACTTTCACACATCAATTCGACCCTGTAGTGCTTTCTCCTGTACCAAACTGGCATTTTGTAACAGTCTCCCTTTGCATTTACTGTATGTACCATTTCATTTGACTTTCTCAGTTTACGTTTTAGCCTTCCTTTAGTGGTATCAACTTCGATCATTTAAAAAGTCAGATGCTTTTTGTGCTACATCAAAAGTCTTGATATATGCATAAATGCATATATATATATATATATATATATATATATAATACAAATACATACAAACATATTTAAAGCAGGTATACATACTTTACATACATACATACATACATGAATAAATGCTTACAAAAATACATATATATATATATTCATTAAGTACATACATACATACATATACCTACCAGTGCATACATATAAAATTATGCTTACCTAATATGTGCTTTATAAAAGTCCTGATACATACATACATGCATAATATATACAACATGTTACGTATGTCATGTCATATCAGCCAAATTTTTATGGCAGTCTGTCATGTCGAATCATGTTAAGTAATGCTATATTATGTTAGTAAATATATCATTGTAATGTTCTTTAAATTATTTGAGCATTACTACATACCCACATTCGACAACGACGACAAGACTCTTAAAACTTACGCAAATAATGTAACTATTGCTGTTAACATTAAATTGTATTTGAAAGTGGATCAAAGAGTCGCTGTATACCTGTGAAGTTGACTTGCTTTCTTGACTTTCAAATGGAAGCTTCTTCCGTGTCACAATCGACTTCCTTTCACTCTTCTGTGTCGGTCGAAGTTTCTTGTTTTACAGTCAAAAAATCTTTTTCTAATGAACCCAGTCCCAAAAATAATCAAGTTGTACTAAATGGAAACTCGGTCCAAATTTCCATTGGACAGCCTGCTCAAAAATTTTTCAGAGGCTCAGTCATCATACGAGGGCACAGCAAAAGAAGTTCTCAAATTCTAGCACAAGAAACCCATTGCAACTGATGAGCTCAGCTCGGTCAACTAAAACATGCCCCCAACAGTTCTTAAATGCTGTGCAGCAGACTTTCAGGTCGGTCTAACTGACCTTCTTTGGAAATTCCAAACCAGGAGGTTTGGAATGCTGAAAAGAAAAACTCTTTTCCGAGCGGCCAATCACGATTCCACCCTAAGAAACTCAGCCCGCAGCAAGCATCATGGCCAGCAGCCTCGCGAGTGGTCATCTATGTCCAGCTCAAAATCAGTATGCGTAGGTGGCCGTGGGGCAGCGCGGACGGGCGTGTGGGGCAGTGCGGGCGGTTAATCATAGAATCGATATCAATACGGGGTCAGCACGGGAGCGCGGACTTGCACTCGTTGCTCCCGGCCGCTCAGGCGCCAGCCGAGCTGCGCAAACCTAATTCGCTAATCCTTCCAGCAGACCTAGTCTAAACAAAATGACTGTTTTACGCACTAATCGGTCACGCAGCCATCAATAGCGAACCACACTCACACGTACAACCGAGCACCCACCCACCGACAAGCGAACGTACCCAGAGTACCACGCTCTCATTCGTCCAGCAGCCTCCAGGCATCCGAAGCCTGCATACCCAGCTAGCGCGGCCGGACAGTATTTCCCGCTGTCCACAGTTACTACCACACCGGCGGGCCATAATAAGCGCACGCCGGGGTATCGTCGAATTTTGTACGAGAATGTTTGAAATTATTCGTAGCGCCGAAATTTTTCAGTCCGTCGGCGCCGATGAACCGAGTCATCCATCGGCCGATAACTGGTCGATGGGGGTTGGTCAGTGTGAAAATTACTGCCCAACGGAGACTGACCAGAGTCGTAAACCAAGAACTGTAAATAAGCGCTGCCTGTCTGTCTGCCTGCCTGCCTGTCTGCCTGGCTATCTCCTCGCATCTCTTCTGAAAACACCGACATTAAGTTTTCACTCATTAGACATGGATGGTTAATACCAAGGGTTGACATCAATCTGTCATTTAATTTTGAAATTCTTCAGTTTGTGTGTCTGGCTATATATCTCGTCTGAAAACGTAGGCCCTATACATTGTTTAGCTTAATATTCTAACAATTAAATTTTACGTTGTAGGCCAGTTGGATTTATTTCATTTTAAATAAATAAGAAAAAGAACACAGAACATGCTAAGCTATAGTCTATAGGCCTATTTGTGTAACTATTTCATAAAGGCGTACATTATTGTTAACATTAAAGTTAATAATCTGACACTCTGGATTCAAGCGCATGCTGAAGGCTTCCGTCAAACTTTAAATTTAAAATTTTTAAAGCTGTGGTGAAATACCACAGCAGGTTTTTGATTAAAGTTTAACGATTACATTTTAGAAAAATTTTCGTGAAAATTTCCAGAACTGTAGAAAGAAGACCCTCTTCGATTGTCCAATGAGGCCATAATATGTAGCGGTGGTAGCCTACAAGGCTTTTCCACGTAGGCCTAGATATGCAAAGGCAAAGGCCTATATGATATTTAAGCAGCGTATTGCAGCGTACTTGAACGCAACAAAAGACATCTATATAAAGCGTCTGCTAAAGTACATTCCGAAAGCGCTTGTTGCCATCCTAAACTATGTCAGGATTCCTAATATGGTCTATACACCCCGCATAATCAGCGGAATCGTAAACTTATTAACTCCAAATATCTGAAGCGCAACTCTAAAGCTGATCGCAGAGCTTATTCAAGAGCGCTGCGTCATGCCAGACGGGTTGTTCAAAAATGTCAAGGGAAGATCCGAGACTCGTCAACAGAGACCATATATGGAGCAGGTAAATTTAAAGAGCTGCTAAGGCGGGTTTCGTTGAGGACGAGAAAGTTTGGAAGGTGAAAGATTGGATGGATCGGGGTCATAGGCGTAGCTACATTGAGGCAAGAGGAGGCAGTTGCCTCCTCTTGGTTTTATAAATTTTACAATTTTCCTTGGGTTATAGCCCTGCACCTGGATTTTGCCTCCTCTTGAATGGTGAATCCTGGCCCAAGAGAAGAAATTTAAGAAGAAATCCCCAAAAAAGGTCATCCAATTTGTTTCAAGATTTGTTTGCCTCCTCTTGAATTTAAGTCTGGCTACGCTCCTGATCGGGGTAGATGCTCTTGAAGAGGAGGTAGGCCTAGTGTAACTTGGAGTGGAAAGACGTATACGACACTGGATAAAAAAACTGGTGACTCTTTCAGCTTACTGTGCATTATTTATTTTGCTAACTGCATGATGACATAGGCCTATATTTTGTCGTAATGACGTTATTTCAACATCATTTAGTCCAGCGCAGAGAGCGCCTCTGAGTGGATATCTTGAAGGGGCGCTATATCAATGTTCGAATAAATAAATAAAAATAAAAAGCAGTAGGATTAGGCCTCGAAGTGAGAAGCTGTCTGATTAACCTAGACTCCTACAGACTATAGCCTATATAATTATGGGCCTAGGTCGGGGTTGACTTAGTGTACATAGGCTAAATAAAGGCCTGTGCATTACTAAGACCAAGTAATGATGTAGAAGACGAGTTCTTGGGTCCATCTATGCGACAATACTCTGAAGGCCACTTTGGCTTCCAAAACACACTTCACAGGTCCATTAATTATCAGGGTAAAATTTTCCAACCACCGTATGTATACAAGCGCACTCACAGACGATGACAACGACGACCGCGGTGATGATGACGACGACGACGACGATGATGACTGTGACGAAGAAAATAATGGTGATGATGATGATGATTACGAAAAAGATGATGATGATGATGATGATGATGATGATGATGATGATGATGATGATGATGATGATGATGATGACGACGACGATGGCGACAATGACGACGACAACGACGATGATTATGACGATGATGATGATGATGACGACGACAACGATGACGATGATGAGTGGTTGTGAATAATACACGTCAATATAACCTAGGCCCTAATACAAACAACGATTGTAACTATGACCCATGTGACCTCTGGGTTGTGATCATCGTGATTTTAGTTGGAGGCCAAAAATAGCCCCGGCATTTACTATAGCATATCACGTGTCGTCATGATCGTTCTTCTTCCGCGCTCATGACTGCATGCTGGGATTATTTTCTAACCATCCCTCGTTCAAGCTAAACTCGCAATTCGTGGATTTGAGATCAAGTTTAGAAGGATGGGCACAATACAACACTTCCCTGTAAATACCTCTACAACTATGATCATAGAATAAAGAAAACTGAGCTATGGAGAGGAGTCCCGTATTTTGCACCTGCATGCAAGAACAAGAAAGAAGAAGAAGGAGGAGGAGGAGGAGGAGAGGAGGAGGAGGAGGAGGAGAAGGAGGAGAAGGAGGTGAAGAAGAAGGTGAAGAAGAAGAAGAAGAAGAAGAAGAAGAAGAAGAAGAAGAAGAAGGAGGAGGAGGAGGAGGAGGAGGAGGAGGAGAAGAAGAAGAAGAAGAAGAAGAAGAAGAAGAAGAAGAAGAAGAAGAAGAAGAAGAGCAGTCCTTTAAGCTAACCCCATCCATTGGTATGAAGGGATAACAACTTCATTTTCTTAGCCTCGGCATATGAGGGAGGGTGGCGAGTCCTCTCCTGCGCCGTCTTGTCTACGAAACAGATTTGCGCTCTCTGGCTGGGATTGGAACCACCGACATATCGGTTGACAGTCCAGCACGCTAACCGCTATAGACTGCGGCGCAACCCAAGGTTGCAAACGTTCTTTGAAAAGACCGACATGCATGGCAGAGAATACACGGTTCCGTTTACAGGCCTTAAACGAGGAAGCAAGCGCAGAACATGTTTGTGTTTGTGTGATGAATTCTTGCCAATAGGCCGATAGATCGTTTCAGGGTATGAGCAGAGGCCTATGTCAACAGGACATACAGGGCTAATAAGCGTATACGTGTACGATGTAGGCGTATCAATCAATCAACTCAACTAGACACTTATGATGACGATGATGCAAGCTGGTCTTCTGGGTCTTCATCTGATTACGGTCTGGTTTCACTGCGCCATCGGTTGATGCCTTGTGCATTAGACATCGGCGCAATAGAAGTTACTAATGTATAAAAAATGAGTATGATCATGAAGACGAAGTGCATGGATATGAATTGTCAGCGACTTAATTTTTCTTAGCTTCGGCATATGACGGCGAGTGCATGCCAGTCATGTTCCTCGCCGTATGTTCTTTTCATAACTACCTTTAAGAACATTTTCATAACTACCCAGAGGCGTAGGGGACATTTTAGTTGTGGGGGAGGGGGAGATTTTACCTCTGACCGAAACATAAATAAATCCCGAATAATTGGCGTCGTGCATTTATAATCTCTCTAGGACATCTAACCAAACACACTTAGTTTTGAGTCACAAAATTGACAACTAAGTAAATATCAAACATGAGAGAAATTTCTGCACACAATAGGGCCTACTGACTTCCGGAATTACACGCTGAACAGTGGAATCCAACAGAACTCTAACTAAATTCTGTTTTAAGACGGTAAACCCAGGCCAAATTTTGGATGCTATAAGTAGGGCCTGAGTTAGGAAGTAAGTAAGTAACTAATTATTTAGCACCAGGGCTGTAGTGGTAAAATTAGAGGTATACGCTACCGGTTAGTTTTCCAAAACAAATTGTAGGTGAGTGTACAAAATTGTACACGCTACCGGTTAGTTTTCCGAAACAAATTAGAGGTGAGTGTATACGCTACGGTCGCTACCGGTTAGTTTTCTTAAACAAATTAGAGGTGAGTAAAAATATTTTGTGAGGTGAGTATACGGTCTCTAGAGGTGAGTAGGCCTATACGTTGTATACCCGCGTATACCCTCGACTACAGCCCTGTTTAGTACATCAATGAATAAAGCTGTAAATGTTATGTTGGTTTGCGAACTAGTAGCTACTAGGCCTAATAGTCAAATACTATTCCGATTCTGGCAAGTTGGAGCTAGTTTGTTCTGCATTTTTCCCAGCGTTTACTTGGTCCGAAAAACAGGAACGCTGGAAAAATTTGGGAGGGGGAAGTGCCCCCTCTGACCCCGCCTCCTACGCCTATGTAACTATGTACCAATAGTATAGGTCAGTCTACACGTTTCTAGCGAGTTCGTTAGGAGACACAGGTGCTGGAATAGAAATCTCGAAATGGATTTAAAGCCTCGACTTCTCGGTTGACATTGCAATATGCTAACTCCTATGATCACAGTCCTAATAATAATACATAAACTTACGTTATATAAATATCAACAATTATAATGGTCTGCTCCTGTAGCCAATAGCCATCCGTTAGAAAGCGATATAGGTGCTCATGAAACATTAAATATACATACATACATAGAAGAAGACATATGCACACATACATACACACATACATGCATATAACACACACATACATGCATACATACACACACAAACATACATACACGCATAAATGCATGAATGCATGCATGCATGCATGCATACATACACACATACATACATGCATACATACATACATACATACATACATACATACATACATACATACATACATACATACATACATACATACATACATACATACATACATACATACATACATTCATACATACATACATACATACATACATAGGCCCGGTCTCCCCTACATACATGCATACATACATACATACATACATACATACATACATACATACATACATACATACATACATACATACATACATACATACATACATACATACATACATACATACATACATACATACATACGTACACGCATAGTTTTACATACAAACGTACGTACATTTACATACATATTAATACAAAACCTCCAACCACTATAAAACTGATAATTGCCCCATCCTTTTTTCATAATCTGTGGATCCGTGCGTGTACATACGTACTTTCACGCACGTACCCCTATAAATACGATTATTTACATTTATGTGATTCAACATCATGGCTTTCATACTAACGACTGCGTCATCCACGAGGCTTACTTGAGGCATCACATGTTACAGCTGCGTCCTGTGTGACTCCGTGAGTAAAGAATGCGGCCGACATAAGATCGTCCTTACTACTCATAACAACTAACATCTGCTACCAATAACAAAGATCATCAGCAAAAAATTAATACTCATATAGCTTGTAGGCGGACGATAGATGGCACTAGATGTGCGAACCTCTATAGACGGCTTGTTAGTGTTGACTCTTTCAAATTGTTTATTCATGTCTGAAGAACGCGCATGTTCGCATGGATCTTAGCAGCCGCTAACTCTGTCACAAAAACTTTTACTCACTCGTTCGTTATAAACTCGTTTTCTCTTTTCTCCACTCACTCATTCATTCGTTCGTTCATCTGTGGGCTTAAACTTCGTCATTCATTCATGCATTCATTCATCCGTCAAAAATCAAGATGCTCTTTCATTCACTCATTCCGTGACTTATTCTTGTCCTGTCAAAAAAATGTTGACGCCTGAAATCAGCGTTTACACGTCGAACAGGATTAAGGTAAAGGATGTGATGAGCCCAGAGAAATCTACGCCTACCATTTGTTTGTCCTGTTTTGCGCATGCCTATAAAATTAATCACAGCCAGTGGCGGCGGTCTTGTTTGACAGGTGGGGGGGGACACTTTTGAAATGATCTGGTCAAAAAAGAATTTTGAGCTGATCTAGTCAAAAAATAGGTTTAAAAAACATTTTCGCGCTCACGCGCGATAACATTTGTTGTAACAAATTTTCGGGGTTTTTCTTCAACCTTGGGGAGGGGGTAAATGTATGGTGTGTTCCCCACTCTTAGAGGTGGGGTCTTGTCCTCCTCGACCCCCGCCGGGATCGCCGCCCATGATCACAGCGGCACAGCATTTAAAGAGGCCCTATAGGCCTAATGGCGCTTGGTAGGAACTCCTAAGGGTTTTCGGTATACGTTTAATGACGTCGTATTTTTTACTTTAAAAGATGATCGCTGGTGTCATGGGCGGCGATCCCGGGAGGGTCGAGGGGACAAGACCCCCGCCTTTAAGAGTGGGGGCATACCATACATTTGACCCTCAAATTTTGAAGACACCAGAAAAAGGTCAAAAGTTAAAAGTTTGTCTCTATT
>OY744616.1:34509120-34521620 GCA_963556255.1 Allolobophora icterica
CAGAAGGACGGATAAATGGATGAACGGACGAACGGACGGACAGAAGGACGGACGGATCAATGGACGAGTGGACGGACGAACGGATAGAAGGACGAGAGGACGATCGGACAGACGAAAGAACGGACATATTGGCGGACTAACGGGCGGAGGTAGGATCAGTTTCTCATCTGCGCATTGCAATCGCTAGGTGGCTCTAGTGTCCGGTAGAATCTTCGTTTCAGGGACTCTGTCATTCCCATTCCCAAAAGCCTTTCGTTTGAAAGAGACACGAAAATCATGGCTAGATCATCATGGCTAAGTAATCATTGATAGATAATCATGGCTAGATTATCATGGCTAAGTAATCATTTATAGATAATCATGGCTGAATAATCATGGCTAGGTAACCACAGTTAGGTAAGTTGCAGTATTAGTCCTTCTGTCAACACTCGCTTCCATCGTCAGACACGGTAGCCGATTGGTAGAGCGTTCACTTTGTAACGCGGAGAGTACAAGTTCGAAACCACCTCTGAGCCATTTACTGTGCAGAAACATTGTGCTCACAATTGCTCAGCTCCATTGATTGATGCTCAGTCATTAGATAATATAAGATCCTCCTTCTGGTTTCGAAGTCCCAGCTACGGCTTGCCCCTAAATACCTCTCTGACCTTATGCGGCAACGTCTCTCTGCAACTTCAGCTCGTCCTTTGCGCTCTACTGGCCGTCTTGATCTCTTTGTCCCTCGTACTAGGACCACTCTGGCCCAACGTCGAACTTTTGCTGTAACTGGTCCCTCTGCCTGGAATGGTCTTCCATCTCGACTTCGATCTAAACTCATGATGGGAATCTTCCCTGCATCTACTCGCTTGCTCAAGACGTTTCTGTTTCCACGGGGCTCATGCTGCGAGAGGCGCCTTATAAATTACTAGATACGATACGATACGATAGTGGCGCTTAACAAAATGTGTAATAATATCGACGCCGTCTATTAGAAGTGACCATCCCTCGTTCAAGACCTCCGTAAATTTGTTAAAGCAAATCTTTCGTAGGCCCTAGCTGTTGAAATATTTGTTATTGGTTTGTAAAAGAGAAATTAATTTAATAGGACCATACAAAGGCTTTGCGTAGGCCCTACATACTTAGGCGTTAGAGTCGGAAAACGAAATTAATACTGAAAAATGATTGGGTACAAGATGCACGTGATCTACATCGGTGCAGCGATTAGTTACTGATTGATTACGTCATAAAAAACAAAGGCTAATGATGACGTAAAATCCATTACCAATGGCAACGTTCGTACAGGATTTTCAGTATAGACAGACCATGCATGGAGGCGTCTATGGACAGATAGAGGCCTACGCTTACTCGTTTAGTCGTGAAATTCTATACAAATTGAACGTATTTTTGCTGAAACGACAAGCTTAGTGTTCAGAAATTAAAAGATCGACATGCAAGATACTAAAATCGAAATATTCGAAGGAAGGGATCAGCCAGCATGACGGTGAGAACGAACGATTTTGTGGTTTATTTCGATGATAGCCTTATAATAGGCCCCCTAACAGATCTTGCCAGCGTGAGAATTGTAGAAAAAAGAATGGAAGGGGAGGGTGGGGTAAGACTTTGATGAGTTTGATCCATGTGGAGTTGATTATTTTATCCGTATTATGCAAACTGAGAAAGTTCAAAAATGCAATAGAAAGCTTAAACTCTTTTAAAGTGGTGACATCACCAAATTTATTAGTATGCAATTCACACGGTTACAAATCTCACAATAAACCAAAGCATTACTTTATAAGTGGGCCTAACCCACAAAGTGAATTGTGAAATAAAATGCTAAAATGCACAATATAATCACAGTAGCACAACTGGAGTTGGTGGTGGAAATGACCCCAGGAGTGGCAATGAAAAGTTAACTGGGGTCATAAGAAAGATTAGAGGCCTCCCGACAATTCTCACCCTGGATCTTCCACCACCAAAGTAATGAAAGAATAACGATTTAAAATGCTTTACAGAAATTTGAATTAACTGTATGCGCAAACAGATCGAGCAATGCAAACAAAAGCAGTCGTAAGACCTGTAAGACTAGTCGTTTCATGGAATGAAACACTCTGATTGAACGATACAGAGTTTTGCCTATATCTCATACACAGGCCAATACACAAGCATACAGAGTACAGATACATACATATACAATGCATTTATATGTAGACAATTTTTAGTGTTTTATTTGTGGGAAAGGAGCTGGGCGTCGACAGTTTTACATATAATCAAAGTACACAAACGCAGGTAAAAAAATCTAATGTTGTTAGTATGTTGCACAAGAAATAACTGCAGTGACGACTCATGGGATTTTTTTGTTTCCTCGTTACACTTATTTGTAAAACAAACAAGAGTGGCCTTTCTTGCAACTTGGATTCCCCTCGCTTTGCTTGTCTTAAAACGACCCAGTCTGTCGAAGCCTTGCTTGCGCTGGTATTCCCGCGATCAAAGAATCAACTGGCCATCTAGAACTCACGGTTATAAGAGGCAGACCACTGATGCCATGAAAGAGATGGGATCAAGACCTGACACCCAACATATTTTCAGTTACTTAGCTGAGGGTCTTAGAAGAACAGCTAGGGGTTGAACCCCTACCATTTCCGCCAAATAAAGCACTGCCAATTTTCAATTTATTGTTTCAGAGTTAAACTATGCAGAGATCATACTCTAGAAAAAATCGGGTTGAAGGCTGTTTTCAGCAAATTAAAAGAATGCAGAAAGTCAACTTCACTGTGGTCAACATTAAACAAAGTCAACTCGAAGACAAAAATGTGAATAGAAAACACGAGGTATTTTAAATTCAGCTTCTTCTGCCTTATAGCACTTTATGAGAGAGCACTTAACAACACACAACTAAGCATTAACTTAGGCCTATATATGTAACATTAGCTTTTCCTTTCGTTTCGATCTTATGGTATTTTAAAGTTGAAGAGCGTTTCCAGCAAACCTAATATAAAGAGCCAAGATCGAAGGTCAACTTTGGATATATGGCTAACATGAAAGCAAAGCCAACTTCGAAGTCAAGACGTGAAGTGAAGACCGAGGTAATTTAAATTCATTTTCTTCTTCTTTATAGTGCCTTTTTGAGAGAACACTTAAAACACAGAACTGAATAATTAACACTTATAATTTAATCTGAACTTTTCATTGATTTCGATCTAATGACAATTTAAAGTTGAAGGGGTTAAGAAAATCTAAAAAAGTCTTGAACGAAGGTCAACTTTAGGTATATGACCAACAAGAAGGAAAGACGAACTTCAAAGTCAAGATGTGAAGTGAAGACCGAGGTATTTTAAATTCATTTTCTTTATAATAATAATAATAATATTCTTTATTATTTCAAACTGACAGACGCAGTAAGATCACATTGAACCATAAAAGTACAATCAAGATCTTAATTAAACACACGGTTTGGTAACCAAGTAAGGCGACGCCCTAGAGGGGGGGTTTCGGGAATTGATCCGCGAACCTAATGCTCTCCTGGCCATGAGTGTTACCATTAGGCTACTTTATCCCCCTCCCCATATACAGAACTGAACATTAACTATTATATTTAAACTTAATTTTTCATTGGTTTCTATCTTGTTGTAACATAAAGTAAAAAGGGAGTTTCCAGAAATCTAAAATAAAAAGTCCAGATCGAATGTCAACTTTAGATATATGGCCAACATAAAAGCAAAGCCAACTTCGAAGTCAAGATGCGAAGTGAAGACACGAGGTATTTTATATTCATTTTCTTCATAGTGTCTTTATAAGAGAACACTTTAAAATACCGAACTGAGCATTACCTATTATATTTAAACTTAACTTTTTCATTCTTTTCTATCTTATTGTAATTTAAAGTTGAGGAGCGTTTTCAGAAAATCTACTATAAAAAGTCCAGAACGAAGGTCAACTTTAGATATTTGGCCAACATGAAGGAAAAGCCAACTTCGAAGTCAAGATGTGAAGTGAAGACTGAGGTATTTCAAATTCATTTCTTCTTCTTTATAGTACCTTTTAGAGAGAACACTTTAAAACACAGAACTCAGCACTAACGTTCATATTTAAACTTACCTTTTCAAATGGTTTGTCTCTTGTTCTAATTTAAAGTTGAAGGAGTGTTTTCAGAAAATCTAATTAAAGAATTTCCAGAACAAAGGTCAACTTTAGATATATGGCCAACATGAAGGAATGGCGAATTTCAAAGTCAAGATGTGAAGATGTGTGAGGTATTTTATATTCATTTTCTTCTTCTTTATAGTACCTTTTGAGAGGACACTTTGAAACACAGAACTCAGCACTAACGATCATATTTAGACTTAACTTTGTCAAATTTTGTGTTGTTGTATTTTAAAATTGAAGGGGGTTTCAGAAAATCTAATATAAAAAGTCGAGAACGAAGGCCCACTTTAGATAAATTGCCAACATGAAGGAAAGGCGAACATGAAGGAAAGTCAATTTCAAAGTCAAGATGTGTGAAGTGAAGGCTGAGGTATTTTAAATTCATTTTCTTCTTCTTTATAGTACCCTTTTGAGAGAACACTGTAAAACAAAGAACTGAACACAAACGTTCATATTTAAACTTAACTTTTTCAAATGGTTTATGTCTTGTAATTTAAAGTTGAAGGGAGTATGGGGTTAGGAAAATCTAATATAAAAGTCCAGAAAGAAGGTCAAATTTAGATATATGGCCAACATGAAGGATTGGTGAATTTCAAAGGCAAGATGCGAAGTGTAGACCGAGGTATTTTATATTCATTTTCTTCTTTATAGTATCTTTATAAGAAAGCACTTTAAAATACAGAACTGAACATTAACTATTATATTTAAACTAAACTTTTGTTATTGTTTTCTATGTTGTTGTAATTTAGAGTTGAGGAGCGTTGTCAGAAAAAAGATATAAACAGTCCAGAAAGAAGGTATTATAATTATGGTCGACAAGAAAGCAAAACCAACTTCAAGGTCAAAATATGAAGTGAAAATCGAGGTATTATATATTCACTTTCTTCTTCTTTATAGTACCTTTTTGAGAGGACACTTTAAAACACAGAATTCAACACTAACGTTCATATTTATACTTCACTTTTTCAAATGGTTTCTCTCTTGTTGTAATTTAAAGTTGAAGGACAGGTTTCAGAAAATCTAATTAAAGAACTTTAGATATATGGCCAACATGAAGGGAAGGCGAATTTCGAAGTCCAGATGCGAAGTGTAGACCGAGGTATTTTATATTCATTTTGTTCTGTATAGTATCTTTATAAGAAAACGCTTTAAAATACAGAACTGAACATTAACTATTATGCTTAAACCCTAACTTTTTTTGTTCTTTTTTATCATATTGTAATTTAGAGTTGAGGAGCGTTTTCAGAAAATCAACTATAAAAAGTCCAGAACGAAGGTCAACTTTAGATATATGGTAAACATGAAAGCAAAGCCAACTTCAAAGTCAAAATGTGAAGTGAAGACCGAAGTATTTTATATTCATTTTCTTCCTGTTTATAGAACCTTTTTGAGAGGACACTTTAAAACACAGAACTCAGCACTAACGTTCATATTTAAACTAAACTTTTTCAAATGGCTTCTGTGTTGTTGTAATTTAAAGTTGACGGGAGTTTCACAAAATCTAATACAAAATGTCCAGAACGAAGGTCAACTTTAGATATATGGCCAGCATGAAGGGAAGGCGAACTTCAAAGTCAAGATGTGAAGTGAAGACACGAGGTATTTTAAATTCATCTTCTTTATACAGAACTGAACATTAACTACTTTATATAAACTTAATTTTTCATTGGTTTCTATCTTGCTGTAATTTAAAGTTGAAGAATGTTTCAGCAAATCAAATATAAGAGTCCAGAACGAAGGTCAACTTTAGGTATATGGCCGAGTCCAACACGGAGGGAAAGCGAACTTTTAAAAAGTCATCATGTGAAGTGAAGACCGAGGTATTTTAAATAAATTTTCTGCTTCCTTATAGTGCATCTTTGAGAGAACACCTCAAAACAGAGAACTGAACACTAACGTTTATATTTAAATTTAACTTTTTCAAATGGTTTCTCCCTTGTTCTACTTTAAAGTTGAATGAGCGTTTTCAGAAAATCTAATATAAAAAGTCCAGAACAAAGGTCAACTTTCGATATATGGCCAACATGAAGGAATGGCGAATTTCAAAGTCAAGATGTGAAGTGTTGACCGCAGTATTTTATATTCATTTTCTTCTTTATAGTATCTTTATAAGAAAACACTTTAAAATACACAACTGAACATTACCTATTCTACGTAAACTTAACTTGTTTTCGTGTGTTTTCTATGTTGTAATTAGAGTTGAGGATCGTTGTCAGAAAATATAAAATGTCCAGAACGAAGGTAGGCCTATATATGGCCGAGATGAAAGCAAAACCAACTTCAAAGTCAAGGTATGAAGTGAAGGCCGATGTAATTTATATTCATTTTCTTCCTCTTTATAGTACCTTTTTGAGAGGACACTTCAAAACACAGAACTCAGCACTAACGTTCATATTTAAACTAAACGTTTTCAAATGGTTTCTGTCTTGTAATTCAAAGTTGAAGGGGTTAGACGGTTAAGAAAATCTAATATAAAAAGTCCAGAACGAAGGTCAACTTTAGATATATGACCAACATGAAGGCAAAGCGAACTTTTAAAAAGTCAGCATGTGAAGTGAAGACACAAGGTATTTTAAATTCATTTTCTTCTTCTTTATGGTATCTTTATAAGAGAACACTTTAAAATACAGAAGTGATCATTGACTATTATATATAACTTTTTCATTGGTTTCTATCTTGTTGTAATTTAAAGCTGAAAGGAGCGTTTCAGAAAATGTGATATAACAAGTTCAGAACGAATGGCAGCTTTAGATATATTATTATTACAGAGGTCTTATATAGCGCCCCTTCTGGTTATCTACTCAGGAGCGCTCCCAGTGCAACCCCGGTCAAGACTTTAAACAGTGAAACTACACGACCGTGTGGAACTGGCGTAAACACGCCGGAGCGCCACCTATAGGGAACAATCCAATATATGGACAGCATGGACTCTCACAGCTCTTCTGTGACAGCGGACAAGATCACGGAGTCGTTCGTAAGGGCCTTTCATCTGACATTCGACATTCCAATGGAGAAAATCGTCTCCAAGGCCAATAGCGCTCGTAAGAAAGACGCTGATCATGTTAAGAACGTTAACGTCAATGGAGGTCACCGCCTGATAACATTTGGGTCCACTGCTTTACTGATGGAAGATGAAGACGGAAGAAATGAAAAGAGAAAATTCAAAGACGTTCGGAAAAAACAAAGTGCTAGTAATCACTAAGACACCTGTAGCAGAATATAGATAATGAACATTCTAAACTATAACGCACAGCGAAAGACAATAATCACTCAAACTTCCATGGTACGGTACAGCCTACACACCTAACACGCTAGATTGAAAATCCCTCCACGCAGGATAGACATCACCGACTCACCAGTAGTATGACTTCAAAATGAACATTTTAGACTAAAATTTCCAGTAACCAAGGCAGTGGAAGGGAGCAGACTCAATTCCGCTGCGCATGCACTGGGAAAACCTACCTCCAGCACCCCTGGGGTTTCTGGTTGGATAGCCGGCCGCCAGCATACCTGCCTTGGACTCCATACTTTACCATCCTGTTTATGTACATTGTTCTTTTTATGTCGCCAATCATCTTTGACATCGCGGGGTCGTTATAACAATAATAATAAGAACAACAACAACAACAATAATAATGATAACAATTGTAGTAGAAATAGTAGCATTAGAGGTAGTAGTAGTAGTAATAATAATAATAATAATAATAATAATAGTAGTAGTAGTAGTAGTAGTAGTAGTAGTAGTAGTAGTAGTAGTAGTAGTAGTAGTAGTAGTAGTAGTAGTAGTAGTAGTAGTAGTAGTAGTAGTAGTAGTAGTAGTAGTATAGTAGTAGTAATACTTGTAATGACATGCATGCATGCACATATATGGCCTACATACATAGGCCTACATACGTTTATATATATACACATAGATAAATACATTCATTCATTGATACACACATACATAAATATACACACATACATACATTGAGGCCTGTGCTCTTAAACATACCAGTGAAGAAATCCGAGGCCGTTAACGAATGGTTGAACCGAGTTTAAAATCCAACGCGCAAATCGTATGAAACAGAAATTCAATTGTATGCTAACTGCTAAAATGGTCTTTTAAAACAATATCGTGAAATGATTCAACATCCTATCACGCCCATTTGCGAAGCCTATAAGAGATTCTGGTCATAATAGTTAATTACGTTTTAGGCTAATTAAAACAGCCCGATGTCTCACGCATATTATACGCGATATAAAACAACTAGGCCTATACATGACAGCCTATGATGTTGAACAGACCATTTTAAAACATCTGTGCTGGATGCAATTAACTTTTATCAGTTGTTTCTCATGTACGCAGAAAAATGTCCAGTTAGCAATAGACCGCGTGGTCCATGACAGAATTCTACGCTGCAGGCCATGCAACAGCCAGGCCTTCTGTGCGTGCACCTACATGAATCAACCACAGACTGGAGCGCATCTCTTTGAGACCTCACTGCAGAATTCAAAAACACGTTTAAATGATAATGACTTTGGCAGCCCGTTCAGTAATGACACCATAAACTCGCTATAACGCCGTCTTTGAAACAATATATACATATACAGAAATATATATATATATATATATATAATAGATGTACCATGCACATACACATGCATATACCCATACCATACACATATACATATGCATGAATATTTACATATAAAATAGACATAAACATAATAATGTATATTTATTTATACTTGCGGCTCAATCCCGGAAAACTCAACTAATCTGGTTTGCTAAGTGTCGGCCGCTCCAAGAGATAGACCTGCATAACTTGCAGCTTCGCTTTTCTGCCAAGGATACTTCTATCCTGAAGGCTGAAGCATGCATTCATATACACTGTAGAGTGGATTATGGTAATAACTTTTATGCAGACCTCCTTCTCTCTCAGGTTAATCAACTTCAATCCGTTTTAAACTTTGCAGCTTGGTTAATTGATGGGATTCCGAAGAAAGGTCATAATATATATCTAAGTATACATGCAGGACGAACTGCGTTGGTTGCCCATGCGAAACCGCATTAACTCTTAGATCTTTATGCTGTCTGGCCGGTTGTGCCACTTCTAACATGAGAGAGCTCTGTGTTAATACAAATAATAGTAGAGACTTGAGTGCCATAGTTCGTAGACCGTCGAAAACTATCGATGCAACGATTCAGAAGCATTTCCAGTGTCATCATTACTTGGTCGTAAATCTCTTCGTTCTGCAACGCATGGTAATCTGGTTGTTTCCCAGTCGTGTATCTCTACAGTGCAACATGGAAGCTTTGCGATGGTCGGTCTCTGCGACATGAGCTTCTTCTACTTTCCATGCCTCTATTTCGCAAGCGGTTGAAGATCATTCTACTCGAACGTGGTCTTGTGTAATCAGATCGGATGAGTTTTTAAAGACGCTATATAAATAAACACAGTTACCATTACAATAATACAGGGTGGGAATTGTCAAGGGTTGGGGTTCAACCCCCTAGTCTTTCTTAGGACACCCAGTTAAGTCTTCATTGCACACCTCAGGGGGTCGTTTCCAACCTTCTCAGTTGTGTTAGTGTGATTTAGCATTATTTGACCCTGAGTCTCTGACAAAGAGCAGAAATTTCGATGGTGTGTCATGTGTTCATTTTTTAATATTCTCAACAAAGGAATTGATTTTGAAGAGAGACTTACTTGCAAAACGTTGAAATCAGCTGCTTTAAATTTTCGTCTATACAGCAGTTGGCAAAATACGGATAAAATGTTCAACCCCCAGTCTTTTTTCTACAATTCCCACACTGCAATAATATATTATGTACATATACATACATGTAACCGCCTTAAAACGATATCGTGTTATAACGAATTTGTTTTCTAAAACTGCATTGATTTTTGGATTCATGTTCCGATCGTGACATAGCAGAATTCGTGTAATAACGATAACGTACCATAACGAGTTTCCGTTGTATATTATTTATAACTGTCAGTATATGTTAGACCTAATTTCATTTAATTTTAAGCAACTCACGTAGTGTTGTCAGTAATTGTAGCTAAATATATGCTTACCTGTCGCAACGTGACAGGCCTGTGTTTGGGTGAACAGCCAACTCTTCCGCAAACTGCCACACCGCGTATAGTAGGCCTATACTTACTGTCCAATTATTCGACGATTCATCGGAAGTGTTGTTTTCATGTGAATGCCCGGAGGATAGACAAAACTGTCGTGTTTTCTGCTCGTAAAAAGTCCTACGTAAAGTATTTTTATACATTCGTAAAACACGAACGACTATAGATGATGAACTTGGAGACTCACTCAGAAAAACACGTTTAAACGATGATGACTTTTATTCTATAGATTTGAATCTCGGTTTAGTGCACGGTCCATATACACGGAGACCTTAAAAGGCGTTGCACCCAATGAAAGGAACAGCAACTCCTCCACTGCCGGTACTGTGGAAGTTCCAGTCCCAAGCCCAGATACAGGAGGAGGACGTCACTAATGTATCTTTGTTTTAACACAGGGTCGTTAAACAGTAGTTCTAATTAATCAAACGGGCAGCGGTGGTAAAGGATCTCACCCGATCAATTCAGTGAAAAATGAACAGGGTCAAAGCCATATGCGGTAGCCATAGAAATACGTGTACATTTGCATTTACTGAGTTATCGAAAATGTATGAAATGTATGAAACTTGATATTACAGGGGCGTAACTTTGGTCTAAAAGTGGAGGATATCAATTTCTTACATGCACGAAGCAAGGCGGAGACTGCGATCTCTGGGAAGGCACAGTAATGAAATATTGATTGGCATTGTTCAAAAAGTGGAGGGTACGGGTACCCCTCGTACACCTCAAAAATTACGCCTATGCTTGATAAGTTGTAGTATCAAACGCTGCATGTTACTTAGCCTAAAAATGTTTTGATACTGTAGCGATGTCCTTATGCCACAAATCCTTCTTATCTATATTTATACGTTGATCTAGTGTTCATTGGTGTTGTGTTATAGGTAGAGAGATGCTATTATAATTAAGTAGTAGCAGGGCCTAATTTAAACTGCTAGATTTAATTAATCGACCGGCGTTTAAGTAGCGGGCATAAGATAAAAAATACCAGGTTTACGCGTTACAGATTCATTCATTCATTCATTCATTCATTCATTCATTCATAACGGACATTTATATAGCGCCTCTTCAAGGAGAACTACTCGCCTCTATTCAGCCGTGCTAGGAAGTAAGCGGAGCGATAAGGGAAGGCCATGCCACAAATCCTTCTCATCTATATTTATATGTTGATCTAGTGTTCATTGCGTTGATCTAGTGTTCATTGCGTTGATCTAGTGTTCATTGCGTTGATCTAGTGTTCGTTGCGTTGATCTAGTGTTCGTTGCGTTGATCTAGTGTTCATTGCGTTGATCTAGTGTTCATTGCGTTGATCTAGTGTTCATTGCGTTGATCTAATGTTCATTGCGTTGATCTAGTGTTCATTGCGTTGATCTAGTGTTCATTGCGTTGATCTAGTGTTCATTGCGTTGATCTAGTGTTCATTGCGTTGATCTAGTGTTCATTGCGTTGATCTAGTGTTCATTGCGTTGATCTAGTGTTCATTGCGTTGATCTAGTGTTCATTGCGTTGATCTAGTGTTCATTGCGTTGATCTAGTGTTCATTGCGTTGATCTATTGTTCATTGCGTTGATCTAGTGTTCATTGCGTTGATCTAGTGTTCATTGCGTTGATCTAGTGTTCATTGCGTTGATCTAGTGTTCATTGCGTTGATCTAGTGTTCATTGCGTTGATCTAGTGTTCTTTTTCGCCGTGCTGGAGTCGGGAGCGCCTCTGAGTAGTTCCTTAGAAGTGGCGCTATGTATACATTTGTGAATGAATTAATGAATTCCAGGTTAGAGGGCCCACCACCGAGAAAGCACGATGCTGCCTGGTAGAGGTACGGGCAAACGGAACAGAGAGCAGGCCCTGCTCAGACGAGCGAAGGGAGCGAGAGCCCGCGTGATGAGTACAGGGTGGCAGAGCTCGCGGAGATTGAGTGGAGCAAGGCCAAGCAAGTGCTATACGTAATACGCTGCTCAAGAGGGAGCCAGTGAAGAACATCAAGCATGTAGCTCGTGACATGGCCAAATTTGGGTATGCGACCAATGAGGTGGGCTGCGGAGCGTAGGACCCGATTCAAGCACCTCAGACGGCTAGCAGGGAGAGCAGCATAATTAAGTAGGGCCTATAGTATAAGCCAGTTCAGCATTAGCAATGCGCATGCGCAGCCATTATGCTTTCACTTCCGGCCGTTCATCAACAAACTGAAGCATGCCGTTGCCGATATTGCTATGATCTAGTTTGACACAGCTATTAAAAAATATTTGACTCACTAGTCGA